>CAHIKZ030003443.1:3535000-4235000 GCA_903632075.3 Acanthosepion pharaonis
GAGTATCTGTTTCCCGAGACGAGACCCTGTCCTTTGACATAGTCTCGTCTGAGGATCCTCTGTGCGTGGAGGCAGAGAGTTTGACCAGCACAGTTAGAGACGAATCTCTAACTGCAGATCAACATACAGTATTTACTACTGTATTTATGTGAATGGGGACATACCCATTGTAGTTCGTAGGTATGCTACAACAGTAACAATATTCATGCAGCAATTCTTCTTTTATGCATGTTTCTGTTGTATATAACTTACAAAAAAGTATTTTGCATGTTTCATATTTAGTTTTTCTTGTGTTCCTAATTTTATTTTATGAATATTTAGAATGTATAACCTTATCCCTCATCATCAGGTCACGCAAGCTCGGTATTCAATGACACTCTGCTTCCATCCATTTCTGTCGTTGATTGCATTTGGAATCTCATCCTGTCTTCATAATGTATATATATATATATATATATATATATATATATATATATATATATATATATATATATATATATATAATAAAATATAGTCTTAAGGTGTGGATATTTATGGGATAAAGTGCTCAATATCAGAGATAGAGCGTGTGTAAATATATATGCAATCGTCAGGGGCCTGACGATTGCATATAGTATGAAACAGACAATCGTCAGGGGTTGACGATTTTATGTTCACTATATATATATATATATATATATATATATATATATATTGTCTTCTTTCAATTGATGTTTAATCGTTTCTTCTTCTTGCTTTCTTTTACTATCTTCTGTAGGTGTTCTTGTAGTTTCCTTTTTATGTCTGCTATAAACCTTATGGCATCTGCATATCTTATGTTGTTAAGATTAACACTGCCAATAACGAATCTTGGTAGAGCTTCTAATTCTCCCAGAATCGCCTCACTATACGTGCTGAATAAGTCCGGTGAGAAGACACATCCTTGTCTTACACCTCTTTCTATTTTTGTGTATATTTACTAAACTAATGTTCTATATGTATGCAGGTGATTTGCTGCTAATATAGGTTCTGAATTATAATATCATTCCCTTAATATATGTCAATGTTACTCCGCAGTTCCAACATGATGACCGGATTCGTTTTGACCGTACATCTGAGTAACATTAGCATACGGTTTTCTTACCTTATTTTAAGTTGAGAATTTTCACCTTTTCAATTCAATGAAGTCCTATACGATTTTTCTTTGGCATTTATTTATTCATTACTTCTGATACTGGCTGCGGTTAACTGGAATATTAACTGAAGCCGCGGATACGGGGAGACTACTCTGTCACCTGTGTTCTTCAGAAATGGATATAAACGAAAGCCAGAGAAACACCTGGATCCTAAGCAATAATGATTGCTCATAATACTGATGCGAGTTCGATCCTCACTGGGTGATATATTACTGTGTCTTTCAGCCAGCCTCAACTTAAGAAAATAATTTTGCATCCTGTTTCGTTGTTGAGAGAGTTATTCTTATTATTATTTCTTTTATCATTTCAGCCAAAGCAAGACAACAAAGCCACTAAGACACAAGTGGGAAAAAAACGTTATTAATGAGAGAGAACAATAAAACAGTTGACAATTGACAATGCATTTATTTCTTTCAATGTCATCACCTTTCAGAATCATGGCGATAATGATCCATCACATACTTTATTTTGTAATCAATTAACCCCAAGCAAGGTGATAATGCCACTAAGATGCAAGGGAACGCTGAGAGTAAGAGAAAATGAACAGATTTTAGAAGGAACCAGAAACCCAGCTCTAAACAAGAAAAAAAGGGAAAAAATCTCTAATCCTGTTCAAAAGAGCGGGGAAGAGTTTGAACCAGATGATAGACAAACCTATCTCCTCCTATTGAGAAAAAAAGAAACAAATAAAGAATTAGTAAATAAAATTTCAAAGTTTTGTCAGAGATGTTAGCAGTATAGAGTTGAAGTAGACTTTAGAAGCAACCGGAAACCCAATCTTAAACAGGAAACAAAGAATAAACCTCTACTCCTATACAAAAGACAGAGGAGGAGTATGAACCTGACAATAGGTGAACCGTTTTACTCCTATTAAATTTTTCTTTTCTCCATTATCAGTGAATTGCCATGTCAGCACTAAAGTTAACTGGTTCGCTTATATAAAATAGGGAAGAATGTTGTCGGGGATAATTTCTGTAGATTGATTTTTATTGTATTTTCTTTTGCACACGGCATTTGTCAGGATCGAAAAAGAATATTTTTTATCATTTTACAATCGTCACAGATAACACTCTACTGTTGATGCTGTCCTTTTCCCCACTTCGTAGTAGTACACAGACTTATCAATCAGGTTATTTAGAGCCAGAAAATATTTTAAAATTGTAAGTATTTTATTTATTTATTTTTCTTTTTTTTGGAGATAATAATGATTTAGTGATAGAAGTCTTACTAATTAACCCATAGCTTGGGGAAGAAGAGGTGGGTTCATAGCTTTCCCAATGGAATTTGTTTTTAATGCGTATTTGTGTGAATATAATGAACCCAACTGGAATTGGAACTCGGTTCTCTGATGAATAATTCCCTGCCATGATCCATTACACAAATCACACATCCAAGCTTACATCATCTGGTATTCCCAAGCGGTCACTCATCTAGGTACTGGTCAGGATCAATTTTGCTTAACTTCAGTAATCGTACAGGTGTTTCAACGTGATATTGTCGTAAGCCTAGAAAAAGAGTAGACGTGTTTAGATACTAGAAATAATAACATTTAATCACGTAACATTGTGTGTAAAATAAAGAATAATAATTTAAGGTTAAGGATTAAGATTAAATCTAACTAGTACTGATCAGGTTTGACGTTACTTAACTTTGATGATCGTACGGAAATGGCTGTTTCAAATTGGTGTGGCCGTAAGCTTTAATGTTTGTAAATAAAAACAAGGTATAGGTATCTCTTTAAATAGTTAGGGGTCGAATTGACACTGTATAAATATTATGAACCGGACCTACATTTCTAAAATGATTTTAAAACCTCAATATCTTTCGATTCTGGCAAATGCCGTGGGTAGATGAAAATTTAATGAATATTAATCTATAAAAATTACTTTAAAAAAAACTCAACCTTGTTTCTTTTTTTTTACGAGCGGACAAGTAAATTTAAGTAGCTCGCATATGTCTTCTTGTGATTGAATCTGGAACAGTGCTTCTCTTAGTGTTGTAATTTTATCCCATTCTCGTCGCCAAAATGTTGTAACCTAGGAAAGGTTACTGAATAGAATAATCACACGAAGGTTGATAATGAACGATGATACTTAGGACAAGAACAACATATATAAGATTCGACAGCGGCGCGTAAAAGAAGTAGTCAACTGTTTGAAGTGAATTAAGTGATTTCCACAATGAATCTCCAACTGTAAGATATCTACCTACCGCCCCATGTGGCACAAGGCCGAATTTAATGTGGGGTATCCGAGCCCATAGAATCGACCAAAAATTCCCCGTAGACACCGTATAAAACGGGTTCGAGTAGCTGTTTCCCGAGATGAGACACTGCCCTTCGACATAGCCTTGTCTGGGGATTATCTCTGCCCGGAGGCAGAGAATTTGACCATCACAGCTGGAGACGAATCTCCAACAGCAGGATATCTACCAACCGACCCACGCGGTCAGATGTGGCACAAGGACGAATTTAATGTGGGGTATCCGAGCTCGTATGCTTGGCCAAAAATTCCCCGTAGACCCCGTAAAAAAACGGGGAGAGTAGCTGTTTCCCGAGACGAGACTCAGAGATTCAGAGAGAGAACGAGAAAAAGATTCAGAGAGAGAGAGAGAGAGAGAAAACGAGAGAGATTCAGAGATTTCGGGGAAAGGGATCCAGATATAGAGAGAACAAGAAAGAGAGATTCAGAGAGAGAGAGTACGAGAAAGGTAAATTCAGAGAGAGAGATAGAGAGAGAGGACGAGGGTGCGTATAAGAAGTGGACTCAATCACCCTAGGGTGAGGACACGTAGAAAAAATGGACCCTAAGTTATTCGTGTGAAGTAAGCGTAACAGTCGAGAGCGTAATTACAACTCTGCTCATCGATTTCACATTAATAGTTACGTTACCTGCACATACACGTCCATTTATTACAGGTGCCAATTTTCGATGTTCGATGCAGATTTTCAAAGAAAGAAACATCCCCGCAACCAACCTGCCACTGTCAACTTGGAAGTTTGACTCAACACAATCTTCATTTCTGCTCACTTGACCATGCATCTTGTGTATAAAAAAAACATCCCCAACATGGGATGATGCTAATTCTGCAAAGGGTGTCTAGTGCACAAAGTGAAATTTTCAGTCGGTGCTCCATTATTGTGTGACCTTGTACCTGACATATCTGAGCTTAGTACAAGAGCCTGTATCTTGACTTATATTGCTTCATATTTGACACTGACACTAACAGTCAAGGGTAGAGTTACTCTACGGCTTGGAAATAAAGCTCGAATTCCGGCCGAGTTAGTTAAATTCACTTTCGCACAAATACCCTAACGAGGCCATTGAAAAGATTATGAAGAAGACAATTAACTGTGGTACAAGATTATGATCTCAACTGAGGACGAACAAAAGAAATAATCAGTGTTCGAGCCTATGTATAAGCGAAAATTTCGAATAGTTTTCGAAGTCAATAAATCCCACGCGCTTAGAAAATGGCTCTCCTCGATTCCTCCACACTCCATTCCCTTCTAGAGTGTTCTTTTGTTTTCATCTTTCCTGATTTGTGCAAATATCTGCATTCAAATATAGCGGTTTGGTGACAATTTTTGATTGGTTTTTCCTTTCCTCTTTAACTTTCATTTCTTTCATATTTTCTTTTATCTTATATTCATTTCTATCGTTCTTTTTTGTCTTCGTTTATCTCCTCCTCCTCCTTCCTTTTTCATCTTTTTCTTCCTTCATTTCTTTTCATCTTCTTTCTTTATCTTTCTCTTCTTTTTGCACTTTCATCTATTTTCAAGATTTTTCTTCTTCTTTTTCTTTTTCTTCTCTCTCTCCCTCTCTCTCTCTCTCACATACACACATGAAATTTTTATTTTAAATATTTTAAATTTTAAGTATGAGTTTAAACAGCGTCTTTCATTCGTGTTTCCTTACTTGTTTTAAATTTTTCTATCCATTTTGCTGTATATATTGTTTTTATTCTTCTTTCCTCTATTTCTTTTTTTTCCTTCATTTACCCCAGCTCCTCCTATTTTTCTTTCTCCTCCTCCTTTTCTTTTCTTCTTTTTACTCTTTCGCCTCTTTTCGACTTAATTCTCTTTTTCTCTTCTTCATCTATTTTTATGTTTCTTCCTCCTCCTCCTACTCATTCTCTTCTTTCTTTCTTTTATTTCGCCGTCTTCATACTCCATCGATTACTCTTCTTTTTTCTTCTCCTCAGCTGACTCTTATATGCCATTATCTTCTTCTTCTTCTTCTTCTTCTTCTTCTTCTTCTTCTTCTTCAACCTAATTCTAAGTCTTTTCTCTTCTCTTCTACTCTTTCCTTCGTTTTCATGTCCTTGCTTGTCAATTTTCTTAAACATTTTAGCCACGTCACCAGTTTTCTACTTTTTCTATCGTTTTCCCTCCCTAATTCTCTTCTCCCTCTACTGTCTTCATATTCATTCTCTCGCTTTCTTCAGTATTTCTCATTTCGGATTACAGACATTGTCCTGCCCTGCTCTGCCCTGCTCTGCCCTACCCCACTAAATTCCATTTTCTTTAGCTTTAAAACAGAGAAGCACTTTCGGTTTTTTATTATAATAGGCAAAACAATAATACCGTATAGATTCATATTGAATATTTACATATTTATATACATAAATTTTATCTGTTCAATCTCGTCTTCATATCTTCACTGACTTTTGCAAAGTAACGTCTGCTTCTCATTATACACGAAACTTTGTGCCAATCACGAATCGTGAAATGAGAATATCCACCTCTTTTTACTTCTTATCTCTTCTCGTTACCCCTCCTGTCTCTCCTCCCCTGCTCTCTCTGTTATATATATATATATATATATATATATATATATCTTCCAGTTAATCTTGTTTGGTGATAGTTTTGCCAATCACAAATCGTGAAACGAGAATATCCACCTTTTTTACTTCTTATCTCTTCTCCATCCCTTATTCCAACATCCATCTCTCCCCTTTCTTTCTTTATTTCTCTCTCTCTCTCTCTCTCTTCCCCTATCTCTCTTTCACTCTCTTCTTGTCTCTAATTCTCTCCCATTCTCTTTATCTTTACTTCTCTCCTTTCTTTTCTCTCTCCCTCCACTTTCTATGTCTGTCTCTACACACACACATATATATATATATATATATATATATATATATATATATATATATATATATTCCAGCTAATCTTGTTTGGCAAGTGTTTTATATATATATATATATATGTTTCATCTACCTTCCACAGTTTTGTCAATCACGAATCGTGAAATGAGAATATCTACCTCTATTTGCTTCTTATCTCTTCTTGCTTCCCCCACACGTCAATCTTTCTCTTCTCTTGCTCTGGCTCTTATTCTCTCTCTCTCTCTCTCGTTCTGTCTCTATCACTTTCCCACTCTCTTTCTCTTTTATTCTACCCTTTCTCTTTTTCTCTCGCCCTACAATCTCTCTCTCTACACCCCCCCCATATATATATATATATATATTCCAGCTAATCTTGTTTGGTAAGTGGTTTTACACATAATGAGAAAAGAAATTAAAAAAAAAAAACAACTATGGAAGAACAAGAGAGAAAAAAAACGAAGAAAATGGCGAAATTAACAACAATAAAAGGGATTATTTAAAAAGGAAGAGAAACGCTAAGGAATAGCCAAAAAGAATGAACAATGAACGAAACAAAACGATCGAACGATAGATGGCAAAGAAAAAGATAAAAGAATTGAACGACAAGAAAATATGAATGAACTAGGCGAAGAAATGTAATAAAGAAGATACGAAGATGTCAGAGATTTTCAAATTGTCCAATGACGTCTGTGTGTGTCCTTTCAAAAAGTTTTATGAGTTGTTGGCAATTAGAACGCCAGTGTGCAATTCTTTTGATCTCGTTTAAACTTCAGATCGGTTTTTCGTCTCTCGAATATTTATTACGAAAAGCGAAAAAGGAGTCACTCCTACAAGGAATACAATTTTACACGATTGTGCTTATCAGTGCGTTCATTTCTGTGGATGCATTCTTGTATATTTGTTTGTTGTTGAAAGGGCAGAGATAAGTGTGAGATTCTGAACGTGTATGCGGTTATGTTTAGCAGTGTCGTTGAGTAAAATTTCAAGACTACATACGAGTGATTGAGAAGGAATATTAGATGGGGAGAGAGAGAGAGTGTGAGAAATCATGCGAATTCTGTATATAGTCAGTGTTGTGTCGATAAGTAAAAATGAATAACAGAAAATTAGCGCGATATATATTAATCGAAGATTTTTATATGAAGAAGTGGTTTTAAATTCTAAGAATAAAAACCGCGCATAATTTTAAATACGCATGCGTATGTGTGTGTGTGTGTGTGTGTGTGTGTGTGTGTGTGTGTGTGTGTGTGTGTGTGTGTGAAAATATGTAGAAAATAGGAAAGAACTCGTTAGGTAAATAATCCAAAGTTCTTTAGTATTTTTGTTATTATTTTAAAAAAAACAGTGCTCGATACGAAAGTAGAGCCTAAATATAATTATTTATTTAAAAATATCATTCCAACGATACATACGAGTTCTCATGTTTCAAAACAAGAGCGGAGAACTTCAATATAATTATTTGAATTAAATTGAATTAAAGTACCAAGCTCTGTTCCATCTTCAAGCGAAATTATTTTGGAATAACTAATTCTTGAAATTTACGCGTTTTATAAGCATATTCATATTTAAATTAAAATTACTATGGTAACGGCTAGAGCAATGATTTATGCATACATACATACATACATATATATATATATATATATATATATATATATATATATATATATATATATATATATATATATAATCATTTCACCCCCAAACAATGTGATAATGCCACTAGGATATATGGGGTTAAAGAGAATGAAAAGACTTTAGCGAGGAGAAAGGACAATAAAAGAACAGATTTCAAGAATGAAGAAGATGGTGAGTAGCGTTGCATTTAAATTTTTAAAGAGTGTGGATGCCAAAGAAGCAAGATATCAGAAAGGCGTTTCGCCGACAAGAAAAGAAACTATCAGACTAGAACATACGATTGCATTTCGCTAGTTCAACAGTAGAACGGTGAAACCTAGTGGCTAAATTCATGCAGCCGAGGTACCAAGGAGGAAAGCTCATTAAAACAATTGCCATGAAAATATTTGTAGAAAAGACAGAGGGAAGCCACGTCATGTCTGCAAGAAAGTGACTGAAGTCGAGATGCCAAGTCAAAATCGATTACCTTACAGACCTTTCTTTGCATTTTGTCAGGAATCTCAAGATATATAGTAGGAACACCAAATCAGATATGGCAAGATTCAATGCGCGGACAATATATATATATATATATATATATATATATATATATATGTACCTTCAAATAAGCATGATATACCTAAGTTTTAATATGAATTTTTAAAATGAAAAATCTTTAAGTTTTAATAGATTAAATTATTATTTCAAATGAACAAAATAATTTAATGCATCTCAATACGAATTTAAAGTTTTTGTTTTTTGAAAATAAAAACAATTCTTGTAAAAATTCATTATTCTTCAATTTTTTTTATTTATTATTCCTCAATTATTATTATTCCTCAATTATTATTTATTCCTTATATATTATTATTATTATTATTATTATTATATTATTATTATTAATTATTCCTCAATTTTTTTTATTTTATTTAAGACAATAGTTCACATAATATATCTTCATAAAAGCAATTAAAGTTTTTATAATTAAGTAAATGTCTTAGTTTTTTTTTCATTATTTTTACGATTCGGAGCAGATTTCCTCTAACTGAGGGTCCATTTTTTTGAGAAAAAAATTGATGATTTAAATTCTCCAAATACTTCTAAAACAATTTAATTCATTTGTGAATAATTCCTGAAAATTTAATTTCGACAATTATTTGATTTTTGCAAGAATTTCCAAATCAATGTACTAAAAATTCCTATACTAAGACATTTGATGGAGAAGGGTGGATACGCAAGCTCTTAGTTAAACCAGTTCCCTAACTAACCTTCCAAATTGTAGAACGTATATATATATATATATATATATATATATAAGTGAACATTGTTAACTTCAATGTTCACTTTTATATTTCCATACGCTCTCTTTCCGATATTGAGCACTTTATCCCATAAATATAGCATACCTTAAAACTATATTTCTTCATATATATATATATATATATATATATATATATATATATATATATGGTCGAATGATATATGATAAAGTTCAAAAAGTTTTCGTTTGACGCGTTTCGTCTTTTTGGACTTACGTTCATGCGACTACACAAGCGCACGAACGAAAGACGCTCAAAATATGTGTTTTGGGTATATAATCTCGCTAAATGTATACACACTAAATATAAAAAAAAAATGTATACACGCTATATATATACATAGGTACGTCCACTTTTTCGCTGAAAAAACAACATAGCATAATGAAAAAAAGGCCAACAACGCTTTATCGTCAAAATGTTTATGTTATTATTAAGAGGAAAGACCAAACATTTTTTTTTTATTATTTTATTCACTTTTTTCATCCTTTCTGGCACGTTCGTAACTTTGGTTTTAATTTTTTTTTTTTTTTTTTGCGACAGTGGTCGACGTAATATTTAGGATTAGTGTTTTAGTGCTTTTTCCCAGTGAAAAAAACATTATGAAATTCTTGCAAAAATCAAATAATTCTCGGATTTTAATGAAACTTTCAGGACTTATTCAAAATGAATTAAATTATTTTTGATATTTTTTTTAGAAAATCATGGTAAAAATAATTTTTTTTTTTTAACAGAAAATTAGCGCGATATATATTAATCGAAGATTTTTATATGAAGAAGTGGTTTTAAATTCTAAGAATAAAAACCGCACATAATTTTAAATACTCATGCCACCGACTTAATTTCATGAAATTTTGAGAAATTAAATTTACATCCGAAAATTTTTTATTAGTTAAAAGCCGTACACCTCAGAGAATGTAAATCATCATTTTTTCCTATCTACTACTCATTTCGCGCAAATCTGCTCCGAATCGTAAAATAAAAATGCAATAAACTATGACATTATTTAACTGGAAAAGCTTTTAATTGCCTTTATAAATAAAATTTATTAAGGTCACTATTGTCTTAAGAAAAACAATTTTTCGTTGAATAATGAATAAATTGTTTTCATTTTTTCAATTTTAATTATAATAATTTATAATATTTAAATCTTTTAAAATTCTGTATTACTTTCATCCGGTTAGGTGATATTGTTATTAAGAGAAAACTATGTTTGCGAACCAAAAATTGAATAGCTTAATAAAAATCATTTTTCACCAAGATTTTTAAAACAATTTTTAATATTTTTATGTATATAAAATATTATGTAACGTGTTCCGTTTTGAAAGTATGATCGACCATACATGACATTATCAGACTATAAGAGCGATGATGGTAAATTTAAAAATTGCGGAGAATATTTTCCAACTTTTTTTAAGATTACTGAATACTTAAAAATTATATAAAAAAAGGCGCTTATGTTATTTTCTTAAATTACGTTTACAGATAACGTCTCCGTAGAACAACAATTATTATGACACCATCTGTTATCGCCTCGTCAATTACGTACAACATGGCGATGTCGTTTAAAAATTAAGCTACTGTTTTATTTTAAAAATACATTTCTGTGTTATTTTAAACTTAAAGTAAATAATTTTTTTTTCAAATCATATTAATTATACTTTAAATCAGCTAATATTCCTAAAGTTTCAGAAAAGTATATTTTATTTCTGGAAGATTTTTTAATACTGAGAATTACATTGCAGTGAAAAAAGATTAAAAACGCCACTAATCAACTATTTTAGAAAAAAAAATTTAAAATCGATTCCAATCAATATAATTTCTTTTTGAAATACACCAGAGTATTTTGCTTACAGGAAATAGTAAATTTAATGCTGTAGCTTTCAATTAAAGCTAAAATGAAAATTTAAAGAATGTTTTTTCATTTATAAAAAATTCATTTTAAACCTTAGTTATCGGAAATTAGGGGAGGTACGTAGATTAATACAAATATAATTAGCTATTGTATTCAACACTTCTACTCCAGAGTTTCGTTATTTTTCGGTTCACTCGTCAGCAAATGTCTATCAATTTTTTCATTATATATCCACTCCTTGTTTAACGACTTACAGGCTTAAAGACCCCAGATTTACGACCAAATATGGCATAAAATTTTAAAAATCCAATTGGTGAGTACGAAAACTTTGACTGGGATTGTTTTCTCTTTCTTCATAATAAACGAAAATAAATAATCAATGAATGAATCAAACAAAAAATAAATAAAAATCTACTTATTTATTTATTTATATTTACAGGCTGCAAACCGAAGTAATGTAAAGAATATAGGGTTGATATTTTAATTTCTTTATTACGTTTACTGTTCAGTACCCTGTATGACGCATGGTGGAGTATTGAATAGCGGCTCGGATAGAGTAATCAGTAGAGCCGAGTTCGAATTTCAATCGAATCCATTGCATTCACTTACGTGCTAATACCCTTGAGAAATGTATGAATCCTTTTCTTTTCACACCACTATGGGTAAATAGACCGGGTTCTATAGCCTTGGATGGCAACCTACTGCGGGAAAGAATCTGCCTCGTCAGTCATGTATCGAAAGTCTATCACGTATGGCACAGTATGAACATTTACAAACTAATTAGAAATGTTTCAAATGGTATAAAAAAGCTGGTTGACCCAAACCCGTTATACGTATAGCATGCCTGTTTAGGTAAAAACTTAAACCGGTAATACTTATACAGAGTGTCTCGAAAAATGTACACACACTAACCCTAACCAGTTAACAGTCTGTCATGTCAAGAATTAGCGTAATTTTGGGAGACGAGGGAAATTATTCAGTATAACTGGCAGTAGTTCGATTTCCGATCAGCGATGATGGAATGTAACATCCCGGCTGTGAGAGAAAGAGTGGAGGGTTGTAAATAATTCGTCACCCACAAGGACTTGAAGACGCTTTTGAACTCTATCGAGACTGAAAAGGGAAGACTGTGAAGCTCCCGCTCAAATATGGCAACAGTACACCATTTTCGGCCTGATCTGGCTCTTGTAAAGGTAGAAGATAACATGAGGAGTCAGGTACACACTAGAATGGTACAGGACGCGGACTATTTCTTTCTGCATCTTTGGCAATGGATCGTATGTAAGAGTTCCATTTGGGGCTATTGTTGAGTTTAAGGCCCAACAGAATATTCTTTTCTTTCACCGGACCTCACCCCTTTAGACATTCTCTTGTACTTAAAAGATAAAGTCTATGCTAGAAAGACAGAAAGAATCGCTGAAATGAAAGTTTCCATAGAACAAGAATGCAGCCAGATACCTATCGAAATATTGATTGCTGTCTGTGATTCCACTGCATCGCCTTAGAAGCAATGGCTGAATCACAACAGACATCGATTTGAAAACATGCGGTGACAAAATTGTCTATACGTGCATTATTTAAATTGGGTATAGTTGGCTCTAGTCGCTTGAATCATTGAGAAAGCGTCAAAATATGTATGCATATTTTGGGACATCTTGCATATGTAGAATTCTCGCTGTTTAAGTACGCGTTATACATACACGCATGCGCGTATCTGTATATAGTTGTTGTGGTAGGATCCACCTAATTTGCATAGTGGAGTACCGACCATATAAATATGGTTGGTACCGGGAAGAGAGGGGGGAATCAAGAGATTCAACCAGAGACTCTGCCCGACTGCGACTCAGTCAACACATTCTCCAGGAACGGTCTTACCAGGAATATACAAAAGACTATATGTAAATATTGTATACACTTTCTTGTTTCAATACATTTTGTTCTAAGTACATTTTGTGTTCCATTATTATTCCATGCATTAGTCAAGTTTCAACAATTGTGATAGGTAAACCAATAAATCTGCTGATTTCACACAACGAATATTTACTTTTCTACATAATCGCCTTCCTTGTCAATGCACTTAATTCAGTGGGGAATATTAATTGCATAGATCAAGTATCATTTTATGAAATTTTCAGATCGCACTCCAGCTAATAACGACATATACGACTACGAATTTGTATATACGCATACACGTGCATATATATATATATATATATATATATATATATATATATTGAACAATAAGAAAATAAAAAATTAAAAAATTAAAATCATTAGACACACTGGGTTGTAGATTAATATTCTTTCGTTTTTTTTATTATTATTATTCCATTTAGATTCCTCGACTATATATATATATATGTAGTGGCTGAGCGTTCATATCCGAGAATGCCCGTCTACTGGGGCGGTTAGCTAATCGCTGTGGCAGACGCCTGATCAGGCACATTTGTATTTGTTCAACACCCACAAAGTCCACCTGTGGTTTATGATGCAACTATGCTGAGCAGACCTTAGTTACAGTTTGTGGGAGAGAGCGCTTTATCTAGCATGATAACAGTCTGAACAAGGCCAGCATGACGCTCGTGCTAGCACAACTACCGACGGCTCCCTAAGGGTTCCATCTACCCAATTTCACTCAGTGGTATGGTTTTCAGGCACTTTCCAAAAATACCACAATCTGGGATCGCAACTCCAGACCGATAGCATCATATATATATATATATATATATATATATATATATATATATATATATATATATAGAGAGAGAGAGAGAGAGAGAGATAAATCAATTCTCCGTCGCGTTCGACGTATAAGGGTCAAGCAGATCAGTTTCCAGGAAACTGACAACCCGACACCGGCACATGAGATTCGATTACAGTGGTGAAGGTTTCGTGCAGGACCATCCACACTTTTTGAAGGGCCGAATACAGAGACCTGGTGCATCGAGTGCCACAAGGTTCCCAAACAACCCTCTGCAGGTTTTCAATTCAGAGTTGTCATTCTCCTAGACCAGTTGCCATCCAAGGTTATAGAACCCAGTCTGTCCTGCTATTTTACCCATAGCTGGAGGGGAAGAAGAGGATTCACACCTTTCCCAAGGGTATTAGCACGTAAGTGAATGTAATGGATTCAACCTGGATTCGAACTCGGCTCTGCGATTCCTCAATCAAGCCGATATATATATATATATATATATATATATATATATATATAATCTCACACCTTTAGCACGACTCATGAGTTTCATGCACGACGCAATCTTCGCACTCTTTCGTTAACACCTGCAGTATATGTGCGATATGTTTTAATATTATTGCCGTATATATATATATATATATATATATATATATATATATATATACCCCGTCTTGAGGCAATCGGATGTCTAGCGACACTGAAACACAGCGAAACAGTCTATCTGTGGATTACAATATATATATATATATATATATATATGACGCGTGCTGAGGCACCGAGAATTCATTCAACCATGTTTTATTGAATATGGCAGACGACCTTTACTTTTATGTGGCATATCTGTTCAAGAGGTGAAAGGTCATGGCTCTCCACAAGTTCCTACCTTTTGTAGCTATTAGCAGTATTTGTTTCTTTTTTCTTTACTATCCTCCATTTCTTGTTCTGCTATCCATGTTCGTTAAGTAGGTTACTCGTTGTTTCCTTCAGTTCATCTTGCTTTCAAATATGTCTTGTGAATGTCAAATTCTCCGAACCCTCTTTCCTCATTAAGTGACCCAGAAATTTCAACTGTCTCATTCTGATTCTAAGTGTCCTTTTTGTTTCCATTTTCCTTAAAACGTCCGAGTTGTTCACATGCTCTGTCCATGACATTCTCAGCATTCTTCTGTAGAAACATGTCTATTGCCTCAAGTCTCCTCTTCACCTGTAAGGAAATTGTTCAGCCTTCACTGCCATATAGGAGGATTGATATTACATAGAAGTTAGCAGTGAAGTAAAAGCGTAAAAAATTGTCAGTGCCTTATCTTTGTGCCCGAAAGAAAACGGAGTGTCAAAAGGGCGGTTATTCTTTTGACACTGCAATTACTTTATATACTTTTGACTTACACAGTAATGTTTATTTACAAGGTTATAATATTAGGTTGGTCGTTTTTTGACGTTAAGTTGAACGTCAAAAAACGACATTATTTTTGCACCAACCTAATAATATGTGAACCAAGTACAATTTATTATATATTTATTATTTACCATTATATAAAGAAATAAATTTGCAAAGAATTTTTTTTATTTAAAAATTTATAAAAACTTACAAAACTATCAAAATATGCAAACCAACTTCAATGCAATATTATTTACCATTTTATAAATAACTATGAAAACAAGTTTTTCATTCAATCTAATAAATAGTGTTTAATATATTTATTGTTAATTCTTAAGAATAAGACAATTATAAATCAATTTTCATTTGTTTGGGTTTTATTAAAATTCTAATCATTGTTTTTAAAAACAATAAACATTGCCGAGGGAGTCAAAAGTGTATACAGTAATAGCGGTGTCAAGGGAATAATTGTCCTTTTAATACACTGTTTTATTATGGGCACGAAGGTTAATCATTGCCAAAATTTGATTATAAGTATTAATTTACTAATTTTTCCTATTTTCTTTAAAACTTCCTCGTTGTTAGCATGTCCCATCCATGGTATTCTCAGCATCCTTCTGTAGAACTACATCTCTATTGCCGCAAGTCTCCTCAACATTTGTGAGGAAATTGTCCAGCACCTACTGACATATAGGAGAATTAATATTACTTAGCATTTCAGGTTTGCTTATTCAATTTTTTCAGTTGTTTTTCACGTCAGCAAACGAGTTGCTATACATCTGGATTAAATTTCTGAAGACGCCTCCCAATATTCATAATGTTTTTGGTTCTACCATTTTCACCTAGTCGCATTTTTACAACCATACAGTCAGTTATGCGCCATGCGTGATACACGCTTAGGCGATCATGTATCTTTCGATACATGACAGACGAGACAGATTTTTTCTAGCAGTAGGTTGCTATTTCTTTCTGCCGTAGTCCAGTTGCCATCCAAGGCTATAGAACCCAGTTTGTCCTGCTATTTACCTATAACTGGCGAGGGGAGAAGAAGAGGATTCATACCTTTCCCAAGGATATTAGTACGTAAGTGAATGTAATGGATTCGACTGGAATTCGAACTCGGCTCTCCGATTCCTCAATCCGAGCCGCTATCCATTACACTGATGTAAAATAAAAGTCAAACGTCCAGCCGCAATAATCATTTCGATTATGTTGATTTTGTTCTTGTGAAATAAAATTATCTTTCTGATGACGGCTCGTTCATCGCCGAAACATGTCAAAGTAGAAGTATTCCAAATTGCCTTGTATATTTACCACACGAATAAATGCAAGCATAAACTTTTAAACGCATTTGCATAGTTTAAACAAAAAAAATAACAAATCAGTGCGCATGCTCCATTACTCAATTATCTGAAAATCGCTATACGCGTTCTCACAGGCAAAGCCCTTACCCAAACACACACACAAATACACACAGAGTTGGCTTGATATTTTTTTAGTGTCTAAATTCTTTTCCTTTTTTTATTCTTGTTTATTTATTTAGTTTAGCCGGTCTTCCTTTTGCCTTTACAATAAAAAAGGGCAAAGGACAAAAATATGCATGTAAAATAAAAGAAAAAGAGAGTTGTAATTAGGTTGCCGCTTCAAATCTCGTGTGACTTGTTTCATCTTCCGAGATTGAAAACGATATCTTCATTACTAATTTGCCACGAATTAGACTTCACTTGCGTGTGGGAAGACCCTATCACAGAAAGGAGTGTGCAGGCACACATCGAGTCACACGCATGCACATAGAGATATAGTCGTATATATTCCTTTATATATGCATAGATGATACACTGTCAAAAAGATTCACGCACATACGTAATTGTGTATACGCTTATAGACATCCATTCGCACGTACGCATATAGACCCACTATGTCATATTTTCTTATGCAAGTCAATGTGTTCACATTTACTATTAATCAAACAATGTTACTATAATTTTTCAACAATATATATATATATATATATATATATATATATATATATATATATATATATATTTATAACATCTCTCAATATTTCTGAGATGAGGTATTGTAACTATTAGTGAGTGAATTCCTGGTCGAAAAAAAATTAATCACTAACAGGGACACAGAGGATAAAAGCATTGGTTGATTAATCCCAAAGTGACTTGACACAGAGAGTTGTGGGTTCAATCCCTGGCCTCAGATGAAAGAATCAAAAACTTGGAGAGATGATTTTCAAGGTGAATTAACTAAAAGAATGAGATATTCGAAGGTATGACACGTGGAATTAGAATAATATACACCCTCTCATGGATTAAATAAATGGTTGGGTTCAATATTCCAATAAATATCACCTGAAGAAGGCCGGAGCGTACAACGGTCGCAACGTCGTGAATATAGCAATAAAGATGAGGACAACATTCCAATATATATATATATAAAACGGACTCAATTCATAAGACCTTCAAACGAGCCTAATGAAATAAATATAAACTCATGAAATTTTAGTGTTTGTGCCTTTTATAATAATAATTATTATTGCTCTGTTTCTAACATAGAGCTCTCCCTGGATTTATATCCTTTTGGAAATATCCATACTGATCAGTAATATTATATATATATATATATATATATATATATATATATATATATATATGGCCTGAAGATTGCATTCAGGCTGGAAACAGACTGTCGCCATCCGGTGCTGTCCAGTGTCTACTCTTATATATATATATACACACACAAACAATACAACCCTATCAAAATACATATGGAGCCAAAATCAAAACAATATCCCAACCAAAATCAAATGGCAAATTATAAAAAGAGCAGCCCGATGTAGTAAAAATTGTAAATTAGCCTTAGAGGAAAAATTAGCAATAATTAGTTTAAAAAAAAAGAAAATAAACTCTTAAACAAGAAAACTGAAATTATGGGTAAATGCAGGTATATAAATAAATATTTATTTACCATCTAAGCACTAAAAATAGATATAAGCTTTAGAAAAATAAATAAATGAAATAAAAATATAATGCAAACTTTAAGTAAATAAATAAAAGAAACAACTATAATATAAACTTAATTTATTAATAAACGAATAAATATTAAACATGCACACATGTGCGTGTGTATTTGTACATATGGATGTATATACACACACATACACACATTTACACGCACGCATACACACACACACACACACACATAAAGCAACATCAAAACATGAACAAACCTAACCCCCATAATTAATATCTCAACCATGGCAAAAATAAATTACGATTAAATATAAACAAAAATAAAAATCAAACATTATATAAACAATAACATATGATATAGGCATATACTTATTTTAATTACATACACACTATTTAACAATTACATATACGTGCGTATGCGCAGCGTGCGTGCAGTCTATGCTTGAGAATAACTTCACCATTTAAGCAAGTGTTTATTAATAACAAAGCACAGACATTGTACGTACGTTTATGCGTACATATTTATGCATACATATGTCTATATACGTGCTTGAATAGATATGCATGTGTGCGTATGCATGGGCGTATAGACAGATATATATATACATAAATTCTAACAATAATAATTAAATTGCGATTCATGACTGATTAGACAGAAGATTTTCTCGCAGAAGGTTGCCATTTCTTTCTGTGATAGACTGGTTGCCAACCATGGCTATAGGACCTATTCTGGCCTGCCATTCAACCCATAGCTGGGGTGGCAGGAGAGATGGATTCATACCTTTCCAAAGGGTATTTGTGCGTTAGCCACCACACCGCAGTTTATCTTACATTTGTTATGAACAATATCGGCGGATAAAAAAATGATTTTATTGAATTATAAGCTGACAAAATGCAAAGCGTTTTATTAAGGTTGCTTATAGTCGTGCCAAAAGCATTGGTTTTCGTTCGATCATCTAAGTTAAGCACTGTCCAGTAAATGTAACGAACCCGATTAGAATTCGAACACGTTTCTCCGATTATTTATTCCAACCTTATACCCATAACACCACACCGCACACCAGAAATATAGTGTATGTAAATATAAGGTGGACACTGGGATCAACGCTGAGTGGCGAAAGTCTGTTTCATGCTTGAACGCAATCTTCAGACCTAAGGCTTTCGTTTTGTTGACCTTTTATATTTACCTACGCCCTAGGCACGGTGGAATAATAGATAGCAGCTCGTTTGGAGAAAACGGAGGGCCGAGTTCGCGCTAATACCCTTGGAAAAGGTATGAAACTTCTTCTTCTCCCCTACCTGGGTAAATAGCAGGATAGACCGGGTTCTATAGCTTTGGATGGCAATTGGTCAACCGCAGAAAGAAATGGCAACCTATTGCGGGGAAAAAATTGCCTCGTCAGTCATGTATCGAAAAATACATGATCGCCTAAGCGTGTATCACGCATGGCCCATAACTGACGCCCTATTCCTGATATTTTCCTTCTTCGTTATGTACCCAAGGAATTTCAGCTTTCTTTTCCTGATTATAAGCAGAATTGTTCTCTCTGTTACCATTTTCTTTAAGATTTCCTTCTGTAGGACCAAATTACTACTGCCTCTAGTTTTCATCTCATCCCTAGAGAAAGTGTCCCACATTCACTGCCATATAAGAGGATGGATACCACATAGAATGTTTCCGTTTCTCGACACCTTGCTTAGCTTTTGGAACGCTTCTTTCGCTAGTCCAATTCGTGATCGGATCTCGGTGTCACATTTTAAAACGCTTCCCAGTTATTTGAACCTCTGCTTCTGCTTCATATTTATATCTCCAATTCATAACTCGCATCTTGGGATTTTTTTTCTCTATGATCACTAAATTAAAAATATAGGCAGATATTATCCGTATAGCCTGCTGTCTAAAACAAACACCGGTTTACGCTACTCTATTTTCTGGACAAGATGGTAATAGTAATAGTTATAGCCGTTTGTTTATAAGGAACATTCAATATACCGGGTGTAACAGCAAAATTGTCCAAATCGTTTTACAGCATGGGATAATTATCCATCCCACAAAATGTTTAATATCTTAAAAAAACACACTAAACTAATTGAATTTCTATTTCCCAGGTTTTCAGATAAGACGTTTAGACATCTTGGCACCATTTGTCGTAAGAATCATTGAAAAACTCTTTCAGTCATTCAGCTAGAAAGAGAACAGGTTAAAATCAGCCCAGTTATATCTTTCCAACTGAGCAATGGTGAGAGGAAAAATATTATTCAGCTTTTCAGTCATGGCAGGAAGATTCATATTCTGGCTTCAATCTTCAAAGTCCATTCAAGAGAATGTTGAATAAGTTTAAAAAAGAGGGAACAGTAGAGAGGAAAACTGGATCAGGAGGTCACAACTGCAAGAGGGATCATCATTTCAACTTAGAGCTAAATACATTGTTATTGTTCAAAGTAAAGTCCAATAGTGTTATAAAAAAAACCTCGGAGAAGTTCAGCAAGATATCTTTAATTATTTCCAAATTACAACAGTTCAAATCTTAATCTAACACTTGGACAATTTTGCTGTTACACGATTTAGACAATTTTGCTGTTACACCTGATACATTGACCAAGTAGCCAGAGTTGTTGTCGGTCTAAATCTATAAAAACTTTCTCTTAAAGATTTTCTTTTCAGGAAAATAGGTTTCTCAGGTTTACTGTTATCGCTTTTTCCTGTATTGATAGGGGTTTCCTTCCTAACCTTCTGTTTGAAGTGGTGTTGAATGTCAACACCTTGATTATTTTCCCTTCGAATTACATGCAATATCCATTTTAGTTGACGATGAAAAATCAATATATTGTGAGAATACAAACGGAAGAAAATCGTAGCTAGATCCAGATCTTTCAAAGCATTTCCACATACGAGAGTCGTTCAAACCTCACTCAGAAGGAGTTGGAGAAACAATACAGTTTCTCACTATTTTTCAAAATAGTTCCCCATGATTGAAAAATATCATAGAAAAAAAAAAAAACTGGAATTGTTCTTTTACAATGGTGTGCACAGTAGGTTAGGTAAGGAACTAGAAAAACTAGAAAACATATTTTGAAGACTGAATATTGACGCTATGATTTTATAAGAATAAAATTTTGTATAAAAGATGCAAAAAAAATTGCATTAGCTTTCCGTTTTTATTAAAACAACCTCAATGGGTTTGTCACGTTTCCCTGTTCCAGGAAGCTCTTCGTAATATTAGGTTTGCGCAACTGTTCGCGGCTTTCTATGAAAAACTAGAGACTGACTGCGCAGTCGAAAAATCTTCTTTTTTTCCTTCTCTCTTGTTTTTGTGTTGGTAGCTTTTTACACACACGTATCAATTCATCGTCTTTAACATATGGGTGGCTAAAGCTGTCATTTCAGATTCAGAAAACTGATTTAAATAAAATATCTGCTGCACTATGTTTATTGGACCACCGTAGATGAAAATTATTGAAACTGAAGATTTAAAAAAACAAGAAAAAGAAAAAACACTAATAATAGATCAGTGTTGTTTTTGTTTATTTGGTGTTTGTTTGTTTTATTCTTTCTTCATAATCATTTTATACAGTGCACATATCAGTGTGGATGCGTATGTGTGTATGTCTCTGTGGATGAGAGTTAAAGCCTTCGTAGTATACGGGTTGAGTGCATGTCTGTATAGTTCTATTTACCAGCTGTATGTTATTGTGCATGTGTATAAGCATACATACAGCTGGTGAGTAATAGATACATGTATGTGAGTGTATATTGTATATTTTGCATATGCCTATTTTTATTTACACTGTACATAGCCTGTGTATATATACATATAGAGAGAGTTCTATCTGTGTGTGCGTGTTTTCCAAAAACATACTTACAAATATGTGAATATGCAAGAAGAAACATAATCTTCCACAGATGCAAGGTTGGTTCAGTTGCTTTGACGACATATCAATCCCTTGGTGGGTTATTTAATATCGAAATCAGCCCTTTTTATATTGGAGTCTACAACCATTTACTTGTTTCGGGTGTTAAGTAAATATTGGTCTTTTATATTTGAGTCTATATGTAAATACAGATCATTTATACTTGAGACTTTTGGTAAATAGTGGTCGTTTATATTAGTGTATTATGTAAAAATTGCTTATTTATATTCGTGGTAAATAATGTTCGTTTATACTTGAGACAATAGGTAAATACTTTACGTTTATACTTGTATTTCTATGTAAATATTGGTCGCTTATATATTGAGACTATTGATAAATAGTGGTCGGTTATAATTGTGCTTATATGTAAAAATTACTTGTTTATATTTGAGGTAAATAATGTTCGTTTATACTTGAGACTATAGGTAAATACTTTACGTTTATACTTGTATTTCTATGTAAATATTGGTTGCTTATATATTGAGGCTATTGGGAGATACTGGTCATTTATACATGTGTTTATATGTAAAAAAAATGGTTGTTTATAATTGAGGTAAATAGTGGTCGTTTATACGTGAGACTATATGTAAATACTTATCGTTTTTAGGTGTGTTTAGATGTAAATATTAATCGTTTATATTTTAGGCTAGATGTAAATATTGTTCGTTTATACTTCTGACTTCAATTGGTCATTTATACGTGAGAGTATAGGTAAATACTGATCGTTTATGCTTGAGTTTATATGTAAATAGTGGCTGTTTATATTTGAGGCTAATGGCAACTACTTGTGTTTATATGTAAATATTGGTCGTTTATATTTGAGGCCATATGTAAATGCTGATTGTTTATACTTGAGACTATAGATAAATACTAATCGCTTATACAGTACTTTATATATTAATATTGGTTGTTTATATTTGAGGCCATAAATACTGATTGTTTATACCTGAGACTATACTTAAATACTGGTCGTTTATACGTGACTTTATATGTAAATATTGGTTGTTTATATTTGAGACCAGTGGTAAATATTGGTTGTTTATACTTCTGACTATAGGTAAATACTGGTCATTTATACTTGAGAGTACAGATATATACAAGTGGTTTATACTTGAGTCTATATGCAAATATTGTTTGTTTATATTTGGGGCTATAGGTAAATACTGGTCGTTTATACTTGTGCCTGTAGGTAAATATTTGTTTTTTTATATTTGTTTTCGTATGCATTTAATTACTTCAGGAATAAGTAATTATTGGTCACTTATTTTTGCGTTTCTAAATAAATAAAAAAAATAAACATTCTGATCGCATTTATTCCAATGAAACCGGAAGTTATCACAAGAAATATATTAATGAAACAAATATATTTTACAAATATATAATTTGAATTTATTGCATATAATTTTAATGAAACAAAGTACTAATAGTAGTACCTTGTCTCTTGTCTTTAATGAAACATGTATAAATGAAGAATTGCTGCTTAAATACACAATATATATAAATGGTGTTTCATTAAGATGAATTATATATAAGGGTATTTCATTAAGACGGATCAAAGTCAGCAGTAAATACATCAATGTTATTGATGAAAATTTATTTATTTTTCTATTGGATCATGTTTAAGTCATGGCAATTATATGTGAAAAATCATATCACCCAAATGTCCGCCAGATCTGAAAGAAAAAGAAAAAAATCATTGGACGCTTAAACTTAATTCACATTTAAAGTTGCTTCAAGTTAGTAGAACACTTTTTATATATATATATATATATATATATATATATATATATGTGTGTGTGTGTGTGTGTGTGTGTGTGTGTGTGTGTGTGTGCAAAGAAGCATTACTAGGACTGTCAAATACCCTACTGTTCAAATTTTGTTCCCTACGGATTCTGACTTCCCGCAAAGCTACAATCACCGTCGATACATCATGTGCGAGATTAAAGATTACGCACCAACTGATGATCGTCCCGAAATGAGATATAGCAGGCTCCTGTAAAAATGGAATTTACACAAGGATAAGTGTGTTCTGATAATGATCAAAAAGCTTCTACTTTGCACAAAAATGTTCATTTTTCAATGTAATCCTGATCCTTGTCAATGCACTTAACCCAACGATTCTCTAGTAATCCCATTGATCGAACATTATACTATTGTATTTCAAATTAAATTCAGATAACGCTATCAGGCTATTGAGTTACTGATCCACATTCGTATATATATATATATATATGTGTGTGTGTGTGTGTGTGTGTGTGTGTGTGTGTGTGTGTGTGTGTGTGTGTGTCTGTGTTTGTGTCTCTGTGTGTGTCTGTGTGCCTGCGTGTAAATTGTTATATTATTCATGTAACAGATGTCACCGCTAAATCAACCATGTTTGCTGAAATTGATACTTCGTTCTGAAGACTTATTTCTAACGACCTCAACACTTTGGCTGTTTTAGCAGATCTGACTGGCTCCACCTGGTGGTCACCTTCAGCAAATAGATACGGGAGAAAATAGCAGAGTGATTGAGGAGAGTGGAAAAGAAAAAGAAAGAGAAAAGTATTAATGAACGACAACAACTAAACAACACGGAAAATATATAAATGAAAAAGCGTGAAGTAAAACAATATGGCTTAATACTATAATACAAGTAAAGGATAATGACATAGGCTAAATTGGCGGGAACGGCGACAAAAACGTAGAGTTATAAAAAAAACGGCAATCTAAAAGTTTGCATTTGTTCTCTTGATTAGAATTCTTTTCGATATACCGTCTCGATCATGGCTCTCCACAGATTCCTATCCTTTTTAGCTCTTAGCAATGTTTGTACTTTTGCTATCTCTTCTAATCCCTGTTCTGCCAACCATTTATACAAGCTCGTTAGATAGTTTAATGGCTGCTTTCCTCTGACCTTCTTGCCTATAATATGTCCTGTGAGTGTTAAATTTTCTAAACTCTCCTCCTCATTACGATGCCTAAATTACTTTATACTATTATTTTATACTTTATAATTTATTACTTTATACTTTATTCTATTTTTTATTACTTTATACTATCTTTATGAGGTTAGTCTTGAACGTATCCAGCCGTTTCGAATATATTAAGAACTGGTTTTGCTGCCTTGATCTAAATTGGCAAATAATTCGATGGAACCTTACTGCGCATGAGTGAACAGATTCCCTTCCGCCTTCACAATGACCGATACTCCACGTCTTGTGCAGGGATTTATTTATTTATTTTTATTTTTGGTATATGTTCAATCTCAGGAACTGTTTCTGGCAGGATTCGAACATGGGCACGCACAGAACAAGCCGTCGTTTGATTCGGCGTGCTCTAGACTGTCTCAACTGGCGATCACCAGCCGAGAAAGAAGGAGGAAACGTTATGATCGAATAGACCCCGTCGCCCCAAGACCAAAACCCTCACCAAATTCCTATACAACACCAACAGCAGCAACAAAGCCGAATAGAGCCTTATAAACGCAAATCCTTCTCAGATTCTCGAAATTTCATATCTGCTCAGTTTCGTATCTGAACGTAAAAAAAGTAGTTTCTAAAGAAGTAATAGGTTTATTTATTGTTCCGGTAGATTTTATCACTAAACGTTATTTTAGTGGATATCTATATTTGAGTAGAAAAATGTTTTATATCAGCTCAGTTTCGTATCCAAACCAATTTCTAAAGAGTTAATTGAATTATTTTTAATCCAACATTTTTGTTACTTCAAACGTTATTATAGGGGACACTTCTTATTCGAAACAGACGCCCAGTTTTTATTTTATTAAACAGTGTGTATTATGTCTATAGGTCTGCGTATTCGAAAAGTATCCACTATAATGACGTTTGAAATATGTGAGACCATCCCAAGAAGACCTAGAATGAAAAACATATACCCATTGGACAACATCCTTGAGTTGAAAAATTGATATAACGAAGAAACAAACAGAAAAGGTTAAATAAAAAGGAAAATACCAAACAACAAAGAAAATTTAAAAAAAAAAAAGACAATTTAATTCTTTGAAAAAAAAATATCTCGAGAAAATTGGAAATTAAATTAATGAAGCCAAACAGCATAAACAATGTGTTAAAATGGGGAGAAAAGTGAAAAACCACGATATCATACAATTAAAACCCCCACAGAAAAACTTTCTTTGTCACAAAAAACACTTTCAACTCTGACGAGACTGTTATATAGGAATAAAGTGTCGCTGCCGATACTTGAGTTTGAATATAGATCGCCAGTGAGCAAACACAGGTGATCCCATTATTGAATTAATTGGATCACGTGACCATAGAGGAAACGCATATATAGGAAGTTGCGTGACGTCTAAATTGATCTGTATTTCTAGTCTATCCTCTATCACTATACGGACCGCTATTCTCTACTCTATTCACGATACTATTTCTCTATTCGGATTACTATACGGATTACTATTCGAGCGAGTATTATCGAGCAAGTACTATGAGTGCGAGTGATATACGACTGCATCTGACACCAGTATTATTCAATGGCGTTACTATAGTCGTATCTACAATTACAGAGTTTCTACTACAACGAGCATTACCAAAGTGACAACGAGTATTCGTTGACATCACAAAAGTGTCAACCGAGTGTTCGTTGACATCACAAAACAGACTAAAATTAAGATGCCTGCAGAAATATAAAATATACCAATAACGATCCAATCATTACAAGTCCTGTCCCCAAACATAAACAATAAGGAACCTTCTGATAAGGAAATTAAGAAAGATATTTAAAAAAATAAGGAATAATAATTCATCATTTTGCATTGAAGATAAACTTTTGAAAATAGTTTGCTTTCTCCCCGAATTCAATAACAAGTGTCTTTATTTTAGGGAAAAGATCTGGAATTCGAAATGCATCTCAAAAAAGTTGGGTTTATCATGCATTAATATATTATGGAAATCCCTGAAGACTTTCACACATTCAGAGGTATCACAATTGGATCTATCATGATGATGGGATAATGAACATTATATTAACTAGGCTCTCATCGTTTTATTGAAATGTAGAGAAAAGCAAAAAACCAAGATATTATCATACAATCAAAATCCCCAAAGAAATGTCCTGGTCTCAAAAAACACTTTCAATCATATTTCAACCCTGACCAGATTAAACGTAAGAAACTGAATTCTAACATATACCAATATTCATCCGATTATTACAAAGTCTGTCCCCAAACATAAACAATAAGGAACCTAGTGATGAGGACAATAAGAAAACTGTTAAAAAGAAGAAAATTAAGGATTAATAAAGCATCTTTCGACATTGAAGCTGACCTTTTGAAAATACCTTATTTTCTTCCTGAATTCCAAAATAAGTCCCTCTATTTTATGAAAGATGTCTGGAATTAGAAATTCACCCCCAGAAAGTGGGGTCTACCACGCATTGACACATTCTAGAGACAGAAATGTAAACCCTCTAGACCCTCACATATACAGAAGTATCTCAATTGGATCCATCATGGTGAAAGTATTAATGAACATTAACTAGGCGGCTGTCATCGTTATATGAGTCAACTTCTCACGAGCCAGTTTAGTTTTTGTCCTGGTAATGGATGCAATGATGGCATATATGTTATCCAACAGCGCCAAAACATTGCTTAGCTTTCTAAAAGGAAACTGTATACCTGATTTGTCGGCTCACAGCAGCATATGACTACATCAATAGAGAATTTCTCTTCTCAACCATAAGAAACTGCTTTCCTAAGCACCGAATCCACTGAGTGCATAAGGAACATTATACAATATCTTAGATATCTAGCGAGAACCCCAATACGGAAACATTTCAGACCTCATCAGAAGTACGACAAGGAGGAAGTGAGAGCCCCAGTCTATTTAATCTCTTTCTAGACTATGCCCTATGCATTCACCATTTAAACATTCCATACCGCATCCCAAATGTATCTACCAATAGCAGACAACGATACTGCTCTCCATCCCGATGATGAGGGTCTATGACATAGGTATTCATAGCTGGGGAAAGATTAATCTTGAACAGAAAATCAACATCCTCTATCAAGTGTTCCAGGAAATGGGACTCAAGATAAACCTTTCCAAAGCAGAAACTCGGATCCGAAATTGGAATGAAAGGGGGGATTTCACCTAACCTGAATTCATCATAAAAATTCAGGATGTGGAATTAGTAAATACTAAACATTTCAGATACCTCAGCCTATAAATCAGTTATAATACATTTAGTATAGAAGAGAAATAAATTGAACATAGAATAAGCTGTCCTATGGGTAGTTTCGCCCAACACCGCAAATTGCTACAAAACCAAAACATTAACCTGAAAACTCGAGTCATGTTCTTAAATAGCCTTGTCGGATCGAGACTGACACTTTCATATAGACGCCATACATGGTACCAAACCCTTTCAGAAATATCTAAACTGTCAGCTGTATATAACCGCTCCCTAAGATCAACGGTGAAAAAAAGACTTTGAGCGTGTAAAGCCTGTGAGTCTTATCAAAGATCATCCTTCTTTGAACATTGTGGGCGGGCGCTGTAGATTCACAAACAAAGAACTGTACCAAATAACAGAAACCACATCACTTGGGGACTACCAATGTTAAATAATAGTCTAGCAAACTATTATTTTTTAGAGAATTGTATTTCTCCTCTGACTTCCTCATTTTGACCTTTGAGGTCAGATGCAGGAAAACAAAGGAAGTCGTTTTTGATTGGTTAAAACTAACGTGAGAATGTTGGATGTAGAAAGGGATTTCAGGGAGTTAAGTTTTATACGTCGTATTATGTAGACGTGTTATATTTTGCTCCCCAGTGGGGTGGGATAGTAACCCTACTGACCAGTTAGAAGATGTACACGTCGACGTAGTGAATATTACTATTACGTTTAAAATTCCTTTATTGAAGTTCTCTTTTGTTTCCGAACTAAAACTAACTTGCAATCAGCGGCCGAGAAAGAAGAAGGCAACGTTATGATCAAATGGACCCCGTCGCCTCAAGACCAAAACCGCCACCAAATTGCTATTCAACACCAACAGCAGCAACAACTAAACTGGATAGCACATTGTTGTAGCCTAGGGAATACCACTGAATAAAATAATCACACGAAGGTTGGTAATGAATGACAATACTTAGGACAAGAACAGCACATGTAAGATTCGCCAGCGGCGCGTAGAAGTAGTCAACTGTTAGAAGTGATTCAAGTGATTTCCACAATGAATCTCCAGCTGCAAATGATATCTACCAACCGCCCCACGCGTTCAGATGTGGCACAAGGCTGAATTTAATGTGAGGTATTCAAGCCCGTAGGCTTGGCCAAAAATTCCCCCTAGACCCATATAAAACGGAGTCGGGTAGTTGTTTCCGGAGACGAAACTCTGACTTTTGACATAGCCTTGTTTGGGGATCCTCTCTGCCCAGAGGCAGAGAGTTTGACCGGCACAGCTGGAGACGAATCTCCAACTGCAGACCAACATACAGTATTTACTACTGTATTTATGTGAATGGGGGCATACCTATTATCGTCTGTAGGTAGGCTACAACACACATCTAACTCGAAGAGAACTAATGACATAATTAAGATATTGAGATGACACATTACTTCAAAAAAGGATTAGAAAGGAAACCCCATTGTTAAGAAAGTTGGTTCACTTTGTCGTGCTAGACAGTTTTTTCTCTCCAAAGTCTATCTTACATATTTATACGTTTACCATTCGTCCATGCTTAGAATATTACTGCTATATGTAGCCCGGTGCTCCTGCTATCTGTCTAGAGCTCCTCGATAAAATCCAAAGAAGTATCAGCAACATTATTAGCCCTGATCTGACATCTCGGCTTCGGTTACTTTCCCATCACCGTAAAGTTGCCTACCTTTACCTTTTCTATAAATACTTTCATGGTAATTGTTCGGGTGAGCTCTTCGCTATGGCCCCTTTTATTTCTGTCCCAATTTTTGCTTTAAGTTTAATTCCCCATCCCTTCCCTCGTTAGGTGGTCAATGATGCCAGTTCGCTGGTGAATGCGGGGCGCCTTTCGTTTCGCGTGAGTGATTTTTCGTATTTGTTGTTGTGTCTGAATGAGTGCATGTCAGTGAGAGTGCTTAGGATGAATGAATGTTGTATACTATTATAGTCTCGCATTCATTTCGACCAGTGAATTGATGTTTCTGCCATATTTAGTGATTGGGGGGGTATTACTAATATTATTTTCTTTAGTTTCTTGTAAATAGTTTTGTATTCATATTTGTTAATACTCATTGGGGCTAGTTTTTAGAATTGTTGTTTTATTCCACTCCCCGCCACAGACAATAAATTGTAAATATGGGGACTAGTTAGTATTTTCATAGAGACAAAGAGGTATTATGGTGATTGTAGTAAAATTGGTACGTATGAATGTGTTTGTTTTGGTGTAAGGATTATGGTTTGTGCGATTGGGTCAGCGTTTGTGGGTAGCTAAGTTATAGTTAAGACAGAAGAAGACCGTCCTTTCCCCAATCCTCCCTTTGGTCATGTGCCACATTTCTGTATTTTAACAGAATAAATATCGCTCTTCGCTATGGTGTCTAGACTCTTCGAATTTAAGCACAGTACTAGGCTGGCGACGAGGTCTCACCAATTTACAGTTGAGCTGGCTTGATGTAACCGTAAGTTCTATGCTAACAGTTTCTTTTCTTGCACTTCTCGCTTGTGGAACTCCCTTCCCGTTTCATGCTTTCCAGCCAACTATAAACTGCAAAAATTTAAATGTCAATCGCTATCTGCTTTCCTTCTGATTACTCTTTCTCTGTTCTTACTCCTTAGAAATGTTCCTGTTTCTAACTCTTCCCCACCCAATAACCCCTTGCGTCTCGGTGGTTTTAATGCCTTTTTTGGGTGAAATCGTTAAAAAAAACTACTGGAAAGAGCGATAACAGCTACTGGACTTGAAAAACAAAAAAAAAACAGTGTTTTAAGAGAAAGATTTTATAAATTTCAACCGAAAGCAGTAATGGCTGCTCGGCTAATGAATACCAAATGTCTCCTTCTAGGGAAACGGCTTATATTATATTATATTATATTATATTATATTATATTATATTATATTATATTATCATTACTACACATAGGCTATCTGGTTCGATGTCAAGAGACAAAGAAGTTAGAATATAGGTGCATTAAATTTGAGATACACTTCAATTCTTTTAACATTTCTAGGAAAAACATGTTTCCTACTCTGACTCTGTCACCTCTAAAATGTAGAGAAAAATATCCAGTCGCTGACTTATAAAAGTGGCTGACAAAGAAGAGTATAGGTGAGTCGACACTTTTATAAACCTTTCTCCCATAGCTAAGTTTAGTAGCAAAAATCAATTCCGCCGAATATCAATCGTGACAGGATTCAGTAACAATCACTAATGTACAAGGATGTGTTCTTCAGTTTTTCTAGTAGCCAGGTGTTATTGATGTAAACAAGGTTGTAATTAATTGTTTTCAACAGAGACGAGACATCACTTATTTCCTGTGAACATATTTGTACGCAATCGATACAGTAACAAAAAACTTCTGAATTTTGGTTTTCAGAGTATTTTAGCCATTGTACCTGATGTTCCTGAATTGAATGTGTGGGTGGTATAACGGTTAGCGGTTGGAAAAGAAAAATATGCAATCTGAGTTCGAATACCAGTCGGGGTTCGTTACCTTCACTTTCGCGCGCATATCTTTAGGAAAGGTAGGTACCAATCTCATCTCCACACAAACACACACACTCACACACACAGCAGCTGACAGTAGTGCAGAATAGGCTTTCAGCCTTGGTCGGTAAACCGTCTAGGAGTAGGAAAAAACCGAAATTCCAAAACTAGTTAGACGGAACACGTTAGGTGCGAGTCTAAAGGAAGGAAAACCCCGAGAGAAAACCCGCTTTTACTCAGCGGTTGAGCGTGGTGGGGAGGGCTATCATCCCCACACTATGGAACAATTTGATCACAGAAACCTTACGTGAAGCCTTATGCGTCACGAGACACAAGGCAGACAGCAATGTGATTTTCTTTAATCTAATATCCGTGTCTTTGTTGCACCCTCAAGAAAGATGAGATTTGAAAACATTCTAGGATATAATAACCCATGATGCGGGGACTGAAGGTATCCAGCTGGAACGTAAAGCAAACAACACAGACGAGGAAATTAGTTTGAAGAAAACCACACACAGCTTCATGTTACTTGAAGCGGAACACCAGTCTTTCAGTATTTCTAGTGCCTATGGCCACATTACGTTGAAACATCGGTTCTCGTGCGATCACTAAAGTTAAGCGACGTCGAATCTGATCAGTACTTATAGGGTGACCACTTGGGAATACCAGATGCAGTAAGCTTGGCTACGCAGGTGGTGTAATGGATAACAACTCGACACTGGAAGTCGGAGGGCCAAGTTCCAATTCCAGTCGGGTTCGTTATATTCACTTACGCGAAAATACCCTTGGAAGGGGTATAAACCCACCTCTTCTCCCCAGCTATGGATTAATTAGTAAAACTCGTATAAGTAAGTCATTATCTCTAAAAAAAATTCTTAAAGTCCAAAAATATTTTCTGGCTTTAAACACCCGGCAAAAGTGTAAAAACAAATCTATCAATCAAACTTCAGTATTTCTCACACACAACGATTTTGACATGACTCACAAAATTACGCGTTTCTGACGCCACTCATCTGTCGATTATTTATACAACCTACATCTCATTTGAACAGAAGTAGCATGAGGTGACAATAAGTGAGAGGAGTCTTCATTCGCTTACTAAGAAAGTCTTTTTAATTAAATTTGTGTATTAATTTTTACATAAGGTAATTCTGGTACCGTGTAACCCAATACTAGTTTTTCCTCAGGTTTTTCATCAGCGACTAAACCAGTTGTCCACCAGTGAATACGGTGGCAGGATTAAAAAGAAGACCTAGCAAATGACGGATGAACCTTCTTGCGGTGTTAACGAAGTAGACTGGACTCTGTAGCTAGTGTGACGATGACACATCATTGCTGGGTGGAGGGGCTTCCTAGAATTAATTTAACAACCAGAATGGAAGGTCCCTCCAATGTAATCAACAGACACATGCCCGTAACAAGGGTGCGCGTTCGAGTTGGAGAGAAATGGCTGCGGTTCAACCTTAAGTGGGATAGTCTCCGCCAGGTTTACTCGCCTAAAACGCACCACACAAGGAATACTTCTCCGGCTTTCAACCCACACATGTATAGGAAACTAGTCAGTTGCTCAGCTACGCAGAAACCCTACGTTCATGGGACTGATGTTGATGATTAGCATATACACGAGAGCGCGCGTTGTGTGTGTGTGTGTGTGTGTGTGTGTGTGTGTGTGTGTGTGTGTGTGTGTCGTACACGCGCGTCCTTGCGGTCGATTGGTTGTCTTTGCAAATGATTTCCCATGTGTAAGTACGTTTCGGTCGGTGATAACTAGCTATAAAATTTCGCCAAATTCCAAAATGCCGCTCACCATCACCTCGGCGTTATCAACCCGACATCATCGACGGCCTTATCTACATGAACCAAGTTTGAAAACTTTTAAAATGACAGATCGCGTAAGTCTTTAAGAGGCGTGTGAACGGACCCACTTGCGATTACGCACATCAGGGCTCCTTGCATGTTGTAAATGAATACTGGAGGACGAGAGGAGCGTGGCTCGTATGGAACGACCACTGCTGGGTGCCCGGAAAATGTATACTTATTTTTTCTAGCTATCTAATCTAGCTCAAGAGTTTCATCAACAGACTGGCTTGCTCAAGGAGTTCGGGGCTCTTTAGATATCCACCTACTCTGACTTAATGTATGACTAAACTAAGCTAAGACTTTTTTTTAATATCATGTTCGTTCGGGACATCTTCTATGTGCCGTGCCATGTTCCTTCATGACGTTGGCGATCATGGCTCTCCACAATTTCTTGTCCTTTGTAGCTCTTAATAAATTTTGTCTTTTTCTCATATCTTTCCTAAACTCTTTTCTGCTATCAATTTACGCAAGCTAGCTAGGTAGATCGTGTCCTGTTTACCTCTGTCACTCTTGCCCTTAATCTGTCCTGTGAGTATCAAATTTTCCAAGTTCTCTTTCCTCATTATGTGCCCTAGAAATGTCAACTGTCTCTTCCTGATGTTAAGTATAAGTGTCCTTTTTGTTTCCATTTTCTCTAAAACTTGCTAGGTAGGTTATACGTTGTTTTCCTCTATCCCTCTTTGCCTTTAATCTGTCCTGTGAGTATCAGATTTTCCAAGCCCTCTTTCCTCATTACGCGCCACAGTAATTTCCACCGTCTCTTTCTGATGTTAAGTATACGTGTCCTTTTTGTTTCCATTTTCTCTAAAACTTGCTAGGTAGGTTATGCGTTGTTCTCCTCTATCCCTCTTTGCCTTCAATCTGTCCTGTGAGTATCAAATTTTCCAAGCCCTCTTTCCTCATTATGTGCCCTGGAAATTTCAACGGTCTCTTTCTGATGTTAAGTATAATTGTCCTTTTTGTTTCCATTTTATCTAAAAATTCGTCGTTGCTCACATGCTCGGCCCATGGTATTCTCAGCATCCTCATCCTGTATTTTATCTCTCTGTTTCATCTGCCAGGAGATTGTTCAGTATTCACTGTCATATAGGAGAGGCGATTATAACGCTCCACAGATTCCTTTTTTTCATTATCTATGAATTGTTGCATCTTTGGGAAAGATAGTGGTTTCCATTTGCCTTCTTCATTGTTTCAAATTCAAAGTAGTCTTTCTCTCTTTAAGATGTAGATGATCATGGCTCTCCATGGGTTCCTTTTCTTTATTATCTGTGAATTGTTATGTATTCTTGGAAAATAATAGTTTCACGTTGCCTTATTCGTCCTTCCAAATTCAGAGTTGTTTTTCTATTTACAGGGCGCAAGCGATCATGGCTCTCCCCGAATCCCTTTTCTTTATTATCTGTGAATAGTTATGACTTCTTGGGAAATAGAGTGGAGTGGTTTCCCGTTGCTTTCTCTACAGTTTGGAATTCAAAATTGCCTTTCCTTCTGCTGGACAGATAATCATTGATCTACACTGATGCCTATTCTTTATTATCTGTGAATTGCCATGCATTCTTGGGAAAGATAGTGGAGTGGTTTCCAGTTGCCTTCTCCACGGTGTGAAATTCAAAGTTTTCTTTCTATGAGACTGACGAGAGAACCTTGTCTGCTTTCCTATCTAATCCATAGCTGGGGAGAGAAGAGAGAGTTTCATGCTTTTCCGAAGGGTATTTTTGCAAAAGTGGATGCAACTAACTAGCCTGGAATTTCAAATCGGTCCGATGATGACCACTTTCCGCACGGATATCCGTTAAACCAAACATTTCTGTAATATAGAGTATTCACAAAAGTTCCTAACACCTTCTTTTTTTTTAACTAGAAACTAAATACGCGGTTGAAAATCAGTTTTTTGCTATAAAAATTTACATACGCTGAATATTTAATATATTGTCGGGGTTTCTGATGCGGTGTTGAATTTGTACAGGACTGAGTTTTTAATCCCACCTCCTTTCTTCTTACAATCAAATTTAGACTTATGATCTAAATTAGAGGAGTTTGATAACCATATTTGATTTTCCGAAATGCCCCACCCCCTATCTAAGTGCCAACCGGCCTTGGCTGTCAGTGAGTTATGTGCCATGCGTGACATATTTGATCTATTCTCGGGGTTTCTGTTGCGGTGTTGAATTTGTACAGGACCGAGTTTTTAATCCCACGTCCTTTTGTGACGTCCCCCGGTGTCGCTGCGCCAATCGTGACGTCTGCCTGGCCACACCCGCCGTGCTGTCCTAGTCGCGGCGCCAATTGTGACGTCACCCCGTCTGTCTCCGCGCCGTCGCCGTCCTATCCTGTCCCGTGGCGACCAATGTGACTTGGTATTGGTCGCGGCACCAAATGTGACGTTCTAACCTTTTGCTGATTAGGATGGGAATCTGGTTAGATTCGGTATCAGACTTGTCGTTCCCAGCTCGCCTCCAACGTCTGGTTAACGAAGTAACTGTTTTGATTTCTAGTCTAACCTAGCCACGTTGTGATTTGATCTTAGGTAGACGAAATCAATCAGTCGCCGGACCGTAATGCAAGCTGAGTCCGGACAAGGGTAATATCGCACAAGTATATGTAAAAGAAAATAAAGTAATAACTCGAAAAGTTCAAATGTGTTAAAAAAAAGGATAACAATATTTTATATCTGGTTGCTGAATACAGGACTGCATCTTCTTCTCAACCCACTATATGGATTCGTGACACTTTGTGTTTGTTAGGCGTGTCTTAACATCTTAAGTTGTTTGTTCTTTAAGAAACTGGTTCTTGGTATATCTTCAGGCGATATTCGTAAAACTTGTTTTGGTGGTGTGAGTCTAAGTCGTTCTTCAAAAATAAATTGTTCTTCGTTAGAAGTTGAGGTCGTGATTTGCGTGGAATCTTTGTCAGCTTTCTGCGAGGCGGGTTTGAGGTGTCTTGATAATTCTAAATCTACACTCCACTTCTTTGTTTTCGGTCAGAAAAATTTATTATTTTCCATTTTTGGAAGTCCTTCCAGATTCTTCCTTTTTCATATGGGTATCTCACCCAATCCCTTTAGAGGGCATCAACAGGTTTCCCCTCTCTCTCACAGTGGCATCTCACGCCGATCCCTTCAGGGGGCGTCAACAGGCCTCCCCCTCCCTTCTTCACATGATTACCTCCTCCCAATGCTCACGTCACCATTCAGCCAATGGGCGCTCAGCGGCGTTGGTGTGGCCGGACTAGCCTCTGTTTAAAAATTCTTGCTCAAAGAAAAAAAATTATCTTCCTGTTTCTTTTTCTTTTCTTTCTTTTTCTTCTTCTCGACAACAACCCAATACGACCCGTAGTGTGGTCTCTTAATCTCAATTTTATCCTGAATGTCACCTGGGATTCATCACTCGGGACCTTCGCCAAACAAGTGGGTGGTCAATTGGACGTATCGCACCTTGGTGCCAATTATTCGTTCTGATAAAATAATTTTGCTATCATAGCCAGCTCCTGACAATAAACAGGTGTTTTTCCCAAATGATATGGGGGTAATTCAACAGACATTTTGGTTTCGGTCAGGGCTTGACCTAATTAATTTTTATCTCTCAGTTTCTGTTTCGTAGGCCACTCGACCAACCTGAAACTTTCATTATTGCCATACTCGGTGCGCCGTCATAAATCAAACGCGGCAGATGCGCGACCTTACTTTCTTCGCTAATGAAAATAAAATCTTTCCACTTTTCTTTGTTAAAACAAAAAATAACATCGCTTAGTGCCCTTTTAGTGATGGCTTCTTATCACCTAAATTTAATTCTCGCCTTTTCTTTTTTTTTCTTTCTTTCTCGCAACCCTAAATAGTGACACACTTTCTTCTTACAACCAAATTTAGACTTTCCATCTAATTGTGGACCGGCCTTGGCAGTCAGTCAGTTATATGCCATACGTGATACACGCTTAGGTGATCGTGTATCTTTTGATACATGACTGACGAGGCAGATTTTTCCCCGCAGTCGTTTGCCATTCTTTCTACGGTAGACCAGTTGTCATCCAAGACTACAGAACCCGGTCTATCCTGCTATTTACCTATAGCTGGGGGAGAGAAGAAAAGGATTCATACCTTTCCCAAGACTATTAGCACGTAAATGCAATAGATTCAACTGGAATTCGAACTCGGCTCTCCGATTTCTCAAATGCTTAACTGAAATGATCGAACGAAAACCAATGCTTTTGGCACGACTGTAAGCAGCCTTTATAAAACACATATTTTGTCACCTTATAATTCAATAAAATCATTTTTTTATCGGTCGATATTGTTCTAATTAATGAAAACATAAATTGTGGCGTCGTGGCTAACGGCTCGGAATGAGGATTTGGAGAGCGTAAATACCCTTGGGAAAGGTATATATCCATCTCCTGCCCCCCCCCCGAGATGAGTTTAATAGTAGGACAGACCAGGTTCTATAACCTTGTTTGGCAACCTGCCTATAGCAGAAAGAAATGCCCACCTACTGCGGGAATATCTTCTGTCTAGTCAGTCATGAATCGAAAGAGATATAATCTCCTAAACGTGTATTACGTATGGCACTTAATTGACACATGTAAACAAAAGCTTCTATGCAATTGTGTAATTCAATTCAATTTATGGTTTTCTAATTGGTCACAGAAATAGTGATAATTTCTACAAATATTTTCATGTCAACTGCTTTGACGAGCTTTTCCCCCCTGATGCCCCGACTTATATGAATTTAAGCGTGCTACTAGAGTGGCAACTAAATCCATCCGTTGTACTGTTGAAATAGCTAAATGTGACAGCCAATTCTACTCCAACAGTTTATTTTCTTGCACTTCCACCAGTGGAACTCCTTCCGTTTCCTTTCTTCCCTGATAAATACAATCTTCAAAAATTTCAATATAACGTCAATCGCCATCTTCTGCTTTCTTGAAACTCGTTCATCTTTTGTCCTTTTCTTAATCCTCTCTATTCTCAGTCTTCTCTTCCATTTTCACTCCATGTAACTCCCTGCGTATCAATGGTATTCCCACTTTGCTTGGGGTGAAATGATTAAAGTATTACATATGATTTTATACATATAATTTTATTCAAAAGTCATTAAACGTAAGGACTGGGTAGCTCCAACCCATATGTTCAAATAAAAAATCAATATTGTTAATTGTATTAATTAATAAAGCAATTACTTCTCCTTCCTAAAACTCCTCTCTGCCATCGTCACTACTTAATATATCAATGTTTTTTCAAAAGAAATTTCATCAAAAGCATCATTTTCGTCGCTTGAATTATCATATGCTTTTATAGACGCCATGTTGAATGTTTGTTTTCACTCGAAACAGTTCCAAACTCCCACGAATAAATAGTCGATAAAAACTAAAAATAACTTGGGTTAAGACGCGAGAATACAGGCTTTCCAAATTATGTCGCCATCTACCAATCAAATTACAGAACGATCTGTTGTGGGCGTCTTCCAAGGCCACGGTAATTGCCGGTCATATTTTATCGTCCGACAACAACAGTATCACACTTGTTTTTTGTTTTTTTTTTACAAAGCGAAATTCCTAACCGTACCCTCAACTTTTGTTATTGTTATCTATAAGTGATGAGGAAGAATGGCTTTGTATTTGTCCTAGATTTATTACCAATCAAGACTATTTACCCGTTATTTTACCCGTAGCTCAGTGTAAAGTGAACACAAACGATCTCAATCGGGATTTGAACTCGTCTTGCCGATTCTATTTTTGTACTTTTAACCGCTAGACTATCCGCACTTGCGTACTGTAAATTGCAGCTTCCAAGTCGAGTCCAAGTGTTTTTACTAAATGTTTACCTAGTACAAGGCCCAAGAACCACTCAAGGTAGAGGGTGACTAAATGAGATTGTTGTATGGACACAACAGAAAGAAGTAAGTGCAGATTGCAAGGACATGTAGGGTAGATAACGTTTGAGCGCTGACTTAAAGAGGTTAAGATGGTAATGATCGGGGAAGCATCCTCTTGGAAATTCGTTCCACAGTGCTATGGAGAATGAACTGTCTGAGTGGAACTTTCATCTCACAAATGAAATAGGAAGAAAATGAGAATGGTTCGACTCTGTAGAAGTGGTAGGTTCTAACTGTGGAGGTCAGAACTGGTGAGAACATTTTCCATGGAAATAGTGATAGAGTAGCAAGAGGCTTACGACGTTTCGTTTGTGGGAAAGGAATTCTACGATTGGAAATATGTCTACTCTACTGTCAAAGCTGAAGCGTAAGGATTTCGTAGCTCCAACCCATATATGGCAGCAATATGATAGCATAATCTCATAACAGGAAGTGTCAGGTACTTTCTGGAGAAGTAGAAAGAACCGTCTATTTTTCCAGTATATTTACGGATGTATTATATACATGAGTTCCACGGGGTCTGGAGTGTACTTGAGTCATTATAGATGTTCAAAGTAAGGAGCCTTATTGTGAATACAAACGTTCATCATGACTGGAAAAAATCCAGGATTTGCTCGATGATGACGGAATGTTACTAACTTGGTTTTGCAGATATTGACTGTTTACAAACCAGTTTTCCCCATTGAGCTGTTAGAGCTCGGGCAGAGGCGAGATCAGTTCCCAGGCTCTGATTATATCGATTTTTTAGTTAAATAGTAAGGTTTAGACATATGCTTGTCGTACAAGTTTGCGTGATTTAATATTCTGAAAACAATATATATATTGTGAAACCTGACTTGCTTAAATTAGCATCTCTTTTCAAAATAATCCGCCAAATTCACTTTAGGCATCTTCCGCAACTCCTTCGCTACGCTCTCCTTAATCTCATCCACGATCGCAAAACTCAACTGTGATAGCCAGAAGTAGCGGGGACCCAAGTCTGAATAATAGAGAGGTGCCGATGGACCTTGATGATACAAAAAAATCCTGTATGAGGCGTTGCCAATAACCATTGCACGATGGGACGTAATTAATTTCCCATTGTCAAAGGAGTAATTCTATAGAAGAATTTCCATTCATTCATGCGCAATAAGGTCCCTTCCGGTTGTAAACCACATTTTATGAAGGTCATGCAACCGGTTCTCAAGATTGTTTTTAAATGGCTACGTACTTTCCGAACAGGTCTCGTAGACAGCACAGATATTTCGGCCTGTGAGTTGGGGTGAGGCAATGAAGCAATAATAATGTTTTTGTTCTGACCCAGTTGCATTTGAACCTGTAGATGTAAGAAAAGATTCGGCTCTTCTAATTGCTGCCCACCGACTTTACTACTACTTCAGCACTCCTTTGTTTATCTTGAATTGTTTTCTACACAAAATAAATGTGTCTTTTTCCTCAAAAGACATATGCTTGCACTGAGAGGGATTGTCGGTGGTCAAGAATTAAAGCACTATAACGTCACGTATGTTTGTCAGCGAATCCGTGTCGTAATGATGAAAAATTATTTATTTTAAACCACTAATATTTATTTTTTAAACATAATTTCCTTCTTTGACAATGCAATCAAACACTTTACATTATTCGGGTTGTTATCCTCATCTTCATTCACACGGTTTCGGCCTCAAGGACAAATGTTCAGTGGATAAAGACATTGGTTAGATCCAGTGACTAGACATAAAGACTTGGGAGTTCAATACCATGCTACAGCAGTGGTGAACAAACAAAAAAAAAACTTGGAGAGTTGGGTTAAAGGGAAATAACTGAGGCATCCAGAAGAGGTATGGCATGTAGAACTAGAATAATCTACCCTGGTGGACGAAATAAAGGGTGCGGTTCGAAATTCCAATCAAAAGGCCGGAGCGTACAACGGCCGAAACGTTGTGAATGACAATGAAGATAAGAATAACAGTCCGAATAATGTAAATAATGTAAATAATCATAATACCCCATCCCATGGATATAGACAGATAGCAGTTAAACAAATACGTTTTCATAGATCGCATAGAACAATGTATAGTGAAATGTTCAAATAAAAAATTAGCTAATAACTGCGTCATTTAAGGATGTACCTTTCGCATAGAGAGATAGATATCTGTATATCTATATCCGTCGATAAAAACTAGATAAATAGATAGATAGATAGATATACGTAAGATTTCGATGTATTTCATAGTGAGGTTGGCACAGTGAAAAGCGTGCTAGTTCTCAAAAACAGTGAGAGTGAATTTGATCTTCGCCGAGCGTTCTAGAAATGTACCTTTGTGCCAACATTGGCGTTGTCTTTCTGGACGTCAACTTGTCTTGAATTCTTTCAGATGAGACGAGATATCTCCTTTCGGGGCGTTGCTCTTCGCTGCATGACGGACAAAACAAACCACAAATATGTATGACAAGTTCTGCTTTGTAAAAACAAAATACTCATCTTTTTTTTTTCTTTTTTTTTTCCTTTTGTTTTTGTTTTCACTTAAACACGTTGATCCACGCGAGTTGAATCTTTCATTCCCCAATAACTGGAAATTGAATAACTGAAAACTCCCAAAGTCATTCATCGTTACGGAAACCAATACTTTTTTATGACGACAACACCCGGGTGGGACCAACCAATATGGTATTCAGGGTGAGAGGAGGAATGGAAATGCAGATGCACTCGTGTAGATCCGCACAAAATTACCGAGAAAAATGTTAAACTTATTGCAAAAGTTTCCAACAATCTTTTAACAAAATATTTTATTCAAATAAATTTGTTATATGGCTGATGCAAAGTGTTTCCAGAATTTTTTATGGTAACTTTATATATGTATTAATTCACGGCGTCATTATTCCGATGTCGAAGTCATTTCCTCGATTTTCTACGAAGTTGACGCAAAAGTTTTCAGCATTTTCGGCAACAATTTTTTTATTCATCTAAATAATTTCATAGTATCATTATTTAGATATCAAAGTATTTTCGCTGGTTTTCGACGACCTCCACGAAAAAGTTTCCAAAATTTTTCACAGCAAGTTTTTTGTTCATCTACATAAATTCATAGTGTCCTTACTCAAACAAGAAAGAAAGAAAGAAAGAAAGTTTTCAAAATGTTTGACAGGGCTTTTTTTCATCTAGATAAATTCATAGTGTCATTACTCACAAAATTATAGATAGATAGATAGATAGATAGATAGATAGATAGATAGATAGATAGATAGAAAGAAAGAAAGAAAGTTTCTAAAATGTTTGACAGCGCTTTTTTTTTCATCTACATAAATTCATAGCGTCATTATTCAAGCATCGAAATATTTTCCCTTGCTTTCTTCGATTTTAAACAATCTGCTTGATGTTTGGCTGGTGCACAATTTTCTAACATTTATTGTGATTTTCTAAACGTGACTTAGATGTGGCACAAGGCCGAATGTATGGAGCACCATTACTAACCATTATACCAAGTCGAAGTGCTCCCAATATTTATGACAGTATTTTTAATAGGGCACCCAGTGAGAATATGAATTCCAGTCATTCGTAATGGTCTGTTGAACCAGCTTGTTAACCACAACCCAATGGCGAGTGTTTTTTGTTTTTTTTTATTTCATTTGATCATGAAACCATTCGAAAATCCCTTATAGTGCTTCACCCACATTACCAGTGATTTGGGTGGGTCTCTTGGTTGAGACTGAGTAACTGCAAGACAGTCACGCCTCAGCAAGACGTGACTGATTCCCGATTAAAATTGGTGTCAGGAAGTAACTGGAGACAAAAATCAAAAACTGCAAACAAGAGATGCGCTCTTGTCACCTCTCAAATTGCACATCAATTCGAGAGACGCGCACTTTGCAACAATGGCGACTACGGACTGGGTTTCTTGCAGTGACTAGTGAGCCCTGTCACTTGGAAATATAAACTTCGAAATAAGTATATATTTTTCTTTTTGTATTGAGAAATGTTTGTTTCTCCTGGGTGTAACAGCAAAATTGTCGAATTGATAGATTAAGCTCTGAACCGTCGTATCTTAGAAATGATTAAAGATATCTTACTGGAATTCTCCCAGGTTTTTATAACACTAATGGACTCTACTTTGAGTAATATGAATGTATAATTACTCTCCAAGCTTAAAAGAAATATCGTGATAAAGCGATCATAAACGAAAATGACATGTTCATCATTAATTAATCATATCTAAGGATCGGAAGCTCATGAAGGATTGAAATAAACTTCAAATATATATATATATATATATACATATATTATTCAGGATCATTTTCCAACTTATTCACCATTATCTTCGCCCTCTCTAACTTTCTAACCGTCTCTCCTGGAGTAACAACGTACTTCACAGGTTTCACGCTCGATTTCATTTTCAAGACTTTTTTCACTGCTCTTTGGACTGTCATTGCTGAAACTCATTTCTTATGTGTTAAACGCCTTATGGAATGAGTTGGATCTTTTCTAATTGATCTTTTTAGCTCTAAGTTGAAATGATGATCCCTCTTCCTGTTTTGACCTCCTGATCCAGTTTTCCTCTCTACCGTTCCCTTTTTGTTCAACTTATTCGCCGTTCTCTTGATGGTTCTTGAATGGACTTTGAAAATGGAAGCCAGACTATGAATGCTAGTACCATTACTGAAGGCCTGAATGACTTTTTTCGTCTCATCATTGTTCAGTTGGGAATACAGTAGAGCTAACACCAAACGATTTTAACTTGTTCTCTTTCTAGCTGAATAGCTGAAAGGGTTTTTCAGTAATTCTTACGACAAATGGTGTCAAGATGGCTTATGTGAAAACCTGGAAAAAAAGAAACTCAATTAGTTTAGTGCTTTTTTAGATATTAAACATTTTGTGGAATGGACAATTATGCTGTTACATGATTTGGACAATTCTGGTGTTACAGCCGGCATATAAAAAACTAAATAGAGACCTGTTTACGGGCCTGATATGAATGAGTAGATATGAATGTACGTGAGAGATTCATGGAAGATTGTAGTTTAAAAGCAGTAAAATCGACATTGCTAACCGAACGATCCTCCGTTGCTCAATCGATTAAGGCACGTTAGGCTATATGACAGTTCCGTATAGGATACAGGTTCGATTCCTGTCGGAGGACGAATATTTTCTGTGAAAATTTCTCGGACATTCAGGCAGATAAATGTTATTAATACTGTTTATTATAAACAGAGCATTTACTTAAATATTTGCATCTCCGAAAAGAATGTACAAGACAAATGGAAAAAGCGAAAACAGCAAAACGAGAAAGGAAAAAAAGGGAAGAAAAAATTCACGGATATTTCAATGCAATTTCATTGCAATGAGTCATATCGCCAAACTTAATCGTAGAATAAATCTCTGTCTCTGTCTGTATGCCTTTGTCTGTCTCTCTGTCTTTGTCTGTCTGTCTCTCTCTGTCTCTCTGTCTGTCTGTCTCTCTCTCTCGCTGTGCTATATCCTTTCATGGCTATCTACAGCTTTTTTTTTCTCAAGCATGTTAATTCGTTGTTTTCTATGCTTCTTTCGCATTTGATATGTCTGCTGCGTGTTAAATTCTCCAAGCCTTCTTTCTTCCTTATGCATTGTTCCTTTCTGATTGTTATATGCAAAAATACTGCTTAGTTATATTCTTAAAAACTTTTGTTTTTCACAAACTCCGTTCATTGTATTTTTATCTTTTTTAAAATCCACATCTCAGTTACTTCCATTAATATTTTTCTTTTTTAACGAAATTGCCCAGTTTTCGATGCTGCAATGGAGACATTAAAATGCAATCCAGTGCCATTTTCTTAAGGTCTTAACGTTATTTTCAACTTCATAGTATTCTGAAAAGTTTCTTTCGTTATTCCTATGCATCATCGAATTTCCGCATCACATTTTCCGTCGTCTGTCCAAGTAGATGAATTTCTACAACTTTGACATACCCGATGTGTAATTCAAGTCATTAACTGTCCCTTTTGCTCACGACTGTACATTCCGTCTTCATATGATTAATGGTCAGTCCTTCCTTTTCTCCTAGGACTAGGTCTTTCAGTATTCCTCATAATGTGCCATCAACACTCTGATTAATATATGTTGTTATGGGTCAGTCAGTTATGTGCCATACGTGATACACGCTTAGGCGATCATGTATCTTTCGATACACGACTGACGAGGCAGACGTCTACATGACGATTTTTCCCGCAGTAGATTGTCATTTCTTTCTGCGGTAGACCAGTTGCCATCCAAGTTTACTTATCCATAGCTTCAGAATAAGAGGATTTATACCTTTCCCAAGGGTATTAGCACGTAATGGATTCGACTCGAATTCGAACTCAGCTCAATCCGAGCCGCTATCCATTATTCCACCGGAGTTAAGGGTAGACCCTCGAATTCTCTTAGGGTCATCTCACTTTACAGATTAAATAAATCCGGCCAGAAAAAACCTGTCTGTTGTACTCTTCTTTCTATGTTAGCATACTCGCTTAGTTCCTTGTCTATTTGCATATAAATTAGTGCTCCCGTGCAGATTAGTACGGATTATTTGCATATAAATAAAGGGTGGAGTTAACTAAGTTAAAAATTAATTAAAATTTTTTAATAAGTTTAAGTAAAGTTCCCTGTTCCAAAAGACTTCTTTTTCCATGTACCGTGCCCCTTCAGGACGTGCGTGATCATGCCTCTCCACAACTTCCTATTCTTTATAGCTCTTAGAAGTTTTATCTTTTTACTATCCCTCCCACTCATTGTCCTGCTATCCATTTACGCAAGCTTATTAAGCAAGTTATTTACCGTTTCCCACTGCCTCGCTTGCCTTCAATATGTCCTGTGGTTGTCAAATTTTCCAAGTTGTCTTTCCTCATTATGCGTACCAGAAATTTCAACTGTTTCTTTCTAAGTGCCATTTTTTTCCATTTCCATTAAAACTTCGTCCATGGCATTCTGTAGAACCAAATTTCTTTGCTTGAAGTCTTCTCTTCATCTGTGAGCAAAATGTCCAACATTCTTTGCCATATAAGAGGATTGATATTACATAGAACTTCGACACTCTTTGGTTTGTTTCTCATAGAATTTCCCTGTCTCTTAATACTTCGCTTAGATTTAGAAGGCATCTTTCGCTATGCCAATGCGCCTTCGGATTTCGGTGCCACATTTTCTGTTATTACGCTTCCCAGAGTAAAATTGAATGAAAGGGAAAATCTGGAAAAAATATCTGAATATTGCCGGAAACCTGAACGTTGAGAAACCTAAAATAATCGTGACTATCATTATTGGTGTAAACGGAACAGTTCCAATGAGATTTTTTTCGAAGAGACTGGAAGATTTAGAAATCCGTAGAAGAAACGGAACTAATTTGTTAGAATACCGAAGAGCGTGATTGAGTCGAATCGCCCTCATTTCCTCCGTATTCCAATTGACAGCTTTTAACCAAGAACTGCTACATTGTGGAACAGACTCCCGCGAAGATGCTTCCCAGAACAGTACAATCTTAATCTCATCAAGTCAAAGGTCAATCGTTATCTATCCTCATTAGCTTCATAATCTTCACTTCCTACTACCCGCTTTTAAATTCATATCACACAACACATCCAATAACACTCTACCTTCAGTGACTCTCATGTCTTGTACTGGGTGAACTTTAGTAAAAAAAAAAAAAAAGATAAAGAAAAGAAAACGTGGGGGTAACTTACACTCACTGGATTTTTAGTGAAATACACCAGTAATTATGTATGAAAAATCACTGACTACAAATAATAATATTGATGATGATGGTGATAATGATGATAATGAGGATGGTGATGATGATAATGAGGATGGTGATGGTGATGATGATGATGATGATGATGATGATGATGATGATGATGATCTTGTTGCCTGAACAACAAAAGATTGATCTCAGCAATGAGCGGCAGGGCAATAAAAAACAGTTGCGTATTTTACAAACTACTTGCCAACACAGAAATGCAATAAAGATTAGAAAAGCTTGAAATAATAAAATGATAAAAGCAAATCTTCTATGTCTCTCTCTCTCTCTCTCTCTCTCTCTTTCTCTCTCTCTCTCTCTCTCTCTCTTTCTGTGTGTGTGTGTGTGTGTGTGTGAGTGTGTGTGTGTGTGTGTGTGTGTGTGGCGTATTCAAAATTTCGATTTACGCCACTTCGTATTCATGAAAAGACCTACATTACTACAGGTTTTCCTCGTTATCCGAAATGGCATGAAACGAAGAAGCAATTACCATTAATTTTTGTTAGACCCTCTCTTAACTTTCCCAGACAAACGAGCAGAAAATAATGTCCTTCTATGTCTACCTGCGTTGATGTCGAATGTTGAGATTCGTCGTCTGCTGTGGCTGATAAGGTTGACTTGAAATACTGATTTTTTTCCCTATATCTCGTGTATAATGCGACCTCAGCGTCTGAGCAATACTAGTAGGCCTTTGATCTTCAAAAATTTAAATGTAATATCAGTCGTTATCCATTATGTACTTGATTACTCTTCTTTTATTGTTCTCGCTCCTTAATAATGTTTTTTTTCATTTTCTTATTCTTTCACATTCAGTAACCCCTTGCATGTTAGTGGCTTTATTACCTTGCTTGGGTTGAAATGATTAAAAAATTCGAAAGTTTAAAGTTAAGTGAGTACGGTGGTTGTAGTGGTACATCCAAGTGTAGGTGTAACAATTACTGCCGGGTGGGCAAAGGAACGTGAGGTCTGGCGTCGCCCGGATGGAATACGATGTCCTTCCGATTGGCCAATTTCCGATACTTGTAATCGATTACTGCCTTTAATCGGTTCAAATAGGAATATTAGTTTATCGTAAGCAATTTTTATTGTCGGTGATCGTTCTTTATAAAAAATAGTTCGCTTTTGTTGTGTTTGATTTACGAATACAAATGTTTCCAAATGCCTTACAAACACTCATATGAGATTGCGGAGTATCTCTGCGATGTACCGTGTCGTGTGGCCTACATTGTTTTTAATCAGCGTTTCCATTTTGTCATCATCAATGACTGCGGGGCCTATCGAAACATTCATGGTCTTCCAAACCAAATTTTCACTTTTGAACCTAATAAACGCTTACGAACAATGCTGTCCCATCTCTATAAACGACACATATTTTTTCTGTTTTATAACACCAGATTAAAGAGGACGGGCTATACTAGTAAAAAAAATAATAATTTAAAACCTAAGAATTTCGAACAATGTTACAATTAATACTATTTTAGCATATACAAACAAAAAAGATGATAGTGTATAAGGCGTTGGGAGAAAATGACGAAAGGGTCTATGGCAGGAGTGGCCAAACTTGCTTAATGTAAGAGCTACTGTGGTAAAAAAAAACTGATTATTTCCCTTGTCTTATGATTTGTATAAATAAGTTATGCCGTCTTAGCCAAAAAGAAAAGACTCTTCAGTTACGTTCAATAAAGGCACATTAAGCTGAACTAGACTCCGAATTTTCATTTCAATTTATTGAACGTAATTATGGACACATACCTTAAACAAAAACGTCTCGACTTGGTCTCTGCAGACCCGTCTTCTACTGACGCCTGACAATATTGGAAATGATTATTCAAAGGATTCTTGCTTGCACTGGAAAACAATTCATCCACTCCTATTACTGATACAGGTAGATTTAACCTGCTAATGTACCATGTTTCTATATCAGTATATACCGATATTTCTTAGTCAAAACAGAAATATTCTTCAGTTATGTTCAATAAAGGCACATTAAGCCAAACTAGACTCCAATTTATTGAATGTAATTATGAACAAATACCTTAAACCAGAACATCTCGCTTGCACACTGCAGACCAGTCTTCTACTGATGCCTGACAATATTAGAAATGATTATTTGAAGGATTCTTGCTTGCACTGGAAAACAATTCATCCACTTCTATTACTGATACGGATAGACTTAACCTTCTAACGCACCATGTTTCTATATCTGTATATACCAATATTTCTCACTGCAAAACTTACCAGAGTGTCATAGACATTTTAGATGTAATTTTTGTGAAACGACAAAAAATCTTTTCCCGGGATTTATTAGCAACTGCAAGCCAATCCCCTGAGGAGTGGTTAGAACAGTATCTTCAGCGCTTAGAAATCTTAAGTCAAGACTGTGACTTTCAAGCGACGACAGCAGATCAGGCAAAGGACGAATTTATCAGACTCCTTTATAAATGGATTAGATTCGAACTATATCCGTCAAATATTGCTGGAAAATAAACAACTAGATTTAGCTACTGCTCGCAACATGGAAGCAAAGCAATCTTGTGTTGCAGAGGCTTTACTAAGTACTTACACTAGTAGTAGTCCACCAGTTTAAACGACATAAACTAGAGAAAAAAAAGACAATCCTCTACGACAGACTTCATCATTTCTGCCCCCAACTCCACCCACCACCAGTTCAAAATCTTCTCTCTCCGAAAGACACTGGATACACTGCTAGTGCTGCAGCCAGACGAAAATGTTATTTTTGTTGTCTCAAACTACAGTCCAGGTCGTGTTGCCCAGCCAAGGAAACTAAATGCCACAAGTGCGGGAAGAAGGGACATTTCTCTAAGGTTTGTAGATCAAGCTTTTTTCACCTAGTTCAAATGCTCCTATTGCGACTAGTATATCAACTGCAAACCCTAAATGTCTTTCAAAGGCTATATTAATGGTAAAAATAAACGGGTTAGAAATAAATACTCTAGTCGACACAGGAAGCTCAGAAAGTTTTATTAGCGCTGATATTACAAAAAGAAACACTTAAAATTGTACATTGTAAGAGTCAGGTGGCTATGGCGAACGCTTCACTATCTTTGCAGGTTAGAGGATATATTTTGGCCGGCCTAGAGTTGAATCAAACTAACTACACTAACACCAAATTTTTTGTGATGTCAAATCTGTGCTGCGATGTCATATTGAGCCATGATTTCCTCAAACAGCATTCTAATAGTAATCTCCCTTTTGGGGGGCCGTAAACCGGCGTTGGACATCTATGGCTTGGTCGCTATAAATCTACAATACCCCTCTCTTTTAAAAAAAACTTAAGCAAAAAATGTAAACCAGTGGCCATCAAATGTCGAAAATAGTCTCTTGAAGACAAAACGTTTCTTCAAGCAGAAGTAACAAGAGTGTTAAAAGAAATAATCAAAGGAAGCAGATCACCACGGAGAGCACAAGTATTAAATAATGTCCTCTGATAATAATAAAAAAGGATGGTCATAGACTACTAATATCACGTATTGACGAGATGATAAACAAGATGATAAACGAGATCTCCAAATACAGAATATTTAGCACGTTAGACCTAAGGAGTGATTACCGCAAATAGCTATAGACCGTAAATATAAGCCTTATACGGCTTTTGAAGCCTGCTGACGATTTTATCAGTTCCGACGGATTCCGTTTGGGGTCACTAACGGGGTTTCCAGTTTTCAGAGTGTCCTCAATAAAATAATTCTTGAAGAAAAACTACAAGGCACCTTTGCCTACATAGATAATGTGACAGTGTGCGGCCATGACTGGGCCGACCACAATCGCAAACTAAAACGTTTTTTGGCGGCTATCAAGAAATATAATCTTACACTCAACTATGACAAATGTTCTTATGGGTCGACAACCATCAGACTACTTGGATATATTGTGAGTAAAGGAATCATGAAGCAGGACCCTGAACGGCTAAAACCACTGCTAAAACTACATATCCCTATCACCATAGCTGCATTGCGACGAACCATGGGTATGTTCGCCTATTATTCTCAAAGGGTTCCACCTTTTCTGATAAAATACACCCACTTACGAAAATTACTAAATTCCCTTTACCTTCTTCTGTCGTTAAAGTCTTTGAGGGGCTAAAAAGAGATATTGCTAACTCAGCCATCACTTCGGTGAATTCTGACATTCCCCTAGAAGTAGAGACAGATGCTTCCAACCACGCCATAGCTGCCGCGTTAAGGCAATCCTGTAGCGTTCTTCTCCAGAACATTGTCAAAATCTGAACACAGACCTTCAGCTGTTGAAAAGGAGGATTATGCCATGTCGAGGCACTAAAAATGATGACATTTCTTAATTAGTCACTGCTTTAAATTAATCACTGATCAAAAGTCAGTCTCTTTCATGTTTAATCGCAAGGCGCCAAGCAAAATAAAAAAAATGAAAAGATAGCGAGATGGAGGGTAGAGCTTTCCTGTTTTTCATTTAGTTCGGTCGGGAAAGGAAAATGCAACGGCAGACGCGCTGTCAAGAATGTGTGAATCAATAAACAGCACCAAAGATCTACAAAAAGTTTATAACGATCCCTCTCATTCAAGCAGCACAAGGATGATGTATGTGGTTCGAAGCTGGAGTTTGTTTTTGTTTTTTTGTTTTTTTTTTTTCAATTGAGGACATGAAACAAATAACAAACGGTTGTCAGATTTGCGCTCGAATAAAACCAAGGTTCTACAAACCCGAACCGGGAACCCTAGTAAAAGCTACACAGTCATTTGAGAGGCTAAGTGTGGACTTTAAGGGCCCTCTTCTATCTAGATCCCGAAACAAATATCTACTAACTGTTATTGACGAGTACTCGCGATTCGCTTTTACCTTTTCCTGTCCAAATGTAAGTACAACAATGGTGATACGCTGTCTTTGCTCACTGTTTTCAATATTCGAGGCGCCAGCTTATATTCATACAGATCGCGGAACATCTTTTACGTACTATCAACTAAGAAGATTCCTATTGGTATAGGGAGTGGTCGTAAACGGGACTACGCATACAATCCACAAGGGAATGGACAGTGCGAGAGATACAAAGGCATAATATGGAAGACCGTACAGTTAGCACTTGAAAACCAAAACCTTCCAATTAGACATTGGAAAGACGTAATAACCGAGGCTCTGTACGCTATAAGAACACTATTGTGCACAAGAACTAATACAACACATCACGAAAGGTTTTTAAAATTTCCAAGAAGTTCGACCGGAATCTCCCTCCTTTCGTGGCTCTCACAGCCAGGTACTATTTTACATAGAAAGTATAACAAAGCAAGTGTGTCTCCTGTGAGTAAGGTGGAACTGCTCGAGACGAACCAACTCTCTGCGCACGCACAGCACTCCAACGGGAGACAATCGAATGTTTCCCTAGGAGATTTGGCCTCGGCTGGCGAGTTTATCAAACCAGAGGGAGTAGCAGTTCTCCCCTGAAGCAATATCTCTTCCTCTTGATGGTAACGACATCGCTATTGGATTTTCCTGAGGAACAAGGCCCCGACAGTGACGTTTTAGATATTGATACCACAACATCTCCCTTAAAACGAGAACAGTATACTACAGACTCCGATAATTCAGAATCAGACGTGTCCTACTCAAAGAAGGAGAAAAAAATACTTCTGACCGACCGTTCTCGTAACACCTGAAAGCCCTGATCAGCTGCTACCGAGACGATCCCAGAGAATTGTCAAGAGACCCAGTCACCTGGATGATTTTGTATCGGACTAGGAGAAATCAAAGCTGGGGAGAATGTGGTAAGAAAACCTGATTATCTCCCCTGTTTTATGATTTGTATAAATAAGTCATGCCGTCTTAGCCAAAACGGAAAAACTTTTCAGTTACGTTCAATAAAGGCACATTAAGCTGAACTAGACTCCGAGTTTTCTTTACAGCCACATACGATAAAGTTCAGATGTTTGAGAGCCGTAAAACATGAACAAAATTTATACATACGTTTTTGTTACATACTCATATACCAAATGTTTTCACAATTTTCACTGATAATTATTTTAACTATATTGAGCGTATTTAATACGGAAATGAGCTACCGGAACTTTTAAGAAAAATGTGCGAATTTGCATTTCAATAACATAAAATTATATATCTACATGACGTGAGTGAGGTCCCCTAAATCCCTTTAGCCATGACCCCAGCCTTCTGACATTTCTTTGTAACCCTCGCTGACCGGAAATTTCTTTAATCCTTCTGCCTCCCACCATTCCTTCTCACGGCACTAAAGTATAATGCCTCACTCAGATCTAACATTAAAATTAGGATTTAAATTCTTAAATATTTTTTACTAACCATGAACATTAACACAGTGAGGTCTCTATACCCAGTAAATAATTATAAAGCTTGATTTTTTTCTTATTTACCTTTTCTTAACTGTGATGAAAGAAAGGAGCCCAGCCAACATATTTCCCCAAGCTGCATATTAAGTCAAAAGCTCCATGTGGCTCGCGAGCCACGGTTTGACCACCCCTGCTCTATGGCAACATTTGAAGTCTTTCAATTAATTGCTTTTCATCAATGCCATTAATAGGATAAATAAAAAAAAAAAAAGAATTCGAACCTAACCGGAAGTGCTTTTTTTTTTCTTATCCGCGTTGCTTAAAAACGATCGCAGAATAAGACCTGAAAAGTTGTGATAAATAAATAGCAATAAAATTAAGACGAAAGAAATACTAACAAAAGAAAAATTCATAACAACTGACAATGCTTCATGTAAGAAATTCGTTAGTGAGAATTTTATTTCTTCACACCGTCACAGTCACACGCCGTACTGATTTATCACGCACGTATGTCACGTGGTATTTTATTTGTTGGTTTAATCTTTTGTGTTGTCGAGACCCTGGCATTAGTGTTCGTTTCCACCTAGAGGCCGAGTCAATCCTTTAAGAGCTGACTTTTTGCGGCAACTTTTACAGCTCAGGTGTGAACGAAGAATGAGTTGTCGTTTTTATTTTTAATTTATTTATTTATTTGCCGAGTGAACCAGTATAAAAAGTCAAATGTTCTAATCTAGACGTCTTAGAGCAAGGTCAACACGAAATCGGTTTTAAATGGCTTAAGTTGATAGAAATTAAAACAAAATAGAATAAGTGTGGGGTGGAGGAGAAGATGAATAAGCAAGAACGACGCAGGAAATAGCACGAACGGACGAGTACTAGGTTTCCACCAAAACCAAAATGGAAACAAAAACCCACCATTTAAAGAAAAAAAACGTTGCCAAAAATCAGGAAATTATCCGATTCAAGAGAAATTTTCTGAACCTATTCATCAATGTATAAATTGAATACAGTGTAACCCGGATATAAGAGACCCGGATATAAGAGAGATTTTCTCTGGTCCCAAATTAGTTCCCATACTTACCTAAACAAAATAGACCAAACCGGGATATAAGATAAACCCGGATATAAGAGACTTCTTCTCCGGTCCCGACAACTCTCTTATATCCGGGTTACACTGTACATTATTTTATTAGGGTTACACTGTACATTATTTTATTAGATATTATTGGAAATACTTTGGGGGCGGTGTCTTACGCACACTCTTTCGATATCTCGTGCGTATTTTTAATTATTTTTTTGGAGGTGGGGGGAATGTCCGTGAAATTATTTCTTTACAGTTATATAAAGAAACATGGCTGAAAATGTTTCTCCAGTAAAAGAAAATGTATGCAATATCAAGTGTGAACAGGGAAAATTCATCCTGAACGTTAACAAAAATAATTTCTAGAAAATTTCTTTTCTGATAGTTTTCTTTTTAAAATTTTTTATTTACTAATATTCACCCAATACAAGGACTAACAGCCGCTCAAGGTAGATGGTTACTGTGTGGTATTATATTAGCTTAGGAAAAGACAAACATTAGGAGTAGAGAGCTGAATTAGATTTCAGAGGGAAAAGGAAACAAGGGATAAAGTTCTATTCCTGTTTAAAAGGCCGGGGAGGAGTGTGAACCGAGCGAAAGTCGAATCTTTCTACTCCTATTGATGTTTGCATAATTTAATAACATATTATTTCTTTCAGATTGAACAAAAGATATCTATACATATGTATTTTTAAAAATACTTATAATTTTTACAGTGTGATTTTGAAATTCACCCCGTTGATTTTTGTAAGAAGAGTTTATTATTATTATTATTATTATTATTATTATTATTATTATTAAATAAAGACACATCTGAAGAATCGAAAAATGTGAAGTTTAGTGCCATTCTTGAGTGTAAATCTTTTTTAAAAGTTTTTTTTTTTCATTTTAGCAAGTTTTAGATTTTTTTTTTTTTTGTATGGATGATAAAAAAGGAAACAATTCTGAATTACGACCTTTGGTTAGTCTTCCCCATCGGAAGAGTGATATAAATATATGATAATTCAATAACTCTTAATTTCAGAGTAATTACAAAGAAAATCTCATTGGTAATGGTAATGATAATATTAGTCATTTCTTTATAAGGAAACATTCGGCATTCATTGACCGAACTGCCAATGCTACGTGAGTTGCACTTTTCTTCACTCCGTGGACATTGGGCCGAGATCAAAGTGTAGTATCTGTTCTCTTCATCTTTACTGGTAATAATAATATTAGCCGTAAGGAAATATTCGGCATTCATTGATCGAGCAGCCAGTACTACTTTCGATTGAAATTTATAAAATCTTTCTCTTAAATTTTTTTTTCAGTTTCTCAGGTCCAGTAACTGTTATTGCTCTTTCCACTATTGATGCGGGTTTTCCTTCCTAACCTTTTATTTGATGTCGTGTGGAATATCAACATCTTGATATCATTTTCTCTTCAAGTTATATGTGCTATTCGTTTTAGTTGCTGCTGCTGTTGAAAGTAATCAAGTGGTTGCTTATTTTATCTGGTACAGTTCTTTGTATGTGATTCTGTAGCGCCAGTCTACAATGTTCAAAGAAGAATTGTCTTTACGAACATCGTCAGGCTTCACTTGCTCAATTCGTCCTGGGTATGACGATAAAGTACATCCGGCAGCAAGGCCACTGATCGGGAAGTTTTGAGGAGTGTGGAACCACCTCTTAACTGCTGTGGCTCCCAGGTCCTCCCTGACCTGGAGTGATAGCTGATGCTAGGGTCCCAGTTATGGGCAAATAGTTAACTCCCAAACAGGGGTCAACATTTTTTTGTAAAAGAAATTACTAATGCTCGCAAGAAAATTAAATTTCGGTATTAAATGACCCATGGGGAGTTGATATGCCGCTAAACAAACAAAACATTCACTCGCTCAAAGCCATTTTAAATCATTGATCTTAGTGGTTGTATACATCTGACAGTTTAGATATTTCTGAATGGGTTTGTCATGCATGACATCCATCTGAAAGTCTTAATCTGACAAGGCTATTTAAGAACATGACTCGAGTTTTTCAATTTCATGCTTTGTAGCAACTTGCGGTATTGGGTGAAACTCTCTAACGCAGCCTATTTTATGTTCAATTTCCTTTTTTTTTTTCTTTTTTTTTGTGAGCGTCACCCTTTACAAGGCCCAGGGGCCACTCGAGGTAGAGGGTTACGTCAGGAGGCCTTTTGTGTGTATAGGTGAGTGAGATAACGATTAATCCTATCTTTGAATAGGTTTAAATTAATCGGGGCAGTGGTTCACGGGAAGAAGCTGCTCGAAGAAGCTGCTGATGGAATATGGAGGGAATGTGGTTGTTTTGCTACTATGTAAGTGGCATGGCGTGTTCTTGCCGTGAAGGTTTCTCTTGGCGGGACCAGGGAATATAGTTTGTCCGAGCACTTTCCATGAAAGTAGCGGTAGAGCAGTGAAATGCTTGCCACATCCCACCTGTGGGAGAAGGGTTTAAGGGTGAAGAATAATTCGTTACCCACAAGGGCTCGGAGACGCTTTTAAACTCTATCAAGGCTGGAGAGCAAGTTCTTGGCAGCTCCATCCTAAATATGACAACAGTACTCCATTTTTGACCTGCTATCTCCTATACTAAGTTGTATTTTTTTTTTTTTTTTATGAGCGATCTATACACCGAGGTATCTGAAGTGTTTCGTATTTACTTGTTCCACATTCTGAATTTTTATGATGGATCCAGGGGACGTGTAATCAGTAGTTGATCACTCCAATCCCTGTTCATATGTTTTGTTTGTGAAATGTTTATCTTGTCCTGCGTCTAGAAACACTTGGTAGAAAAGGTATTTGATGGCATATATAAGTGTTTCTTTATTTACATTTAATATTACTGATGTTAGGATAGGTACTGGTCATCTATTACATCCGGGGAAACGTTAGGCTAAAAATACCTCAAATTTGCATGTTAGACCCAGGACGTATTTTTTTATACAGTTGTTGTAGGAAAAAAAAAATGTTACAAATTTACTTTTTGGCTGTAAAAAATATTTAAATTTTCGCATCTCACTCTAAATAATTCAACATGATAATATATATATATATATATATATATATATATATATATATATATATATATATATATATATATAAAGAAAGAGGTTGTAGTGGTTCCAACGAGAGAAAAGTATGTATATTAAAAAAGAGAGGTGCTTCAAACGTTTTTGGTTGTAATGTGGATTTATTTAGAAAAAATATTATGCTTTATTTTCCATAATTTTACTACACGTGTTTCTGGTCTCGTGACTGACTTCAGGTAAAAGGCGGAGTTTTCCACATATTATTAAAAATAATTAATTTTTTTCTTATGTTTTTCAATGTTAAATATTCTCGATATGAGACATTCTCTGTTTTTGTGTTAGTAATCCGAATGTCTTTTTTGAATCGGCAGTGAAGAGTTCTGCGCGAAGGGTCATAAAACAATTAAGGTTGGTCCAAGAGAAATGATGAATTACTTATCGGCATTTTATCTTTTAATGTTTTACTGACGCCTATGTGTTCTTGGATCTGTTTCCATTTTCGTGTGTTTCTGTCAGCATGCGTGTATATATGCGTGCGTATATTCCCCCTCCATACATATACTGTCTTACTACGAGGAATTAGTAAACTCATTTGTACATATACACGCATACACACACACACACACATATATATATATATATATATATATTGATAATTTAAATTGTTTTTCTGTAAAAATGAAATTTATTTTAATAGAACAGTTCATCTCTTCCGCATTTAGATTGTGTACTGATGCGCAAATACCTTTAGAGGGAAAAGTATGAATCCATTTCTTCCCCACAAGCTATGGATAAAATAGTTGGTGTTGAGCGAAACTACCCCTAGCGCAGATTATTCTATGTTCAATTTCCTCTTCTCCTATACTAAATTTATTATGATTGATTCATACGTCAAAGGTTTTTGAAGCGTTTTGTATTTACTAATTCCACATCCTGAATTTCTATGATGGATCCAGGGTAGGTGCCATCACTGATTTCATTCCAATTCCAGATCATTGTTTCTGATTTGGAAAGGTTTCCCTTGGGTCCTATTTCTTGAATGTTGTTTTCTCTTATTTCAATATCATTCTTATACCAACTATGAATATTGAATACCTATGTCATCGACATAGCCCAGCACCCCACCCAACCCCTACCGCCTCGTTATCATTGACCTCGGGAGTGAAAGCAGGATCATTGTCTTAGTAGATTTATTTGGGATGTGCTATGGAATGCTTACATGGCCAGTGCCCATCTCTTCACATCTCTGATTGTAGGTATTTATCCGAGTGTCTACGTTGCAAACAGAATGTGACGCGAGCCCGGTGTAGAAAAATTGCTCAAGTCCCCTCGGCACTTCCCCTTTTGGGCATGTCTCAGTTGCCGGGTAATGACCACAGCTCCATCCTAAAGGAGAGGTACTGCCTGGTGGGGAGGCTCCTTGGGGCTTGAGCTATTATTTTAAATGCATCCGGCATGGTCCAGGAAAAGATTAAATAAACTGGGGTCTCTCATTTCCTATCGAACAGGTAAGAAAATAATTAGAAAAATAGAAGCAATGAATAAAACCCCAAAGTATCATTTCAGTATTTTTAATTAATTTATTTTTTTATACTTCTAATGTAATATGAAAATAAAATTATTAATTCTACTAAGTTTAATAAAAGTGTATAGAATAAAAAATATATTCTTATGGTTAAAGATAATTTATTTTTAAACATAATTACTGATTTGTTTTTTATTATTATTATTATTATTATTATTATTATTATTATTATTTCACAGATGACGTTTGTTTAATTTCTTTAATTTATATTTATTGTTTTTTTTTAAGTCGGGGTGAAATTAATGAGTTTCTGTTTTTAACCTATGACACCACAGGCTACGGTGCGTAAATAAACGTTATTTTCATTATGTTTAAATTTAAAAAAAATAAGCATTACTTAAATTTACTAATTGACTTCGAAACAGGACAAATATTGGATTTTTAAGAGTTTTTTTTTTTTTTTAATTTGTTGTTTTTTTTTTTTTTTTTTTTGTCTGTAATGGTGGTTCGATGACTCAGTGAGTGAACGTTCCAATGTTTTAAAAATGCTTACAAACTTTATTTACATATGGAAATTCATTTCTCTTTTAATACGGATTAGCTTTAGACGATTATCTTTCAAATAAAACCAAAATTTAAGTTCAAAGAAAGCATTTAAATTATTTTTAAAAAATGCATTTTCTGTTTCTTGTTTTGTTTTGTTTTTTGTTTGTTTGTTTGCTTGTATTTTTTAAGGGAATCTACGGCAGTAGCTAATGAGTTCTGGGCAGAGCGACTTGGACGTGGTAAAAATCCATGGAGGTTGGAATAGGAAAACTAGGAAACATCGAAAGAAATTAAAAACAAAAAATAGTGTCCGGATAATTGAGTGAGTGAAAAGAGAACGATAAAAATGGAAATACGAAAAAAGGGATTCAAAGAAATTGTTGATAATGTAATAACGGGCGTTTGTGAATGATCCAGGGATGGAAAGGTGAAGGGAAGAGAGAAAAAAATATATAAAAAGAGATAAATAAGCGGAAAGTGAGAGTAGGTAAAGAAATAAAGACCATAAGAGAGAAGACAGGAAAAGAAAGAAAGAAAGGTTTTAGTGGCTAGAAAAGGCAAAAAAGAAAGAAAAAAAAGAAAGGTTTTAGTGGCTAGAAAAGGCGAGAAAGAAATAAAGAAAAGAAAGTTTTAGTAACTAAAAATAGGAGAAAGAAAGTACTTAGAAAAAACGAAAGAACGATTTAGTAAGTATAAACAGGAGAAATAAAGAAAAACTTTTAGCAACTAGAAAATAGAAGACAGAAAGAAAGATTTAGGAACCAAGAAATATGAGAAAGAAACAAATAATCAATGTTTTAACCAAAAAATAGGGAAAAGAAAGAAAAGAGCGTTTTAGAAATGAAGAAATTAAGAAATAGGAAAAAGGGTAAAGAATGTATTGTCAACAATGAAGGAAAAAGGTGTCGTCTGATCTGATCAAAGCAGAAATTTGTACATGGAAAGCTGTAGAACTGAGTAAATCGAGTTACATGATGACAACTGAACCAAGTGAACGTGGGGTTGGTGAGCGAGGTTCGGGTGGAGTGCTTTTGAATCGGGGTGGGGTTTGAGCGTCGGCCACCCAAGAGAATTTCGAACTGGGAGAGGCTGCAACTCCTATTTCAATCCGTACATTCTTAGTATTCACGAGATAATATATAAATAAAGTGGCAAATGGCCGTGTGTAGCCTGTCACCACCAGAGACCCTATTCCCCTACCAAGTTGGACTCCGTGTTCTCAACAAAAACCAGACTGGTAGGGGGGGGATAAAGGAAAAGAGTTTGGGATACTAAAAAGAAGGAAGGAAGAAAGGCAGATATTTTTTTTTTTTAGAAAAAGAAAGAAAGAATATACTGATCAATAATATGAGTTTATATACAAACTGGGTTCAGATCTCTTGTTATATGAGATGACAAAGTAAAAGGGCCCGCGGACGGAAAAGTGAGAATGTTACAATAGGGGAAATGAACTGTGAGAGGGCGGTAAGAGAAGATCAAAGAAATGCAGTGCTTACTTAGAGAGAAAAGAGATGAGAAGATATTAAAGGAAAAAGGAAAAAATCAAGAGAGAAAGTTGGGGCATGAAAACAGAGAGGGAGAGAGAGAGAGAGAAAGAGAGAGAGAAAGAGAGTGAGAAAGAGTTAAAGATTCAAAAAGAGAGAAATGAATAGAGAAGTCTGATAGGAAAATATCCGGGGAAAACGCCAAAGATAAAGAGAGAACGAGGAAAAGAAAGAGAAAAGGTGGGATAGTTATAAAGAGACAGAGAAGACAATAGAATGAAGAATAAAAATGTCACTGATAGAGAGAGAAAAAAAAGGAGGGATAAAAAGAGGAAGAGTTGAGAAAAAGACAAACAAAGGAAAAAGTGAAGAGTGATGGAAGAAAACGTCAAAGATAAAGAAAGAAAAAGAAGGATATAAAGATATATATATATATATAGATAGATAGATATAAAGGGTAAAAAAGAGTGACTGAGGAAAAATCAAAGATAAAGAGAGAAAGATGAAGGAAGAATGAGCGCGTTGTAAAAAGACAAAGAGAAGAGGAAAAAGAGTTGGGGGATAATAGAGAGATAAAGACAAAAAGAGAAAGAAAGTGAGAAAGCCCTTCGGAGGATGTCCAAGGAAAATATCAATGATAAAAAAAAAAAAAAAAGAATACGATAAAGAGAGGGAGTTAAAAACAGACAGAAGGAAAAAAAGACGTAAAAATGTCAAAGAGAAAGAAAGAAAAGAGGAATAAAAAGAGAAAAGGCTATTAAAAAACGAAGAGAGAAGGAAAGAGAAAAGTGTTTGGAACTTAGGAAAATGATAAAGAGAGGAGGGAAAAAAAGGACGAATGAAAAAAGTAGGAGTTATAAAAAGACAGGGAAGCGAGAAGAGTGATGGGAGGATGTTCTGAGAAAACATAAAAAAGAAATATAATAAAGAAAAAAGGAAAGAGAGTAGGAAAGAGAGTTTATGATGATGCTAGGACAATAAAAGTCAAAGAGAAAATGGGAGTGATGAAGAGGGAGTTATAAACAGACAGAGAAGGAAAAAAAGAAGGTGATAAAAGATAAAGAGAGAACGAGAGTGATAAATAGTTTTGTAGAGAGGGTAAAAAGGAGAAAATGGCCTTTAAAAAAGGACGCAATATAGAAGTAAAACAAAGGTGAATTTTTCTAACCAGTATTTAAAGGTAAATTTCTTAACAGAAAGAGAAAGGTTTGAAATAGAGATACAAGGGTTTTTCTCAATGTTTTCTCATCATTCTGTGTCCGCTGAACCTTCTTATAAAACGCGCACACAGACAAAAAATCTTACATTTTCTTGGACTTTGATTATAAACAATCATCAGTAGAAAAAAAAGACTATTAGCAAACACACTAGACGTTAAGAGTAATTTTAAACACCCTGATATCCCATCTCTCTCTCTCTCTCTCTCTCTCTCTCTCTCTCTCTCTCTCTCTCTCTCTCTCTCTTCCCATCCCACCCATTTTTACTCTGGGATGTACAAGTTCGGTTGTATATGTATATATTAAGAAAAAAAGTAGCAGAAAGGAAGGTACTTACGCAAGGGCAGCAAATTTGTATTTGTCTGAAGATAGATAGATAGATAGATATGAACAGTGATAGATAGATAGATAGATAGATAGATAGATAGATAGATCCCGGTATATATTTGTTTACCCATCATTATTTATAACCACACGCGCGCGCGCGTGCGCGGATACTGTAGTATTAGTTTCACTGAGAAATGTATTTCCTATAGATACCTATTGCTAATTACTATTTTCATTTATTGCCGTTGAGTTTGTAAATATTTCGGTTATTATTTTTCTCCCCTGAATTTATCTTACATATTTATAAGTCTACCATTCGTCAATGCCTTCAAAATTGTTGACACATATGGTCCGGTGCGCTCCTTCTGTATATCTCGAGGATTTTAATAAAATTCAAAGAATCAGCAATATTATTGATCCTGACCTAGCATCTCGGTTTCAGTAACTTTCTCACCGCCGCAATGTAGATCCCCTCTGCGTTTTCTTTAAATATTTTCATGGTAATTGTTCGGATGAACTCTTCGCGATGGTACGTAGACTTTAGGAATTTCAGCACAGTGCTAGATTGGTGGTAAGGTCTCATCATTTTACAGTTGAAATGTCGAGATGTAACCGTAAGTTCTATGCTAACAGTTTCTTTTCTTACATTCCTGGTATGTGGAACTCTCTTCCGGCTCCATACTTTCCAGGCAACTTTAATCTTCAAAAAATTAAATGCAATCTCAATTGTAATCTACTGTATTCTTGATTACTTTTCTATTGTTTTCGCTCCTTAATGTTTTTTTTTTCTTTTTAACACACAGTAACCCCTTGTGACTTAATGGCTCTACTACCTTGCATGATATGATATGCTCAAATACATACAGAAACGTACACGCGTACACACACACACACACACACACACACACACACGCATATATATATATATTATTTATTTTAGGATATTAAAACAAAAATATGTTAGAAATTGCTACACGATTGCAATCATGTTTCAACACTACAAATGTGTCTCCTGGCAATGAGATGAGACACATTTGTGGTGTTGAAACATAATTGTAATTGTGTAATGTTTTTGTTTTAATATCGTAAAATAAATAATATTTAGCTCTACTCTGTATTGAGCCCTCTTTAAAAATAAATGTTACATACAGTGGAATTATACGCTATTTGTTCTAATTTTACCTGGATATATATATATATATATATATATATATATATATATATATATATATATATATATCAGAGACTGAGATATTTCTTTCTTTTTCTTCATATTTCAGTCTCTGATGAAGCTTTAATGAAAGTGAAACATGTTAGATTGATAAACGTTTCCTTTTTGTTCTTTATCTTATCATTCTGTCAGATTCCGATTCATATTTGATGTGAATTTGATTCTAGCTGATTATATATATATATATATATATGACAAGACTCTTCGGTAAATCGAATCGAGTCCTCTCAATTACTGTGTGTTTATCTAAAAATAAATACGCTAAAATTCACATTCGTCCCTGCCGTGCTTAGTGGTAGAATCTCCGGGTGACGCCAATTCAGCCGGGTTTCGATCCTAACTAGAAGCCAGCGGACGTCTAGCCACACTGAAGAGCCGTGATACAGCGAAACAGTCTGACTGTAGATGAATATACATATATATAGAGAGAGAGAGATATATATAGATATATATATTTCTCCATATATATGACGTACTCTCTCTCTCTATATATATGACGTACTCTCTCTATCTCTCTATATATATATATATATATATATATATATATATATATATATATATCAAAGTATATAATTGGTATATATATATATGACGTACTTTCTTTATATATATGACAATATATATATATATATACGCCCCTGAAAAAATACATTTCGGTCGAGCACTTTAGAGAGAAAGCGCGAATTTGTAAACATTCTGCTACTGCTGATATTGCAAAGCTCTTCTATGAATCGAGTCATTGGCGTGTTTATTCAAATAAATACGTAAAAATTCACATTTCCTCTCTGCCGAGAGCCGATAGCTTAGGGGAAATATCTCCGACTGATGCATACAGTCTGTCTTTGGATGACAATATATATATATATATATATATATAACGTGACGACACTGACATAATCTTTACTGTGAGACAACTCCAAGAGAAAAGACATCAAGCAGCTTGTTATAATACTACACCAGGTCTTCGTCGATCTAACTAAAACTTTCAATGCTGTCAAGCGTGGAACGCTTTGGAAAGTCTTGAGAAAATTAGCTGGTCCACCGAATTTTTCCTGACTGATCACAGAACTACATCCTGGTATCAAGACTCACTTTGCCTTCAGTCGGAAGTATTTCTCCGATGACATTTCGATCGAAAATGCTGTTAAATAATAGAACATCCTAACACTTTCTCTCTTTTCCCATCTACATCTCTGTTCTATAATCCTTTCAGTGGCTTTCATGCTGGTGTACGTCTAAGCTTTTGAACATCAGGATAGATGTTTAACTTGTGGGCGTTCAATGCCAGATTCAATCAGCTGACGGCCTTGTGCTTGTTTCGTTATGCATATGATATAGATACTGTATCAAACACAAAGTTTGATCTTCAACTTACAATGGATTGGTTTTCGGCAACATGCTATATCTTCGGTGTTACTTTTAGCATAACAAAGACGGAGGTGATATATACGCAGGGCCGGTGCTTACTACCAAGCTTGATTGATGACCCCGGGAAGTGCTTTGTGACCCTCGTTATCTTATCAACATTTACTTTTTTTCTGCCTACAATTATATACGTTACAAATTAAACTAAGCAAAACTGACAAGGATTAAATGATGAAACATTTTCGCGAATTTTAACGTCATTCTGGGGTCTTTTTTTATGTCTAAATCCATGCTTTTGTTTTGCTCATGCTAAATCTTGGAAAAACATTGCATAAATTTTTTTAGCCATGTTGAATTCTTCAACTTTTTAACAAGAAAAATCTCAAGTTGATGTCACAAAGCATTGTTGATTTATTTAAGATGGAACGAGCTATTATGACATGTCTCTAACTTGTATTTAGATACATTGTATTTATTTTCAATTTTTCTAGTTGAATTGTTCATCTATATTGAATATGATCCATTATTGTACATAATTAGGTTACAATAAAAATTTGTATTTTATACGAATACAACCTAATGAAAATTGAGATGTAGTAGAGTTGGGAGTATAGAAGAGTATCATAGATTCAGTAGGGGGACATGAAACCCTTACACCGGCCCTGATTCCGTGAATTAGACACATTGTCATTCACATGTTAACTATGCATGCTTTTTTTTTTTTTTTTTTTTTTTTTTTCACTTGGGGCACACAGACAAAATTTAGCTGTACGTCAATTTATAAAAGATGAAAGATAAAAAAAAATGCAACTCGGGAGTAATTACACTATATAAAAAAAACATTATTTTCTTATCTATCAAATGTTAAAATTATTCAACTTTTTAACAAGAAAATCTCAAGTTGATGTTAAAAATTGTCACAAAACAATGTTGATTTATTTAAGGTGGAACAATCTATTATGACTTGTCTCTAATTTATATTTAGATACATTGTATTTATTTTCAATTTTTCTAATGCATATGATCCCTTATTGTACATAATTAAGTAATAATAAAATATCTATTTTATATGAATATTACCTTATGAAAATTGAGATGTAGTAAAACGGGAGCTCGTGCCATCGATTCGGTAACACGAGGCCCTTGCATCGGCCATGTACACACCTACACTTGGTGGTCTCTCCTCTGAAACAAACATTCTAATCAAAGATTATAGGCTGTTAACATCTTTCTGTATCTAGGCAACACCATATCAATGGATGGATCACTTGACACTGAATTCAGGTTTACGTGGCTTTTGGAAAGCTGGAATCAAGATTCATTTTTTACGGCTTATCAACAGTTTGCAGGTTATTTAAAGCCAGAAAATATTTTTAAATTGTAAGCGGTACAAGTTTTACGAATTAACCTATAGGCTAAGAGGTGGATTAGAAATTTTCCCAAGTTAATTCGCGCATAATTGAATATAACGAACCAAACTGGAATTAAAACTCGGCTCTTTGATTAACAGTTCCGAGCCCTTATCGATTACACAACCCACATTTTCAACCTTACGACACCTGGTAGTCCCAGGCGGTCACCCATCTAGGTACTGACTAGGCTCGACCTTGCTTAACTTCGGTGATCGTACGAGAACTACTGTTTCAACATGATATGGCCGTATGCCTGGGATGAAGAGTATGGTAGAAGAGAGATATAACTGTCATTACCAATAACAATGTTTACAATGCGTGTATAGGTACTTCTCTGTTTTGCTCTTCTGAGACCTGGACCACACATCGGAGACGAAGACCATCAGAAATATCTGAGAAGAATTCTCAACATATCAGTCAATGGCACCAGACACCAAAGTTCTAGAACTCTCTACCCCTAGAAGCAATGAATCTATATTTGTTTTGAATCAGATGAAATGGAATGGGCATATTGTTCTCATACAGGACTCACGATCTCAAATGCGCCTCTTTTTTCCTTTTACTTTTTTTTTAAGCATTTCACCCCAAGCAAGGTGGGAGTGCCACTAGCACGCAAGGGGTTACAGAGGATTGAGAACAAGAGTAAAGAGGCGTGTTTGGGGAGAGGATTAAGAGGAGGACGGGGAACAAGATCAAGTTATCAGAAGATGTCGATTGACATTGCACTTAGATATTTGAAGATTATAGTTATCAGGGAAGCAAGTAAGGGGAAAGGTATTCCACAGACGGGAAGTGCGAGAGAAGAAACTGTTTGAGTAGAAGAGACGGTTACATTTAACCATTTCGACAGTGAAAGGGTGCAACCAAGATGCCAACTTAGTAGCTCGCTTAAATTCATGCAGTCTGGGAAGCAGAGAAAGTAAGTCGTCGTAACAGTTGCCGTGAAAATACTTATAGAAGAGACAGAGGAAAGCCACGGCACGTCTGTGAGAAAGCGACTGTAGACTAGATGCCAGATCAGGATCTATTACATTGCATATCCGTCTTTGGATTTTGTCGAGGATTTCGAGACTTACAGCGGGGGCACCAGACCATATATGACAGCAATATTTTTTAGGGTAAAGATCAATGCTGGCAAACGCTCACAACACAAACCCAATAAGAAATTCAGGGTTTGTGTCAAGAGAAACATTATAGCTTTTTATATGAACGTGAGCAACTGGGAGGAGTTAGTATTCGACGAAGATGACTAGAGAAAATCCATTAAATGTCAGTATGAGCCGTGAGTCTAGCCACATTGAGAATGAAATGCTGAAGTGTGGTTTTAAAAAGGGGGACACATTTGAGCTTCTACTTAAATTTCATTTGTAAGCGTGTAATATTTGCAATTATGTCCTGAAATCGAAATCTAGTTAAATTAACCGCCTTAAATCACTGCCCTTACGCATAATATTGACGGCCTTCCTCAAGACCAGCTGAAAATATGTGTGATCCGTGGCAAAATTTGTAAATCCAGTCCAGGTCTGAAGAAACACATGAAGGATGATGCAACTCAATTTAATCCAATAAATTCTCTTATGATAATCCCCACAGCATACTTTAAGCCGTGTAAATCTTCCACGAGGCTAAAGAGCCACTTTAGAGTGCATGCTCGTTTACAAGTTGACAGTTAATTCGATGATGTACAATTAATGAGAAGGCATCCATTTATATAGATGCTGCATATATATATATATATATATATATATATATATATATACGCACGCACACACACACACATATATATATATATATATATATATATATAAAATAAATGAGAATGTCAGTGTGTCACTGTGTTACACTTTTTCAACGTAACGGGACACAACTCTCTAATTTTTAATAGCTCATGTTCAAATGAAAAAATTACTGTTCTCAAATTACAGTGTTTCAAAATAAAATTGTCCGTATTTTCAACTTTACTCCTAAAGGCTGTAGCCCAAAATCTCATATCATTTTGGAATCAGGCCGACTTCGTGAGCAAATTAAAAATATTCCTAGCTGGATCCGGGCCTGCGATCCTGAAATTTTGGAAAGTTTTCATTTCTGTAATTGTTTTCAGCGATTTTTTCCGTGATTTTCTTGCGACGAATTTCTTTCGTATGATAACAATTTTTATAACTTGGAAGTAAATCTGGGAATAATCGAAATTAATTGCGACATCCAGCGGAAGTCACCCATGAAATAAAAATAATTGTTTGTACGGAAAGTAAGAACCTACGTACATCAAATTCTCTTTAAATTAAGTGGCGACGAAAGAATTATCGTTGAACTTTTAAACGGTAAACTTAAATATAAAGGTAATACTTAAATGCAGCGATCAATTTTGAGTTCTTCTATGGTAATTTATTATTGCCTATCACAGCTACTCCTCCCTACCTATAGTGAGGAAGGCCCAATCAAGAGCACTTCGCAGGAGCTAACTTAATGCCGCCCGATATGGCAGCTTTTTAGCTAGTGTATATATATATTACACATGACATCGCGCTAGACCATTTCAAAAGCCCATCTTCGCAAAGAATACCAAAATGCAAAGCAATTCTAACTACTATACAGATACCACTTCGCTTCCTGATAATGACTGCGAAAGTCGAAAGTACCTGAACAAAAATAACAAAATCTGAACTTTGGGCAATTTACCCACAACTTTGAATACAATACTCAAGACCTTATACGAAACGGAAAAAAATATAATAAAAAAAATAGACAGATCTTGTCAGTCCTTTTTAATCAAACTTGTTTGAATTAATACTTGATGCCGAAATATACCGTATTTATATACAAGGTGTTTCTAAAGTCTGGACACATACGAAATCAGATTAACTATATTTTTTTTCCTCCACAGATTAAACATGGTTTTGTCGAAAGAAGATAGAACTAACTTCTTTTTCTGGGGTATGCTCAAGGAGAAAGTGTATTCAATGAAAATTACAGATGCAACACACTTTATTGAACGCATAAAGAGTGAATGTGCTAAAATTGATGGCAATGTGGAGCTATTGCATTAAGTGTTCACGTGAATCTTTCAAAGCGTATCACCCTTTGCATCATAAATGATGGAAATCATATTGAAGATGGTTTTTGTTAGTATAACAATTCATTAAAATGCTGAAAATAGAAAATCTCATTTCTTGAAAATATGCATTTTTGCTATGTGTCCAGACTTTAGGAACACGTGTGTGTGTGTGTGTGTGTGTGTGTGTGTGTGTGTGTGTGTGTGTGTGTGTGTGTGTGTGTTGACCACTAATATTATCAATATATATATATATTATGTGTAAAAACATATAGAAAATAGGAAAGAACTCGTTAGGTAAATAATCCAAAGTTCTTTAGTATTTTTGTTATTATTTTTAAAAAATAGTGCTCGATACAAAAGTAGAGCATAAATATAATTATTTATAAAAAAATTTATTAAAAAAATAAATACATCTCCATAGACACTTAACCAGACTAGACGATGTCATCTTCCGCTTTAAATTTAGACACCCCAACCTTACCCTGACTTGACGTCTTTGAATGTTACTGAGATATTGATACAAATTATTAACCCTTACGCCCCTTTTCTTTAAACAATTGTTCTAGCCGTTACCATAGTAATTTTAATTTCAATAATGAATATGCTAATAAAACGCGTAAATTTCAGGAATTAGTTATTCCAAAAAAAATTTCGCTTGAAGATGGAACAGAGCTTGGTACTTTAATTCAATTTAATTAAAAATAATTATATTGAAGTTTTCGGCTCTTGTTTTGAAACACAAGAACTCTTATGTAGCGTTGGAATCATATTTATATATATATATATATATATATATATCCAGGGGATTTTGTTGTTGTTTTGCCATCTTTGATCTTAGCTGGACAATTTACCCATCCCCCAACCATGCAGGTTTGGTTTGCTTGTCAAATTGAACTCGCCTGGTGGTATCTAGGGTATTTATCTTATTACAAGTCACTGGCTACTTGATGATTGTGTGAAAGCACATGAAACTAATAGTAGTGGACAGTCATTGCCGACCTGGTTATTTGAATATATATATATATATATATATATATATATATATATATATATATATATATATATATATATATATATAGGTGATATAGTAACGGCCCACAAAAGAGGCCCAGAAGCCAAACACTTAAGCAGTAAACAATAGTGCTCAACGCCTAGGGTTATCCAGACAGAGCAAAGAAACGCTTCTCAACGCGGCACACCTCGAATGGTTACTTAAGTTTCACGCACTTGTGATCTTCAGGTGACTAGAACGCTGATGCGGGTTCGCAAGAAACGTTAGGAGAAATAGGCAAGCCTACTTTGAACGCCGCTCGAGTTCGTTAGTTACGTTTACCAGCTGTGGGTTAAGTAGTAAGACTGAGACTGAGACTGAGCCTTCTAGCCTAGTTGGAAATCAGTCTCGCAAACGGAAAACTCAAAATTCAACTCAACTAGTTGCCAATCTAGTAGTACGCTTAAATTCATGTAGTCGGAGCACCCGAGAGAAAAAAGCTCTTTAGAGCAGTTGCTATTACTTATTTTTTTTTACTCTCAAACTGTGATCTAAATGCTAAGATGGTTACTACCGTCAAGGAAAAAATGGTTTTATTTTAATTAACAAGCAATGTAATTATAAAAGCATTCAATGACACGATCTCTGGTTTATAACCTATTTTATTTATAGACCAGATTATCACAGATATATTTTTAATTGATTTTTAGAGTTGAATATCCAAATTAGTTATCTCAAATAAGCAATAATCGCTAAGTCGGGCGAGATATAAGAAACATGCTAGTAGATATAAGTGATCAAACTGCATTTATTTGATATCACAGTTTACATTCAGTTGCTTTTTACTGAAACTACTCAGTCATTCTACAATATTTAAAAAAAAACAAAAGAAATTAAGATGAAATACGAATCAAAATGAATGATAATTATCCATCAGCTGTCTGATATATATATATATATATATATATATATATATATATACCTGGTGTAACACCTAAATAAAATTGTCCATACATTGTAACAGCAAAATTGTTCAATTGCTAGATTAAGCTTTGAACCATCTGTATCATAGAAATGATTAAAGATATCTTACTGGAATTCTCCAAGGTTTTTATAACACTATTGGACTCTACTTTGAGCAATAAGAATGTATAATTACTCTCTAAGCTTAGCAGAAGAATCATCATGAAATCGATCATAAACGAAAATGACATGTTCATCATTAATTAATCATAGCTAAGGATTGGAAGCTCATGAACGATTGAAATAATGTTCAGATATATATATATTATTCCGGAATCATTTTCCAACTTATTCAAGATGATTTTCGCCCTCTCTAACTTTCTGTCCTGGAGTAACAATGCGCCTCACACGTTTCACGTACGATTTCATTTTCAAGTCTTTTTTCACTGCTCTTTGAACTGTCATAGCTGAAACTCATCTCTCGCGTGCCAAAAGTCTTATGAATTGAGTTGGATCTGATGTTTTGTTTTTTTTTATTCAACCGACAAGGTCTGTCTATTTCATTTTTTAATGTTTTTACAATTTTTGAATAAGATATTGTATATCGAAATGAAAATTGTAAATAAACTGTCAAAACAGTAAAAAACGTAAACTTTGAACAGTTTTTTCATAATTACTATTCCGATATAAGAATTTAATAATGCTAACCCATGCCCTAGACATTTTTATAGCATCATGTAATTGAATGACATATTAAACAGGGAATAAAGAATTGTTACAAAAAGACCAAAATATGAAAATAAATTCTAAGAAGAAAAAATACATATATATATGTGTGTGTGTTAAGACATTTTTATGTTTATACATTCTCTTTTATAGATACAAATATTTAAGAAAATGATCAGTTTATAATAAACAGTATTAACAACATTTACTGCTGGTCTGAATGTACGAGAAATTGTCACAGAAAATATGCGTCCCCCGACAGGAATCGAACTTGTATCCTATACGGAACCGTCATATAAGCCGACGTGGTTTTACCGATTTCGCCACAGAGCTAGGTCAATTTTACAGTTTTTAAACTACAATTTTCTATGATTTTCTCACGTACATTCATATCTGCTCGATGCGTATCTGTCGGAGGACGCATATTTTCTATGTCAATTTCTCAGACTTTCAGGCCGGTAAATGTTGTTAATACTGTTTATTGTAAACAGAGCATTTGCTTAAACATTTGTATCTATAAAAAAGAATGTATAAACATAAAAATGTCTTAAAATAATTGTCGGACTTTGCCCATTTCATAATATGTGTGTGTGTGTACCTAATAAAAGTGGGGACGTTTATTTAGGTTGTTTTGCTTCTTTAAATTGAGACTACCACCCCAAGCAACCCCGCTTATTGAATCGCACTTTCTGACCATTTAATTGATTTTCCGCTCATTCCTTTTATTGAGAACCCTCGTTTATTGTATATTGTAAAAAATTTCAACCCCTCAATTATTAGGCACATAATAGTATATATATATATATATATATATATATATATATATATATATATATATATATATATATATATTTATAATTTATTCGAAAATTACAGCAAAATAAACATGTTATAAAATCACTACAAAAATCAACATTTTGTTTCAACACTTCTGGTGTCTTATCAAGTGAGGGTGTTGATTTTAAACTCAATACAGATTAAATTTAAAATTTAAAATTGGTAAATTTTATTTTCCAATTTTATAGTAAAATTTAATATTAATTAGTTAGAATGATTTTTATTTAACTCTAACCCTAACATTAAGACATTAATTATTATAACCAAGGTTCGTTGTCAGTTTTTGTTTGAATTTTCATATACTTGTATTTTGATTGGTCATTTTTGAATTCTCATATCCTTGTATTTTGATTGGTCATTGCAGCTTATGTAACGGCATTTCCCTTATCGAGGGATGTTTGGTTGGTTTGAACCTTTTAATACTCATTATTCTACATTCAATACCATCACTTGATAAGACATCAGAAGTGTTGAAACAAAATGGCTATTTTTGTAGTGATTTTGTAACATATTTACGTATGATTTTCGAATAAATTATATTTGCCCTGCTTTGTATTGAGCACTCTTTTAAGAATAGTATTTTTGGTTACTTGAATTTATTCTGTACTAGCAGTAGAGCCCAGCGTTGCCCGGGGATGTAACAGTAAGAGATAGATCAAGTATCGATCATCATAAAGACTGAAAAATAAAATTGACAAAGATTATTGTTTAAGGTTGACGGACACGCATTTTTTTTTTTTTTTTTACGAATTGGTCAAACCCAAACTCAGACAAAAACATTGTTTTCAATCGTTATGAGTCGACTGATTGAATAGAATTTTATTATAAACAATTGTCTTGTAAATGGAATTTTTAAAGCATTCTGAATGTAAAAATAAAGAAAAAAGTGTGCAAGACAATAAGAAACACTACCTGCCAAAAAAAAAGTGTTTTGTTGAAATCGGTTGAAAAATGTAGGAAATCCGATCCCATATATAAACGAACACACACACAAACGACCAACCTGGGTTTTATAAGTATAACTCGATATTAATAAGTATAACTCGATATGAGTTGTCCCCCTTTCATTAATGCCTCTTAATCGTGTTTTCAAATTGATTTCATGCAAAAACAATTATGTTTTTCCAATTTTAGGCGCTGTCAGAACCACCGCATAGTAATTTTACGTAGTCCTGTGAAGTTTTGTTGAAATCGGTTGAAAAATGAAGGAAATCCAATCCAATATATAAACGTACAGACACACACACACACACAATCTGCATTTTATAATAAATAAGATAAGATACAACAATACTATATATATATATATATATATATATATATATATATATATATATATATATAGTTACTATAAACGTTATTTTAGTGGGTAGAGTTAACATCCTTCTCATTTTCAAGAAAATCGAAAAGTCTTTACTAAAGAAACTGTGCCTCCGACAGGAATCATACTTGTGTTCCTTTTTTTTATCAATGTTTACAATTCTTTAGCTGAAGTGGTGTACCCTACCAAGTAGACCAATTAGAAGTTGGCGGGAAGTGAAGTTTATGAGAATAGGGAGAGGAGGATTCCCAATAAATGTTGCGTTTATAGGAATATATTATATATATATATATATATATATATATATATATATATATATATATATATATATATATTAATTTCACTCAGCTGATTGATGTCACCTTCAACATCTCGACTCTAGAGTTTCTAGACCGACCCTCCAGCAATCGCTCCGTCCACTCGTCAGGATATATATATATATATATATATATATAATTATTTATTCGAAAATTATAACATAAATATGTTATAAAATCACTACAAAAATAGCCATTTTGTTTCAACACTTTTGGTGTCTTATCAAGTTATGGTGTTGAATCTAAGGTGGACCGTATTAGAAAATGATCCATAGGGAATTTAAGAATTTAGGTCTTAGGACTATAGTTACAACTAACATTAAACAAGATTTTCTGGGCGTCACCCTAGACCTTACTAGCAACACTTTCCAACCTTATGTGAAGGTTAATTCCAACCCAGTATATGTGCATCCCAATTCCAACCCCCTCCCTTCGGTTATCAAGTACATATACTCCGCCATTAAATTTAGGATTAGTACTAACTCTTCTAACAAAGAGGTTTTTAATAAACATCGTGATTTTTACAATTCTGCCCTTAGAAATAGTGGATACAAGGGTACCACTATTCAATATAGAAATCCTGTTAGTTATAACCATTAAAAGAAAAGAAGATCTAGGAAGATCATTTGGTTTACTCCCCCTTTCAATATACTGTTTAAAACTAAACTAAGACGGAAATTTCTAAACCTCTTCAAGAAGCATTTCCCCGACCCCCAAACTTACCCACTTAGATTCAACACCATCACTTGATAAGACACCAGAAGAGTCGAAATAAAATGGCTATTTTTGTAGTGGTTTTATAATATAATTATGTTATAATTTTCGAATAAATAATTATATTTGCTCTACTCTGTATTGAGCGCTCTTTTAAGAATAGTATTTGTTGGTTATTGAAATTTATTCCGTATACACCAATTCTCCTGGATTATATATATATATATATATATATATATATATATATATATATATATATATATATATTTGGTTGGATAGATGTGAGTTTGTGACCCTGGGTTTCACGCTTTTAGCGATCGTCAGACAAACTGATTAATGTTTTAAAAAATTGGTTTTATGTAGATTGCGTGTATTGGTGTTATTGTGGAAGTGGTGGGGGAAACATTAATCAGTTTGTCTGACGATCGCTAAAGCGTGAGACCCAGGATCACAAACTCACATCTATCCAACCAAATATGTTAGCTCTATCTCTGATATTGAGCGCTTTCTAATAAGTAATTTGCATATAATATATAAATAATTATACATATATATATATTTATTTATATTTTATACACTTTTCACATATATATATATATATATATATATATATATATATATATATATATATATATATATATATATATATAAGAACAATTTACATCTTTGCGTTTAATTGGATATTGTGTGCGTCAGTATATTTTTGGTATCATATATTCACATGTATTTAAAGATATTTGCTTACCTTAATTCACAGTTGGGCACAAGTCCAAGCGAAAAAAAAATAGGTTTTGGAAGATTATGTTGCGCCAGTCTTCTAAGTATTGTTGGGTGTGTCTTTCAATCTTGAATATCAACATTAGACATCCCTGCTTTTATCTAATCTTGAACACCGACTATTCACTTGTCCAAGCATGAAATACGTAGCTCTCTTAGCCACGAGGCAACATGTAATCACACCTACCTTTTTTATATATATATATATATATATATATATATATATATATATATATATATATATATATATATATATAACAGGGCGACACGAAAACACCTGCAAACGTTTTACTACCGACCGTCGGGAGAAAAAAGAAAAGATAAAGTTAAATATAAGAGAGAGAAAAAAAAATATGCTTTGTCGAGTCGGTCGACGATATACAACGTTTATTTTTGGTAGTCAGTTCTTACTGGTTGGGGCGGGAGGGCAGGTGTAAGAATAAGCCCTAGGGCGGTGTGTAGGACCCATATTAAGGGTTAGATATCTGGGTGGGAAAAAGAGGGTGACTTTAGTGAAAGACTGACCGGGAAGGCAAGGGATGGCTTTCTTAAACACAATAATTCAACCAAGTGACGATCACGTAAACTTTCACTTTTTATGATATAGCACTTCTGACTTGTCCGCCAACGAACCAACAACAGATTATCAAAATGCATCTCTGTTTATTACACATATACTTGCACAAGTTATATCCAGATTATGCCATGACTTCATAGATACATAGATTGATAGATAGATAGAGATAGATAGATATTAATAGACATAGATAGATAGACATATATGAACAGACTGAGATAGATAGATATGAACAGACTGAGATGATAGACTTTAATAGACATAGACTTTAATAGACATATATAGTCATAGTCTATATATGTCTATAGATAAATATGAATAGACTTAGATAGATAGATAGATATTAATAGACATATATATGTGTGGATTCACTTACACGCATAAGTACATATATATGCAACAACAGTTGCGTGTATAAGAGAAAGAAATAATGACTTCATAGATAGATAGACTTTAATAGACATAGATAGATAGATAGATAGAAAGACAGACAGACATATATGGGTAGACTTTAAGAGGCATAGGTAAAACCATTTTTACGTCTACTATTCTCAACCCTTATGTAATTTTATGAAATTTCAAGATATTAATTTTTGTACCGTTTAATGTTTATATTAGTTATATGCAAAACTCCTTGGAGAAATCATCAATTTTTTTTTTTTGTAAAAAAATAGTACCCTCAAAATCATAAGATAAAAAATGAAATAAAACTAAAACATTATTTAATTAGAAAAGTTTATTTTCCTTTATGAATATGATATTATGGATACTATTATCTTAAGAAAAAAAAATTCGATGAATAATAAATTTTCACAAGAAGCGTTTTCATTTTTTTTTTTTTAATTTTAATTAGAATAATTTATAAAGTTTAAAATTTTATTTTGCCGGCAAATTTGTATAATTTAACTTAATTCAGTATTAAAATTTTTCCAGTTGTAGAAAAATATACAATTTTTACATCATTTGAAAGAGAAATAAATTCTACACAAAGCGTCCACAATAAAACTAATTTATATTGTTTTATTAGAAATATATTCTAAAATGGATAAAACTTTAACCATCTGTCTTAAACTTGTTTTCGCCAGTGTAAAGGCAGCGATCAATTTTGAATTCTTCTGTAGTTTATTGTTGTATATAACATTTACTCTTCCCTATTTATTGTGATGAAAGCCCAATCAAGAGCCCTCTGAATACGCTACCTAAATGCCGCCCGATACGGTGGCTTTTAAGCTAGTATTATATAACAATAAACTAGTATTATATAATAATACGACGGTTGTGAGAAATTCTGCAATTTAAGCTCCTATTGGCTAATTTTGTAACGACCAATCTCATTGGTCGAATTTAACTTTGTTTTTTCGCGGGCATTTTTCAACGGCCCGTGCTCCTTTGAACTTAGTCGCCGCCAGATATTCAAACTAGAAGGTTGACTCATTTATTCCGTGCCCTTAACCCTTACGCGGTCCGGAATATCTTAACCAAAATGGTAATGCTTCAGGGCCTTTAGTGCCCAAGCCTAAATAATTAGGCAATGATTGTTCTTCAGCAACCAAAATGGTAATGCTCCTGAGACGACGTCATGTACCAGCATAATATTTCAAGGCTGTATAATTCAGTCATTTATTGACTGTCGTTAAATGTGTACATTTACACGAAGAACTTCCTGCGTGATCTCGACAATAGCCGAGTTTCAACATCAGCAACCGAAATGGTAATGCTCCAGCAACGACCAGCAAGTTCCAGCTTCTCCAACTTCGTAGTGACCAATTGAGTCCTACTGAAGTAAAAGGCACTACCTATTCATTGACGAACTACCCCACCCTATTCCCAGGGGCAAAAAAGGGCAAAATCTTTTTTTGCAAGGATACAATAAAATTTGTTTTAAGTTTTAAGGTAGGCCTTGTTGATTGTATGTCTTTCTTGTCTCTGCCAAGGGTTGAACTGTGTGAGAAGAAATTCTCACACGGTTTCTGATTTGTACTAATGTCGTTTGCTTACATAATTGAAGATAAAAACTGTTTTTAGATTCCTTTTGTGTCAGCTTCTTGCGTGACCTTATAAGGTGCTTTGCAGTTTTATCACATTCTTTGCAAAGGTAATATTCATTGAGTTACTTTAATCTTATTTATTTTTATTTTTTAATGTTGATACCTCGGTTCATATCAGCCCATTGACTTTACACTATAGCTACAAAGGCGAATAACTTCCTTACGGGCCTGTTTGTCCAACTCTTTTGCTGCCGTTAAACAAAAACGGTGTCCTACTACTTTCGAAAGCTAAAATATCCAAAAGTCTTCTTGATGAACCAACAACTCAACGCATAAGCAGATCCAGTCCACACGTATACAATCAGTTACGCTCACAACACAATAAATAACAAACAGAAATTATTCAATCGCTGATTTTTCGTTCGATCGGCCGTTTTGTCGCCTGAAGCAAAAAAAAAAAAAAATAGCTGACGATCATCTTCTTTTTATACCAATCCACCCGGTCTACAGGTGTATTTGCTTTCAAAGACCTTTGTGCTTTTGCTTAACGTGTCTTTTCATTCGAAGAAACTCGTGACCCGACGCCTCCGTACCATATCAAGACATTACAGCATTTCTATAGTCTCTCTCTCTCTCTCTCTCTCTCTCTCTCTCTCTCTCTCTGTGTGTGTGTCTCTATCGATCTCTTAGAACACTCACTCTTACTTTTCCCCTGCGCCAAACTTTCCTCCTCAGAGCCTTTATTGGTCTTGCTATCTCTCACTTTAAATTCAAGTTTTGTTTTGTTTTTTCTAAAACACTGTATTTTTTTTTTTACTAATGTTCACTCAATGCAAGGCTCAAGAACCACTAAAGGTAGAGTGTTACTGTGTGGAGCTGTATTAGCATAAGGACAAGCGTTAGGAGTATAGAGTTGAAGCAGACTTTAGAATGAAACGGAAACCCAATCCTAAAGAGGAAACAAGGGATAAACATCTACTCCTGTTCAAAAGACTGGGGAGGAGTGCGAACCGGACGATAGGCGAACCTATCTACTCCTATTGTAAAATTAAATATAACCTTTAAAGGCTTAAGATAAATATTTATATATTTTCCTGTCTGCATCATTTTTCCTGGTATTTTCTTATTTCTTCTCGACTTTTTCTTTGCAATTTTCTTCGCGTTTTTTTTATTCTTCAAATTTTCTTCTTTTACTTCTCTTTATTCTTTCTTTCCTTCTCTTCAGTATTTTCAAAATTAATTGCGATACGCACTTGACTATGAACAAACTGATATATATATATATATATATATATATGTGTGTGTGTGTGTGTGTGTGTGTATTTTGGCAGCATTTTTCATTGATGCATGTTTCATTAAATAATATAGACAAGTTTTGTCTGTTTATTTTATTATATATATATATATATATATATATATATATATATATATATATATATATATATATATATATATATATATATATATACTTTCTGGCTTTTTAATGGGCTGATTTAAAATCCAGCAAAATTATTATCTATCTATCTATCTATATATATAATATATATATATATATATATATATATATATATATATATATAGTGTCTGCTGGATTATAAATCAACCCACCGACCGTAGAGGAGTATATGCCACTGAATCAAACCAAGCAAAATGGCGGCTTACATGTAGCAGTAGCCTAATTCGAAATAGTCACTTATTTGGTGATTTTTCAGCAATAAATGTTCGGATGTCAGTATCATGACAACCAGGCATAGACTTATAAATGCTCAGGAAGTATTGAAGAACATTCTTGACTCGGATGAAACTGGCGGGAAAAAAAAGATTAATTTAGTTCCGATAATGAAACGGATTTTGACAGCAATAGGAATAGACTAAGTGCACGCATTGTTGATGAAAATAGATACTGTGCTCCAACTGATTACCAAAACGAAATATTCAATAGTAAAAATACTTCTATCATATTAGCCTGAAGATAATCCTACCAGAATATATATGGAGAGGGAATTAATGTGTGCAGGTAGCTGTGTAGAAGTCTATATTTGTGTTACTTTCAAACTCGTAACATTCAAACTCGAAAGGTTTAACCATCCGTCAAGCAAGCAAGGACACACAGGCACACACATAGGCACACATACACGCACGCACAGACACTCGAGAAAATCTTTTGGGGCACTTCGACGTGGCGTAATGGTTACCAAGCTTGTCTCGCTGGGTCATTTACTACTGAGTAGTGAGCTCGATTCTCACTAGGTGCTCCACACTTTCGGCCTTGTGCCACATCTAAGCTACGCTTAGAAAATCATTCTTGGCGCTTTGACATGGTTTAATGGTTAGCAAGCTTGTTTCGTTGGGTCATTTACGACTGGGTAGTGAATTCTAGTCTCACTAGATGCTCTTTAATTCCGGCCTTTTGCCACGTCTAACTTACGCTTAGAATAGCATTTTGAATGCTTCAACGTGGTGTAATGGTTAACAGGCTTGTCGCGTTAGGTTACGACTGAGTAGTGAGTTCGAGCCTCACTAGGTAGGTGCTCCTTACTTTCGGCTTTGTTCTACATTTCGGCTTCGACTAGTAAATTACTATATATCTATATAATAAATCCGAATGTCAGTGTGTCGCTATGCTACACTTTTTCATCTTAAAGGGACACAACTCACTAACTTTTGATAGCTCATGTTCAAATGAAAAAATTACTGTTCTCAAATTACAGTGTTTCAAAAAAGAATTGTCCGTATTTTCAACTTTACTCCTAGAGGCTGTAGCCCCAAATATCATACCATTTTGGAATCAGACCGACACCCTGAGAAAATTAAAAACATTCTGGGTCGGATTTGGACCCACAATCCTGAAATTTGTGATTCCCAAGTTTTCATTACTGCGATTGTTTTCGGCGATTTTTTACGTGATTTTTTGTGACGAATTTTTTGTACGATAACAATTTTTATAACTTGAAAATAAATTTCGGAATAATTGAAATTAATTGCGAAATCCAGTGAAAGTCACCCATGAAATAAAAATGATGTACAGAAAGTAAGGACCTACATACATCAAATTGTCTTTAAATTAAGTGACGGCAGAAGAATTATCGTTGAACTTTTAAAATTTAAGCTGAAATATTAATGCAATACTTAAATGCAGCAATCAATTTTGAGTTCTTCTGTAGTTTATTGTTGCCTATCACATCTACTCGTCCCAACCTATTGTAATGATGGCTAAACCAAGAGTCCTCTGGTGTGTGTATTAAGAAATTTACTTAATTCGCTTTCCGATTTGCTTACAGTATCTGTTGTTGCTAAGTGATCAACTTTGTAAATTTTCAGTGATCTAGCAGAAACCGCTGCTTTTCAAATCGACTTGACCCTAAGTCCCAGTTGTATGTGAAGTAAATGCGAACAGGAGATTCGGTCATTTTAAGATTAGTATATTTTTTTCCTCCCGATTTTAAAGATAGGACAATTACTTTTACAAGATAAAGTATCTGAAAGAATGATAATGCTGGAGACTGTTATATCATCGAAGCCTCTGATCAGCGAAAGGCCTAATGAAAACTGACAGAAGAAAGATAAGGAGATCCGACAAACACAGTGACGAGCGGTAACGTAGCAATCGTCTTTTACGTAATAAATCCTCTCGGAATCATGGTTCTCCATAGCTTCCTGTCTCTTGTAGCACTTAGAGACTTTTGAATTTTTACCATCTCTCTTTGCTCTCGCTCTGACTTCCATTCACGTAAACTCGTTAAGTTGGCTACTCGATCATGGCTCTCCACAACTTCCTGTCTCTTGTAGCTCTAAGCGACTTTTGACTATTTACCATACCTGTTTGTCATCCATTCACACAAACTCGTTATGTTGATTACTCGGTATTTCACTCTTTCCCTCTTGCCTTCAGTATGTCATGTGAGTGTTAAATTCACCAAGCCTTCTTTCCTCGTTATGCATCACCAAAAATTCAACTGTTTCTTTCTGATTCTAAGGTTAGGCGTCCTTTTTATTTTTGGTTAAACTCTTTTAGTCGAAACCTAATAGAAATCTTGCTTAATGTATCTCTATCAGTCTTGGAGTCAGAGTTTTTTCTTTACAAAAATTGGCACGTTTATGAACACAAAAAAATTCAAAATTCTTTTTAAAAAATTGGGAGTCGCTGAATTGTAGTAAGCTTTTCTATTTATGATTTGTAAATATAGATTTTACTTAATAACTACATCACCTAACCGGTAGAAATTAATACAGAAAATTAAAAGATTTAAAATTTTATAAATTATTTTAATTAAAATGTAAAAAAAAATTAAAACAATTATTGTAAAAATCCATTATTCATCGAAAAAAAATGTTTTCTTTAGACAATAGTGTTTATAATTTATCTTATTCATAAAAGTAATTAAAATCTGTCATGCCCATAAAACAAATAAATAAATAAAATTAATTATATTGTCAAAAAATAATTATAATAAAATAATAACAATTATAATTATCAGTAATTCACTCATTTTAAGTCAATGAGAATCGACCACAATTTTTTCTTCTACGCACACAAAAACGTAACATCCTCACTATCGGACAAGCATTCACACGAACAGGTCGTCAGAACGCGCGTCAACGAACATTTCATCTCCTTTTCTTCTTTCAGGCCATAATAGTAACATTTATCTTTTAACACTCAACAAAAATTCGCGGTAAGAAAACCTCTGGCACTTCTAGTATTTTTCCAACTCAATTGCCTGAGTTTTTTTTCTAAATTGCACACAGCTATAAAAAGCATACGGGAAAGACTGTGTACACTGTACACTTTGCTAAATTCTTTATCGTATCCTTCTGTCGGATTCCAATCCATATTTGATTTTTATTTGAACCCAAACTCACAATTTTACTCAGTATTATTGTCTCTCATGTCTCCAACACCACAATATAACCAGATAATAAATAATACTCGCTTTGTTGTTTCCACGTCTTGCTGCTTCTCAATTTTACGAGTATTTTTGTATATATAAATGTCAGGGGGGTTATAATTATTTACTCAGAATTATAACTACAATTATAACTATTACAAAGCTTTTCTAATTAAATAATGTCTTATTTTTATTTCATTTTTATTTTATGATTGAGAGAAGATTTTCGGTGACTGAGCGTCCTATTTTACAAAAACAAATTGATGATTTAAATTCTCCAAGGAGTTTTGCTTTTAACTAATATGTATATTAAATGGTACAAAAATTAATGTTTCGAAATTTCATGAAATTAAATAAGGTGGGGCTACTAACAGATAAAAAAAACAAATGCTTTTATCAAGATTAAAAAAAAAACATTTTAAAACAAATTTCATTCATTTGTGAATAAGTCCTGAAAGTTTAATTAAAATCTGACAGTTATTTGATTTATGCAAATATTTCCAAATCAATGTGTTTTTCAATTGAAAATTAGGCGCTAAAACACTAATCGTAAATATTACGTAGACCGCTGACTAATAACAAAAAATTTCTAGGAAAAATTTAATTTTTCGAAATTTCATGAAATTAAGTAAGTGGGTGGGGTAAAATATTTTTTTAAATATTTTTACCAAGATTTTCTAAAAAAATTTAAAAAAATGATAATTTAATTCATCTGTGAATAAGTCCTGAAAGTTTCATTAAAAATTGATAATTATTTGATTTTTGCAAGAGTTGACGATGAAATTTTTTTTTTTTTTTTTTTTTTTTTAAGTCTGGGGCATTTTTTTTTTATCATGGTATGATCATTTTTCAGCGAATCTTTGGAGTCACCTAATCTAAAATAAATTTAACTTCAAAAAATCTTAATTTTTAGAGTTTAGAAGTCTTAGATCGTAATTCTTAATCTAAAATAAACCTAATCTTAAAAAGTAAAAATCTATAGCAATAAGAAAAATAAAATTTGAAAATAAATTATCATTACTGATCGCGGTACTTATTGTACAAATCCACTCAAAATTCTGACATAAACCCGGAAATGGCTTTTCTAAATTAAGACATTATTGTGAAGAAGAAAGCTTTTTAAAGATTATAAAACAATTCACGTGCGGATGATTTCAAGCGAAACCCATTTCCAAGTTTTTTAATACCTGTAACACTTGTACAGAAGGAATTCCTAGATGTGTTATCGGTTAAAGACAACATCTTTTGATTCGTTCAACGTTTGGCCTCTGCATCTGTGAGCGATTTTCATTCAACCTTTTCGCTTTTTATGACTTTTAAGAGTTGAAATCGCACGACTTCGGACATTTGAAGTCTTTGTCTAAGAAACATTGTATAACTGACCAGGGGATTAAGATTTACGTTTTTACGGCTACCATCAACCATCCCTAACAACGAAATTACATTTAACGAGACGAAAGAGAAGCTACGGCGGCTTATTTTGTTTTAAAGTTTCATGGTGATTATATACAAAGCTATTGGTGGAGGAAGGATTGGGCGAAAACGAGGCTATCTGCAAAGAGCCTGACAGGTTCATTACGGCCATGACAAGCGATCGAGATAATAAACGCATAAAATCGAGTCTAAATGTCCGCTAATGAGTGAATGGCATTCCATAAAGGTGGACCTCTAAAACTGCGGTAAACATCCAATAAAATTCAGATCCCTGTAGACAGCATCGCTTTTTATAAACCCCTGTTTTTCTTTTTAGGGGCGGACACGACATGCACTCCCACCCGTTATTGTCTCAACCGCCCTCTCTCTCTCTCTCTCTCTCTCTCTCTCTCTCTCTCTCTCTCTCTCTCTCTCAACTGAACCTCGTTTGGCACAATTATGCGGCATCCAATGAAGATCGATCTATTCGGCCACAGGTATTCTCTATGCTTGGCTAAGTCTGGCACAAGGTCACGTCGAATTGATTACAGTATTGACTGATTGATTTTTACGGCTAGTCAACCCTTTGCAGATTATTTAATGCCAGAAAATATTTTTAACCAGTGCAAAGATTGAGAAGGTCACAGATTTCAGTGAACTTAACGATTAACCAGATCAATTCAGACCGGTTAAAATTAAAATGTATGGTTCCACGTGATTTTTCAGCTTGTTGGGGAGACCTAACTGCTAACCCTGTCGAAACCTTTCAAGATGTCCAAAGCTACAGCCCGGACTTCACTATTTTTATTTAAAGCTTGATAGATTCTTTCCGCAGTTATCGTTAAGTACATAAGCATTTGACCTGAAGAAATGAAATCCCGAGGCAACATATTTCAATGAACTTAACTATTAACCAGACTCGTGTTAAAATTAAATTGTATTGATGCCACAGATAGAAAAAAAACTACGGAATATTTAAAGCCAGGAAATATTTTTAACCAGTGCAAAGATAGAGAAGGTCACCGATTTCAGTGAATTTAACCAGATCAATTCAGACCGGTTAAAATTATGGTTCCACGTTATTACACGATTTTTGCAGCACTAAGAATACTAATGCCAGAACTAGAAAAGGTAAAAGCAGAAATGGATCACGTTCAGCGGAACGGAATAATCGAAAACAAATAACGAACCGATTGATCTATGTGCTTACATGGAATACAGTCTAGTCGTGAAGAAAAATGTCAAATTAAGAATTTTTCACGGAATTTAAATATCGAAATAAAGCCGTAAAACGATGAAATCTGTCTTATTCCAATGCTCGAAGATTGTGCAAGCTTGAAGCAGTCTCCGGATTCTGTTAAATATCTTTAAGGTCTAGAGAGTGCTTTTTTGCAAAATTAACTCCAAACGCCTTACAGTCATTATTTTTATAAAAGACTTCCTTTGGGGATTTCGTCGTCCCTTGAAATCTTCCAAAATAATATGTAAGAAATTCTTGATAAAGAAGACAACGTTATTTGTTAATTTGACGATGTCTTAATTATTTAGCGAGAACGAACTTTCACATGCGGCATTTGAATCGAGTGTTCAAAAGATTTCAATCGGTCGGACTGAAAATAGGTAAAGAAAAATCCAATGAAAGATGAAAGGAGATAAAATTTCTTGGGTATTTCATTAAGGAAAATGGAATACAGTCTAACCCCACTTAAGTGGAGGCCATATTAAAAATGTCTGATCCACAGAATGTTTCCGAATTAAAACGGATGCTGAGTATTAACTTTTTAGGTCGATACATTTCATAGCTATCAACAACCCTTTGACCAGAAACTGAATTGCTACAAATGTACAGGGAATAGTGTTGAAGACAACCAAAAATCACTGCCCTAAACCAAATTAAAAAAAAAAAAAAAAAACAGCTACTGACGACGCCATCTATCGTCAGTTCGAATGCAAGTAACTTAGTAATCGGTGGTGTTCTCTTAAAATGGGTACCTCCACGTTTTCGCGGAAAACGGCATAGCGTAATGAAAAAGGTCACAAACTTAATAGAAATAAAGTTTTATCGTCAAAATGTTTATGTTATTATTAAGATGAAAGACCAAAGTATTTTTTGATTATTTTTTTTAATTTTTTAATCCTTTCTAACACGTTCCGAATTTTGATTAAAATCTTGTTTTGTTTACGTCATCGGGGTGGCATAATAATTACGTTGACTTTTTGCACCTTTTCCCGTTGATTTGGAAATTCTTGTAAAAATCAAATAATTGTCCGATTTTAATGAAATTTTCAGGGCTTATTCACAAATGAATTAAATTATTTTTGAATTTTTTTTTAGAAAATTTTCATAAAAAATATTTTTTTTACATATGTATGTTAACCCCCGCCACTTAATTTTGTGAAATTTTGCAAAATACCTTTCTATTTCTTGAATTTTTTTTTTATTCGTTAAAAGTAGGACTCCTTGGAGAATGTAAATGATCTAATTTTTTCAAACTTTCACTATTCTACTGAAAATCTGCTCTGAATTGAAAAATGCAATAAAATTATGACATTATTTAATTAGAAAAGCTTTTATTTATTTTGTAAATAAGTTATATTAAGGACACTATTGTTTGAAGAAATAAGATTTATCCGATGAATAATGATTTTTTAAAAGAATTTTTGCATTTTTTAAAATTTTAATTATAATAATATATAATAGTTTAAAAATCGTGTAAAATTCTGTATTGGGCTATTTACTGAATGTGATATAGTAATTAAGTGGAAACAAAATTTACAAATCCAAAATTGAAAAGATGAATAAACGTAGTTACACTATTCTATTGTTAAAATAATTTTTGTATTTTTTACTTAATTTGTTCCCTTTTTTCATCTATGAAAGGCTAACCGTGACATCATTATGAAAAGGTCACGTGATCTAAGAGATTTGTCTCTTTACAGAGAAAATAATTTAAGAAAATTTTACAGTATTTTGAATTTTTTATTTTTGCATAAAGCACCTTCGAAAGGTAAATAAAAGTCAACAAATTGCAGAAAATATGTTCATTTGTAAAAATTACTTGGTAGTTAAAATCCCCCCAAAAATGCGTTCACTTAGATTTCGTAAATTTATGTCAATTCTGGTCAGCCATACTAGCTGTGATTGCCCCCTCACACAATCGTCCATCAATCAGCGCCTCAGATAAACAGAACCAATTATTTAGAAATGTTTTTTATATTACTTTTTTATGCTATAAGTAATATTTATTTAAAATCAGATTAACTTAACTTTAAATTTTCTAATTTTACTCAAATAACGTGTCAGAAATATATATATATATATATATATATGTGTGTGTGGAATCGTCATTTAGCCTGACGTGCTTTTACCGATTTCGCCACAGAGGAGCGTTTCGGTTAGCAAGGTCGATTTTACTGTTTTTATACTACAATTTTCCATGATTTTCTCACACACATTCATATTTGCTCGATGCGTATCCAAATGTAAACAAATGACGTCACACATTATGAAATGGACAAAATCCGACAATTATATATATTGGAGAAGTTTTAAAATCGATGAATTTGTTTTGTTTACAAATTTCGTAAAATTAAGAAAATGGCCGCTTTTAGGAAAATTTTAAGAAATCGAAATTAAATTTGACATTCCAATCTATCTGAAATACACCAGAATGTTTTACTCACTGAAAATAATAAATCTAATCCTTTAGTTTTCAATTAAAGCTAGAATGAAATCTTCAAGAATGTTTTTTTTTGATTTTTAAAAATTCATTTTAAACCTTGGGTATCGAAAATTTATTCCTAAAAGAACACAACGTAGTCCGTAAGTCCGTAAGCCTTTTGCTCGCGAACGTTAAAACCAGGAGAACTGGTTGACGCCTAAATTGAGACGGAATGCCGAAGGTATTTCTCGAATGATCTTGAACAGAAAATCACCATTCGCTACAAAATGTTGCAAGAAATAAGACTGAAGATAAACCTTTCAGAAACAGAAAATATTATCTGGAATCGAAATGAAAGCGCTGATGCCATGTACCATGAATCCATTATAAAAATTCAAGGTGTGGATTTAGTAAATACCAAAATCTTCAAATACCTCGCTGGATAGATGAGTTATAACAAATTTAGCATGGGAAATAAGGAAATTGGATATGTAATTTAAACCTTTAGTCATATTTGCGTTTCAATGGATCCATTTCATAAGAAGTTTTTTTTTTTTTTTTGTCATTTCACAACGAGCAAGGCGATAATGACACTAAGACGCAAGGTGTTACTGGAAGTGAAAGAAAATAATAAAACTTTAGTGAAAAGAAAATACACTAACAGAATAGGATTCAGGCGATGGTGTTTGAAGTTGCATTTCAATTTCTTGAAGATTGTAGGTGACAGAGAAGTAGGAAACAGGAAGAAAGTTTTACAGGCGAGAAGTACGATGTGACGGTTACACACCTGGCCCAGGGTCGAATCCCTTGGTTACGGCGCCAACTGTGACGTCGCTCCTCCTGGTCGCTCCTCCTGGTTCCAAGCGTGCCGCTCCAACCCCTTGGTTGGATGATCACCAGCCTCGCCTTTCCCAACTCGCTTCCAATACCTGGTTACTGAAGCAACTGTACTGATCTCCGGTCTGTCTACCCACGTTGTGTTTAGATCTTAGACAGACGGGACCAGCAGGGATTGGGGCCGATACAAGCTGAGTCCGACGGGGTGGCAAAACACAAGTAAAAAAAAAAAAAAAAAAAAAACTCACGAGACAAAAAAAAATTACTGATAAAAAAAGGGTGACAACCTTTTATATCTAATGTCCGTTACATAAAGAAAAAATTGTTCTCAATTTCCCGACCCGCTCTGTGGACTATGGCACCAAGCTTCTATCACACAACCTAAAGATTTCGAATTGCCTACTCTTTAGAATTGTGTATGTCGGAGTGTGGTTTAGTTCGACACTGGGGTTAATTTCTATCGATCATTCGCAGTTGATTCTTCTCTTCGACTTGAGTTGTATTTCTTCTTCTTCGTCGACTAAGATAGAACTTCTCTTGTCTTCGACTTGGCTGCAACTTCTCTTGTCTTCGACTTGGCTGCAACTTCTCTGCGGCTTTCGAGTAATCTTCTTCTTCGTCTGCTTGGGCTGGAAGTTCTCTTGTCTTCGACTTGGGCTGGAAGGATTTCTTGTCTGAGGATTCTCTTGCCCGCAAAGGGGCGAGTGAATCGGGCCCGATGCCCGCGTTCAGGCTCTATCCCTGCCCGCGGTCCAGCTGCAACTCCACTCCAACTGATTTCTGTCGACTGGGGTCCTGCTTTTATTGACGCCGCAACAAACTGGGGTGGGTCTGTCGGCGTCAGGGTTTTCTCGATAATTCAAAAGTCGCATTATTTCTGTCTTCTCATTATCGCTATTGTTTTCACCCCTACTTCCTCACAGTGCCTTTGGTGGGGAGGCGCACACCCATCTTTCCCGGTCCCTCGTATGTCAGGTGACCGCTCTCGACCAATGATTCCTGATCGAGCACTTCTTTCTCTTCTTTTCCGCAGATCACGTGACCGTTTCCGACCAATGGTTCTTGATCGAGCATCCTTTCTCTTCTTTCCGCATATCACGTGACCGCTTTCGGCTAATGAGATTGTGGTTGGGCGTGGTTTACATCGTTCTTGTTTTAAAAAAAAAAAAAAAAATCTAATTTTGCCTTTTTCGCACGTACGAAAAATGATAATCTTGGCTTTTTCTCACCTGGGTTTTGTCAACACAGCCTGCCGCTAATTAGATGTGACTTCAGGGAAGAATATTGGCGCTATCTGTGAACTGAGACAATCGTTTTTTTTCACCTCTTGTTTTTGGTCAGACCCGACAGTCAGAAAATCTTAATTATCTACATTGAAAATATCTTTCACTCGTCAATGTGGGGGTTCTAATTTTTAACAGGTCAGAATCTGTATACAATTCCACCGGTCACTCCCCTCAACCCAAAGACACTTTTTCTCTGATTAAGATTTCGTTCTCATTGTTCTAAAAAAATTTCCCTTTTTCCAAATTGATAAGGTGTCTTTCTACGCAAAAAGTAGGCTAGATGCTTTGACCGATATCTGGCTTTCATCAAGCGGCCCGTTTTGATATCATGTCTTTTCCTTTTCTTTTCTTTTTATTATTTCTAATTCTATTCTTCCAATTGTCTTTAAAAATTCGGTCAACATGCTAGCTAAGATATCTTTCTGACTCCTACCTCCACCATTGACTTTCCTTCTTAAATAACAAATCCCATTGTTCTTTCGAAAATCGGCCAAGATGTTGGCCTAATTACCTTTCTGATATGTGTTTTTGTTAATGACCGCTTTTTGTTATTTCTCTCTTCCTCTCTTTCCCCTTCCTTCTTCTTTCCTTAGGATCGTCTAAGTACAATCTTAGTGAATTATTTTCAACTCAATTATTTTCCGTTTTAAAAAAAATCAACAACCTGTTTAGTAAACCGAGTAAGAAAAAATTAAATCATATTTCTATGAATATTTCTAATAATGCAAGGTGCCACAACGAGAAAAGAAACTATTAGAATAGAACATACAGTTGCATCCAGTTAATTCAGCAGTAAAACAGTGAGACCTAATTGGCAATCTAGTAGTAAGCTTAAATTCATGCAAGCGAGGCACCAAGGAGAAAAGCTCATCAGAACAATTGCCATGAAAATATTTGTAGAAAAGACTGAGGGAAGCCACATCACAGCGGTGGGAAAGTGACTAAAATCGATATTCCAGGTTTTTGGATTTAGTTGGGAATCTCGAGATATATAGCAGGAACACCAGAACAGGTATGGCATCAATATTCAATGCACGGACGAATGGTAGATTTATACATGTGCAAGATGGATTCGAGCAAGAAAAATTGCCTGGTCCGACACAGTGAATTAACTTTCCTAGAAGTAGACCTAGCAATTGATTCAATATAATCACTCCACTTCATGTCAGTGGAAAACGTGAGCCAAAGAAGGCGCAAAATGTTACATCCAACTAAGTGAAATGTTTCCCATCTCGTTCCGGTCTCCCGTATCAACCATTTGACGAGATCTTAATGTCTTGATGATATTTATCAGAACGTCCATTCGGATAGAATGTGGCACAAGGCCGAGTTTAAAGTAGATGTTGGGTTCACCAAATACATGGCCAGCATGTCATATTGCATGTTTTTTTCCACAAGTCCGGAAATGTATCAAGCACACATGGCTCAGTGGATGAAAGCGTTGGTTGGATCCAGTGACTTGACCCAAAGAGTTGGGAGTTCAATACCTGGCTACTGCAGTGGTGAGCAAAAACTTGGAGATTTGAGTTAAAGAGAGATAAGTGAGACATCCGGAAGAGGCATGGCACGTGGAACTAGAACAGTCTACCCCGGCGGACAAAATAAAGGGTTCAGTTCAAAATTCCAATCACCTGAAGAAGGCCGAAGCGTACAATACCGAAACGCCGTGAATATGATAATAAACATGAGGACAACAGTTCGAACCATGTAAAGTTGGGAAAGCATCTCTTCGGTACATCTTCCCAAAAACCTTTTTTCAGTACACACTGGACTGCACTGATTAGCCGTTAAGGGTCACATGGCTGTCCAAGCAAATAGGAAACCCACGCATACAAAATAATCCATCCCTTCGGTACTTACCCCTTTTTAGAGAGGTATCAGGCTCCAGGGAATAGCCCCCTTCCCGAAAGAGTGGTATTACCTGTGGAGATGATTGCTTCTCCACAGAACTGGACATACTTAAATTTGTGTATGAAAAATCCAAAAGGACCGTGATTCGCACAGAGGCTATATTGATAGTTATTTAATAAGCTTAGCTTAGTTCTGGTACAAGGTCACAAGTTTGGAGTACCCAGTTAGGATCGGACTCAGTAGTAACTAGACTAGCTTCACTAACATTATTCCAGCCTGACCGTGTGCGTTCAAAATTAATCTTAGTCCCGAGCCTCATGGAGCCATCCTCTCAAACATTACCTCTTCTTCGGGGGGGGGGGGCATTGTAGTTATTACCCGGCAATTGAAGCGTCTCCAAAAGAGAAAGTGCCGAAGGGTTTTTTTTGGGGGGTACAGTGGTTTTTGGTACAAGACCCTCTTGTACAAGGGTCACTCGAGGCTGAGAAAGAGGCACAGCTTGTGCGGATATGCATAGAAGATAACGGTTAAACCGAGACTTGAACAGGTTACGACTGTAGTGATCGGGGAAGCAACCTCTTGGGAGTCGATTCCGTAAGACAGTGGTTTGCGAGAAGAAGATTCTTGAGTGGAACTTTCCTCTCAACAGGGGAATACGAAGAGAAAGAGGGTGGTTCGCTACAATGGGCGTGGCATGTGCGGAGCGGCTTTTGAATTCTATTGAGAGGGGAAAAGTAAAGAAAGACCAGGCAGCTCCCGCCCATATATGGCAACGGTAAGCAATTTTTGAACGGCTGCCGAATTCCCACTTTAAAATTGACCCTGTGTCACATTCTGTACGTTTGAGCATATGGATAAACTATTATTCCACGTTTTGTAATTAATAATGCCAAGGTTTAGAAACGTATATGTTAACGAAACTTTGTATCGTGACGAAATATTTGTTTCCGTATTTAATTTAAACTGTTTTTGGTTTTTGTATTTTTTTATTAATAAATTCGACTATGATTTGATGACTTTGTACAACTTTTAGCAGGTTTTCTTTCTTTCTTTCTTTCTTTCTTTCTTTCTCCCTCCCATGAGTTGAAATTCAATCGACTGAACACACAACTAGATATTTTATGGACGTTCAGGAATTACAGTACTGTGCACGAAAGGCACTGAAGCTTTTGAAATGGAAATGAATTTTAGGACCATCGACAAATTTGAGGACGCCCAATATAAAGAGTGTGGATAATGTATGTTTGGTTACGTATTGAATATATTTGCATATGTTATGCAAATAGTTTTATCGATAATATAAATTCTGTAAAAGAAAGCAGTTATTTATTTATCTTTTTGTATAAATATATGCACAAACAATATTAAAAATATTCCAATAAAAAGAAAATCATATACCATTCGGCGCAAACATATTTACACGTAAGCAAAACTTTTGCACCTACATAATATTTTAGTACAAAAAACATACGAAAACATAATCAAAGTTTTTAAATCCCAAAAGAAACCCGAGTAGTGGAATAGAGATTTTACTCATTGCTTGGACGATGATCTTCATCATAGTTGTTTTTTGTCGCAACATTTACGCTGATGTGGTCAATGAGATAAAAATATTAGTTGGAGAGCACGCCGACCGTAATATGATTAAAAATAACAAAGATGAAGATATTCGTCTTAGAATATATGGAGTAAATGGCCATGTTTAAGTGTAATTGACTAATCTCTGAACAAACGGAACTGACAAAGTTTTCAATAAACTACAAGAACAGGAAGAAAAAGAACAGAGCAAAATAATACTAAGCAAACAATATATATGCAAGTCAAAAGTAGGTGAAGAAGAAGTAGGTAAGAATTCTGTTCACACGCAAAAGGGATACAGTCAAGTGATTATAGCATTCTTACTTCAAGACAAGAAGGCACAAAAATATGGCAGATGAGATCGATAAGTTTTTATTGCTTAAGAAAAATCCCAATTTGCACCTGTGAAATTTACTTATAAATTATAGGAGGGTTTTTTATTTTATTTTTTTTTTTTTGTTGTTTTTTTTTTAGAAGTTATTCCCAGAGATTGTAACCAACAGAATAACGACACTGCTTCATCACGAAACTTCAAAATTTTGATAAAATTGTTTTTTCTCGGCGTTTACACACACACACACACACATATATATATATATATAGAAAAAGTTGCAAATTAAAAAAAAATGTTTTTTATGAAAGTATTTATTTATTTATATATTTGAAGAAAGATTGAGGTCAATCTGAAATATCAAATATATATATAAATAAATAAATACTTTCATAAAAACATTATTTTTTTAATTTGCAACTTTTTTCTATATATACATATTAAGAAAGTATACGTGGCTTCTCATTATATATATATATATATATATATATATATATATATATATATATATATATATATATAATGAAATGGACTAGGGTCCGACAATTATTTTAATATATTTTGTTGATATGTTATTTTTTATAGAAACGAATATTTAAGTAAAAGAGTTTCTATGAAATTTCTGGAACATTCAGGCTGGTAAATGTTGTTAATACTGTTTATTATAAACAGAAGCATCTGCTTAAATATTTGCTTCTATAAAAATAACTTATAAACAGAATATATGTGTGTGTGTGTGTGTGAATAAAGACAAAAGGAAAACTCATCTTAAGATATGTTTTCATTTTGTCTTTCTTTATTCATATTGTCCTTTTACAGAGATATTTTAGTTATATCTGAAAATTTACATACATATATGTGTGTGAGAGAGAGAGAGAGAGAGAGAGATTGCTTTCAGATTCAATTGAACCCTTTGTTGCCAAGCGTTTCATATTTTATCCTTCTAATCAAATACAAATGCAAGACTGATGACCTGAAATTTATTTGTACGGAAGGCGTCTAAGTTATGTCTCTACCGATCACTTCATTCGCATGAATTCGACCTTGCGCTCGACAAATTCAAGTTTTGCTTTTAGGAACTTTCCTGGCATTCTTATATTTTTTAATTTTTTCCAATATTTTCAATCCGCGCTTAGTTGAATCCACCTATGTAAAATCCGCGGATACGGCTCCAATCGCCTGCGTGCGTGCGTGCGTGCGTGCGTCCGTGCGTGCGTGCGTGCGTGCGTGTATGTGTGTGTTCACGCGCGTGCGTTGCGGGTGTGTGTGTGTTCACGCTCGCGCGTCGCGTGTGTGTGAGTGTGCAAAAACTTAACTAAAAATATATCTGTAAAAAGGTAATATGAATGAAGGCGAAAGCAAAAACTTAGCCGACGCATTTCGTCCTCCAACAACAACAATAACAGCATTTTTACTCACTTTCGTTTATTAGACATTAAATTACAATTACATCATTTATCATCCTCCATATTTTTTTTTAGCTTGACTTTCGGTTTGACTGAAGAATATTTATGAGCGTTCTTAAATTTTAAAATATTGGAAAAGTAACGAAATTTTTATTTCTGCACTTATTGCAAATTAAAATCCTTACATTTGCATTGATGAAGTCCATCAGACAGCGAAACACTTCGGTTAGGAAGAGCTTTCCTTTTCTCTGTCGCTCTCTGTCTCTCTCTCTCTCTGTCTCTGTCTGTCTGTCTTCTGTCTGTCTGTCTGTCTGTCTGTCTGTCTGTCTGTCTGTCTGTCTCTCTCTCTCTCTCTCTCTCTCTCTCTCTCTCTCTGTGTTTTCTTTTTTTCTTTTAAACAAGTATTTACGCAACATTAAATAAGGTATCTTTCTCAATAGGAGACCATATACTGAAGTGTGTTAGAAAAAAAAAAGACATAAAAAGTTTGACCATTTATATGACGTCTCTTTGAGTGGCTTGAAATTGTTTCCATCAAACGTGAATTGAACAAAAACAGTTTCGTAAATATACAGAGAACAAACATTGAAAACGAATGGAACAACATTCGAAAGTACTCGGGGAGAAAATAATATAAAATAAAAATAAATATGAACTATGCCAAATTTACCGATAACACAAAACACCGTCTCCAGAAACTTGAAAAATTTAATAAAATAATAAATAGACAGGACTTGTCCATATTATTTAACCAAACATTTTTGAGAGAATTATTGCTGCCGAAATACACTTTATATATATATATATATATATATATATATATATATATATATATATATTGATGTGAATCTCTCAAATCAGTCAATCAGATGAGTTACATGAAATTCTATTGATTTATTGAATATTATAGCTCTATCTATTAAGTGCTTGGGGGGGGGCAGAAGTTCTACTAGCCTGAAAAAACGAGTTAAATTCTAGGAATTTTCAAGTATTTTATTTTATTTTTATTTTATTTATTCACAATTTTATTTATTTATTTTTTTTATTATTTTAATATTTTTTCGGTATTTTTCTTATGTAAAATTGCAATCCTCCAATCTTTTAGTAGATTTTCTTTTCTAAGTATCTTGTCAATGGCTCTGGAGATGTCTTTATTTTCCTCCCCCCCCCCACTTGGAAGAGTTGTTCATGATAACCATTTCAACTGTAATTCATAGTCAATTTTAATTAAAATAATAAATAGACAAAACTTGTCCATATTATTTTTAATTTATTTTGTTTAAACGTTATTCTTGATGGATACTCATATTCGAGTAGAAGCTCTGTTTTTAAATTAAAAAATATTTTCATCCAACTAATCTACGAGCATGAAATATTCGAGAAATCTTGTCAGAGAAATGTGCGTCCTCTGGAAGAATTCGAACCTGCAACATCTATGGAGAACTATCATTGAATCTGACATGCATAACCGATCGGCCACGTAGGACTTACGGTCAGACAAAGCCCGAATAACGCCTTTTGAATACACAGTCTCTGCCACTTCTCGAAACATCTATATCCGCTCTGTATCGTATCCTCACGTAAACAAAGACAATTTATTTTTAAGAATTTGATTAAATCCGACATATTGTTATTTTTAATTTATATTGTTTAAACGTTAATTTTTATGGATACTCATATTCGAGTAGAAGTCCTGTTATTTTATTTTAATTAAACAATATTTTTATCCAGCTACATCTACTGACCTGAATATTCGAGAAATCTTGTCAGAAAAATATGCGTCTAAAAAAATATATATATATATATATATATATATATATATATATATATATATATATATATATATATATATATGCCTCCAACTGAAATAAGCGTCTAAAAATAATGTCTTTATCATAATTAACAGAAAAAAAAACAACCCTTAATAACATTATGAACACGGCCACAATGTACTAACCATATTCGGGAATTAAAAATGTCTACCTTTCAGCAACTTATACACCGTTTACAATTGCACTTACACATCATTTGTAGCTAACAAATGAACCAAAAGTGCTCGGAACGAACAATCACTTGAACAAATTCTACACATACTAAGTCCAAAAAAAGAAATATCTTGTTCGCATACAAGAAAAATAACTTAATAGAAGTACCTTGTCAGTGATTTGTAATATAGCACACACACACACACACACACACACACACACACACAGTGTGTGTGTGTGTGTGTGTGATAGTAGAGACATTCCGAAACAACCTGACTGAGCGTAGAGACTCAATGAAGCGGTCACAAGACCTACCCCTCAACGAAGTCTTGACAACCAAATTTTCGTTTCCACAATAGAGAACAAGTACTGTTTTCAAAACAACGCTCTACGTTGAAAACTCTGAAGACACAAACGGATTCTGTCACGAACTTCGACAATTTACATCAAATCACAAGAACTATTAAAAACATTCACATTTTCTACCTTCAAAGTAAATCTACCCTTTTAACTGGGTTCGATCTCACTGAAACCATCCTACCTTCTTGCTTGTAATTTGCATTGTTTTGTGTACGCTTGCATTTTTCTTGTGATATTTCCTGTTATTTGATTGACTTTGATTTTAAACTTGATCTTTTCCCACAACTACCATTGAGCAAAAAAAAAAAGTTACTTGTCCAGATATTAATAAATTAATTATCCACTTTCTCGGACGCACAAACCACCAGATTTGTGCATCTCTAAATTTAGTAAAATTTGCTTTTATTTTATTTTAATAAAATTATTTTGGTTTGATATCTCACTGAACATCTCTCATCATTTTTATGGTGCGCCTTGTTGTCGCTTGATCTCCATTCTCCCAATCTTTTTTAACCGAACCCACAAAAAATATACACTAAGTTTTGTTTTTTTTGGTTTTTTTCATAATGAATATAGTAGCCACAAAAAGCCATCTGCAAAACCCCCATAAACGTAATCGGGGCAAACAACGAGCCCCAAACTATTACATTCCATCAATAAAATAGAGACCCCCCTCCGCACACCAAAATTTTTCATTGTGAAAGGACACGACAGGCGTGTCCGAAATTTCTGATTTTTAACATCTTTTTTCATCCTGATTTGGTCAAAAGGCTGACTAATATACAATAAATATTATTAGTCGTCGTCGTCGTCTTCTTCTTCTTCTTCTTCTTCTTCTTGTTCCTCCTCCTCCTCCTTTGTCTCTCGAATTTCTTTCAGCATACACATCAGACTCATTGTCACCCCCCCCTCCCACCGACGAATTAGCTACATATTACGTTTTATATATGTGGATAAGTTTATATCGTATAATAGCAGATTAAAGATTTTTAACATTTAAAAAAATTTTAATGGTAAAAAATAACCTCAACGATTACATTGAGATTTGACATACTTTCAGCATTAACGAAAAGATATCGCCTCTCCCGATTCATTATATCTGAGATTTAATAGATAGATAGATAGATAGATAGATAGATAGATAGATAGATAGATAGATAGAAAACAAAGAGAATAGTATCTGTCTATATTTCTGCGATGAGGTATTATGTACACTATTTACATTATTCGGACTATTGTCCTCATCTTTGTCGCCATGTTTATCACAACGTTTCGGCCGTTGTACGCTCCGGCCTTCTTCAGGTGGTTGGAATGTCGAACTGAACCCTTTATTTCGCTCACTGGGGTAGACTGTTCTAGTTCCACGTGTCATGTCTAATGGATATTAGTTATCTCCTGTTAATTCCCCTCTGAAAGTTCTCCACTGCCTTAACCAGGTATTGAACTCACACTCTGGGTCCTGTTACTGAATCTAACTAACGCCTTTATCTACTGTGTCATGTGTCCTGGACACACACACCACTCACATGCTGAACATACCTTGTATATACTCATATAATCTTTTCTTACACAGCAAATATCTTTTGAGAACAGTCATTATAAGAGACTCTCATAAACATTCTTCCAATGAACTTTAAAATACAAATAACAGATAAAGAGAGACAACTCTTGTTTTATTTAACCTTTTCTTACTTAAATGCATGCTTTCTTTCACATGGTTGTTTGATATTGTACATCTTGTTAAATACATATTTTATGTGTAACAATGTCTTTGCTTATCCTTTTCTGCGTCAGCCCTGTTTTCTAATCTAAAGTTAAATTAATGTGGTAAAGTCCGCCACAGATAGATAGAAAACAAAGAGACTAGATAGATAGATAGATAGATAGATTTAATACAATACTTAATAATAATTCATTAGTCAGGATCCGAGTAACTTCGAAGGACCAAGTGTATAATATCGGGGCTATTGTACTGCCATTTTGATGAATGGGTCCTGTACTGTGCAATAGTCTCCGGTGGGGTCCCCCGATGCCATGATGAATAGTACTGTTATGACTGTACGTCCAGACAATTCAGTCCATGCATCTCTTACGGGTCAAACTACCTAATCTTCTCCCGAACACACTGACTTCGAAATATGAACACAACTAAACTAAACAAAAAAAAAATTAAGCCCAGCCTCACAAAAACAAAAGTAAACCCTAGGTTGGCCATTTCGTAAACCAATGTGAGAAGTCTATGTTCCAACTTTGCGGAGATGAAACTCAAATCTTCTTGATATCAAACATGATCGCCTATTCCTGCCTGAAACTGATGTTGATACTTCTATCACAGTGCAGGGACTCACAATCTCGGGCTACTCGATCCTAATAGCTTAATAGATTCGGGTGATAATCTATAACTGCTTGTTTGTGTGTCTGTGTGCGCGCTCGTATATTAAGCATCTTTAAAAAAAAAAAAAAAAAAAAAAAAACACCATACAACATCCACACTATACGGCTTATCCAAAACACACAAAATCAACATACCCATCCGACCCATTGCCCCCCCCCCACAAACACACACCGACGAATTAGCTAAAGCAATTGAAAAATTCCTAACACTGTTCTTAGGTACCATTATCCCAACACGCATTTAACACTCTGGTGACCTAATCCAGAGGATAACAAATATAAACATGGAAACACGGTTATGGACAGCTTAGATATCAAATCATTATACACATATATGCCTGTCACAAAATGCCTCAACTTAAACTACCTCAAAAAATCTAACAAAAACTCCCGGTTCATAAAATTATACGACTTTGTAAACTAAGTCAGTTATGTGCCATGCATAGACGATCATGTACCTTTCGATACTTGACTGACGAGATAGATTTTTTTCCCGCAGTAGGTTGCCTTTTCTTTCTGCGGTAGACCAGTTGCCATCCAAGGCTATAGAACCCGGTCTGTCCTGCTATTTACCCATAAAGAGGATTCATACCTTTCCCAAGGGTATTAGCATGTAAGTGAATATAATGGTTTGAGTGGAGTTCGAACTCGGCTCTCCGATTTCTCAATCCAAGCCGCTATCCATTACACCACCGTGCAAGCGCAGAAGTTGGTTTAAGTATGGGATCACCAATAAGTGACGTTCTTGCTTGTATTTTACTAGAATTTTTAGAATCCGGCTCATTTAAACACAACATGCCTAAAAACATCATTAACCTTAGATACATAGATGACGTTCTTCTAATATATACTCACAATTAAAACCTTATAAACATTAAAAAAAAACATAATAACGTAGAAACTACCATCGAATTCATCTATGAACATGAAATAGACAAATCTCTACCTCAAAGCCCTTCAATATGTAGCCCAGAATATCTACATGAAGCCCTTACAATATGTAGCCCAGAATATCTACATGAAGAAGAGAAATGCATTGAAAAAACGTTTAGAATTCTTCACTCCCTACATCATTTTATCCTTAAAATGAGCATACAAAGTTCACAAATCCAAAAAAGCAGACACCGACACCGACGATACTTCCGGAAACAAAAACACAAAATTTATAAACCTATCCTCCAATACTCTATCAACAAAATTTGAAAACAAATTAGTTATCCACGATACTATGATCTTTACCACCTCCAAGACAATCGAAGATATAGTTAGAAATAAAAATAGATTCAACACCACAACAGATACCGGGATTTATGATATAAAATGCCTACAATGTAGAAAAAGTTACATTGGCGAAACATCTCAGAATCTAAAAAGCATCTTATGAACATAAGAGAAACCGACGTTGGGACAACCCTTTAAACTCGCTTGCAATACAGAGAAACAAAACAGACCATAACTTCGATTTTATAAATGCCACCTTAATTAGAAAAGAACATAATTATTTTGCCCAGGAAATACTTCGAGGGAGTTCTGATAAATATTCTACCATCTATAAATACACGTCAGACACACTTTATTATATTAGCAACTTTTATAAAATCCATACCTAAAGAGTTTACTACTACAACCGGCCGAACTTTAAAAATGTTCCCCTCACACAAAACGTCCCCAAACCAACATGCGGACAACAATCAAACATGAATAAAAATGCCTACTAGACGCGCCCGCACACACACACACGCACACAAATGAATATAGATTATAATCCTGCATAGAAACTAGAATTTTTTTAAATTTCTACAAATTTCCCCAATGTATCTATGAACCAAAAATGGATCATATATACAATAATTTATCAAATGCATTAGTCATAGATAGAAATAAGTTCAACCGCAACTTTGATCGAAATAATGTCATCCTTATTAAAAGAGAAGGTAACTTACTTAGACGGAAAATATCTCCATTCCTGAAAGAATTACGCTCTTCCCAAGTCAACATAAGTAACTGTATAGCACCTTTCGCTGCCGCCTACACCTGGTGGTGTAACCATATCTTAGTGGTCTCGTCCTCAGGGTCATAGAACGACGTTTTGACCACGGGGCTAACTCTGCGTTGGTCAATGCTGACGCTAATCCAAGCTGATTGCTGGTCGTTGGCTGCTTCGATCCACACCAACTCTGCCCACGATGTGTTCTTGATCTCACAGCAGTAGAAAATCGAAGGTCGCAGTCTCGCAGCGCTGGTTCAAGTCGTGGCGTGTACTATATTAAGGAAAAATATCTTCACGGCGAAAAATAAAACGAGAAATTCGTGGAGTTAATCTTCAGTTGGTTATATAGCTCTTGGTACAACAAAATTAACTCTTCCCGCATCAATCTCTCTAGTGATACTGGGCCTTGTTTAAACTTCTGGAGGAGCTGGGTTCAAAGTCTTTGAATTAGGAAATCTGTTGGCAGCTGAACTGGATTTCGGAGGCACTCAATACGGGATCTCAGCCCAAAGTCTCTGAGCTCTCCAGAAGCCATCTGCTTATATTTACTTTGGCTCAAAAATGGCGTGGGGCCGATGGGTTCTGGGGATTCGGTATTTCCCCATTTTTCATTAATTCCAATAAAGGTTTTCTTTGTTCCCTATTTCTGCTTTCGTAATCAACTTTCCAAATTTGGAGCATTACCACCTCCCTTGGTAGTAGTCACAGGGATTGCTCTTCCCTTAATTCCAACCTCCTTCACTTTACATCTCGCACTGCTACTCCTCTTCCTCCTTCCCTCTCGGTATTCTAATTCTGCCCACTTCTCAAGGATAATATAACTCTCTTTGTGACAAATTTAATTTTTAAAGTGTGTAGGAGAAAGGTCGTTGTTTATTCTCCTCATTAATTTCAATTCTCTCACTCCTTTCCTGGGCCCACCTGTCCACATAAACCAGATCAGCTATTCATTTTTAACCTTCCGGGCAATAGATAAAAATTCCCAATTAGTTTTCGTCAATGAAAATATATTTATTTGCCTAAATTCTCAACAAAGAGACACACTATTTTCCATCCATGGCCAGGTCGCTGTCTTAACGAAAACATAAACCAGATCACCTGCCTGTTATGACGTATCGATTTTCATAATCCTAACCCGCTCAACGGGTTCATTCTCTGTTTTCATTCCTCAATTCGTTTTGGCTCATGAAAATATAATTCCCGTCTGCTTCTCTTTTCGTCAATGACGTGTTTTTCTAATTTCCCAACTTGCTTTACCAGCATGCCAGATTTTCGATAGATAAAATAAGTAAACTCTTGTTGCATGATTCCAATTCCTAGGAGTGAGGCAAACGAGATGGCACTTTTTTCACTTCCACATTACAAGGGAAAATGTCTTCTATTCTCTCTTTCTGTCACTCTATCTTCCAGTTTATATTTCATTTCGGGCTTAACCCTTTTTCTGCTTAGAATTAATTTTTAACCACCTCACAACCTCAGTGTCACAACTGTAAAAATGTTAAAAATTGAAAGAAAATGGTTAAATTCATAACCTTATTTTATTTAAAAGACAATACATAAATTAACTACAAACTAAAATAAAATGTATATTGATTATATTATTTTCCTTAAATTCGACAAAAACATCATTTACAGACTTTCATATATTAGACATTAAATTATGTCACTTAGCATTTTCCATAATTTACCTAGGCTTTTCAGTTAACCTGATGAAGAGTTATGAGTATTTCTTAAATTTAGAAATTTAAAAAAACTAATAATTTTAATTTTGTTTATAAATACTTGTTGCAAAACAAAATCTTTTCCTTTGCATTGATAATGTCCATCAGAAGATGAATTGTGTTGGCTAAGATAGGTTTTTCTTTTCTCGCTCTCTCTCTCTCTCTACACACACACACACATATATATATATATATATAGAGAGAGAGAGAGAGGAGAGACAAAAACTATATATATATATATATATAACAATATAATGATATATAATAATATATAATATATCATATATATATAATAAATAATATATCTATATATATATATATATATAAAAATATAATGATATATAATAATATATAATATATCATATATATATAATAAATATATATATATATATATATATATATAACAATATAATGATATATATAATATATAATATATCATATATATATAATAAAAATATATATATATATATATATATATATATAACAATATAATGATATATAATAATATATAATATATAATAATATATCATATATATAATATATATATATATATATATATATATATAACAATATAATGATATATAATATATATAATATATAATAATATATATATATATATATATATATATATATATATATATATATATATATATATATATATATATAATATATATATATATATATATATATATATAACCTATATGCATATATAAAACTGATATGAAATATCCTAAAAGTATTCAAGATAGGATTCTGGAAACTAATTCGATGTTTAATTTTTGTTTCAATATTAAGGTTTTTCTTTCCTTCGATGTGTTTTTGAAAATGGCCGTATAGAGCGAAGCATTAACATGAAAATAAAAAAATTGCACATCCAACTGGTCTTCACAAATCCCATTTTATATATATATATATATATATGTAAGTGTGTTTGTGTGTGTGTGTGTGTGTGTGTGTGTGTGTGTGTGTGTGTGTGTGTACTCAGGTATAAAGTTAATTTTTCAAAACTAAAATATTTTTCATGAAGCGTTTATTTTAATTTTAATTTCAAACTAATAATTAAATTTAATATTTCCAGTAATCAAAATACTTTGCAGTATTTCAAAATTAATTTAAATTGACTAGAAAAAGTTATTTTTTTGAAATCACTAAGATTCGCTGATTTTAGTGCCATTTTTAACCATTTATAAGAACAATGTAATTCTCTTTATTAAAAATCTCTCAAAAATAAAATATACTTTTCTGAAACTTTATTTGGGGAATATTAGCTGATTTAAAGTTTAACTATTCTGATTTGAAACAAATATTACTTTTAATTTAGAATATCACAGAAGTGCGTTTTTTAAAACAGACAGAAATTAAGTATTTTTTTTAGATTAGACAGAAATATATTTTTTTTTTTTAATTTTGGTAATTTTTTCTACTACTGAAAAAATTAATTGAGGAATATAACATGAGAACATATTTTATATAATTTTTAATTACCCAGTAATCTTAAAAAATTAGGAAAATATTCTCCGTAATCGAATGTTTTATTGAATTTTAGGTATTTGGCATTAAATTTATTATAGTTATATCTCTTATTTTCTGATAATATCGTGTATGGACTTCCGTATTTACAAAAATCAGCACGTTTATATACACACAAAAATCCAAAATTCTTTTTAAAATATTGCGGATCTCTAAATTGTAGTAAACAATTTATGATTTGTAAATATAGTTCAATAATATCACCTTACCGGTGCAAACTGATACAGAAAATTAAAAGATTTAAAACTTTATAAGTTATTCTAATTAAAAAATTTTTAAATCTGTAAACAAGTCTTGTAAAAACTCATTATTCATCGAAAATAATTTTTTCTTAAGACAATAGTACCCATATTCATAAAAGCAATTTCTAATTAAATAACATTTTAGTTTTATTGCATTTTTCATTTTACGATTCGGAACAGATTTTCGGTAACTGAGGTCCTGTTTTACAAACAAAAAATGATTTAAATTCTCCAAGGATTTCTACGTATAACTAATTAATATAAATATTAAGCGCTACAAAATGAATTACTCAAAATTTTCTGAAATTAAACAAGTGGTCGTAGTGGTGGGGGTAACAGATATAAAAAAAATATACATATTTTTACCAAGATTTTCTAGAAAAGAAGCATTTCTGAAATAATTTCATTCATTTGTGAATAAGTCTTGAAATTTTAATTAAAATCCGACAATTATTTGATTTTTGCAAGAATTTCCAAATCAATGTGTTTTTCATCGCAAAAAAAAAAAAATAACGCTAAAATTTCTGATACTAATCTTAGGTCCCCAAAATTTTTAAGGTTCTAAAAAGTATAAAAAATATAATTTAATAATAAAAATAATTTTGGTCTTTCCTCTTAATAATAACATAAAGATTTTGACAATAGAACTTTGTTTTCGGGCATTTTTTCATCCTGTATGTTCATTTTTTAGCGAATAAGCGGAGGTACCGGCGTTTGTTTAGATTCGTAAAAAAATAATGCGTTAGAATTTTCCTTCTTCTGACGTGCATTGATAGCTCAGGGGTGAAAACTTCGACTGGTGTCAAATCGGTTGGGTTTCGATCCCGGCTTGAAGCAATCGGATGTCTAGCCGCACTAATGAGCTGTGATACAACGAATTAGTCCTGTGTGTGGATGACATTATATATTATAAATTTAAAAATATGGTTCCATCGCTACCCAGGAATTGCCATGTTTCAAAAACAGAAACCAAACGTTAAATTTAATTATATAATTAAATTTAAAATCTTTATCACTGATTCATTTTCAAGCGATTTCTGTTTAGACTCTACTAAATTGTATTGAGCCCTGTTTTCTAAAAATAAAAATAATTAATAAGAACACCGGATTATAAATCTTACTGTTCTTTCTCATTATATATATATATATATATATATATATATATATATATATATATATATATATATATATATATAAAAGAAAGAGGTTGTAGTGGTTAAATGCACAGGGGTCAGTAAAACATTAAAAGATAAAATGCCGATAAGTAATTCATCATTCGCTTGGACCAACCTTAATTGTTTTATGACCCTTCGCGCAGAACTCTTCATTGCCAATTCAAGAAAGGCATTCGGATTACTAACACAAAAACAGAGAATGTCTCATATCGAGAATATTTAACATTGAAAAACATAAGAAAAAAAATTAATTATTTTAATAATATGTGGAAATCTCCGCTTTTACCTGAAGACGGTCACGAGACCAGAAATACTTGTAGTAAAATTATGGAAAATAAAGCATTACAACCAAAAACGCTTGCGGCACCCCTCTTCTCTTCAATATATATATATATATATATATATTAGAAAATAAATCACTTTATAATGTTTATTTAAGTTATCAGTTTATTTTTTCCAGTTTAATAAAATATCCCTGACCTCTAAACCACGATCAGTGATATACAGGGACTGACAGGAAACATCTATATATCAAATACTTGTCACTTTGTTATTATCACTAACTGGTATCTGAACGCTGTTTAGAAATCTTCCCGGTAACACACACCAAGAAAATCTTTATTTTGCTCAAGGCTATGATGGCCTGACTGAAGGGCAAAGAGCGGCTGACAGCTGACGATTTGATAAGCGTTTGTTGATGCAGGACGCCTATTGCAAATCTGAAAGGAGGGAGACTTTTATCTTCAAAACTTCAGTTGTCAGTCTTAGGAAAACCATCGCAGATTAGAACTGAAGATCTATCCCCTTCATAACAATTTCTCCCTTGCATTTAAAAGAGGAAATCAGAATATTGGTGTCTGTGATTAATATTAACATTGCAGAAGGCATTTTAATTTATTTAGAGAGATCGAGTTAAAATAATGACATTTGGCTAGGTTGCCTATCGGCGTGGTGTACGTATGGATACGTGTCATCATGAAACTATGCATTGCATTTTATATCACGTTGAAAAGAAAAAAAATAATTGTAAATAAATAACATGAAAAAAAACTTACCTTAATCTAACACAAGCGTAGGGCGCCTAGTGAGGACCGAATTCACTGCAGTAGCTATGGTCTGCGAGTCTAAGAGTAGCAGTATAGACATTAGACAGCGATGAGAGAAACCCAAACCTTCAAATTCAATCCGCGCTAAAATACAACCTTAATTCTTATTTAATTTCATCCTCTTCTTTAATATCACGTTCCTTCAGAGCGTATGCGATCATGGCTTTTCACATTATCTGTGAACTGCTATGTGCATTATTGAGAATGCATGTGTGTGTGTTTTTTTTTTCCTTTGCTATCTCCACGGTTTTGGATTAAGAGTTTTCTTTTCTTAAGACTGGTTTCCACCCAAGAATACAGCGCTTTAACACACGACTGGCGAGAGAAGAAGCGTCTTCATGCCTTTGGCAAGGGCTTTATTGCGAAAATGAACGCATCAGACAAGTCCGGGATTTGAACTCGGCTCGTCGATTCCACCATCCGCGCCGATGCTGTCGTACCATCCACACTTTACTGTGTTTTTTTTTTGTTTTTTGTTTTTATTTTTTACGTGTGTGTGTGTGTTTTACAGTGATGTTCACCCTGTACAAGGCCCAAGAGCCAATCGAAGTAGAGAGTTACAGAATAAGAAACACAACCTATGCGGATATGTGAAGAAGATAACGGTTGACTCTAGACTTGAACAGGTTACAATTGTAGTGATCGTGGGGAGCATCCTCTTGGGAGTTGGTTCCACAAAGCAGCGGCTCGTGGGAAGAAGCTGCCTGAGTGGAACTTACATCTCACCAGGGGGTGGGGATATGAAGGGAATGAGGGTGGTTCGCTGCAATGTGTGTGGCATGGCGAGTCTTAGCCGTGAAGATTAAGACTGGTGAAACAAATGAGTGTAGTTGATCTGAACATTTTCCATGGAAATAGCGATAGAGCAGCGAGAGGCTTGCAAATTTTCATCTCTGGGAAAGGTTTTTCAGAGTATGCTTGTATCTGGTGTTGTCAACATTGTTGGTATTAGTCATTGTTGTGTTGTGCAAGCTGTATACGTCTATAATACTTACACAGCCATTGGTAGCATCTTAACATCTATTGATGCTCTGGTTTCTCAAATTCAATGGCAAAGTGGCGACGCGTACAAATTGATTTCATTTTAAAAAGAAAAAGGTCCATCTTAAGAGATGAATATTTAAATATATTCATGAAATAAATTATAAATAATTATAACCGAAATGGATTTTTAAGGATTGCCTTTACTTATTACTATATATATATATATATATATATATATATATATATATATATTGCATGAGGGTGGTTCGCTACAATATGCGTGGCATGGCGGGTCTTAGCAGTGAAGATTAAAACTGGTGGAACTAAGGAATGTAGTTCCTCTAAACACTTACCATGGAAATAGTGATAGGCCAGCAAGATGCTTGCGACATTTCATCTGGGAGAAAAGGATTGTAGGTTATATGTAAAAAACAAAGAATGGGAGAAGGGTTCATTAGAGTTAATGAACATTTGACTATTTTACACTGATTGATTCGAACTGGTATCGTCATCTTGGTTTTTTGTTGTCACCAACTGATTGTCCTACAGGACGACAATAGCTATATAAGAGTTGATAAAGTGCATGCAGTTTCCTACTCGTCGTAAATCCCTGCATCAGGCAGTGAAATTCATATCGTCTGGTTCAGTGAAAATGAGCAAAGGCAGTATCACAAGGACGAATTAACGAAGAAGGACTAACATGGATTATCTCCCCTTAACATGGACATCAGCATGAGAACAATCTACCTCTGCAAACTGAATAAAAAACTTACATACACACTTTCAGAACATTACCAAAGACGACTGGAAAAAACTGAGAGGTACAACAATTGAAACGTTGTGACTGTAACAACGACGAGGAGGACATTAGATTGAATAAATTAGTGCATAATAATGAAATAAATTAGTGCATAATAATAAATTAGTGCATAATAATGATAATTTATCGTCTCAGAAATTCATACAGAAAATTTCAATTTGTTAAGCGACTAACCACTAAACTAAAATAGATATGATATCTGAAGTGTTGAATAATGTCTACAGATGATCTAATCTATGATCAAGTTGGGCTACTTTTACTTCAATACTAATATACGAGGTGTTGTGGAATAAATAAGACACCGTCGGCAACACAAATGAGCTAAGCAAGACGCCTTAAATAAAGAACTCAAAGTGAGTCAAGAAAAGTCTGCCAGAGTCAGGCAGTTCGCTGCCAGGCTCGTGGCAGACTTGTCGAACTCTCTACTTTCGGGCAGAGAGGAACGGGACTCTGCCCTTCGGCATAGCCTCGTCTGCGGAGGTAGACAAACCCGACCGCAGATATGCGGGGTCTTTGACCGAGCCTATTGGCCCGGAAACACCTCACATAAAAATCGTCCCTTGTGCCACATCCTGCCTTGTGGGAAGGTTGATTACCAATCCGTTGGAATCAGTCGAGAAGAATTTCTAGTGACGTCACGGCAAGTAGCTTAAGCAAGAAATAATATTATAACCGCTCGAAGCGAGTTATAACGCGAGGCCTGTCTGAAAAGTAACGGGACTAGTGTCACACACAATTTATTCAAATTCCAAACAACAAACTACATGGTTTCCCCTTCAAAGTAATCTCCCTCGAGTCCAATGAATTTTTCCATACTTTTCTACCATGCTTCTATGTATTGCAGGAAGGATTTTTCTTGGATGCTCTTCAGATCCGTCGTTACGGCCGACTTGATGGACTTCACGCCTTCAAAACGAGTTTGGGGGGAAAAAAAATCACACCGAGCGAGATCAGGTGAATAGAAAGGCTGTTTCATTACGACGATGTTCTTCTCGGCCAGGAACTGCCGGATTCTTGGGGCGTTATGAATAGGTGCATTGTCGCGGTGAAACAGTAACGATTCGTCAGGCCACAAAAATTCGTAAAAAATGCAATGGTTGCAGAAAGCTAAGATTACAGTTATATACTTCCAGGATATCATGTTAGATGATAACACAATCTGCTTATCTCTCTTTCGCCCATAATTCAAACAATACACCCAGCCCAGTTACTTTTCAGACGGACCTCGTATGAAAAGTAGCTTACATAAGAGAATACCTCTTGCGACTTGTGACAAAGAACTCCTTCAAAACCTCACGCACATATCCCAGCGTCTATTCCACTTTTTAAAACGATCTACAAAATCCTCTTTAGGAATACCCATTACCTGCTTTGTTGCGTTCGCCTTAAACCTTGTCTCCGATTTGGAACTTTCAATGCCGGTTTTAGCTTTGAGAAAAGCCATTCGCTTGGAAACCAAACTTTTTGGGGGATGATAGCCATCGTTGATATGTAGTGATTGTGAAATAATAACTCACTCCCTTTAAATTTGGGTGAAGAGGGAAAAAATTTGACATAAAATGTGGAGTAAAATTTAAATTAATAAGAGTGTATGAAATATTGTGAAAGGTTTCATTTCCGTTCATCGGGTTCAGCGTCGAAGTTTTCGCCAGTGTAAAATTACTCGCCAATTATATTATCGGCTTCAGCACGCAGTACTTCAAAAAATTTATCTCAACAATCCAAGAAAGCTAAGTATTTCAAACTATATCTCTTTTGAACGTAAGCAACCATATATCTCTTGTGAGAGCAACGAACTTTCTTACCTTTGTCTTAAACATTTTTTAATATTATTTTGTGCTAGATCATTTAATCTGTTGTATGAACATTTCCTCTTCATGACAATTTGTTAAAACTATGGACTTTAAGAATTCTGATTTATTTAAACGAGCTACTGACACAACTTCAAGCATGTAAATTCGTGAATAAATTCTTATTGATGACAAAAAGATCTTTTTTCATTAAATAAAGATGTGTTTGAAGAATCGAAAAATGTAAATTTTATGCTATTTTTGCATTAGATTTTTTACGAATTTTATTTATTATTTTCGCAACTGTTAGATTTTTTATGGAAGATCACATAGGAAAAGTTTTGAATCATCTCCCTCTCGTGAGATTAATATCTTTATTCTTTTCTTTTTACTAGTATTCAGCCAATACAAATCCCAAGAGCCACTTAAGGTAGAGGGTTATTGCAATAGGCGAACATTAGTCAGTATTAAGTTTTATCAGTTTGCTGTATTTCAAAATTAATTTAAATTGACAAAGTTATTGTTTTGAAACCAATAAAATCATCTGTAATGTAATTTTCTTTATTAAAAAAAATCTTTCAAAAATAAAATATACTTTTCTTAAAGTTTATTTGAGGAATATTAACTGACCTTAATTGATTTGATTTGAAACAAATATTACTTTTAATTTAGAATATCGCAGAAATACGTTTTTTAAAAAGATAGGCGGAAGTTTATCTAATTTTTGGCACTGAATTTACTATAGTTATTTCTTATTTTCTGGTAATGTCGTGTATGGACTTCCGTATTTACAAAAATGGCACGTTTATACAAAAAAAGCATTAAAATTCCTTCTGAAATATTGGGGATAGCTAAATTGTAGTAAGCTTTTCCATTTATGATTTGTAAATAGTTTTTACTTAATAACAATATCACCTAACCGGTACAAATTAATACAGACATTTAAAAGATTTAAAACTTTATAAGTTATTCTAATTAAAATAAAAAAAAATTAAAACAATTTTTGTAAAAATTCAGTATTCATCGAAAATATTTTTCTTAAGACAATAGTACTCATAATATATCTCATTCATAAAAGCAATTTCTAATTAAATAATGTCTTAGTTTTATTACGTTTTTTTTATTTTATGATTCAGAGCAGATATTCGGTAACTGGGGGTCCTGTTTTACAAAAAAAATATTGATTTAAATTCTGCAAGGAGTTTCACGTATAACTAATTACCAATATTTCCTAAACAAGAAATATTTCTAATATAATTTAATTCATTTGTGAATAAGTTCTAAAAGTTTTATTAAAATCCGACAATTATTTGATTTTTGCAAGAATTTCCAAATCAACGCATTTTTCACTGCAAAAGAGACGCTAACATTTCCTATATTAATCTTTGGGTCCCCGCTGACGCAAGAAAAACAAGATTTTTAACCAAAATTCCGAACGTTCTAAAAATGATCAAAAATATAATTTAATAATAAAAAAAATTCCTTTGGTCTTTCTTCTTAATAACAAAGTAAAAAAAAAACAAAAAAAACTTTGTTTTTTTAAGTTTGAGGCATTTTTTCATCATGGTATGCTCATATTTATCGAATCTGTGGCGGTCCCTAAATTATTTTAAATCCGTTTTTCAGGAGTTTTTTTTTTCTTTTTTTTAACTCAAATTTTTTAGTGGTACCAAGAAAAGTGCAGGCGTTCGAAACGGTGTCAGGTTAGTAGGTAATTGTTAGTCAAAGTAAAGAGAAGCGACATTCGTATTTGATTTATTTCGTCGACATTCCTTGCCTGATCCTTTGGGTCAGCCTTCAACGATGGCTTCGTAAAAAGAATGAAGGAAAAAAAAACAGCCTAAATGTAAATAATTAAATATATATATATATATAGTAAATCAATAAAAAAAAGTGTAAAAGTAAGACTAAACGATAAAACTAAAAAAAAAAAAAAAAAAAAAAACACTTTCACACGTATTACTGACTTTTTCAAAACCACAAATAAAAATATACACATACACACACCTAATTTCCTGAGGCATCCGGCATTGGATAACATGATTGTGCGAAATAATGACAGAATAATGGATGTATTGGAGTTTCTTCAAACAAAATAGTAAAAAAAAAAACGAATACACAAACAATTACGTACACTTAACATCAACGTATTTGATTGGCTGGACAAGCAAATGGAAAAAAAATCTGAAGAGGTGAATAAATACGTAAATGTTCTTTATCGTATGTACGTACGTATGTGTGAAATTCTCATGAAAGATTGTGAGAGGCTTACATTTTTGAGAAAAGTTCTTCATCTGTTGGTTTGGTAGGATTGTACCTGTGTAAAGTTTAGAGAATCGTATGCTGTGTACTGTGTTGTGTTCAATGTGACACGAGGTTAGTTGGGGACGGAAAAGTCACCTACCTAAAGGCATCCTGTGGGGAAAAAAAAAAAAAGCTTACTTCCTTTTCTTATATCAGGTTTTGTCAACTGCATCTAGAGTTCGTTAGCAGAAGTTCTCTAGCCAGACAAGGAGAGTAATTCAACATTAGCCTGGTTAAACCATTTTTTTTTTTACTAATATTAACTCAAGGTAGGGGGTTACTGCGTGGAGCCAGACTTTAAGAACGAACTGGAAACCCAATCGTAAAAACAGGAAACAAGGGATAAACTCTATTCCCGTTTAAAAGATCGAGGTGGGTGGACTGGACAATAAGCAAACCTATCTACTCCTATTGGTGGAAGAGAGAAAAAAAATAAAATTAAATAAATAGTATTTACATTATTTGGACTGTTATCCTCATCTTCATTGCCATATTCACAACATTTTGGACGTTGTACACTCCGGCCTTCTTCAGGTGATTGGAATTTTGAACCAAACCCTTTATTTCATGAACCGGGTTAGATTTTTCTAGTTCCACGTGCCATGCCACTTCCGGATGTCTCAGTTATTTCCCTTTAACTCAACTCTCCAAGTTTGGTTCACCACTGTTGTGGTCTGGTATTGAACTCACAACTCTTTGGGTCTAGTCACTGGATCTAACCAACGTCTTTATCCAATCCTAAACAAGAACCCAAGCCTACACAAGAAACAAGGGATAAACCTCCACTCCTGTTCAAAAGACCAGGGAGAGGGGTGTTACTATTCAGTTCCATCTTCACTAGGAGCTGCATACAGAATCTGCCATTAAATACCCTAAAACAGTTTTGGCATCTTGTAAAATCAATCAACCATCAATTAGAAGTGGTAACAGTTAACAAGGCAACTGAATCAGTTTTATTCTCACTGGGTATGCCATACAAAACATGAAATAACATAAGTATCATTGACATATCATAAAACCAATCAACCAACTAAATTCCTAATAATAGAAGTAATCTCAAAAGTATATTTTCTGGTTGCCAACTGTTGATCTCTTTTCTCACTAAGGGTCCTAGGAAAGGCATGAGCCCAATTCTTCCTTGTTCCAGATCTTGATGCCATTCTGCTAAATAGTACAGTAGCCATACAATGTGAAATCAAATCATATATTGTGATCATGAAAGCTAAGTGATGCAGAAAAATTTCACTATTTTCTTCAACACCTACGGAGCCAAACTGTGGTTTAAACAGCAACAATGCTGAGCAAACTTTACTTAGATTCTGAAAGAGAGCAATATAATCTTCTGGTGCTATTAGTAATTGAACACAGTCAGTATACTCAATAGGAGAGGACAATTTTGTAACTGTGGTATTGCACTCAACCTGAAAGTTGGTGTTTGTCATGATAAATAATAAAAGATTTTTTTCTAAATTGTTACCATTTTTTTAGGAAATGAATTTAAAAGATTAAGTTTAGGTTCAAAATTGCAGCATTAGAATGCCATTCCAGTGATTAGTGAAAGCTTTATAGCATGGCTTCATAAAACTTATAATTTACTAAAGCATTACAAATTTTACATGGACAAGATGCAAGGCACATATACATTATCACTAAATCATTGTGCCATCAAATATGACCATCATTTACTTCAAAGGGAAATTATAGCTTAGCTATATTATGATGTAATATATTATACAGTGAAGCAATTTTAGTGTGATTTTCAATAAATACAAATTTAAAGCATTTTGTTTTCTCATTTCTGCCTAGCCATATTACGGTGATATATACACTTTTATTTTTTTTTTTTTTTATTAATTATGATCTATCAAATCTTATTTATCGAGTTACCTTTTTTGCAGTATTTTTCTTTTACCACGGTTTTTACTTATCAAATACAGTAAAAAGAACTGCCTATTTTGCTTGTGGTGATTCATAATTAGAATTCTGGTTTAAATGTTTTCCATACAATGTATATAATATGAAAGAACTTTATTTAGATTTATTCTTCAAATAGTAAAATTTTGAAGTTAGTTTGTAAGCAAAAACCTGTAGAAATTAGGGTATTTCTGCACATTTTTTTTATTTTTTTTTTTTTTTTTTTTTAGACAATATTTAAAACTAAATGCTCAAAAATTGGTAAAAGCTATGAATCTAATTTTTGGTGTCCATGGTTATCACATGAAACCTCAACGTTCACAGAGTGAAAGGTTGATTTTCTAAAAAAGTGAAAAATCAACCTGCCCTAATGCTCTCAAACACTCAGTCACGATGACTTGTGACCTCATGTTAGCACAACCATCTACCTGATTTCACTCACAAGGTAGGGATTTCAGACAAGACACGTGCTGAGACCATCTCCCCAAGATGACGCAATTAAGAAGTCACCTCAACAAATTGACTCTGGTAAGATTCAAATTAGTCTTACAATGAGTACATTTTAACCATGTTGTAAGTAGTTAAAATTGGACATAGAAGTTACACCTCAGCTATGTTTCTGCATAATTTCAACCATAAAATGACATCTTGCTTCAAATTTAGTACTATGCTTAAATTTCTAGAGTCTAGAGGAAAGTAATATTTATTTTGCAAATACAAAAATGTGGCACAAGGCCAAAAGAGGGTATAGAGGAAGGCTGGTCTTCAATCTGTCCTATATTAAACTTAACTAGCCACAATTACTGACCCAAACATACCACAGTATTCCTTATGCCAAAACACATTCTTACTACAGTCACCATTATACCTCAAAGTCTCTATGAAGTCCTAACTAGTTCCCATATGTACAATTTGTCTGTAGGGGGTGGAGAATAAAAATAATAACAGTTAAAAATGAAACCCCAATGAATATTTACAAGGATTGCAGTTTCATATACAAGAAACTATAAGTCTAGAGAAAAGTTCATCAGAACAATAACCACAAAAGAATTTATAGAAAAGGCACAGGGAAGCTACGATGGTAGGAAAATGACAGAAGCTGAGATGCCAGATCAGGATCAATAACAGATTCCTTGGATGTCTAAATATATAGCAAGAGAACCAGATCATATGTGGCAGCAATATTCTAAGCATAGACAAATGGTAAACTTGTAAATATGTAAGATAGTTTCAAGTGAGAAAAATTGTCTAGAATAACTTTTCTAGCAGCAGACAGAGGCATGCATGTAATACAGGTGAGAGTTTATGTAGAATTGTTGGCTTAATGGTGGTGGGAGCAAAGAAGGTTTATACTATATCAGTAGTTTCTTTGACAGGACATGAAGAAACCTTTGACATCTAAGAGCAAAGGTGTAATATAGTAGCTGTCCTTTTTAAAGACCAGTGAAAGTACTAAAACCAAAAATACGAAACTAGTTTGAACAGCCTCTTCGTAACATTTATCTAGCATTACAAAAAACTTATATGCAAACAAGAAAACTTGAAGTCAGCCCTTGTAAGTCAAATTTTGAAAAAGAAAAAAAAAAAAAAAAAAAAAAAAAAAAAAAAACTTGAAAGTGTAACACTGTTCTATACCATTAGATGAGAGAATTGCCAATCTTTATGGAGTGGACTCTTGATGTGTTAAAAAATAACTTGATAAGTAAAAAAACAGAATCTTTCATTTTATATATATATATATATATATATATATATATTTATTTTTTATTATAAAAGATTATAAAAAAAAACATCTTGAAATCGCTACAGAAAAAGCTTTCATGTTTCAATATTATGATTGTACTTCTTTAGGAGATGGTAACTGATGATTAAATGATTTTTAAGGAAATTTAAAAACAAAGTTATCTCTTTTCCGACAGATAAAAGGTGGAGGGGACATAAGGTCAGAATTAAAAATAGACTTGTGAGTATGTCTTGATTAACCAATTAAATGTCAGATCTACGCTAAATAGAAAAGCAAGGTCAGAGGGTGGAGGTGGGCGAGTTATTTTTTCATGTCACAATAAACCAGCACATAGACATGACATCATTGACAATTGTAGAAAATATGACAGCACCAAATGTATTTTGATTGTAGACAAATATGACACATTCAATTTATTGAAGGGAGAAGTGAGAATCAGATGTAGAGTTAAAGATGTTTTTCAATTTTTTATATTCACATAGCTTCTTAAAGGGGCCTGTAGATAAAATCAGAAATGTGGAGCATCTATATACGATATTAATAGTACTAACTGGTCGCCGATATATAGCTATATTCAAGCTGAATAAACAAAATAAGGTAATTACTCATAGAGGGTGGACCATTATATACTAATAAAATATCACTATAAGAAATGATGATACATAATTTTTTTTAAAATTTAACTTTAAGAAGCTTCCTGAATATAAAAATTTTTTAAATTTTTTTCTGTTAAGTTTACATGATTAACCCACCATGACATGAAAAAAATAACTCCCAGACCTCCACCCTTGCTTTTCTACTTAGCATAAATCTGACATTTAATTTGTTAATCAAGGCATACCCACAAGTCTATTTTTAATTCTGACCTTATTTTTCCCCACCTTTAACTTTCAGAAAAGAGGTAACATTGTTTTTAAATTTCCTTAAAATCATTTAATCATCAGTTACTTACCATTGCCTGTAGAAGTACAACCATACTATTGAAACATGAAAGCTTTTGTGTAGTGTTTTCAAAATATTTTTATTATCTCTTATAATAAAACTATAATAATAATATATTGCTCTACTTTGTATTGAGCACTTTTTAAAAAGTAAATGCTATGAACAGTGGATTTTTACTCCATCTGTTCTTTCTCATTTAGAAAAACCAAGAAAAAAAAACCAAGAAAAAAAAACCAAGAAAAAAAAACCAAGAAAAAAAAACCAAGAAAGAGAAAAGAGAAAGAAAGAGAAAGAAAGAGAAAAGAGAAAGAAAGAGAAAGAAAGAGAAAAGAGAAAGAAAGAGAAAGAAAGAGAAAAGAGAAAGAAAGAGAAAGAAAGAGAAAAGAGAAAGAAAGAGAAAGAAAGAGAAAGAAAAAAAAAAGAAAGAGAAAGAAAGAGAAAAGAGAAAGAAAAAAAAAGAAAGAGAAAGAAAGAGAAAGAAAAAAAAAGAAAGAGAAAGAAAGAGAAAGAAAAAAAAAGAAAGAGAAAGAAAGAAAGAAAGAGAAAGAAAGAAAAAGAAAGAAAAAAAAAAAGAAAAAAGAAAAAAAAAAAAAAAAGAAAAAAAAAAAAAAAAAAAAAAAAAAAAAAAAAAAAAAAAAAAAAAAAAAAAAAAAAAAAAAAAAAAAAAAAAAAAAAAAGAAAAACAAGGAAAACCAAAAAAAAAAAAAAAAAAAACAAGGAAAACCAAAAAAAAAAAAAAAAAAAAAAAAAAAAAAAAAAAGAAAAACAAGGAAAACCAAAAAAAAAAAAAAAAGAAAAACAAAAAAAAAAAAAAAGAAAAACAAGGAAAACCAAAAAAAAAAACAAGGAAAACAAAAAAAACAAGGAAAACAAAAAAAAACAAAAAACAAAAATAAGAAAAAAACAAAAACAAATTTCAATTTTGAAAGTTTATTTATAAAATATACAATTTTATACAATTGTTGGAGAAGGGTGGGTGTGTGGGACCGGAGAAAGAGACAACTGGGTAAGAAAAGAAGTTGCCAAGTCCTTTGTAAAGTGAGGTTCCAAAGAAATAAAAACAAAAGTGAGAAAAAGGAAAACTGAAACTAGCCAGAAAAAGTTTACTGATATAACATACACTCAAGGTTTCAATGCCAAATTTTGACGACTTCAGCTCTTGCTAGCTGATGAAAATCATTAAGTAATTTCACTAGACACTGGAGATTCAATTCTCAGACAATATTGTCTCCCAATCCAATTAAGTGTCAGAATACTCCCTTATGTATGCAGAAAATAATTAGGTGCCAGGATTGTTTATTTTTTTTGTTTTTTTTTAAGATTTATCAAAAGAAAAAATATATGAAGGAGTGCTAAACGCCACATTCCTTATCACAACAAAATGCCCCACCAAAACAATTTTGCACAAATATTTCTTTATGGCAACAAAGAGCTGAAACCTTAATCAACATTATGGAATGAGATCTTGCTCTCAATCCACATACAATGACAGAAGCAGTGTATTATTACTCAGTAAATAAAAAAAAATTTTAAATTTAAAAAAAAAAAAAAAAAAAGCTGAGTTTTCAGCTCTGGTCATTATAGAAAGTAAAAAAAATTTGGATCACAGATTTGAGAAGAGATTCAAAATTTCCACCGGCAACTTTTTTTTTTTTTAATGAAATAGGATATCAACTAAGGAAAAACCTTTACTTATACAAGTGTCCATTATTCCTGTCAACATCACATTAAGTTCATTTTCCACTGAAAGTTTATCATCTTTTGTCGTTTTGTTGCTTTAAAAGAAAATTAAAACTGTCCACTGATCACAGCTTTGCAAGGCTGGAAAAATATTGTTTTCAGATTTAAAAAAAAAAAAAAAAAAAAAAATGTTTTTATTTCTATTTCATTTTCCCACCTGCTAGCCATCAAATTTGCATGAGGTCAGGAAAATTTACAACAATAAACACAAAAAATAAAAAATAGAGGTAACTAACAACCAGAATGCTGATGGAAATATTGAAAATAGAAAAATAATTTCAATTACTTTTGCTTATTGATTTTGGCGTGTCACTTAGATTATGTGAATTCTTTTTCTAAATGATTATGCTATTAATGATAGTTTTTTTTCTAATAATAAATAAAATATTTTCAGTATAAAACTACAATTGCAGTGCATTATACAACATTATACAATGATGAAGTGAGTCAGTATACAATGGCATAAAGCTGTTTTCTATTAGATTAAAAATTTGCTTTTATCTCTGAATTAAATATAGAAAATAAAAACATTGTATGAAATTTACGTGATAAAATACTTAGATTGAAGTTTATTTTATTCATTAATTATAGATACGAGCAGCAGTTTACAGTATATAATGATTCTAATTAAATTTTCGAACTTTGTAAGAATGAGAAAATAAAATCTATGTAAATCGAGTGTAAATTGGCTCAAGGGAGTTAACTCTTACTATGTAAATCCAGTAAATTCGCATTGGGTTTTTTTAAGTTCTATTTTCTCATAATTTAATTTTCTTCGTCACAAATTGAACTAAAGATGGCAACATTAAGAAATATACCTTGCTTAAGAATAGATGAAGTTATTTTTAAAAATAAATAAAAAATAACTTTTTTTCTGGCTTGAAATTCTGTTTTCCTTTCAGTGATTAAACAGCAAGGGAAGTAACTGCTTAGCATGGCAATATTTATAACAGTAACAGCATCATTAATAAAAAAGAAAGCACAAATTCATGTGGTACTGAGGAATAAGATTCATATCAGAGGAATGTTTTTGGTGGTTAAGCAAGAGGTGGACATGGGAAAGAAGGGTGGGGGACATGGGAAAGAAGGGTGGGGGACAAGCGTTAAACAATCTATATGAAAGAATTATCTGAGAAAGAGCACTGAGGTTACAAAAAGAAAGAAATGGGAAGGGATGTTATTAATGGATGAAGATAGTTTTTGCTGTAATATCATGACTATGAATTACAGTTGAAATGGTTATCATGAACAACTCTTCCAAGTGGGGGGGAAAAAGGAAAATAAAGACATCTCCAGAGCCATTGACAAGATACTTAGAAAAGAAAATCTACTAAATATTGGAGGATTGCAATTTTACATAAGAAAAATACTGAAAAAATATTAAAATAATAATAGAACTGAAAAATAATAATAATAAAATAGTAAATATAAAATAATAAAAATAAAAATACTTGAAAATTCCTAGAATTTAACTTGTTTTTCAGGCTAGTACAACTTCTGACAAAAAAAAAAAAAAAAAAAAAAAAAAAAGCACTCGATAGAGCTTATAATATTCAATAAATCAATAGAATTTAAAGTAACTCATCTGACTGATTTGAGAGTTTCACATCAATATATATATATATATATATATATATATATATATATATATATATATATATACACACACACACACAGAGGGTACAGCAGAAATATCACCCACATAATAGTAAGACAAAGTAAATGATGAACTATTGCCACTAATGCAATGTGTTACCATTATATAGGATGTATTTCTGCCACACCCTAAATATGAGAAAAAATATTCAGAAAAAAAAATGTTTAAACATTCAAAGTTATTGCTAATTGACGTGACAAAAAAAAAAAAAAAAAAAAAAATCAAATGTAAAATCATTTTTATTAGCTTTTCAAATTACAATAAAATAAAATCTAGCAGTCAAATTTAGAAAAGGCAAAATAAAAAGTTTAATTAAAACAACCATTCTCATCTTCATTCATTTTGCGTTGGATTTTGAACTTTACAATTGTTTTAACGTGTCAGGTTTATGAAATAATGTTGAAAACATTGAGAAAATGAGGAAGATGATAAAAAAATAATTCAAATAAATCATGTGATTTCATTGAAACATTTTCTTATAACAATCAACACACCGAGAAAGGCTTCCTGTATCACAAACCAATTACATTGTTGTTGCTTTAGTTGAGATTTTTATTGGTGTGGGGTGAGAGAAGAAGTGGTTTCTCCCCACCCTGACCAAGTGAGTAATATTTTGATTAATGTTATCCATCTTTATGAAGGGGGAGTTGCAATTGAACACTTGTACGTACAAGATTTGCGGATCAGCAAATAAAATTTTCAGTTCTAATGAAAATAATATTCTCTTACCAACCATGTTTGCAATCCTCAGTTAAAAAAATAAACACCAGTTACTTTAATATAATCATTTTTTTACCTTTTTGTTTTATAACTCCTGACAAAAAATGTAAACTAATATATTTTAGTTTATAAAATAATGCTCTGAAACAGATACTAATTTAAGTTTATTAAAAAACCATTTCAAGTTTATAAGGAAATTTACAGTAAAGATTGTTTTAAAAATGGCTATGTTTGGAAATTAGATGCAACCTTAACATTATACTTTTTTTTTTTTATTATACAGGCTATTTAATAATAGTTTTTGCCTGTTGATCTGCAATCAATTATGATTTATAAAATAAAATATTTTTATTTACATTTGTCAGTCAAAGTTACAAAGAAAAGATTCAATTGCCAAAAAAATAGTCAGAAGAAAGTTTATGTTCTTCCAAGATAAACTATAATTGAAGACAAAAATAAAATACAGACATTCACTTGCCGTCTATCTTTATTATCAATCATAAATCTTGTTTTAAATAACACATAAATTTTAATCTCTCTGTAAGCAGGAAATATATAATTAAATCATGAGGCAATAAACTATAATTTCTCCTGTTCAATCTTAAGACATTTACAATAAAGTTGTGGCTGGAGAATTAACCAATAAGCTAAAAGATTTACAATCCCTAGAGAAAAAAAAAATTAAATGATCCCACAGAATGAAGGGACTGGATTTATAATAAAGTATTCAAAGAAACTAATATAGATAAAATGGCTAAATTATTTATCATCATACAGAAAAACATTGAGAAAATAAATGTTTGTCTCTTCTCAATCCAAGATAAACAATTTAAAAATTGTTTAATAGATTTTGCTTTCTGACTTTAAAAAAATATTTTTTTTTAACACTTAAGGTAAGGAATGAATAAATAAATAAAAAATAAAAAAAATTTTTAAAAAAAAGGTGAAAATATTTTAGCTGGAAATTAAAATAATATTTTTTTTCATTTTAAAATAGAAAATTCCTCAGATTCCAGAATTGATTTTGTATCACATATTTTCATTTCAAGGATTAAAGAAACAGAATTTCATTTAGGTTTCCTGACTAAATTTCTGTCCAATTCAATAAAAAAATAACTGCTTTAGAGTTGGATAAAGGAACAGGGGGCTAAAGAGAAAGGAAAAAAAAAAAAACCTTATTCACGTGAACTACTATATTGACCATAGTGCAATACGGCAGTAGGAAAATTTATCATCTATGATGCTAATGTGGGTAGCAAAAAGGAAATTATGGTCAATACCAAGAGAGCAATTTGTGTTGTTGACTAACAAAGCAAAGAAAGTTGACAAAGATGAATTAAATAACCATCTTAAAATTTGATCCCAAGAAAATTAGTAACAGCTTAAAAAATAAAAAAAAAAATCTAGATGCAAATGAATTAAATAGAAGTAAACATATTTCTTCAAATAAAAAATATTTTACAGAGACACTAAATTCTATAATTTACACAAGTAAATGAATGTCTAGATTTGCATGATAGACTAAAAAAAAAATTGTCAAGATAGATTAGTGAGAACAGATAGAAGAATTATAATAATAAAAGCACATTTTTCATTGATTTTCTCATCAAACAACTAAATGAATATATTCATGGAAACTATATTTCTTTCAGTATTTTTCTGATCTGATAGAATTAGAAAGGAAGCCTCAACAGCATTAACTTCCTTCCTTTGGCACACTTCAATAATACATTTTTTCCCCATTTGATAAGATAAAAACGAATTTGTTCATTGATAAGCAGCAGTAGCTGCTAAATTTTTGCAAGAATCCAACCAACTGAGAAGATTTACACCATGCAAATCAAGATTTGGAGTAACTGATAGAAATTTAGTTATTTTGTTCTTTTAATTTCAGTTGAACTGAGAACCTAAAATCTCTTACTGTCTAAGATCTCTCAATTTTTCGGTGTTTTGAGATGAAAAACACAATAGAAGTAGAGCCATTCCCAACTGATCAGTTTGATCTTTTAAAGAAAAAGCGAAACTATGTAGACTAGTTTTGTTAAAGGTGTGGACATTGCAGTACCATGTAGAGGAGTTGTGAGTAATAGTAGTAATCATTGTAAGCACGACTGTTGAAATGGTCCTCACTGATATTGCCTATTTATGAATAGACACGGAATAGAAAGAAAATAGATGGATGGAGGAAGAAAAACAATATAAAAATCTGAAAGGTTTTTCAAAGTTTATGACTTCAAAAGAAAGGAAGGGGGGTAATCAAATGATATGCAGTGAATTATTTTGTACATCACGTAAACATGAAACTTCTCACAATGGAATTGTGATAACTGATCTCTCATTCGTCGTCCTCCTCCTCACATAAGGGAGACAATTCAAACCCTCAGGTCCAGGACTAAAGACCACATCCAATTAATTGGCAGCTTTGGGAGCTGAAGAAAAAAAAAAAAAAAAAAAAAAAAACATTATAGAAAACCATTAAATGAAAAATAGGGAAAATACAAAGACAAAAATAAATAGTAGCATGGAGACATTTAGTGAAACTAAGTCACTTAATTCCCTCTGCCCCGACCATTCCTCATGTTAACTTTTTCTTTCAAAAATGCCAGAAAGTTTGTGTAATTTTAGACAATTTACATAATATTAAACATTAACTGCAAATGACAGGAATTTTTATCACTAGAATTTTTTTGTAACACATTGACACATGTTGAAATCCTCACAGTATTTATTATTGTTACTGAATATTTTTTGTTGAGATTTACAAAACTCTTCATTTCATTCAATTTCACAAACCAATTGATGAAATTTGAATAAGCTGATTTGTTTGGAAAAATACTTTGACAAAAATCCTACTTCGAGGCTTAATTTCTTTAATGGGACTTCATGGCAACCAATATTTTTTTCATTTGGTTTCAATCAGTCAATGTATGGCTATATTAGAGGATGTGACTGACAGACTAACGGAAGTCACAAAATTTCATATAGAGATTGTCATTTATTTTATGGTTCAACTGAGATAAAAATAAATTTCAGTTAGTTAATGGATAAATGTTTAAATTATTTAAAAAAATCCATTTCGTCTGCAGAAAAACAAAATTAAAAAAAATCTTTAAAATTGAAATCTAAGAATTCAGATACACCTATTTGCAGTCATCAAAAGCGACAGTAATATTTCAGCGAACAATTTGATAACTAAAATTAATTCTTAAGAGTTGCTTCCCTTCAACTCACCAACTTTTTTTTTTTTTACAGTCTTCGGGAGGAAGTGGGGGTAAACGTTTTAATACTGAAAGTGAATGTATTGAAAATTATCGCTCATGAATTCTTTCATAAAATTAGACAACTTGAAAAATTGCTTCTCAGTAATTCAATCTTTTCAAAAGCAGATTTTTTTTTGTCTGAGAAATTCAGACATAATCACTTAGCTTATTTTGACGTGACAAATTTGTTTAAGATATACCAGTTTGCAGTTTCATTGGGCAATATTTACATTCACAGCAACTTGATAACGGCTTGAGAGAAGACACTCAGCTATAGAAAGTGAAGTTAAATATTTAAACTTAAAAATTATATTGATGAAGCATACATATGTATATATGTATGCAGCTTTTTCCTTATTAAACTATCAATTCTTTTCCCAGTAAGTAATTTAACTCATTAGACACAATCATTAGCTTTCTAGGAGTTTGCAGCTTTTTAAATTACTGTTCAAATATTGAATTAAATGTTAGATATTGGTACACAAGAGTGAAATTAAAATAAGAGCAGATTAGCAAAGCAAACAAAAAATAAATTGTTTTACTGAAGCCACACAAACGATAATTTTATAATTGCTATATTCAATACAAAATAGCCAACAATGAGAGAACTATTTCAAAAATTTACAATACCTTCAAAATTAATTTATAAAAATAAAAATGTTATTCTTTATTATTACCATAGGGTTAATCTTAAGTGTGTAAACTACTCTCGAGTAGTTTGAAACATTATCATCTCTCAGTTCCATCTCTGTCTTTAGGCAGAGTGCACTCGGGGGCGACTGTCAAAGGACAGTTCGCAACTGAGGAAAATTATACCGAGAGGTGCCCAGTCCTGGAGAACAGCTGCCCGAGGCTACACCCTCTCATTGCACCAACAGTTACAGAGGCTGTGAGCAATTTTTGTTCCTAGCCCAGGTATACACACTTGGGCTCCCCAGATTAAAAACTGACCTTGTGTCACAACTCTTCTTAGTGGGGAGACAGCAAATACCTAGGGTTAATCTTAAGAGAAAAAAGAAAACCCAAAACAATTGAGAATAAACTTAAAATTTCCAAAATATGTTTAAAAAACATTTCAAATGAACTGATTATTTCCTTTAAAAGCAGAATTTTGACATTCCACAATCTTTAAATAAGTAGCAAAGATGAAAATAGATTTAGGTTCCAACATGATTTAAACTTTCATCTTTTATTCGAGTATCTACTTGTCAATTCAATCATTAAAATTTAGTTATGCGGTTACAGTTACATTTTTGTTTTTACATCTAGGTGTAGTAAATGCAAAAATCTGTCTAAATTTAACATTTAAAAGTAAAATCCTCAATAGTCACCAGTTCCTGGAGTTTCCTTTATTGTGGATGTGGAGGGTGATTTGGTGCTTTCAGCAGCAGTCAAAGGGGATGTAGGAGTAGTGTTGGTGGCGGTGGTGGTGGTGTTACTGTTCTTTGTAGTGGGAGAAGCAATGAGATTTACTTGCAGCTTGTGAATCTGATTCTGTAATTCCAATTCTGAGGAGTTGAGGGCCTAAAGAAAAAAAAAAAAATATTAAACAATTGAAAAATTAATCCATGTCTAAGCCAAAACAACCAGAATCAATAATTATGATTGAAACAGGAAGGAATAGCAAAGACTTTACATTATCGTAAAGTGGTAATAAAAGCAAATAAATTAAAGGAAAAAAAAAACATTCTTTTCTCATCAGAGGCCAAGAAATGTTCACAGCAAATAAAATCAACACCACATGAGACTGGTTTGGTTAACAACATATGGGTCATTTAATACCAAAATTTTATTGTGAGCTTTGGTAATCGAAACTGCATTAATTGGGGTATTCCTGCATATAGTTTGTAGATGATCTATTGGAAGTGTTATATGTGTTAGCATAAACCTATTTCTTTAACATAGGACATTATGTTGATGGTTCGAGTATTTTCAAATAGTTTTCTCATGTTGCTTTCCTTGCAGTATTTACATATTACAGGGACTAAAAGTGAGTAGATTCAGTTAAAATGTGTTACCCCGTGTGTGCAGCTTGACATGTACATTCTGGTTGATCTTCATGAATGGGTGAAGTATGTGTGGCCTATGTGTAACTGAGCTAGTCTTACTTTGTATTTTTTTTTCTTCCTTTTCTTTGTTTCCATTCACCTAGGAATGATTTGATTGTGAGAAGTTCATTGTGCTGTCGGTCCAGTGTTTTTGCCATTTCTGTTGAATGTAACTTTTTTTTTTTTGGTCCATATAAGAAATCTTGAAATTATTGTCAGGGTTTTCATTTTGGGCAGACTTTGCAGCTGAATCTGCTTCAACCCTCCATGAAGATATATGAATGTCTGGGATAATTGTTTTCAATTTTTTTTTTTTATTTCCTTTTGGAATATAAGTGGATGTGTACTTGTTTTGTGATGTTTGCAGAGTTTTAAATTTATTTCTGGTATTCTTATAGACTAAAATGGTATATTTGGTATGGTTGTATTATGAATTCTAGATAGAGGTATTTCTGCTTCATTAATAATGGATTCCATCTGAAGTCCAAAGGGTTTCTCTTTTTGTTGGAAGAGGTTTCTGTATTTTGGACCGAATGTGATATTTTATGCAAGGTTAGAAGGGCAGGTCTTTAGTTTTTTATAGGTCTAGTTTGTCCAGTCTTAAGTTATGGTGGAAGTTCAGTTGCTTCTACATACAAACTTTTCTACAGGAGATGTTCTAAATGTTCCAAGTGCCAATCTCAAACCTTCATGAAAAGTTGGGTTATGTATTTTGAGATACAATTTCCTTGCAGATTGGTATATGGAGTTTCCATAGTTCAGGTTAGATCATATTAATTGTTCTGCTGTACAATTTCAGCAGCGTTTGTCAGCCTGTTCCACAATTTTTGTGGACCACCACATGCAAGAGTTATGTTTCATTGCATTTTGTTCTCAGATATTTTAGGTGTCATATGAAAGTTTCTTGTCAAGAGTTATTCCCAAAAACTTGTACGGGTTTACTATTGGAATTTCTGTCCCTTCAAGTTGCAATCTTGGATCATTATACAGTTTATTTTTATTACAAAAATGCACACATTTAGTTTTAGAAAATCTGAAAACATTATTTATTGCCCATCTGTGGATCTTAATTATGCATTACTGCAGTTTCCTTTCTATGGTTTGAATATTTTCGAATTGTTAACTTACAGTAAAATCATGTACGTACAAAGATCCATTTATACCTTGAGCGAGTTCTTTTTTCAATTTTTTTTTATTTTAATACTGACAGAAATATACTCTTGTGACACTGTTTTATTTTGTTTTTTGATCAGACAGAATAGATCCAATGCACACCTGAAAAGTTCCATTTGAAAGAAAGTTGCTAATGAAATCTTGTAGCCTATCTTTCAGTCCAAGGTCATGTAGATCTCACATGATCCCATATATATAAGTAAGAGCACAAGATTTCAAAAAGGCTGGATGGTTCTCTTAACCAAGAATTTAGTTTCTTGAGTACAATCTTCCTCCTCCATGTGATCTGTGTCTTTTTGACCGCATTTTCCACATACAGGGTGTCCTCTGCAGCTCTCCTTGTGCTCTGCTCATACTTCTGGTACATGAAATACCTCAAAGAATTGGGAATGTATTGTTCAACTTTCAATTGTAAATCCAATTTTTATTTCTTTTGAGATTGTGGATTTATCAAAAGTTAAAATACGTGTAGTTTTGATGATCACCCCTTTTCATGATTATCCTTCTATAGTTGGGGACCACCCACCTGCTTTCATAAGGCTGCATTTATTTCCTCTGGTGTAGTCAGAGACAGCTGTTTCTAATAACTCCCTTTGAGGTGTTAAGTCCTTCGTGTGGTTAAACATTACATTTTAAATTGTGGAAAGATTTAATTTTCACTATATTATCTGCATGTTTCATTATTGTTCACATTTACAAGTAAATTGCCACTTCTCTCCCTAATTCACTGTTCAAGGATTTGCATGCGCTGGTTATTGTTTTTTTTTTTCTTTCAATAATGGGGACAGATCAGCCAGAATGGTTTCTTCTAGAGATTCAATTATGTTGAATCTAAGGAATTCACTTCCAACTTTTTCTATTTCTGAATCAGTCAGAGATTCCATTTGGGGTTTTTGTTTAAAGTTTGCCACATGATTTTTTTTTTTTTTCCATTGGTTCTGTGCTCCACTACCCACCATGCAGTCTAAGTGCAATTGGGAATTTACCAAGGGAGTTAAAACAAATTGCTTTGGTTAATGTGAGAATACATCAACCAGTATATTCACATCGTGAGAGGACAGAGCCCTGGCTAATTTTGTGCTTCAGTACCCCAAAATCTGATGCCTTAATATGAAATACTAGTCAAAGTTTCTTTCTTTTCTTAATTCAATTGTGCCCCCCTCAGCCACTGCCTTTTAGCACTTTTAAAATAATAGAGAGTTGGATGTTAAATTGTCATGTAATCAGTGAGAAACAATGCTATAGGTGCTAGAGCTTGACATGATCAGCCAATTAATCAAATTGGGCCTCTCCGACTGCCAGTCTAGCCCAAGTAAGGACCAAAGAGTAACTTTGCTGTTACATGACCACTTATACACCCATTTCATAGACTGCTCAGCCACCAGGTTTCCATCCACAGCAAACAGGTGGCCTTGTTCGGGGGGTGGGTCTTACCCCTCTGCAGTAGACAGGGTGAAGAACAGTTGGCTATGCTATTTAACCCATAATTGGGGAGATAAGAGATAGATTCATACCTTTCCCAAGGATGTTTGCATAAAAATTAACAATGAACTTTGAATTCAAACTCTATACTACTGGCACATCCATATACAAAAAGTTTAAGTGAATTTTTAACAGCATATCAACTCTTTACATGCCAAAAGGAAAAAATATAGGTTTTAACATTAACAAAACGTTACAAGAATGCATAAACTATATTATGCTTATTTTTAAAATTAGCTGTTAAATAGGTGGACTAATGTACCCCAATTTATGACAGATTTAAAAAAATTTTTATCACAATGCAATAATTTCCCCTGTAAGTTTCAGATTAGCTTAAAATAAAAATAAAATAAAAATGGCACAAGAAATCTGAAACAAAAACTTACATAAACCTGAGCAGACATGTGTAAAACAGTTGCAGAGATATTGTTAATCCTCAAAACTTCATTCTCCATTTTATCACCAAGGTTGCCCTATTTAAAAAAAAAAAAAAAAAAAGCATTCATTAGGAAAAAAAATTTATGAAGTATTTTATTACCACAGAAAAAAAAAAATAAAATAAAAAATCTTCCAAAAGGTTCTTATTAAATAATTCAGTCAAGAAAATCTATGTATCCATTTATTTACAACAGGTATATATCTAAAAACAGACTAATTTCTTTTCAATTGAAAACTGACTAATCTGAATATAGATTTCAGTTATATATTCTATAAGAAGTTAAAATGTGTGTTTGTATTTGTTGATCAGTATATATTCTCTGCATTAAGCAAATAACTGTCACAATGATTTCTTATATTGTTTAAGAGTTTCATAACATGGGACATAAAAAGCCAAGAATTTGATACATACCAATTGCTTGCGTAAAACATCCATGTTTTCTATAGAAGTACTATTTAGTTTGTCTATTTCAGTATTCACAGCTTCAATCTTCTGAAAAGAAAGGTGGTAAAGATTTTTAATGGAATTCTTAGATTACACAATTCTAAGTTACTATAATGGGACCTTAATAAACATAAAATTTTAAAGAATTGAAGTATGTGTGTATTACAATTGCTACATAACTTGCTGAAGAGGGTATATAGTATTTGTTATGGTCAGTTTTGGAAGGTAAATAACTGAAGTAAATAGCAATAGATAGGTTCAGATCCCCAAAATCTAAAATCTGAGGTTGCAATTCCAAGGGTCAAAAATCAGTCTTGCAAGTCCAACATCAGAAAATGCTGCTGGGTGTACAAGTCAAAAAGGGTAAAAAATCCCCATCACAACTTGCAACTACCTTCTTCATCCATGAAGAGTCAAGCAATCCTGTCATCCAAAGTAGCATTTTTTTTTTTGGATGTAAATTGGTTGAGACTAGTAAGAAAGTGTTAAAGTGTAAAAAATTTTCTTGTGATTCATTTCACCCTTTAAGACGTCAGACTAAATGTGTTATGAATCTAAATGAAATCATCTAGATTAAAATAATAAAAATATAAGAAAAAAAAAATTCTTTTTAAATTTAATTTCCCACTATCCCTAGTTTAATGCATGTGTAGTGGCTCCAACATAAATTTAGTCCAATGAAGTCCTAAACACGTCACAAGAATACTTTTCCCCAATATTGTTCTTGATTTTATATATATATATATAAAAAAATTTGTGATGAGCATTAAAAATACAAGTTGTTGGTTCAAAACTCTTTGATGATTTGTTATTTGTATCAAATTTACATAATCAGTAAAATTAACATCCTTAAAAAATCTCAGCTGAACCAAGAAAAGAATTTGTAATTGATAAATTGAGAACTCATGAACCTCATCTAGAATTTTTTGTTGATTCAAGAATTCAATTTCATTTGAATGTATTCTTACCTTATCAAAATGTTCAGTCATTGGTGACATTGAAGGAGTCAAATTCGAGTTATCAACCTGTAAAACACAAATATTGAATCTAAAACAATGAGTCTATCTTTTATGCAGTCACTCATTTCAAATCCCTTTAAAAAAAAAAAAAAAAAAAAAAAAAAAAATCAATTTCTACATTATTTCATTTGCTTATGAAAACCAGAACCATAAAAATAAAATACTTATTACTTTTATCTTCATTCAAAGATGAACTGTAGTGATAAACAAAGCGAAAAATACCTTGTCATTTATTAGAAAAACAAATTTGGAGTCAATATCAATTCATTGTGATATTTTTAATCTAAGACAAGTATTTTATAAAATGGCATCTCATTATTTTGTGCATTAAAAATAGAAGTTTATAACACTGAACCAGTTTCTAAATTATTAAATTCAGTTTTTAAGCAAGAACAACATTGATATACAGACATTTCTCTGCCCAACAACTTATACTGTACAATAATTGAAGCAATTGAAAATGCATAGGTTTACTATATATTTTTCAACAGCAAAAAAACCTTCCAAACATATTTGTTTAAATAACATCAAGTTCTGTTAAATTTTTTTTTTCACCTTTTTTTTTTTTTTTTTTTTAATTTCTCAATTAGTTGTTTTATGTAATTAGTAAATTTACCAAAGTTCATATTTATTTTTGTCAACATTAAATGACACTTAAGGGATTGATATGCCATTAAACAAACAAATCAATCATATCTATATCATCATAAACACACACTCATTGCATTACTACAGCCTCCAGAATTTTGAATGCAAGTAAAGACTAAACATCAACCAAAAATAGTTACAAACACAAAGGACAACCTTTTTTTTTTTTTTAAAAAAATAAATATAAACTTTGCTAAATTTACTGATTACATAAAACAACAAATTCGGAAATTAAAAAAAAAAATGTTAAAAAAATGGATAGATAGAACTTGTCAATATTATCCAACTAAATAGTTTGATATAATAACTAGTGCTTAAAATAATTAACTTCCTATGAAAATGAGAAAATCTGCACTCAATTGCTGAAACTTCCTAGTGAGTGGAGTGAACAATTACAAAAAGGTTTGTCTACAAAATGCCAAATTTAAGGTGCTGAATATAACATCAATCAAATAAATGACAAATTTTATTTGTATTAATCCTATATATTATATAGGAAGCCTAATACAAGAGCCCCTAATTTTTGCAAAATAGCAAATCCCTTTAAATCCTCAATAAAGTTAATCTAATTTTTAAAGAACAATTCAAGATTATATGCCAAAATACAGACTATTCTCTTGAGCAAAGAATCTTTAAAAATAACAGAACAATATTGAAATTTCATATCACTGTTTAAAATGCTATCTTCCATTAAGCTTCAATGAGCCTTGAAAACATCTCACAGTAATAGAGCAGGTAGGTGACTATTTCATTAAGCTAGTGTGTTGAGTTATAGAAAAGTATAAAATTATTTTTGAGTGAAATATTAGAGCAATGTGAACTAACAACAAATTAGCCTACTATGAATTCAGTTACCTATTTCACACAAATTTTATTTAATCCCTGATTATTCCAGATTCTAAAAAATTGAATCTTTTTACATCAGTAATTTTGAGACTTAAACAATAAAACTATCAAAAATAACATTCAGATATTTTAATTCTCAATAGAGGGAATTCAACCACTAAGACTGATTGGGAGTCTATGGCTCAGAAAAAGATAAAAAAAGCATATGGTATACACTCACATTTCTATCATTTTATTAAATTTATTTGCAACTAAGTCTGAACAAAATACAAGGATAACTGTAATTGTCTTAAAATATCAAAATGTGCTTTACCTTCAACTTCAAGAACAAGAGTAAAACAATCCTTACATAAATGACTTCAATGTAAGCAAGATTAAAGATTATTTTCAGTTGGAGTGTTTTTTTTTTTGAGATTGCTTACATTATGCTTGGTAATGTTTTCTGATGTCATTGCCAATCGGTCAACAAGCAATAATTTTAAGTTGTTGCGATCAGAGCACTGATACGAGGTTGTGGTGCAATTTCCTGCCATTAACACATTAACAAGTTTTGTTTAAATTAATTAATACTTCTGTGAACATCAATTTCTTATTATATTCCAGTCATCTGGGCAATGATGTGCAATGTTGGCAACATTCACACCAGGACCAGGTTTCAAAAGCCCTCAAGTGAAAAGGCTGCTTGGTTAAGATGTTTAGCATCAAATGGATAACCTATCTAAATACCACCACCAGTAACAATAGTCTGTAATAACTGAGCAATCCCAGAACTCAAGAGGTGTGGTTCTTAGAAAAATTTCAATCTCATTGGAATTCAAAGAAATCAAACTTACCAAAGCTTTTAGTTTTTTAGTTAAGTTTTCATAATTGTCAGTGGCCTGTTGATGTTCATTCTTTAAGGAATTGACAGTTCTTTTGAGGATGTCCATGTCACTCCCCAGAGTGGCAAGGCTCTGTAAAGCAGAAATTAAAGAAAAAAAAAAAATTAATATTAAAATAAAAAAAAAATGAATTACAGAAATTAAGAAATTAGTAAAATAAAGCAAACTCTATAGTACCGCCACAGAAAATGCAATACCTAAGGTTTGAAATGAACTGTTAAAAATGAAAAATCTTTCGTAAAGCTTTTATTTTAGTTTTAATTTCAATCTAATAGATTAAATTTAATATTTCTAATAAACAATATATTTTGTTATATTTCAAAACTAATTTAAATTGACTGAAAGGAGTTTACATTTTGAAATCAATAACATCGCTGATTTTAGATCCATTTTTAGCTGTCGTCGCAATGTAATTCCCTTTATGAAAATCTTTTCAAAAATAAAAAAATATTTTTTTGAAACTTTGAGGAATATTAACTGGATTTAAAGTTTAATTAATGTGATTAAAAACAAATATTACGTTTAAAATTTTGCAAAAATGCGTTTTTTTAACATGACAGTTTATTTAAGCTGTTGACTGACAGAAGTTTATCTAATGTTTTTCTATGGTGTATATATCTGCAAAATATTACTTTAAGAATATAATGCAAGCACCTTTTTTTTATTATATAATTTTAACTACTCAGTAATCTTAAAAATTTAGGACAATATTCTCCATAATCTGTTTATAAACACAAAAAAAAATTTTTTTTCAAAAATCTACTAGTAATTGTACTAAACTTTTCCATTTATGATTAGTAAATATAATTTTTATTTAACAATATCAAATAACCAGGGCAAAGACAGAATTTTAAGATTTAAAACTTTATAAATTATGATAATTAAAATTTTTTCAAAATGAAGACAACTCTTATAACAATTCATTATTCATCAAAAATATTTTTTTCTTAAGACAATAGTATTCATAATACATCTTATTCATATAAGCAATTAAAAGCTTTTCTAATTAAATAAATGTCTTAATTTCATTGCGTTATTTTTATTTTAAAATTCAGAAGATTTTTGGTAACTGGGGGTCCTGTTTTACAAAAAAAAATTGATAATTTAAATTCTCCAAGGAGTTCTGCCTTTAACTTATAAAAGTTCTGAAATCTATTTGTTTCTGTTAAAAAAAAAAAAAAAAAAAAAAAAAAAAAAAAAAATTAAATTATGTAGTAAAATTAAAAAAATAGCAAGTAAAAATTAAAAAAAAAAAAAAAAAAAAAAATAGTTGCCAGTTTTGTCTTAATGTTAAATTTTATGAAGTTGGATTTTTTGTAAGGGTTTTCTAGTAAGCCAGTACACCAATCATGAAGTTGTTGTAAACAAGAAAAAATAAATGAAGATTTTTTTTTTTTATAAATAAATTTGTTTTTTTATCTTGAGAATGCAATTAAATCAGATATTAAGAATTAAAATAGTTCTTAATTTCACTTTTAAAATTTTTTTTTTTTTTCCAAATATGCGAGTATCTAGTGTAAAATTGTTTTCTAAAATTATGTTTCTATCTAGTGAATACACCTAAAATTAGATATTAAAAAAATAAAGTAAATTTTAATCTCAGTTTTAAAATGTGTATACTTTCAAAACTGCAAGTCATTTTTTTAAAACCCAAAGTAAAAATTATTCTTTTTTAACCACTAGTGTTTGGTGGGTGTTCTGCCTAAAATTCTTCTAAACAAGGAAAATTAATTCATTTTATTTTTACAAACATCTTTATGGTTTTATCTAGCGAATAAAATTTTTAAATGTGTATCTAAAAAAAGGACAGGTGATACTCGCACATTTAAAAATATATATACACATTCAAAAAATAAAAAAATGAAATTAAAAGCTTTTATTATTTTTAAGGTGTATTTGCTAGATAAAAACAAATTTATTGGGGGGGGGGGTATTAACTCATTGATTTTCCTTGTTTAGAAAAAATTTATTTGCAAAACCCCAATAACAGTTGACTAGCGTACCAGAAAAGAATTGCCATATTTTTAATTATTTTAAACATGAGGGGTTTTATTTTTTTGTCTTTTTAAAAGCCATATCATAAACTAATTTCCGGAGAGCTATACCATTTTCTCTCTCAAATGTGTTGTCTAAAGTCACAAATAAGGATAGTTTATGCAAGGATTTCTTTTGTAGTCTGTCTATATTTCTGAGATGAGGTATTATGTACATTATTCGGACTGTTGTCCTAGTCTTTGTCACCATATTTATTACAACGTTTCAGCCGTTGTACGCTCCGACCTTCTTCAGGCGGTTGGAATGTCGAACTGAACCCTTTATTTCACTCACTGGGGTAGACTGTTCTAGTTCCACGTGCCATGTTTGATGGATGTCAGTTATCTCCTGTTAATTTCCCTCTGAAAGTTCTCCACTGCCTTAACCGGGTATTGAACTCACACTCTTTGGGTCCTGTCACTGGATCTAACCAACGCCTTGAGGACACATAGCACAATCGATAAAGGCTTTTGGAGACCAAGTGACAACAAAGTGAACATATTGATTAGTTCCAGTTACACAGTCATGCTTGGGATCGATGGTTAGTTCTTATTGGAGAGACCATCTTTCACATAGTTCCAATGCCACCCATTTATATTACCAGCCAAACCTCAGGATATGTAGATAGTTGGAGAGTTAGTAGTGGGAAAGGTTGTTCCCAGGTGTCACACCTACCTACCCACCCAAACTGAGCAAGTAAAGTCCTGAATATATAAAAAAAAACAAAAAAAAAACAAAACATTTATACAATATTGGAAACAGAATTTGTATTATCATTTCATGAGGTGGTGTAAGTTTTTATCATTATTACCACATGGGCTTTCCCCACTTTTCAGTGTACACCACCACAAACGGGGATTGAAATAGCATGGAATAATCATTGGCCAGTCAGTAGAAAGCTGGGTGAGTGTTAGGTTATCTGTTTACTGTTGCAAAATTCAAAAACATAACAGTGCCAGGTTTTGCAAATCAATCCAATATGGCAATCATGGTCTCAAGAATTTTAATACCAAGTGAGCACAAAATTATTCCCGTTAAACTGTTCACTCATTTCATTCACTGACCACTTAACCTTTAAGCTACTGACTTCTGCATATTTTTATTCTACATCTATATCTCCATTATGTAGATGGGAAATAAAAATATTTGATCAGACTCTACAACATCAAAGTTTCTCTTGTGTATATATGAATTACTTCCAAAGTTACAAGTTTTGTGTTTTCCAAATTTTTTTTTTAAGAGTAAAAATAAGTAATATGAAATATCAATAAATTATTTAATCAGAAAATTCCACAAGTCAAGAGTTTGATCTTTAAATCTGATGGAAGTAAGGGGAAGATGGAAACTGTTTAAAAAGCAATGAAGTGGATTAATATGGCGTCAAGATAATAAAAATAACATTATGCCAACATCAGTTAAGGAAATTACTATAATACTACCTTAGATGTTGTTTCAACTTTCTTTGGTAGGGTTTGAAGCAAAGGTGCCTTGGCCACTCGATCCTCCAAACTTGCAGTCTTTTCTTTTAATTCAGATACCTACAAGTTTGAAGAAAACAGATAACATTTCAATATATTTCATAACAGCTCCAAATAAAGGGACAGAGATATAAAAAAAAAAAAAAAAGAATAATTGATAAAGATTTATTTGACACTAAAATAAAGCAAGCAACTAATATCTATAGAAGTCAAAATAAGGCAAAGAAATACATGTTTATTATAATATCCCAATCAAAATTTATTTCAGTTTAAAAACTACTAAGTATTTCATAATTTGCATCAGACCATTCTGGTAGATGGAAAGAAATTAAAATTAAGAAACACCATAAAATTTATAGAAAGTATGTATGTAATATAAAGACCACACAATTCATTTACAGGGAGACAAAATTCAATTAATATTTATCAGTAAATCAGTTACTAAAGTTAATACTTTTTTTTTTTGCTTTTCAGTTATTCTAACTTGTAGACAAAATAGGAATAAAATTTGTGAACATGGACAAATTTTTTAGGAAGTTATCCAAGAGTTTGATTACATTCAGTCAAATGTTCGAATCAATTGTTGTTCTGACAGTTTATACAAAATCTGTTTAATTTTAGTTTTCATGCTATTAGAAGAAATAGTAATCTGTTCTTCTAGAATGTGTGTCTATTTCACTGTAAATCAATTGGATTGACTTTGCCCCCCATCATTAATTTAGTTTATTTTTATAATAGAGTAAAAGTATCCATATTTATTCCTACTTTCTACAAAAATAGCAATGTGCCACAATCTGATTTTCATGAAGTCATGAAAAAAAATATTGTCATTAGAATTCACCGAGACTTTGTGTTTGTTAATACTATTTTTTCATAAAAGAATTTCAATACATTTTTATCATTTACTTTTCAGACAAAACTTTTAGTACCAAGTCTCCTCATTTTAATATTGTCATATTAGAAGCAATATAAGATTTGCTTATTTTTCAGGAATGTCTCTCATAAGTGCAACAACTTCAAACAATTTAAACATTTTAATTTAGAATTTAAAAAATAAAAATAAAAATTTTAAATTTTTTTTAAAAAGCCACAGTTTACTTACTTCTGTGTTAAGTAAATTCACTTTATTCAGAACTGTTTGAAGCCCATCTTTACCATCCTTAAAGTTATTCAGCGTTTTATTTAACTCCTGGATTTGTGTGTGTAACCGTTGGAATTCCTCCGGAGTACACTGATTGTGACTTTCAACTGAAAAGGAAAACAAAAGTCTTTAAGAAAATTGTTAATTGAAAAGTAAAAAGATTCATTTATACAACAAAAACTCAAGAAATTCTTGAAGCTTCACTTTTTTTCTTTTTATATACATATAAATTCACACAAAGCTGCAACAACCGACAACTAAAATACTAAATATAAAAGGTAGAACAACACAAAAGTCAAGGTAAATGTTGGACAACTTCCATCTATCAAGCAATAAATTCAAGATTCTTTAATTGCACATTAGTTTTTGCTTCAAGAAAATTAGCCAAGTGATTAATAATTCAGAAAGTTTTCCACCTAACTCAAGTTAACCCAGTTAATCTACTTTCTGTCATCAAAATATTTCTGTCCAGTTCAAATTCAAAATGGCAAAAAACAGCAAGCTGAATTTCTATCACAATATATGAAACTGCAACTTGTAGTGTCAAGCAGTATTTCCTTTTCTGCAGTAAATGAGTAAGGCATGGAAAACTGAACAAAATAAAAGGGCTATATACACATTCAGAAGCATTCAACTTATTCTATGTAAATGACTGATCAACTATATACTAAAAAGGAATGCTTGCACCAAACAAATTATTTGATACTTTATAAGAACTGAATCTACAATGTTCTCTAGGCATGGAAAATAGATGTTAAGGTTGTAGCAACTTTCAAAGCAAGTAAAAATCAATCTTAAGTTTTATTGTCTCAATCATCTACACTGTAGATGACCTAATTCCCCGTGGTTCTCAAAAGATAAAAATTAAGGCAGAATAGAGTTAAGAAAAACATTTATCTTTTTGTCACTTATGAATGCATTGATAAATCAGTGGAATGCACTACAGCCAATATGCTAGGATTCCTAGAATTATTTGAATGAGTGAACGTAAAGTATTCAGAAAGTAATTATGTACTTCACTGCTAGGAATCATAAACCAAAATATAATCAATGTTAGATGGTAGGAAATGGCAGCTAGAATTAATTTATCATCTCTTCTGACAACATGCTGTTTATAGTGTGTTTCAAAATTTAATTGCGCAGAGATGGAGTGTCTTGCAAAAGGGAATTTGGGTTGAGAACTGAAGACAATGTTCCATCAGTAGTAATCTATATATAACCATTTTATTTTTGCATTGCATTTTTACAGGTGATGAAAAATGGGTTTTGCAGGTTGACAGAAAATGAAAAAGACAGTAGTTATCACAAATAAGAAGCCAGTGCCAACACCAAAACTAGGACTGTCTACAGAAATCCTTGCTTTGTCAGATGGAATATAAAAGGCTTTATCTATTATAAGTGACTGGAAGATAAAGATCTGCAGTGATGATCCTTCTATTGCCAGGATTTTGAGTAAATGAAGCATTACATTTGAAAGTGTCTTGCTTTGGTAAACAAGAAGTCTTATTTTCCAGCATGACAATGCAAAAGATACACTTTGCAGAACAAACTGAAGAAAGAATAAGATTATTAAAGTTGGAAGTTCTTCCACGACCTCCACACTCACCAGATTTAACACCTACAGATTATCATGTTTCAATCACTAGAACATTTCATATATGGCAGAACATAAAAAAAAGTTGAAAAGAGCCTTTAAAACCTTTGTGGGAGTGGCTCATAATACTTTAAACAGGGAATTGAAAATCTGCCTTCTCATTGTACTGCAGTAAAGAGATTATATTTTTGATAACTTACATTCATTTACATGTCCTTTTTGGTAAACTGTAATTACTTTCCAAACACCCTAATATTTTGGGTAATCTATACTATATGGATGGATTGATTGAGAAAAAAAAAGAAAAAAAAGAAAAAAAAAAAGGTGTCTTTATTCATGTAATACATGTGAAGACACCCATGCAGAACATTGTAATAAAGATCAATAACTTAGACAACTCTTATATTAATGAGTTCTCCAAATTATAAATAATATCCTAAACAGAGTTCAAAATGGAGTAGAAATGTAATGACAATTCCATACATACAAAAATAAAAATAGTATATAGGAAACAAGGTTGTTGATAAAATAAAACAGCCTTAGGGATTAGCAGACATACTCCCATTATAAAGCTTGAAATGAAAAAAAAAAAAAAAAAAATGAGAGAGACTTCAATGTAAAGTATAAAAATTAGTTTAATTTGGTTCATTTTTGGAGAGCAAATATACCCAAGTATATAAAAAGGCAGTGTCAACAGAAGAAACAAAAGCAGCAACACAACTATATGTCAATGTATTGATCAGGGAGGAAAATGAAGAATACAAAAAAAGTTTTCCTGACATTATTACTGAATGGTCAGAAAGTTGTTCATAACATTTGCATCTTGAAGAGCATTCAAATGCCAGAGATGAGATGAAGACCATTGACCTTTATGATTTAGGCTGAGGCAGGGACATTTGCTCATTCAACTGGTCATCATTTATCAGTTTTTCTCAAGTTATGAAATTAATATTTAAATGGTATTTTCTGCATGTATACAGATCTTTTTCTTAAATATTAGACACTGATATTTTACTGGCAGTGAGGGATCAATAGTTATATTTCATTCAAATTCTTGAAATTAAAAATTTAAATTACCTTTATTCAATGCAATTTAACTAGTTTAAATAATGGGCTGCTTTTACTTGATTAAAAGATTTAATACAATTCAAAGCAATCAGGTGATATTAAAAAAAAATGATAATAAAAGACTACACTTGTTTATTTCTCCATTTAACCTATTGGTATACATTTGACTCAAACCAAAAAAAGTAGACAGGCTTAGTATCTAAGTTGTAACCCATTGTTTTGCTTTGTCTTCATCAAATTTACCAATACATTGAATTTCTACTCAACTATGCATGCATGAATATATGACAGATCAAATAACACATTATCAATAGAATTTAGAAAAGTTCAAACTTCAAGAATTGAGGAAATAATAGCATAACACTTAAGAGTATCAGATGACAATTGGTAAAAGAATAGGAACTGGGCCAGGAAACAATTTAACTTTAGTTTGGCAGGGAAAAAATTTCAATGATTCTATCAGGTCAAAATTTTTTTTCTAGATTAAAAAAAAAAAAGAAAAAAAAAAAAAGCTGCATATGGACATCTTTACTTTTTAATTATATAGATTGAGATTATTCTAAATTTCACATGATTTCAAATCCTTTATATATTTAATCTTAAGATTTCTTTCAACTTTTTAGAGGCAAGAGTATATCATCATGGTGTATTTGTTAATAAACCTGTCTTATACATCATTATTAGTGAGTAGTGTGTTCAATCCTCACAGATTACTCCTGCTTTCCTAGAGAGTCGTTTAATGGAATATCAACTCCTAGCGAGTTGTTTAATGGCAAAGTAGGGTTGGGATTTATGTGTGTATTTTGTAGTGAAATTAAGTGTTTTTTTTTTTATTTTTTTTAACATTATAGTCATGTCAAAAGTTGTTAATTTTTGTATTTATAAACTGTACTTAGTTTTTTTTTTTTTTTTTTTTTTTCAACATTTGGTAAATAAGTGTGTTTCTTTTAAGAATTTAAAATGTTATCTGGATTGATCCTGGTAAAGAATTCTTTCAGGTTATTTGTTTGGTAATATTTGATTCAGGCTAGTTTCATGTTATTACATGTCATTATATGGCTTCTTTGCATGTCATGCATATTGGGGCTTCCTGCTTTTTAGTTGGAATGAGTGCTTGATATATGTGTGTGTACTATAGTGTCTTTTGTCAAAACTAAACTACTTTGTAAACAACTTATAGAGACAGACTTGACATTTACAGTTGGTATATATGATACACCTAAAATAATAAATTTATTTAAACGAGCATTAGGAATTATAAAATTACATGTTTGGCTAGAGAGAATAAAGCCTCTTACTCGAGTGTATTGGCTTGAAACTGTATTTCTTTAAGTTAAAAATAAAATGTATCTTAAATGAAAAAGTTGTTAAACTCTGCTAAAAAAAAAAAAAAAATGATGTATTTACTACCAAAATAAAATAAGAAACAGAGAAAGATAATTAGGTCACTCCTTCACCATCCACCTCCCTGATAAAAGGAAAATTAAAATAAAATAAGAATTCATTTAATTAAACTCACCAGTTGTAAACTGGAGAGAAAGTTTAAAAGATCTTTTTTATTTTTCAGGATTTTTTTTTTTTTGTAACAAACACTTTGAAAAGGAAAAAAATTTTCAAATATCAGACAAGAGCAGAAAGTGCCTTTGAGTATAATAGACACTTCCACACTACTTACAAAGTGTGTTAATGTAACACAAAAGGATTGAAGGGAAAATCCAACATTACCAATTACTGCATGCCTAAGTATGTTAGCTTGTCTATTTTCAAGAATATGTATTTTTGGATAACTTGAATTTAATGTAACTTGAATTGATGTAAGACATCAGAAAATTCACTTTGTCAATTAAAAAAAATAACCTATTTGTAAATTAATAAAATTTCAAACTTTTGCTAAGCTTAAAATATAACACTAATAAGGTAACTTAGAAAGATAGCAATGCCAGAATCCATGTTTTAAACAAAATCTTTTTAATACACAACCACTCCATTTTGCATTTTATATTCATTACAAGAGAAATGGCAAGCAATTCACTATTTAAAAAATGAAGTATAATCATTAATTATTCAAATGTTTTAGCAAACAGAAACATAAAAGAAATTGCAGGTCTTAATTTAATGACCTAATATTTAATTTAGAAGAGTAACTAAAACATGGAGAAAAAAAAAATCTCACATGAAGTTTAAACAAAGCTAGAGTTGAACAATGCTATGGCCATAAGTAGTAAGTAGGCCATGGGGGTCATGATTTAATCAATGTTGTAATGAATATGGCTTGCTAAGAAGCAATAATTCTTGGCAAACAATGAACAAAGCTCTAAGTCTGAAAGCTACACAGACAGAAAATTTTTTTTTAGCAATTTACTATTTTAAAATCATGTATAATCCATTAAAAATTTTGAAAAAAAAAAAAAAAAAAAAAAAAAATATTTAGAGAAAAGAATATCAAATTGTCATTAGTTAAAATCTGTTAATGCACATTTGGTCTAATTTTATATTTATGGTCATTTAATTATCATGAGTATGTAGTCAAGTGGCCAGAACATCCGCTTTCCAACCGTGAGACCCAGGTTCAAAATTACCATCCTTATTTATGAGGAAGATGACTTCTCAATGTTATCAACCTGGGGAAGTGATCCCAGCATGCAGCACCTTTGGAAGTGTTTGAAGGCCATACCACGAGCTGACCCAAGACTTGTGAGTGAAATTGGGTAGACGGAATTGTTAAATCAATGACTGTGCTAGCACAAAGTAACAAGTCATTGTGACCGATGGTTTGAGTATACTTGGCCCTGTTCAAACTGTTGATCATGACAGATCATGTGCTCACTCCCAGAAACTGTAACTAAGGTCCATTCACCATAATTGCAGTATCTGTGGGTGCTAAAAAAAATGCAAATGGATTTGGATTGTAGCAAAAAGACAATGACAACTTCACAAAAGTACAACATCAGAAAATAACAGTGTCCAACATTATGAAAGTAACACCAACAGTTAAGTAATTTATCAACTAAAATGACACTTTGCATGCATTAAGAAAATCTATGAAGAGCGAAATATTAGCAACTCAACTCAAGCCATGTTATTGCACATTTCTTTATTGAAAAGTAATTTCTCATCTCTGGCATGGGGTTGTAAGCAAAACTTACAATTTTTTATTAATTAATCAATGTCAGTAATACAAAATAAGAATCTGACTAGAGCAGAAGATTGGGGTAATTAAAGAGTTTCAAAGATTCTCCCAGCATAAGACAACTTTACATTCTTAGAGAAAAAGAAGTCTATAGATGATATCATTGAAGAATAACTCGGACAAACTGTAATCCACCATCCATGAAGATTATGAACTATACAGGTGATGAAAGTGAATTGTTTTAGTGTGAAATGCTGACTAAAACAATTGCATCCATAGAAAAAGGCAATCATTGGGACAATGTGCAGATGGATAGCATTACATTTTTGCATAAATTACTACTTGCATGCATCAGGTGCTATGTTAATTCACATTGCACCAATAATCTATTTCCGATGAAATACAAATTAGAAGAAAAGGCATGGCTGATATATACATTTTTTTTTTCCATTATTGTTTTTAGAAGAATTTGTAGGTGCTGTCCCAATTATATTAAGCAAGTATTGAACTCAGTGTACACTATTGTTTGTTAACATTATGGCATGACACAGTATGAAAGGGAGCCAATGAAAATGGTAAAACCAAGATTATCAAGTGTGTATCTTTTCTCATCAAACACCACTTTGGTGCTAGTCACTTGGTCAGAGAATCCTGGTTGTAAAACTGCATGCCATTGTCAATGAAAGCAGTTTCAAATTATGAAATCATTCATAGTGAAGGACGCTTTGGTCCTAACTGCTGAATCTTGGGACAGCATCAAGTCAACAACTGTCTCAAGACATTGGTAGCAGTAACAATGAAGAAAACACTTTTCCAAATCAAAAGATTGAGGACTGAAATCACTGAGAATTGCTGACAGTTAAAAACTTAGGAAATTTGTAAACCCTAAGATCATTGCCTAGATAAAATGTGATGACAACATTGGAACAGAAACATTCAGCAATGATCAGTTTATGAAGTCACAAAAGTACAGAAGACAAAATTGGGACAAGCAAAATTAAATACTGACACACAAAGTCTACATTAAAGTTTATAGACTGTTTGTAGAAATTGTTATGAAACAAGACTAATTCCTTGAATTTTCAGTTTCATTATTTAAATGATAATGTAATTTTATTTAAATGATAATGTAATTTTATTTAAATGATAATGTAATTTTATTTAAAGAAAATAAAACACTTAAGCAACAGTTTTTGTGTGTTCAAATATGGTTTACTTTTTCTTTAATCAGATATCAGAAAAAGCTAACCAATTTCATTTAGACAACTGATATTCCACTTTCTTTGCATCTAAATATAAAATATTTACTACTGTATTTTGCTGCTTATAAGACACTGATGCATTAGATGCCTGTAAGTATGATTTACTTAATCAAGCGGCAATACCCAGCATATGCAAATGAAAGCCTAGTATACAAGAGTGTGAGGTGTTACTTAAGCAGGTGTTACTGTAGCAGGAATTTAAATTCCTGTCAATATTCCAGTATCCCAACTGCATAAATAGCTTCTCTCAAAATGTTAATTTTGAAATACCAGATTTGTTTTACTTTCAAACGCTCAGAATAAAAAATAACTGGGAAGCTGTGGTTTTTGAAGATATTTCATAGGGGAGGGAATATGCGACTCATAAGCGTCAATATATAGTAATCAAACAAAAGAATTTAAGTCACATTTGAAAGAGAAACTATTTTACTGCAACATTAAAAAATGCTCAGATTATCTAATGCCATTTTTATAAGTTTGTATTCCTAAAAACTTGCTTACTTGTAAATCTTTCAAGAAATTTCACAAATTTATTTAAAACTTCATTAGAAAGACTCAAATCAATAATTTAACATTTACATTGAAATAAACAGATGACAGAACCAGGAGATATAGTTGCATATTTAATCTGAAACAAAATGCTAAATAGGATTTTATGTTTCACTTTTAAAAACAAAACAGCCAGTTATTTATTTTCACTATTTCTTTTCTGCTTCTGTTTAATTAACCAGTGATAAGATTTGACAAAGATTAATAAAGTAATTTCATGCCAGTCTAGTCTATAATTAGAAAGATCTGCATATGAATTAAATAACTTCTAGTGGTTGAAATATTGGTGGAGAGAGGGACTGTCATCTATTACAAATTACTGGACAAAGAAATCTACTTATTCACTAAATATTTCTTCACCATCATTAGTTCTTTTACATGAAACTATAAATAGTTAATTATAGTCAAGAGTGAATAAGAAATCTATTTCTTTTTCAACAACAAAAAAGTTATTTTGTGATAAAAATGATCTTCATATGATGGTACTAAATTGTTTTATATTTAATATACAGCTCATCTGAAGTTATTATGCAAATCATATAAACCTCAATTACTCTAATTTGCTTTGAACAATTTTTGTCAAATTTTAACCAATTAATTTAGATGTCAAAACAAAGCTGGAGTTAAATCTTTAGGAAGTTTCAACGTTTTATTAAAGTTATTGGATTTATTATAAAAACTGCAGCGTGAAATTTTTTAAAAAGATTATACTAATATTATTTTTTAAGGCCTCTGAAATAATTTTTTTTCCCATATGTTGAAACATGGTTAATGTTAAGGATCTAACAAATGCTGAAAAACAGAAAATAGCAAAGTTATTGAGAGAGGGAATGTCCACATTGGAGATATCAAAGGAGCTTTGCAGAGACCAAACGATAAAGTGAGCTGTTGAAAATATAATGAAGTTAAGCAATAGAAGCAAAGGAAAAAGGCTTTAAGGACTTGCCTCCTTGAGGGGAATGCAAACTAAGATGAGTTATAGTGAAACAACCACTTTTGACCAGTGCTCAGATCTTTGGATAGACTGGAATTGAAAGAATCGAGGACAAAATGTATAAACTACTTCATAAACTGGGATCTGTTAAATCTCCTATGCAAACTCCTCTCAAAGCAAATATCAAAATTGAATCACAAAATACATGAAAATTTACTTTTCTAGAGTAATTTTCATGGATCAATCTCAGGTGACACTTGATGGACTTGCTAAAGATTGGTTTTTATCTGATATAGATGTGCATATAGCTAAAAGGCAGCAGAAAGGAGGTGGCAGTGTGATGATATAGGCCGAAAGTGCTGACAAAACCATTACTGAACTATTCAAAGTCAATAAAGGAGTTAAACTGAACAGTGCTAATTACTGTGACTGCATGAACAAGACTTTCTTTGAATGAAACACATCCCAGCTTTGCAGTTTTAAAGTGAAGTGTGTACTTATGCATGACAATGCTCCCTCTCATGTATCTAAAGTTAACCATGAATTCTTTCAAGCTTGAAAGGTTTACAGGAGAGTAGATAATGTAATGGCCATCATCAAGTCTGATCTGAATCCAATCGAGATCAATTGTGAAGATGTAATTACACGAAGGTGGCAAACAATATGACAGAAAAGCAGACCTATGGGAAGCAACTAAGACAATCATGAACCTACTGAATAAAAAAGATTTAAAATCAATAGATTATAGATTGCTGGTCATTATTGAGAAGGGTCACTATAAATGCTTCAAAAACTTATGTTTGTTATTTGTTCTATTAGATACTTTGTGATTTTAAGTAAATAATTTGGCATAATAACTTCAGATTGCAGTTTTCATAAATCCAATACCTTTCATAAGACATTAAAATTGCCTAAAAATTTAACTCAAACTTTATTTTGATATCTAACTTAATCATTTAAAATTTAACAATTGTTCAAAGCAAAATGAAGAATAATTCATTAAAATAAATTCATTTTTATTAAATTTAGAGATAAAGCAAAATATGTAGCCAATTTGAGAATTAACTCAATAGAAAGAGATTTCATATGCAGACTAATAGGATTATATGTTAATATATCTATCTCATTTTTTATACAAAGAACCATTTTAGACATTAGAAAGAGGAGGAGAAACTGGTAGAAGAATGTGTGTGTGTGTGTGCGTGACTATTTGTTAATGAGTAAGCAAATGACTAAAAATAATATTAAAATAATACAGGGGCTGCAAAAGTAGGTATACAGTAAGTATTATACCAGTATTATAATAATGGTTCTAGGATTCATTAAAATAGTTTTTGATATTTTTACTTTAATAATTTTTATTGTTTTAATAAATAATAAATGTTTTGTAGGTAAAGAGGATTGTGTAAATGATGAGGGCAAAACAGTTTGAATATTTGAGGGATCGATATGTTTATTATGTTTGTATAATCAATACACTACATTTTCATTATTGTATACCTACTTTTGCACACCCTTTAAGAGAATTATTTTTAAAGGATTGGTTCTCTTGCACCTCTATCATGTGATGCCATCTAAACTAATACACTGTTACCATGACCAACATAAATGGGAGGAGCTAATAAAACTGACCAGATTAGCCAGCTCTTAACCTTATGTTTTATTAACACAGAAGCAAGATTTGACGTCATAACAGTAAATAAAACTGCAAAGAAAAACATTCAGTTAGCTTTCATGAAATATTCAATAACATCTTATAAATTGTATGGCCAGGTAATAGTTTAATGGTTATCTTTATTCAAGGTTATTTCAGTTATCACAAAACATGCCCAAACACATTTTTGAGTGTGCTTGTCACTTCTAGAGAGTCAGTGTGTGTGTGTGTGTCAGACATTGCTAGTACACTGCTGGGCAAAGGGCTTCCATGATGAACCCAATTGTTATTCTCTGCCATGTCTTACCTACAAAACTATCTCATCTCTCCATCTTGGCATTTTTAATATAAGTTTATCATTAAGAACCAATAAAGCCAACCTTTTGTTCTGTTATCTTTTCTGTTTACTATGTATCTCAATCACCATTTTTCTATATCTGTTTTAATTTATGCTGATTGCTTTCTATCCTTTACAAATAGAAATATGCACACTTCTCTTTTAATGTAAATTTAAAAAATTAGGAGTTAAAACTGACAAAAAGCAAATCATTTGCCCCATTCTTAAAGAATGTTTTTGTTCTAATGTCCCCAGTTTCTTTAAGCAGTTTAAAAAGACTCATTTTTGCATATTGCAATATCACCTAAAATTTTTAGATTTCACCAAGAAATAAGACCTTTCTAATACAGATTATGCCAATACTAATTTGTGAAAAAAAAAACAAACATAGCAATCATTGAATTATGTTATTGAATCAGAAAATTTTTAAGCCAGTTTCAAGGCAAAATAAATTAATTTAAAGCTACTAAGTTAGGTAACTCCACGAAATCGCTAAAAAAAGAGCATAGCTTGATGAAAAAGACGCCAAACTTGCCGAAAACTAAATTTTATTGTCTAAATGCTTATGTTATTATTAAGAGGAAAGACCAAAGTTTTTTTTTTTTAATTATTTTAAAAATTTTCCTTCTTTTTAGAACATTCTAAATTTTGATTAAAAAACTTTTTTTTTCTATTTGTATCAGCGGAACTAGTAAATAACAGACAATTTTAGCACGTTTTTTTGGTATGACACACATTAATTTGAAAAATCGTGCAAAAAATAGAAATAATTATCGGATGTTAATGAAACTTTCAGAAACTATTCACAGATGATCGAAATTATTATAAATATGTTTTTTTTATGAAAGTCATGGTAGAAATTTTTTTTTTTAAATATTTATTACCCCCCATAACTAATTTTATGAAAACGATAGAAATTGATCGCATCGGTTTTAGTGATTACAATAATTAAAAGCACAGGGCTTTGAGGAATGCAAATCATGTTTTTTTTGTTTTTAATTGGATACGCAGTACCTGAAAATCAGCTCTGAATTGTAACATACAAAACTCAATAAAACAAAGATATTATTTAATTTCAAATGCTTTTATTTGCTTTTAGTTGTTTTTATGAATATGGACAATATTTTCTGAAAGCAAAAAATTTTTTTGATGAAAATGAATTTTTAATACAATTATTTGTTATTTCATTAATTATAATAGATTTTACATTTAAGTTGTTAAAATATTATAAAATTAGTTAAAAGCCGCATCGGATATGAGATAGATCTTTTTTTAGCGCATTGTAAATTGTATCATTTTGACTAATCAGAAAATACCCAGTAATTAAGAAATGTAATTTTGTGCTTATAATCGAGCTGTAATTATAAAATACGGAAGACCAACCAGAATATAATTAAGTTGCGTTATTTGAGTTAAGCATTGTTCTCTGCTGTTAAGGCCTTTACTTTTGCGAAACACGTGTGGAGAAGTTAATTTGATTTTTCAATTTCAACTGAGAAGGGTACCTACAAGTATCAGTATCATCTTATGAAATTTTAATCTCAGTTACGACATTTTTCCATAAATATCAAAATTAATAATAAAATGAATGTAAATACAAATAACAGTAGAATGTAATAAATGTACATAAAATTATAGTATTTTATGTACAATTCTGATAAAATTTCATAAAAAAGGTACCTATAAATTAATTAGATACCTTTCTTAAGAAATATGAAATTTAATGTCACTCTTAACAGTTTTATTTCAATTTCTTTACAATATATTTCCCATAAAGCATCATAAACGTAAAAAAAAAAAAAAAAAAAAAAAATTAGACCGCTGAAAGTTTTTCGTTAAAAATAACGGGTAAATAATTTGTTCACGTAAATGTAAATTATTTCACTTTTTCCTCCCGTAGAACAAATTAGCCTCATGGAATTCGTAAATATATCATTCATCACATGTCAAGAGATGCGAAAGTTTATGACCTGCTTTGTTTTATTTTCAAATTACATCTTTTTGGCACAAAAGCTAAGTTAAGTTTGGTTCAAAATATTTTAAATAAACATTATAATTTCCGATTTTCTTAAAATAAGTTTTGAAAAAATGATAATTGATATTTTAAAAAATTTCAAAGTCAGATTTCCATTTTTTTTTTAAAATGGAAAAAATGGTCAATTTGTCTGACTCAAAAAAAAAAACTAGATTTTTAACGAAAATTTCGGACGTGCTAGGAACGATTCAAAAATGGAAAAAAATACCCCCAAAATACTTTGACCTTTCCTCTTAATAATAAACATTTAGACGATAAAATTTTGTTTTCGTCAAGTTTGGCGTCTTTTTCATCATGCTATGCTCTTTTTTTAGCGATCTTGTGGAGGTACCTATACTAAGTGAAAACAATGAAAAAAAAATAATGAATAAAAGTAAAGATTTAATTAGAATCAAGTACACAAATTGAAGTCAATAACTTCAAGGAAATCAGCAAATCATTGTTAATAAAATATTGAATCTTTTAACAACCTGAAACCAAAAAAAAAAAAAAAAAAAGTTTGTTTTTGTATGAAGCAAACATGAAGTAAACTATTTTTTCAGTAACTAATTAAGACTTAACTGAAGTTGTAAAAATGTGAGTGCTTTGACTAGTGCCTACTTAAGTCAAGAGTAACCAAGGTCAAATTTTATGTAAATAACACTTTTTTTTCTCTAATGAAAACTGATATAGATTTCATATGCTGTTATATAAATGATGACTAAAGTTAAAAAGGCCTAGGCTCTAAGAGAAAAACCAAGCTACATGGGTTTTACCAACCATCCCCAGGGGAAATTTTAGGCTATACACTATGAGCATTACTACTTAATCTTTGCAGAAAAAAAGTATTGTCATTTGAACCATAGCATTTTAATTTGACAAATTGTGAAGTCATCTAAAGTTAAATGCACAGAAGCTGTTATATAAGTACACAAGTCACAGAAAAATTATAAAATAATTGAAGCAGATGAAAAAGTAAAAGGAAAAAAGTGAATTACTTTTGTAGCTAGCATATTTTCGTTATGGTTAAAAAAAAAAAAAAAAATACATGATATCAGATACTAAAATACAAGGAGAAAATATAAGAATTTATTTAGAATATAAACAGTTTTGCTTAGCATGTCATTAAGTTTCAAGCACAATAATTTTTTTTTTTTTTTTTATAGAGGTAAAGTAGGAGGAAGTTATTTTTAATTTATTTAAACACGGTACCTTCACTAATTTGCTAGGGAAAAAAAAAAAGAAAAAAAAAGGTCCTTCCATAAAAAAAAAAAAGGCCCCAAACTTGCTAAAAACAGTTTTATCGTCAATCTTTATTTCTATTAAGAGGAAAGGCCAAAAACTTTTTTTTATTATTTTATTAAATAAAAAATTTAAAATAAAAACAATCCTTTCTCACATGTTCTAATTTTGGTTAAAAATGTTTTTCTTGTGTCAGCACAGGGAGTGCAAAGATTACTATAGGAAATTTTAGTGTCTTTTTTGTGGGGAAAAAAAAAAAAAAAAAAAAACACACTGATTTGGAAATTCTTCCAAAAATCAAATAATAGTTGGATTTAACGAAATTTTTGGGATTTACATGAATTTTATATTAATTAAAAGCAGGACTTCTTGGAGATTTTGTTGAAAACAACTGACAAAGTGTGATGGTTGATGTTTTTAAATAATTTTTCATGTGTTCGAAACTTGCATAAAAGAAGGATTGCTACCCAAATACACACACACCAAAAAAAAAAAAAAAAAAAAAAAAAAAGGCTGTCTATTCGCTGTATGAAGATAGACACCAAACAATAGGTATTTATTTTTATTGATTTGAACATTGAAGGAAACGAGCAGTATTTTAATTCAGTAAGAAAAATAAAAATGTAACACCATTAAGAAAAAAAATGGTCTTAGAGAATTTGTGCAATTCATAGAGAAGGTATTGTGACTAATTGCAAACCACTTTTGACATATTCAAAGTTTTGTGCTGAAGATTTCTTGGTGAATAATGCTTCATGGTCAGATAGACTAGATGTTGGTAGTAATTAAGACAATACTTGAGAATATTCAATGTCATTCAATGAAGGAATTAGCTAGCACTCTGAAAATACCCAAATCAAACAGTAATTATCATTTGCACCAACTTGTTTATGTTAGTCATTTTGGTGAGTGTAGCCTAGAGATAAGAATAAAGCATATGTAGTTCATTACTATAAGTTCTCTCCAGAGAAACAATATTATTGATGCAAAAAAGTATGATTAAATGAAAGCAACAATCAACAAAACATAGAAAATTAGAAAAAGTATATTTCATCAGCTAAAAGAAGTTTTCTATTATCAGCTGAATTCGTCAGATTTTCTATCTTTGGATTACTGTTTATCTTAGTCTTTATAAAAATTTTCCTTGAAAGACTGCATTAAATGCCACCATCAATTTTATAGATACTTTTAAATAATTTTTAGAAAAAAAAAAAAATCAATCCAAATTAAAAAAATTTTACAATAACTTTTATAAAAGAAAGCTGTTTGTAAATCTTTAATCATAAAACTGTTCTGTAAATTATTTTAACTGCTACAAGATCCAGCTTTAAAACTTCATATCTACGTTATAATACAAGACAGTCTTAGCCACTTTTTAAAAGTTGGGTTAATATTTTGCTAAGAGAATTTAAACTAGATAAGGATCATAAGGAATGCCACTTTGTCTAGGAAATAAAAAGCTGTAAACATTTTTATAAAATAAAATGTTTAAAAAGGATAAAATCCAGATATATTTAATCCGAGTTAAGACTAAAAATAATTGGCGCCAATAATCAGGGTTATTCAGATATAAAAAAATATAATACATTAAATTGTAAAACAAATGGTCACACACAATTTTATCAATATGAATAATAAATTCTAAAACTCCCTTCCCATGTCTCCCTTCAGGGAACATGTAATGACAGTTCTCTAAAGATTCCATTAATACCTGCAAGCCATGGACTGTCAGGGCTGTTCTTGGGGAAAATATAGTGGATTCTTGTTGCCTTCCTCAGTTTTGAATTCAGTTTTCATTTAAAAGCAGGATAAAAAGAAAACTATTTTTAAAAGTAAAAAAAAAATCTTAAACCTAAGAACACATCTTCTGTCTTAATGTCATTCAAAGTAAGATTCACTATTCACTTATTTTGATTGCAAATAGGACAGTGCAGCTAAAAAATCAGGTATAAGTAAACAAGTTTCCACTTCCTATAACAATTTTGAGTAGTTTAATGTAAAGTAAATAACCAATTAAAAGTAATCCATAGATTTTATTTGTACCCAAAGCTCAAGTCTGCTTTTTAAAAAACTGCAGCAGAAATCAACTCATCACATTAATACTTGTGGATAGCATCTTGTCAATTATAATGCTAGTCACATGAAAAACTATTTATCCTACAAGCTTTAGTCTAAGAATTGAATTGCAACTAATATTACTGCTAAATTTACTTTCATTTAAAATATTGTAGAAAGGTTTGAAAAATGCTAGTTTAGAACAGCCAATATTTGATTTTTAGGATGAGAGTAATATGAACACAATCATTATATTATTGATAAAGAAAGAGAAAAAAATTATTCACTATAAATAAAGTGTTTTTAAGACTGGAGAAAAAAGAAAAAACCTATACAGACAAAAATTGTCCCAAATTAGAGCATGCAAGTCATTTATAATATTGGAAAATAAGATGTGAGAATATGAATTTCAAAAATTCTAAAAAGCATAAAAATACATGACAAATACCAATTGTCACATTGAAATTTTCCATTTATTTTTCTTTATAAGAGTTGAAAAAGGCCAGGAAACTTTTTTCTTTTTAAAAAATACTATATTATTCTTCACAGAAGAATAATCTGCACCCCACACTTAAAAAATTATTTCTTATTCTTAGCAAGCTGCAGAGCACCAAATGTTTGCTTACATACCAAGACTGAGCTTATTTATATTTTACACATTAAAGGCCAAAGAAAAACAAAGTTTTATTTGGAGTTTTTTTGTCATCAGCATAGGAGCAACTTAAAAAGAAAGAAAAGGAGGAGGATTTAGTGTAATAAAGATATTTTGACTAACAATGTACAACCATGCAATCTAAATTATAGAATCAAAGAAAATGATAAAAATACACAACCAAAAATTTGGTACAAAATTCAAAAGCAATTGTAATAAAAAAATTCTTGTACATAAATACTTGAGAAAAGAAGTTTTTTTTATGTTAACCAAAAGTATAAACTTGATAGCATCATTCTTATGGGTCAGTAACCAACAGTGTTATATACAGGAGAAAAAAAAAAAAAAAAAAAAAAATAGAAATGAAATGTGACAAACAGTAAATCATTTGACAATGTATTTTTTTTATTTGCATATTAATCTTAAATTTCTCCGTGGAAAAAGTATAAAATTAAGTTTGTTTTGTAAGGAGTTTGTGTTTATTGACATCATAATTAAAAAAAAAAAAAAAAAAAAAAAATCACTTCAAACAAGGCAATAAATCCACTAAAATGCAGGACGTTACTGCGTGTGAAATAATACAAAAAAAAAAAAAAAAAGACATTAAGGAGTGAAAATAATCAAAACAAGAATTAAGACAAGATAATGTTTGACATTGCATTTAAATTTTTGAAGATCAAAATTGACTGGAAAGTAAAAAGCCGAAAGAGTTCCACAAGCAAGAAGTGCAATAGAATAAATTGTTAGCATAGAACTTATGGTTACATAGAGAATATACAGTGTGCAGCAGAAATATCTCCCACATAATGGCAAGATATTACCTCAAGGAAGACACCATTGCCACTAATGTTTTACCATCATGGTTTTACCATCATGTGGAAGGTATTCCTGATGTACACTGTACAAGTATTGATGAAAACTTTTTTTAAAGTAACTAAAAAAGATGTTTGTGAACTTAATTAGAGAATGGAATTATCTGCAAATAATTCTATCCTCCAATCAAGTTTTCAAACAAATTCATAATATGCAGTAAACATTTGATAATCTAGTAGACCCCAAAATTCAGAATTTAACAATTCAGGTAAAAATTACATTGCACAGTACAACACTTATAGAGAAGAAAATATAAACAACCCCCACCTTTGCCTGCAAAAGGGAGACAAGCAGTATGGAGATTTCTTAAAAGTTTATAATCCGAGCTACTAATTATACTCTTACCACTTACATTCTTAAAAAAAAAAAAAAAAAAAATACATTTTTTTTTTCATATGTATAATAAAACAGATTATATCTAGAATTAAAAATACAAGTCAGTCAGCCTTTTAGAATTAAAAATACAAGTCAGTCAGCCTTTTAGAATTAAAAATACAAGTCAGTCAGCCTTTTAGAATTAAAAATACAAGTCAGTCAGCCTTTTAGAATTAAAAATACAAGTCAGTCAGCCTTTTAGAATTAAAAATACAAGTCAGTCAGCCTTTTAGAATTAAAAATACAAGTCAGTCAGCCTTTTAGAATTAAAAATACAAGTCAGTCAGCCTTTTAGCCTTTTAGAATTAAAAATACAAGTCAGTCAGCCTTTTAGAATTAAAAAATACAAGTCAGTCAGCCTTTTAGAATTAAAAATACAAGTCAGTCAGCCTTTTAGAATTAAAAAAAATAGCCTTTTAGAATTAAAAATACAAGTCAGTCAGCCTTTTAGAATTAAAAAACAAGTCAGTCAGCCTTTTAGAATTAAAAATACAAGTCAGTCAGCCTTTTAGAATTAAAAAATACAAGTCAGTCAGCCTTTTAGAATTAAAAAATACAAGTCAGTCAGCCTTTTTAGAATTAGAATTAAAAAAAATAGTCAGCCTTTTAGTCAAGTCAGCCTTTTAGAATTAAAGAATTAAAAATTAAAAATACAAGTCAGTCAGCCTTTTAGAATTAAAAATACAAGTCAGTCAGCCTTTTAGAATTAAAAATACAAGTCAGTCAGCCTTTTAGAATTAAAACAGAAATCTAAAAAGTAAAATTTTAAAGAAATTATTGAAAAGTTTTCCTGAAATAGAAAAATATAAACCACAGACAAAACATCAGGTCACATTGAAATGAAACAGAAAAAATATAAATAAAAATACAAAAAGTCATGAAGAGAGAAGTAAAAAAAATAAAACAAAAAGGTTAATAGAAAAATATAAGGAGGGTGAGCAAGCTTCTTTTTAGACAAGTTAAAAGAAAAAAGAAAATTGAACACACACACGCATCCATGGAATCGGTCAAAATTTACCTCTCTCTAACTTTTTCTGGAAGTAGTTCAGATTTTTCCTCAATGCGAAATGCATCCAGAGTAGCGTTCCGCAGGCAACAAGACAAGCTACCAAGACTAAAAACCCCGAGACAGTCAAGCATGTCGTGCACACACTCGAACGACTGCGTCTAGAAATAAACAGGGAGGAAGCTGTTAGTGGAATTAAAAAGCTGCAAAACCCTGTGTTAAAACATGGAGGGAATGAGAAAAGGAAGACAGATACTTCAATGTTGATTGAGATCAGAAAAGCTTTTGATTCCTAAAAGAAAACAATTAGATAACGAATTGGGATCTCAGAAAAATGCAACTGCAACATTGTATCTATGTATTACTTCTCCACAAGTACATGAGATGGAATATGGGAAAACCAGTTGGATGTTTCATTTTTTTTTTCCATTCTATCACTAATGTTTCATTCAATAAGAACATTAGATCAGCTGAAAAAGTAAGATTTTTTTTACCATGGTAATCTTGCTACTTAGAAATGTTGTGGTTAAATGTTTGGAAAATTTAAAATTAAAAATATTTCTGAATAAAATATCTGAACTATCAATGAGACTTACATTGGAAAATGTTAAAATAAATGTAAAATATAATTTAATGTTGGAAAATAAAAGTAATGTTAAAGAAAACTGTATATCTAAAGAAAATAGTGAATACATATAATTCAAATTCTAATGTATATTATTTAGGCGGTAAAAAAATACAGCATTAAAGTTTGTAGAATTTTGTGATGTTTAAAGAGTCCATTTCAATATTTCCTTCAAGTGTTATCTTAGCCAAAAAAAAAAAAAGTGATGTGTTATAAAACTTTTTGATTATTAACATTGAATCCTATAGATTTTCTAAATTTATGAGTAAATTTAACCATTTTTAAGATCAAACTTTGTATATTGTACATGGGAGCATAAAGAATTTAATGTATCCTCAATTTTTATAGCACTTGTCTTCAGAGATGTACTTTTTTTTTTAAAGTGTCTTTCACCAATATAAATTTCATCATGTGGGATTTTATATATGCCACCATTCAATTCATTTTTCTTATTTTTGGCCTATTGTGTCTCATGTGAGATGATGGTAGTGTGGTTTTATCATAAGCAATTATTTGAAAAAATGGATTTGTTGGTAAAGAGATATCTAAAATCTCCAGAATTTTTTCATGTTAATCATTGCTGCACATCTGATTTTTAGGTTTAAAATTCCTGTGTATATTGAGCTTTCTTTTTTTTTTTTTTACCATTAATATGAAGTAGTGATTTGAACACATTTTCAATATAGTCCAGCTTTTCATCAAAATAGTTTTTTTTTTGTGGTGGGGGATATATATCCTAAATATTCTAAGATAAACAGGGGTTTATACAGGAGGTGCATGACATATGCCAAGAGCTATGATTTTTTGGTGGGAGGGGTCAATCAAATATCATTACACAATAAAAGTAGATGTTGAGAATGCAGAAAAAATTTAATGGTAAAATACTTTACGTCCATCTCAAAAATTCAAGTGGATAATGAATTCTAAATAAAACTGTCTATTTGAGATTCTATTTAGAATTTCTTATTTACATCCAAGATACAGAAATATTTACAGTTGCCCTATAATTGTGATAAATTGGAAAGGGTCATCTATGTTTATATTATCTATAGACAGGAAACCAAAATTCATTAGTTCAAATACAAATATCAACATTGAAATGTCTGTTTCCTCTCTGCAAGAGTTAGAATATTATTTTTTTTAATCTTGTAACTTTGCAGACATTGTATTACATAACTTTTTTCACATTTTAGTAAAAGAAAAAAAAAAAAAAATTACATGAAATATTTCAAACTGAAAAGAAAAATGTCATTATTTCTAATAAATTTAAACTATAAAATTTTTAGCCAATATTCTAATAAAAAATATGATGTCTGGCATAAGTTCAAAATAAAATTGGTAAAATACTTTCAGCAAGCAGCAAATGCTCAAAAATACTCATTGGTATCATTTCTCTCACCTTTACCTTTTCTCCCTTCTACTCATTGTTCAACCTTTCTTTCTTGCAACTCAATATGCTAGAAATGCCTTAAAATCTTTTATTTATTTAGAAAAGGCAATATAATTTTCCACAAATTCAATAAAAAAGATATTCCAAATTAGTTTAATGCTTCGAATTCTTTGTGCAAAAAAAAAAAAAAAAAAAGCTACTAAAAATTCAAAATAAAGGGTCTTAAATTTCTTAAAGACATCTTGACAGAGATTTTGAGTTTCCTTGAAATAAGAATCATCTTTAGATGAAAAAAGTACAAAGCTCTATCTCAAACAACTCAACCAAATTTGTCACCAGCCCAATAGGATCTCAATTACACTATAAAATTTTAATCCAATTCTATGATAATCTACCCATTCCAATGTACAGAATATATAATGAAAAGTAAACTCAAAAATCAATGAAGAATCTTATGAACTTTAACAATTCTGTTTAAATTTTAAAGCAATTTAAAATTTTAAATAACTGATTTGTAAGCAGTTTATTAAATAAACTTTAAAATGAACAAATAAAATTGCAGTTTCAATATTTCTTTCTTAAAAGCTTAAACATTTTAACAATCACTTACAAAAGAAGACTAATAACAACCATTTTGCTAAAATTGTTAATGTTTAAAATTTTAAAAGCTATTGTGTCATTTAAAATTGCATATGAGTTAAGAGACATGAAAAGTTTATATATAAAATTTAAAGTAAATCTTTAGAACAATTCTGAGGAATTTTCTGAATACTATTCAACTACTGCTCAATGAAATGTTTAGGATTTGACAGAAAATGCAGTTATTCCAACTTTAAAATACTATCCTTCCTTCCAAACAACCATGCAATTATGAAACTCAAAAATACTGAAAAAGTTTTGTAATGCTATTTAGAAGGTTATGAAAATATCAACTCTTCATGTAACATTTGTGCATATACAAGACCATTATATATTTTAAAACTCATCACTTGTACAGATGTTACAAGAAAAAGAAAAGAATGCACTTCTAGACCTAGCTATTTCTTTAAGTTAAAAAAAGCAAACATGTAAAACTATATGCAACTACCTGACCCTTTAATACTATTTCTGGATATAAAAGACAAATTTCTCTTATAACTGAAAGACATGCCAAAAAGATCAAAGGGCAGATAAAGTTAACCAGTGAGCAAGCTTTTTATGTTTAAGTGTCCAAAGGGTAAAAAGAGGTAAAATACTTTTTACCATCATTTTTATTAATATTCATTGGTTTCTCAAAAGGCAGTTAGCAAGAGCAAACTTCCTGCTCTTCCCTCTTTTAAATGGAAATTTAAATTACAGGATAATAACAGAGGCAAAGGAAATTCTATTTTGAATTTTTGACAACAAAAAAAATTAAAAAATAAATAAATAATAAAAGGCTTATACAATTTATATTATAACAATGTTCATTTTTAGATTTTAAACCAGAATATCTTACTAGTATTAAGGAAATCAAGAAGAGGAAAAATTTATTTGTTGAAGGTAGTGAGAAGAGTGATTTCATTTTAAAATGACAATCAGCGTCCTTAAAATAACCATCTTCATTTGTTAAGTGGGTCTAACCAACATCGATATGGGTTATATAACCATTTTCATAGGGATAAAATGAATATCTTTTTTTAATAGATAATTAACTACTGCCTGGTCAAATTAAAAGAAATGAACTTAAAATCCTCGTTTTAATTTGAGACATTTTCCAAGAACAATGACACAAAAAGGAAAGGTTTAAAGTGAATTTAATTCATTGCCTAAAAGCATTTTTAAACTACAAACCAAAAATTTTCAATGTAAGCTAAAAATCGCCAAACAAAAGGTCCCTTCCCTAAGATTACAAAAAAAAAAAAAAAAAAAAAATTTTTTTTTTTTATAATACATCTTTTATGTGCCAAGTCCCTTCACTACATGGGTGATCAAGACTCTCCAAAACTTCCAGTCCTTTTTGCCATATCTCCTAAATCCTTTTCTACCATCCATTTACACAAACTTAGACTATTTGCTGTTTCCCCTCAGTCCATAGTGTCGTCAATAGGTCATGTGAATGTCAAGTTCTCCAAGCCCACTTTTCTTATTAAGTGCCCTAGAAATTTCTGATTCTAAATATAAGTGTTCAGTCCATGGTATTCTCAGCATCCTTCTGCAGAATCTCAAGTTTTCTCCATCTGTAAGATCGTTCAGCATTTACTGCCATATGACTGATATTACATAATTTAGCACTATTTTTTGTGTCTAATAAAATCAATCAATTGGCAAAACACGGCATATTTTCTATTACATTCTTTACAAAAGCTCTAAGTATTAAGTAAAAAAGAAAAATACAAAATCCTTGAAGAAAAAAAAAAAAAATGTAAAGAACATAATGGAAAACTAACAAAGACTATTTCTGAAATAAGTTAATTCAACAAAAGAGGATCCAAGTAGAAGTTTTCAGTTTAATCTCAATAAATGTTTAATCACCAAATCTTGCTAAAGCAATAGAAAACATCTTGAGGATGAAATAGAAATTAATTCCTGGCAAGACATTTAGTACAAAGTAATCAAATGAATAATTAAGAATAATCCAGAATATTACATTTGCATGCTTAAACCAGGTTTTAGATTGTTTTAATATCCATTATTGCCATCCAAAATTAATTTCAATTATGCCATAATTGATGTCAGCTGATAAACTGTAATAAAAAAAAAAAAAAAAAAAAAATCTTCCAAAAATAAAACAGATGTCATAGAAATGGAGGATCCAACAAAAATTAGTTGACAATTATTAAACATTATTTAAAAGAAAAAAAAGATATTTTTGCTTAAATATAATGAAAAACATTTGTTTAAAAGATCTAAGTAGATATTGAGTGATTTCCTTACTTACATGTGATAGAAGCCTACACTTAATATTTAAATACTATCCTCGTACAAGCAACACTAGTGTTATAGTTCCTGATCATAACACTAAAAGTCATTTTTTCCTGAAGCTTCTATAACAGTTGACCAAACTGCAGCTCTTTGGCCTTTAATATGTGGTCTTGTGGAAATATGTTGGCTGAGTTACTTTTTTCATCACAGTTAATATAAAAGATATGCTCAATATAGTTTAAACAATCATCAGTCAAGATTTTGAAAATATATATATATATATATATATATATATATATATATATATATATATATATATATATATATATAATTATTTATTTAAAAATATGATTCCAAATCGCTACATAAGAGGTCTCATGTTTCAAAACAAGAGCCGAAAACTTCAATATAATCCTTTAAATTAAATTGAGTTGAAATTAAAAAGGGCTCCGTTCCATCTTCAAGTTTAATTTTTTGTTGGAATAAAGTATATCTGAAATTTACTTGTTTTAAAAGTTGAAATCAAAATCACCATGGTAACAGCTAGGGTGAATTGTCTAAAATGGGTAGAAGAGTGTAGGGTGTTAATATATATATATGCATACTTTGTGATTACTGAAACCAAAACAAATTAAGTTTAAAAATCTGCATACATGAATAAATATTATTGCATACATGCATTTTTTGATATTTATATAAACATTTTAAAATAAAATGTGTATGTAACAAAAATGTATGTTAATTTTGTTCATGTCTTGTAGCTCTCAAACATCTAAACTTTATCATATGTGGGTCATATATAGCAAGTTTGACTAACCCTGTTCTGTAATAACTATTATATTCTGGCCATAATTTACCAAGTCTTTAGAAAATTAAATTTGTTTTTAATTAATAAACCTAAAGTTCATAATTTAAGAGAAAACTCAAGCTTAATAAAAAGGTTGATGCAAAATAACTTAAAACACTAATTAATCAAATAAAGAATATTTACATTTATCCTATGAGATTTCCTTTTTGGAAAATTTAATTAACAATAATACCAATGATATCACAAATAGAATCTATTAAATAATTTAATTCACTCTAAAGATTATATAAAGTGATAAATGCTAAAAGCTTATATAGAAATACATTGAAAATGATTTCACTATAGGAATACATTACATTACAATTATTTAAACAAATTGCATATAGTGACACAAAAATTACTAAAAGCATATATAGGAAGTTAAGATATCAAACTTTACAATAAGCTTGTAAACAGACAGTAAATCTTCCCAATTATAGATAACATTAATAATTCAAACATTATTCTCAGAAAAACTTAGAAAATTGTCTCTCCCATCACCGATTAACTTTGAAAGAATGAGGAAAATGTTATGTAATTACACCATCCCATAATTTCAAAGGAATGGATTAATGGATTTTATTTTTAATCCAACATTTCTTATTACTATAAACATTATTTTTAGTGTTTCAGTAGGTACAGTGTTTTTCTTTGTTTTTTTTTACAGTGTGAATTACATATGCACAGACCGGTAGATATAGTTTACGCTTATAAAAAAACGAAAAAACCAAAAACAGGGTATCTACTCAAACACGTGTATCAACTGAAAATAACATTTAGAGTAATAAGACATCATCCCATACAACACAGAATATTGTTTAAAAAAAAAAAAAAAGCCATGAATTAATGAAAATAATTGTAGCATTCCAATTTATTTTAGCAAGTCCCAATATCCATTCTGTGTGTTTTAAATATGTCAATCTTTATTTTATGTGAAAAATCAACTAAAGTATGACAAAGAATAGAACTATTTTATTATGCCTAATCCTTGCAGAGTCAAATATACAATCACATCAAGTACAATGAGTTAAGCCAATATCATCTCATGAAGATGAATGATTTGCTAATAAAAAAAAACCTTGTTAACTTCATTTGAGGAAGAAAGGAAAAATTCAAATAATTAACATCACACAATGTTCAAACATGTTAAAGCATGTTATCCCTTCTGGAACCTTCTAACATTTTATCAATGAAAATTAAAAGCAAAAAATCAATACTAGTGAAAAATCAATACCTCAAACTAATTGGGTGTATTGTAATTAAGTTAGGAATCACTTTCAGCAGTTAAATTAAGGAGTATGATAATCTAATAAAATCCATCAATTTTACAAGAATTGTTTTCAGTGGGTACATAAAGCCATTTACAGCAATGATTTATTACATGATTTAAAAAAAAAAAAAAAAACCCTTGAGCATATCTGTCTGAGTATTAGGCTAAAGATCACAAAGATAGGTAACTGAATCGAAGCATCATGAAGCGTGATGTGGACATTATGTTAAAAAAAAAAAAAAAAAAAAAAAAAAAAAAAAAGAGAGAGAGAGAATACTGAATAGCAGATTTTTTGCCAAAATGCCACTCCTTCCGCTAAAAAAATTGTAAAATAGAAAACGAGAGATATTAATGGAAATACAGTCTATGGACATCTTGAAACAAATTTCTGAATATAAAAGAAAAAAGGATTATATTGTAATGCTTTCAATAAGAGATAAAAATAAATAAAAATCCCTTAATTTCTTAAAAGTTAGAATGACTCATGTGGGAAATCTAATCTTTACCGAATCTCTAGGAAGGTAAATGGAGAAAGTTTTCCTTTTATTAAAAAAAAAAATAAATAAATAAATAAACAAACAATGATCTTGATAAATGCCAACAAAAAGTGATGTAAGAAAATTAAATCACAAAGTGACAACAGACATTTTAACAGTAAAGGGATGAGAACTGAATGACTGGATAGAGAGAAAGAAAAATGTAAAGACAGAATTTCATAAAATCATGTCTGAAGTTGATGTTCTTGTGAAAAGACAAAAGAAAATTAGTATATTAAGAAAGTAAAAAAACGATTTACATTAATTGCTGAAAATCTTTGCCAGAAGATTTTGCTCCAAATAAAATTAGAAAAACAAAGTTCAGAGCAAACTATTTGAAAGAAAATGTCAACAGATTTATTAACACTTTGCTCATAGATGTAATAATAATAATAATAATAATAATAATAATAATAATACATAAATAGAATTTTAAATACAAATAATCCATGTTTAGTTTTTTTCAGAAATGAGCTGATGCTGATATTAAAGACAAACAGCTGAACAGCAAAGGCTCAAATGTCTACAGCTAGAGTTTGGTATGAATTGTCAGGAGTAGTTGTCCTAAAACTTGCCAGAGTAAAAATTTGTATCTCAATAGCCACAAATAAATTTGCACAGAAAACAGAACATAAAATTTAAGAATTTTTATGCTTTAAAATTTAAGATATTGACTACATAAATTAAAATAATTAACCTTTGCATTGTCTTAAACTAACAATGTTTCCTCAAGCAACAATTCTACAATTCTTACACATTTTAAGGATTTCAGTCTGAATTCAATCAAGCTAACTTCTAAGACTGCATTAAACTATCATTAAAAGTTGCAATTTTTAGTTTAGTCGATATTACTTCACATGTAATATGTTCACAAATATTAGTTCCATTAATTCTAACACTCGACATTGGAATCATGCCAAACAGCTCACAGGCTTTGGATACATTTCAAGTCCTTGTAATACTGCACATAATTAACCTGGCTTTCCAAGAGTCACTGGTTAATTTCAAAGAAAGGTGCCCAAAGTAACATAAAAGTTTTTTTTAATTGCTGCTTTGGTTTAAGATTCCAGGAAAAAAAAATTAAAAATTTATTCAATCATGAAGAATTTCTCTAATTTCAACATAAAATTCTATCTATCCCATTCACATATTTCATAACTTAAAGGATATCTGAAGTTGATATATTAGAGTCTAAAGGGCAGAAAGTATTGTTATCAAATATTAATGTTTCAAACCAAAGATTAAAAAATAAGTCTCAGAAGTTTGGAAAATCACATCAATATAAAAAAAAAAAAAAAAAAACATGGTTGATTAATAAAGTGTTTTTTTTTTTTTAGATTTATTACATTCAGAAAAAGAATTTACTGTTTCAGATTTTATTCAAGTCAATATTTTCATAAAATTGGTATTAACCAAACAGTATTTTCAGCATATACTTATATGAAAATTATTTTGTGAGTTTCAACTTATATCACCTTTTCTTATTAAAAAAAAATATTGATAAATTATTTAAGGTATTAGATTTTATAGCAAAACAAAATTAACTGAAAATTTTCATAGATTTTCTTATGTTCACCCAATACAAAGCTCAAGAGCAAGTCAAAGTAGAGGGTTATTGTGCAGTGTTGTATGATCATAGGAAAAGGCAAGAAGTGAAGTTCATGAGTTTATGCAGGTAAGATAACTGTTAACCTTAAACTTGAAGAGGTCAAGATTTTACTGATTAAGAAAACATCCTGTGAGGAATCCATTTCACAAAGCAGCAGTTTTTGGGAAGAAGCAAAGTGGAATTTACTCCTTAGTAATGGAATATGAAGGGAATGGGGATGATTCACCCTTGTGTATATGGCATGTCAGGTCCCAGTGTCCCAATTGTAAAGTTTAGGGATGGTAGCTCATCAGAACACGTCATAGAAATAGCAATAGAGCAGCGAGAGGCTTGTGACATTTTATCTGTCGGGGGGAAAAGGGTTGTAGGGTGGGAAATAATTCATTACCCACAAGTTCATACCAATGCTTTTGAACTCTATCAAGACTGGCAAGTGATGATTGGGCAGCTCCAGTCCAGATATGGTAACAATCCTCTAATTTTGTTCATCTTTTAAAGATAGTTATAGCAAGAGTCATTATATACTTACTGGAGAGGTACAAGGAACCAACCATTTTTCCAGCATCTTTAGCCAATAGATCAGATATATGAGTTCCACTTGAGGTTCGGGGGAGAGATTGAGTTTCAAAAGACATTCAAGACAAGGATCTCATTGACAGAAGACCAATTCACCATGAGGGGTGAAAGTTCAGCATCTGCTCAGTGGTGGTGGAATAGTTTGTGTTTTTTTTTTTTTTGCTGCATTGAATTTTACAAGCCAGTTCTTCTCTGATTGAGCTACCTGGGCAGGGTTAAAGGAAAGATGAGCTGCTAGCTTCTGTTCTTCCAGAGTTTTGGAGGTGTGTCTATAAACTGTTGTATCATCAGCATAGATACTCACTAAGGATTGGAGTATGCTCATTGGCACATCATTAATATACATCAGAAAGTTGGTAGAACCAAGGAGAGAACACTGAGGAATACCAGCATTCCAATGACTGGCTGTTAAAAACAACCTTCAAGGAGCTACCTGTCAGGAAGGACTTGATATTGAGAAAGCCCTTCCAGAGAGTCCCATAGCTGGAGGGTTTATGTAGCCACACCTTGTCAAAGGCCTTTGATATATCCCCTATAGTATTAATTCTTACAGCCAATACAGAAATTAGAATTTGGCCCTCAGTGATGTTTGTTTTGTAATCGCCAATATTTTTTGAATGGATTGTTTATCCGACATTATCATATATACTCAAATACAGTGGAAATCTTTTTAACATAAAACGAGTGGGGCCCACACTATAGACAGGTAATTTTTTCTTTTTTTTTGGAAGAGGTTAAAAACCATTTGCAGTGACTGGTTGCACTATACACAGGTAAATCTTTTCTGGAGGGGTTAAAACACATGCAAGAAAATCAGGGTGATACTATACATGAAGTCAGCTTTTTACTCAAGTATATATGGTATTTCTTTATTACTATGTTATTTTAGTGGGTACACATATTTGAGTTTAGTAGGACTTCTCCATCTAAGCCAATTGTTATTAATTTCACTGTTTAAGAAAATAAAAAAATGTTTATAATAATAAAAAGTCTTCAATATACAAGTCTGATCAATAAAAAATAAAATCAAATGGTGAAGGGATTCAAAATTATGTCATTGAAAGGGTAAATTTTTTTTTTTTTAATATACAAACTTAATTTTGGGTGTTATTTATTGAGCAAATTACATCACTAAAAATTAAATCTGCTTCCAGATCAATTCAGTATTAATTTTCAAGTTCTGATAGTATATTTTTTTCTAATATACAACTAACAAAACATTTGAAGCAAGTCATTAGTTATTGTATGCTCTCTGAATTTTGCCTGAGTAACAATGCAACAAACTGTTACCTAAGAGTGAATTGTATATCAAAATGCATGAGATGCCTGTAAGTGCCAGTGTTGGCTTACCAAATTACAATCAGGCAATTTGTCCAGGGTTTGGGAAAGCCAGTTAAACAGAATATTGTCTTGCTGCATTCATTTGTTGAGACAGATCCTCATAAAATTGTTGATGAATTATCAGAAAAAACTGAATTCAACATGGCTTACTATAGAATAACATCTTCAACAAATCAAGAAAGTCAAGAGAGTTTGTATACCTCACAAAATTAGAGTTGAAAACAGCCCAACAGCAATGTTTTGCTGGACAGAGAAATGGAACACACAAAATAAAATTTTCTTGCTACTTAGTGTAATATTACAGGCATAGACTATTTTGAGATTTTGAAATAAGTTTTGTGTAACAATGGCTGTTACATTCTACATTTGTCAAATTGACTTTTGGGGCTTTCAAACCTCTTTGCTGCAAAACCAGCTTCCTTATAAAAAAGGGGGGGGCTGAAAGGTTAGTTTTAAAATGGACAATTGTGTAAATAATATATAGTTTATTAGACAAGAAGATTATCTTTCTATAAAATCAAAATATTACTTTCCAATGTCCCTAACAATTAGATAAAAAGAAGTTTGTCACAATATAAAACTATATGTATATGCACAAATAGAAAAAAAAAAAAAAAAAAGAGAAAAAAAGTAAAAAAAAAACAATAAGGTGTGAGTATAAAGTAAAAAAAAAAAAAAAAAAAAAAAGACACCAATGAAAAGTGCATATGAAAAAGAAGACTGATCCCCAGAGTGACCACCTACAAAACTCTGAATGAAGGCAGGATGCAACATCAGGGTTTCAATTCTCAGTAGTGGATGCGCACTGCTGATGAGTCCCAAATATAGGACAAAACGGCTGTCCAGTGCTTTCTGCATTCTGTTGAGGTTTCTTTCAGACTCGATGAATTACTTAATTATAATTGTGTGTGTGTGTGTATATATATATATATATATATATACACACACACTATATATAGTGAGAGAATCAACAGGTTAGAGAAACACTATACTGCAATTGCTCATCTCACTTTGGTCATCTTCACACCTTAACCACCGCCCCACCCCAACTCCAGCCATGTCCTAAGCTAATAGAATTTGCCAAATACAAAATGGCATCCTGCCAGTTGTTTCCCCTCACATTTTGTCAAGCAAAATTAGAATTGTTTGATGAGCCAATTTTTTAGTATTCAGCCTAAATTGATTCCAGTACAAAACTTGTTTAAAAAAAAAAAAAAAAAAAAAAAAAAAAATAAATCCCAAGACATAAAACTCCTTTCCATTCATCTATTTAAAAACTAAACTATTCTAACTTCTATAATGATACTGGTTTAACCAGTATTTGTAACAGAACAATGAAGTTCATGGTATATGATTCTGTCCTTGAAGGCTGCTTTTATCTGAAGAGAAAGCAATACTTTCATCAAGAGCAAAACATTGAGGATTTAGAAGACAAAGGCTGAATATAGAATTAAGGAAAAGAAATTAGTAGATTTGAAGTTTCAATAAACATTCTCAACATTTCTGAACATTTATGTACATTACAAATTATAATATTCCTCTTTCAAGAACTATAGCACACATTTTCAATACACAAGATTTTAAGTTTAACATTCTATAACATCATATAGAAGTGAATATTGCATTATATATATATATATATATATATATATATATATATATATATATATATGTGTGTGTGTGTGTGTGTGTGTGTGTGTGTGTGTGTGTGTGTACATTTCATTTTCTTTTTATTATTAAAGCTTCCATTATTTTTAATCTTTTTTTACAAGTGGATGAAGTTATTATATTTGTGTTTACATACTAGTAGAAAACACAAATATAACAACTTCATCCATTTGTAAAAAAAAAAAAAAAAAATTAAAAATAATGGAAGCTTTAATAATAAAAAAGAAAAAGCCAACTCCCAACAATATTAACTACAAACAAGGTCACAATGTGCTAACCATATTCAGAAATTAAAAACATCTCTAAAAACATACACACAATGCACACACTCAATTAAGATGAAAAATTGAATCATCCTTGATAATTGCTAAAAGGCATGGCCGAAAGTGCTCGGAACTATAAAACATTTGGACAGTTTTTACACTCTTTGTCCAGAAAAGAAAGCTCTTGTTTGAACACAAGAAAAATTAAACAAAAAGCTTAACTGTAGTACCTTGTCCGTCATTTTTAATGAAACATGCATAAATGAAGGATTGCTGTCATATATATATATATATATATATATATATATATATATATATATATATATATATATCCTTTGCTTAATAGCCTAAAGGATATATTTTAAATCATTTTAGATGTGAAGTTTTTTTTTTTTTTCATTTATACATTATCTCTTCCCTGCTCTTTTAGATCTGATACATTTTAATTTGGTGCAAAACAATGTCAAATGTTACAAACATTTAGGAAGAGTCTTAAAACATCATCCAATGAGGTTGACATTACTGTGCACCAAATCACTTTGGAAGGAAAGTAGCAATCATTTTCATGCATGCAATCATAATGGACAATGAGAAAGTAAGAAATATTAATGTTAAACATTTTTGAAAGATATTCCTCCAAACTGAACATTTTCTACCCAGCATTTGTTACTTATTTACATTTTCTGCTCTTATTACTAAAAGCAGGATTTAAATGCTGTCACCTTTCATTCCCAAAATTTCTATCTCCCCACTTCTCTAATGAATTAAATATTATTTTTATGCCAATTTGGTATCTTTTTTCCAGATCATCAATGCACATACCATACTCATCAGATACAATGAAGCAGTAGGAAGCCAGTAAATAAAACATCTGAATCTTTAGGTAAAAACGTTTACCTAATTGAAATGATTAAATAAAGCAAACACTGTATGTTAGAAATCAAACCACAATATTGGTATTTTATGGGAAAAATATTTAATATTTTAATCATTTTCCCTCAACCAAAAATAGTTTCTAATCTCCTCAAATACTGCTTATCTCCCAATATCTGAGGAAATCAATCACTAAAAAAATTTAAGAGTAAAATTTTAAAATTTACATTTCCAAGATACAAAGTTAACATATTGATTAAAATGTATCTTACCAGCAGAACATTTTTTCATCCCTACTGTACAGAGTTCATTTGTTTCTTTGTTTATTCAGTAAAGAACATGACAATACACATACATGACAGCAATCGATGTAATGTTTCAATAAGAAAGTGAAGTTGGTGTGTGAAGGGAAATGTGCAGGTAGTGTAATGGCTAACAGTGCAAATACCATTGGGAAAGGTATAAACCCATTTCTTATTCCCTCCAACTCCTGCAGCTATAGGTTAAATACTAGGGTAAACTTGGCTCTCTAGCCATGATTGTCAACTAGTCTAATAGAAGGACAACTCTTGAATTCAAAACTGGTGATACACATACTATACAACCATGGAAAAGATAATAGAGCTCACAGCTGAATCATAGGACAATAGATAATGCTCGATTGCAGTTGATTGTGTGTGTGTGTGTGTGTGTGTGTGTCTCCACCATGATGCTAGTAAATCCCACACTGAATAACCAGAAGTATCATTAGAATATGATGCATTACAAAAAAATTACCATATTCATCTGATAAATAAAATTATTAGTATTCAATTTAAACAAATAAACCCCCAATTTAGTATCTACAATTGTATATGCCAAATACAGCAATACATTGCTAAATTCATAATTTCAAATAATTCAATGGTCTGCATATGAGCTCAGATCAGCTGAACATATTTTGATAAGTGGATCAAGCCAAGAACTTTTCAGCATACTTTTTGTATACAGTTTTGTCAGTGATAATACAAGTAATCCCATACTGAATAAGCAGAAATATTAGAATATGAAATAATGCATAACAAAATTATCATACTCATCCTTGCTCAATAAAATTATCAGTATTCAAGTTTAAACAAACAAAAAAAAATTCAATTTAGTATCTGTAAAATATGACTAAAGGATATAATCAGACGTTTAGGTGACTTGCACAAATGCTCAAGTTGACAGAATATATCTTTGTTATCAGGTCAATGTGCAGCTTTCATGCAAGGAATCAATGACAACCACAAAAGCAATAGATTCAACTTTATTTTGTAACATATTTTGGTTAAAAACCTCACAATGTTTAATATAGTCCAATCTGCATTGAAAAATCAAACCATGTGTAAGTAGCAGAGGTCACAATGCATTTCAGAGGACAAGTTCTCAGTGAGTAATAGACAAATGTGATTTGAGTGCAAGGATTGCTGCCTGCCATATAATTTCATTATACCAGTTACACTACCCATTGCCTTGAGAATTTTAAGAAGTGGCCCAACTAGTGGAAATTTCACACAATTATGCAAGAGAAATGTCTCACAGCTGATACCATGAATAAAGTACTACTGTCCAGAGGTATGAATGCAGCTATAAAGCAAATAAAGCACTGGATTTCCCTTCAAGATATATATGGATAAGCCAAAAAGAACTTTAAAGAAGGCAAGAGAAATTCTGTTATAGTAAATATTGTTGAAGTAGATGCAAAAGGCCTTTAAAATCAACACTGAATCTCAACTGGTACAGTTGTCTTGATCAAATGTGATACACACTGTTCAAATAGTGCAGGAGTTTTAAACTTTTTATATCCCTAACAGAAAATACTAAGTTCCTTGTTATAAAAAAAAAAAAAAAAGTAGCATTTGTGTAACACCTGAATAATAAAAAATAATTGTGCAATCTAATTAAAACATTAGAAACACCCACAGAACAGTATACCCAAGACAAAGCATCTGTAATAGTACTTTGTCAAAATTGTGGCAAGCACGCTCAATTCTCAATCTATGAATATTATTAATTTTACTAGACTGCTGAGAACCAAAATGTGAATGTCACCAATTCCTGATCAGTAAGAAGGATTAAGTGGGATCTAATTAAATAGTGTCTCCATTTGCAGATAGCCTCAACTATAGCATATGCCACCTTTTCTATTTGGTAGGTGGTTTTGTTTACTCATTCTTATTGTCCTTGAAAAGAAAGCCTTTGGTCTACCAGCTTGATTTAAGAGAGCAGCAATAATGCGATCAGATGCATCCTTCTCTGCAGCAAAGAATTGTTTTAACTTGTACTAAGAGGTAAATTTTTTTTTTCTAATTGGCAATGCAGTAACTATAATATAGTGAATTCATATTCTAAGGAAGAGGAAATTCTTTTAGTGGCCAAAGGCTTCCAAAATTAAGTTTGTTTAACTATTAAATGGTATAAACCAGGAGGACTACAAAAGTCAGAGACAAAGTGCACACTTATTGTAAGTTAAACTTCTCTGTAAATTAACTGAGGTTAATATTCATTACTTTTCCCATAAACAATTATGATAGCCAACTAAGTAAACATCAGAAAGATTTGTTAATGATGACTTTGTCTAATGTACTGTAAACAAGAACTGCCACTGTTTACTACAAATGTAATTTGGCAGAATTGTTAGGGCTGATCACAGGCCTCAAAAATAATGTCAAGACTTGATGGTAAGTAAATTTAAAGCCAGTTGAATCAACATTATGCTATAATTTACTAGTTCATGAAACCTTGGTAAGAGGTAAATATCTAAAACTATGAAATGGTTCACAATCAGAGTAATCAACTACTTTTGTGTTGTTCATTAGAAATCGTTCCAACTTAGTTTACAAGGAAGTGTTTGGCTCAATTGCTCCATATGTAAGTAACCTCTTCATTTCAACTGCAATAAAATGTTTATCTGGAGAAAACTTTCAACAAATGGTCTACAATTATCGATAAAATTAGCAAAACAAAGGAGAAAGAGACACAGTAATCATTCCATACATTTAATGTAGCCAACCCTCAAAAAAAAAAAAAAAAAAAAAATAAAATAAAAATACACTTTGAAGTTACTTCAAAGTCTATTAATGCTCCAACTTTCAGACAATCTGTCATTGCCAATACATGTAACCACATCATTGGCAGGAACTGCTATAAATATATTTTCAAATGCAGGTAACTGTGTTAGTTTTAATGTCACTATTTCAAATTAGAACTCTTTGGCAGAAGTTGACTAGCTATATAAAAGAAGAATGTCAGTTTTTAGAACTGAATAGTTGCCTTAAACTATTATTAAAAAAATAGCATGTGTGTGCACGTAATTCAAAGTTGGCTGCCTTCACTGCAAAACATGAATTTACATATATTAACAGCTACTAATTCAGTAAAGGTGGTTGAAATGCCAACTATAATTCTAAACTTGGCAGCCTATTCCACAGCTCTTGCTTGATCAAAAACAGAGGATCAAACCTTTTGTTTTTTCTTCCTAGTAGCAGTTGTCCAATGGTATTAAATCAATTATAAAACACTAGATATAGTACCTTCACACAATTCAAGACAAATGGACTTGTAATTACAGTCACCACTTTGAGGCTTTACTACCTGCAGATATTCACCCAATATCTGTGTTACTGATGAGTGGCTTAATGCCTTGCATACACCTCATTTTCAGGTAACAATACAAATTTTTTTCCCCAATTTGCAAACTTGTGAATTTAAAGATAACTTCAAAAATACAAGAAAAAGAAATATTTTAAATGTGAAAATATATATATATATTATAATATATATATAAAATATATATATATATATATATATATATATATATATATATATATAAAAACCTGAGAAAAAAAAAAAAAAAAATCTTCATTTACAAAATTGAAATATTTTCAACTATACACTACAGGTAAAAATTTTGGGACCCTCCCTGCATTTCTGTAAGAAAAAAAAAAAAAATTCAAATTTGAATTCATCTGTCCACAATACATTTTGCCAAATTATATTTTGTATGAGAAATATTTTATTTTCACCATTAATCCTTCACTAGACTTTTTGCGGTTACCAAAATTTTCAATTAAGTTAAATGATAATACATGTTCTAAATGTTAGCTCAGCACTGACTAATGTTGTAAACAATATATATGTAGCTGTCTCTGAAGAAAAAGAAAAAAGTTATGCCATTATTTTTTTTTTTTTTAAAAGCAATATACACAAAATGGCAAAATCAAACAAGCTAAGCATTGAGATGAGGGGACAAATTGAAATTTTATTCAAAGAAGGCTACTCTCAAAAACAAATTACCAAGAAGCTGAAGATTTCAAGACATGGGGTGCAATATTCATTACAAAGGCAGTTAGAAACTGGCACAAATGTTGATAAAAAAAAAAAAAAAAAAAAAAAGAGCTGGAGCATTAAAAGTGACAACTGCTGCTAAACACTTGATTATTGATAGCAAAAGAATTAGAAGGAAATTCTCCAGAATTGACAGCTGAACTTAATTTCTCTTGAACTAAATGTCACTCTCAAATGTAAAAAAAAAAAAAAAAAACACACTTAGATCAGTAGGGCTGAGGAGATGCCTAACCAATTAAGAAACTCCTGTTACAGAAGGTGAATAAGCAGAAAAGACTTATGGACAAAAAGCATAAAAAATAGACATTGAAAGAGTGACAAAATGTATTTTGGATAGACAAGTTTCAAATTTTAACCTTTTGGTAGTAAAAGAAGAAGATATGTGAGAAGAAAGCCAGGAAAGACTGAATGATGAATAAGTGATTCCAACGGTTAAGCATAGTGTTAGGATTGTTATGTTGTGAGGGAGAAGGGGGCTGAGAAGTTCTTGGGCTGACTTCCGACGTCTGTCGAACTCTCTGCGTTGGCAGAGAGGAACCCGGACGAGGCTTTGCCGAAGGGCAAGGTTTCGTCCGGGGAGGTAGATAGGGCCTGAACCAGACGGCTTCAAAAGGCTATTTTTTGGGGCCGAGGCTACGGGCTCGGAGAAACCCACAATAAAACCAGCCTTGTGCCATATTCGTTTCCCGTGGGTGAAATGATAAATACCGAGAAGGGGGCTGAAGATTTGTTTCTGGTCAAAGGAATCAGAAAAAAAGAACAATATCATTCAATTTTGCAAAGACATGCTATACCATTTGGCTTACACACAATTGGAAAAAATTCACCTTTCAACAAGACAATTCATAACACTTAAATTATGTCAAAATTACCTTGAGTAAAAAAAAAAAAAAAAAAAATTTATAAAAAATTTAAAAATTTGCAAGTTATGACTTGGCCACTTTAATCTCCCAACTGCTCTCCCACAGAATTAGGATGGGATGAATTGGCTAGGAGAGTTCAAATAGAATACCCAAAGATTGAGCTTTTTAGTGCTTGAAGAATGCTTGAGGTTAGCCATGTTTTTTTTTTTTAAAAATCTGTTGAAATAAAGCTGCCAAGAATTTGTAGTAAGGTGGTGATTTTATTGTCAAATACAAAATATAACACTGTTGTATAATATTTAATAGTTAAGTGCTTATTTTATTTTTTTGCCAAAATATACTATAGTTACTGAAATTTTATCTTACTTAAAAAGAAAGAAATTTACAAAAATCTCCTTTTACTTTTTTTTTTTTTTTGGAGTGGGGAGATAAAGAAATGCAGGGTAGGCACCAAAGCTTTTACCTGTAGTGTAAATGATTCAAACATCTGCATCTACTTTTTCATTTTGTTCCACACTGGATATGAGAAACATGATTGATTAATTTAAGAAATGTAAAGTTATTCTGTACAGGTTTTTAAAAAAATAAAGTTAAAAATTATAACTATTTTTTTTACATTTAAATCTTACACAGGCAAGATATCTCTTTATTTTTATACATTAGTTTTATTTTTATAAAAATCCATATTTTGACTAAGAACAAAGATTTCCATGTAATATCAAAGTAAAAAAAAAAAAAAAAAAAAATTAAATTTGGATCAGATTATCTTTTTTTAAGTAAAGAAAAAAAATTTTTTTTTTTTTTTTTTTTTTAAAAAGGGCAAGAAACATTGTTTTTTTATATTCAATATTTCATGGAAAGAAAAGGCTGAAGACAGCAGCCCAACTTAAGACATGAGATTTAATAAAAATAATATGTAATATTTCAGCAAACATTTAAGAGTAAATTCAGTAAGTAAAGATCCAATGGGGGAAAATGAAACTTACTCAAAATTAAGCATATCAAGATACTCGTATTCCAAATATGAGATATATTACTTAAATATTATTTCTAGATTAGAACCTGTGTTCCTGCCAGAAAGCACATTTTTCTCTAATAAGATTTCTCAGATATTCAGGTCAATAGATGAAAATAAGTATATTGTTTAGAAATGAACAGAGCATTTACTCAAATACAAGTATCCACTAAAAATAAGGTTTAAGTAATAAAAGTCATCAGATTAATAAATAAAAAAATCTATCCCCTTGCTTTAAAATATATATCTCCAAATGCAATAAGAACAAATCAAATATAAATTCAAACATTCATAACATTAATTTAAAAGAGGGCCCAATACAAAAGTAGAACTATAATTCTTTATTATAGGTTATTACATTCAAACATGCATATTTCTGCTACAAAAATACAATGATGTTTTTATGCAACATAGCATCTCATCAGGCGGTGGTGAAATGATATACTTTTTTTTTTTTTTCAGAAATATAAGTAATATTAAAAATAGTTATAACCATCATTTTAACACCACCTAATGAGATGCTATGCTGCATTGAATCATTAATGCATTTTTGTAGCTGAAATATGCATGTTAAAATGTAATAATCTATAATAAAGAATAATACATATATATCACAAGGAGATACTGAAAAACTCCTAACCCATAAAGGAAAGGATTAAAAATAAATCTCAAGTTTAGTCATTTAGTTAGATTTTGGGAAAGTGGGTCTAGCCAAGAGCTTTTTCAGTATCTCCCTAGCTGGATTACTATTCTTTAGTTATATTGGTTAAATAATGATAATGGAATTGGGAATTATGAGCTAGACATGTCAAAACATGCACACAAGATGTTCACTGCTGTCAATTCATTCATATCAAATCATAATCCCAAACATCTTCATTGTTTCTGGTCAGAAAAGCAATTACAAGTTTTTTAACCTGACAAACAGATGTGAGAAACTCTTCATCCTTATAAAATACTTTGTACAGGAAAAACAAAATCAACAGAAACAATTATAAATAAATTTCACATTACTTTTACAATTTATTGGTTTTAATGAGTTTATAGGTTGCCTTGTTAGTCAGGTAATGTAGAGTGCAGAATTTAATAACTTTGTTATAACTAAATGTTTATTTCTTAGTGTTGCATGAGCAAGATAATAAAATTTAAGATATGAAGGCTGAATTTCACATTAAAAAAAATACCTTTTCCAAGTGCATGTATGCATAAGTGAATGTAAAAAAAAAAAAAAAAAAAAAACCCTACTGGAATTCAAATTTGCTCTGCTCTCAAATTTCGCATTCAGACTCACTATCCATTACACCAACTGCACATCCAGTTTAAAAAAAAAAAAAAAAAAAATGCAAATCCATTTCTGTCTGATGCAAAGATTCAGAAGACTCATGATCCATGTGAAAGTCAGTGTACAAGAAAATCAGATTCACATTATGTGCTGTCAGTTGATCCTCAAATACCCTTAAAAGCTTGCTCACAATAATACACCAGATACAATAAAGTATTATAATGCATAATATGGCACAATTGTCTCAAACTTCATTGAAATATTTTTGATTTTCATTAAATGAAACATTGTCAGGGATTAGTTTGACGAGAATCTTTTGCATTTTAGTTGTTTTTCATTGCAACTTCTATGGCCATTAACAAACAGAAATTTCCTATTTACATTGTTTACTAATGATATGGACAGTCCAAGAAGTTATGATGAAAAGTAGCCATAAGGAGAGAGATTCTAGTCAAAGCATTAATGACTGATTAAATATATATATTTAATCAAATACAAAAGTTGACTAACAATTACTCTGGCTTTTCCTCTCTTATGAAAACAGAGAGAAGGATTTATTAAATCTCCATTTGAAATAGAAAAATGATAAAAAAATTTTCACACTTCCTCTCCTAATGCTTCTATCTTTAAATAACTTAGTGGTTAATGCATTGGTTCTGGCAGCAACTGAATGTAACTAGAGAAATACAATTTCAACTTCTGATTATTCTTGGAAATGCTCCACACACAATACAATTTCACCTATCTTAAAAGATATGTTAGCTAGCACAAACAAATGCATAATCCTCTACAACAACCACCAAAAAGTAAAAAAAAAATGCATTAGCTTTACATTTATACTAGGCATTAAAATAAAACTAATGCAAATTTTTTTTCTACATTTAAGTTATTACATTTACTGACAAAATTGATTTCGTATAATCTGACAATTTCTGACACTCAACCTTGACTGCTAATGGAGATTAATTCAAGGATCTACCCATTCACATACTAAGAAAAAAAAAAAAAAAAAAAAAACTGACTTTGATATTTTCTGGTAATAGCTAGCAACCAAGCCTGGTGAAAACCAAGAACAAAAAAAAAAAAAAGCTACATTCTTTCATGCCAAATAAAAGAAAAATCAAATTCAACAACTTTTGACTGAATTGTAGCCACTACTAATGAAATAGTAAACTTTTATGACTAACATTGCATTAATGACAGACCTTAACACACTGGAATTTAAGGGCTATTTGTATCCTGTATTGTAGGATTTAGAAGTACTGAATAGAGAGCTGTCTTTCAAGTGCAGTAGTGAATAAAACAAAAAAAAAGAAATTACCCATGACATAACCATTGCAGTAAAAATGGCTTAAATTTAGACAATGAATTTCAAGTCACTTGAATCAGAAAATCTACTTAAATGTAAATACTAAGCCAATGCATATAGTTATTTTTTTAACACATCACATTTATTTAAATGTGTACAGTTTAAATTTTAAGTTACAAAGCAGTTAAAAAAAAAATAATAAAATTAAATAAGAGACTATTTATCTTGTACTTTAAGCATTTCTGATCAAAAGCAACCAGTCAGGGAAATTACTTTTAAGCCAGAAAACTTATTTTTAACAGCTAGCATCAAGAATGAGTTGTTGCTTTACCAATTATTTAATTACAATCTTAAGCATCTGAGAATCTAATTCAATAAATAAAGAATTAGAATAAGTTTCTACAAGTGCTGGGTTAATTCAAGAAATATACTTTTAAATATTTCCCAATTAATGTAAACAAAACAGGAATCCAATCAGTTAAAACCTCATTTCATTATGATTTTATAAAATTTTACCATTTTTTTTTTTTAAAAATAACAAGTGCATTTCCACATCAAGATATACAATTTATATATGAATCACAAACAAGAACTGAAATCAGCTTATTTGATCGTTAAGGTATATAAAAAGGTGAATATTGAACAAATCCGAAACTTTTTTTTTTTTTTTTACATTACAAAAAACTGCATAAACAAAAATGTACAAAAACAGGAAGTAGAATTAATTTAAAAGCATGAATGTCCAAACTGAGGTTCAAGAGAAATTGCAAGAACTTAAAACAAGATTAAAAGGAAACAACTGAAGCAAAAGTGATTTTTCTTATCCAACTCTAAGAAGCAGACATCTCTCTCTCTCACATATATATATATATATATATATATATATATATATATATGCCTCAACAAAGATTGAATCAGTTTAAAATGAGGGAATCAATGACCATACAGTAGCATATGATAAAAGATTCAAAATATTTGTAAAGAAAATAATCAAAAGCAAATGAATCGAGAAGCATCAGTACAATAGTTAACATAGCCAGGATCATATGGAGTTAAAATTAAACAAGCAAATCTGTTGGTATTCTAATTTTAAAAGATTAAAGAAATAATTGTAGTATTTGTCCCATGGTAGTTATTACATTTGCATACACATTTCATACACTAAATGTAGCATGATGATAGTTGATATTACTAATGAGCAATGATTTCAAACCTCACTGAGGGCTTTGTATTCAATGGATTATACTAAAAGCTAATCTTACAATTATAAGACTCCCTTCTTTGCTGATTAATGTTATTTCTAGAGAGAAAAAACTGCTTAATAAGCAGCATAATTGTCAAATAAAAATGAATCTACATACATGTCAATATTTTATGAAACTTAAAACTGGTTTAAAACTGTATCAAAGTTTTTTTGTTTTTTTTTTCAATCATATTTTTAAAGAATAATTCCTAACTTATCATACAAATAAAATATTCTGGAAAACCACTATTAAAGAACATTGGTTGAAATCAGTTCCAACATTCTAGTTATACATACATAACTGATACCTCAGATTTGTACATTTGGTAGCAAAGTTCACATGAAATCTGACGTTGAATTAAACTATCTTGGTTAATAAGTGAAACAACAAATGATTTGTCATTCACTGAACCAACTAACATTTGTCTACAAGGTGACATTAACCTGTTAAAAAAAAAAAAAAAAAAAAAAAAAAACACACACACAAAATCTAGCACAGCTTGCAAAGAAATTTTAATACAGATAGGTTATTGTTTGTAAAACATGAGGAAGAAAGTATTTTACTGAATCTTTAGTGAACATTTCCGTGTTTGAATAACATTTTATAAATAGAAACAAAAGTACTTAAACCAGAACAAAATACTCACATCAGGTTTTCTTTTTGTAAAACTTATTGTCAATGTACTACTTCAATAGACAATTAACATTTATATAATTTATAAATTATAACTGCATGCAAATTTATGAACTAACAATCATTAAGTAGAGAAAAAAAACTTTTGGCATTAAATATGCATACATAGTAATGGTTCCAACACTGATAAACTGAAAGCTTCTTGGTTAAAATAAGAAAATAACATTTTCAAGCTCACTGACATCTTATACAAGTCAAAGAAAAAAATTTTGCACAAGTGTTCATATTATCCTCACTGAATTAATGTCATATTATAAACACCGAGTAGTTCATTTCTTGTGCCAAAGAGCCAACAAAATTTATCCTTCCCCCCATTTTTATATATATATATATATATATATATGTATGTATGTATGTGGTTCTCACAAATCTGTGTAAAAAAAATTCCAGGACTATGTTAGGATGTTTCATGGACTGAAACAGGCAGGCACAAACACAATGAATGGTCATCAATTTCAAAAACACAAACTTTGTCATTTATTTTTTAATAGTTTGACAGATGTTCAAACTAAAGCTACAGTTGGTTCCAATAATTCATGTCACATGAATCAGTTGAAAGAAGTACAAGAGTTGAAGGCTAAAACACAACTGAATGTAGACCTGGTTATGTCACACATTTTATGTAGAATTATACAGTTTGGAATTCTAGTAAACTTGAAAATTTTGAATTTTACACTTTAATTCTTACTTCTACACATTTCTACTGTCTAGATGACTTATGGTTTGTGAATATCACAAAAATTCTTGACTGCTGCACATTCCCTGTGAAGTTTAGTATTATGATTTTAATGAACAGAACTACAAATAGAAATTTTCGCAAAAACATTACACATTTCAACTACCCCTACTACTCATGGCTTTTGTTGCACATTGTACAAAATAAATTTTTTCAGTCCATCTAGTTGAGCATTCAGATCCTCTTCCAATTTTGATATTTCTATGGACTTGTCCTTTGTGATAAGTGTGAAATTCTGAGTCTACTCAGCTTTCTCCTCATAACTGTCAACTGACTTTAGCAAATCTCGTGTACAACTTTCAAGCTTGTGTTTTTTGGTCTCTAGTTCTTCAATTTCCATAAGCGTAGATTTCAGTTTTTATCCAATTGCTTTCGCCTAACTTTTTTCTTTTCAGTGTCAAGGTATTGGCTGTATACAGTTCTGGTATTAGAAGCACTGCAGAGAAAAGCCTTAGCTATGGGAACATTCCCAGCACCAACTGTGGTCAAATAGTCCATGATACTGTGCAACCAGCAGAGTCTGCTTTCATATTGACTGAGAAACCTCTCCACTGGGGCCTGTCCATGAGAGAGTACCAACAATTGTTCTTGCTTTGCAATCACCAAATTCCCAAACCAAGTGATTTCAGTCCTTCAGGCTATACAGAAATAAAGCAAGCAGTAACAGTAATAAATAGGACAAGATACCCCTAGACATGAACAGTGGAAGAAGACCAAACGACCCCAGCAGATTAAAAAAAAAGATTCAGTTCTAAATTAGTGATGGTTACCTGCCTCAACAAACAAGGAGGTAGCCAGATGTGATAACAACTGTAAGGATAATAATTAAAAAAAAAAAAAAAAGATGATAATGCCTTGTCCCAGAAATTCAGACAGAAAATATAAACAAGTCCAATTTTATTTTTGTTTCATTACATGATTTTGCAAATTATCTGCATCTCTAATGATAGATTAGCTGAAAGAAACTTGGGAGTCTAATATTAAATGAGTCATGAAACAAGATAACGTAGCAGCTGGGGGGTGGAAGCAACACTTTGAAGATGGGTAGTAAAGCAGTGAATATATAGTCACAAGCTGACACCCCTCCCAATCACTTGAGAAAAAAAAATTCTCTGCCCTACTTGATTCAAAACAATATTTGGTGACATTTAAAAATCAACCATTGTTAAATTACAACATAATACTTAGCAAAAACTAATCAATAATTACTTGGTAAGTGAGGTTTTCAAAGGAAAGCCGAGTACAATGATACATTTGAGCTGATAATGGTGAAGAAAGACAATGAAAGTATAATAAATCTACTTATGAAAGAAACAAAATGAAACAATACTTGCCACTCCTAATTTAACTATAGAGCTATGGAAACAAAAATTCAAGTATAAATTATTAAATTGTTTTTTAAAGGTCTACTGATAAAATCCTGCTAAAAATCAACATTTATTTTAAAAGAAATAGTCCAGTCTTAATGAGCAAAGATTTGAAAGATTGTGTCTTCAGATTGTCTTTGAATGGATCTACATAATGATTATAGAGGGTACAGCAGAAATACCTCCCACACGAAGGTAAGACATTAGAGAAATGAAGACTATTGCCACTAATGTCCTACCATTATGTAGGAGGGATTTCTGTTGCCCCCCATATAATTTTTTTTTATTTATGTATTTTTAAAAAAAAAAAAAAATCTTTTAGCCACTGGTGAATTTGCAGGGTTTATTTTAAACCCTGCAAATTCACCAGTGGCCAAATTCAGAATATTAGATGTTTAAACTATCAAAAGTACTAAGTTTAAATCACTTAGTTAATTATATATTTTATCTTATTGGCCCCAAATCACTATCAGGCCTCTTTTATACTAAAACTGATATTTAATTATCCTATATATTTTTTTATCATTTGCTATATATATATATATATATATATATATATATATATATATATATATATATATATATATATATATATACACACACAGACAGTGTGATGGATAAACTGTCTAAATTACACAAAATGAAATAACACTGACATTTCATTTTAACAGATATATTTACCAAAATTACACAAAGATATCTACAAATACTAAAGAGTAAATGTATTCAATAAAATTGCCATCAGTTTCAACCATAGCCTCCAAATGACTTCGGAATCTCCTGCATCTCTCCTGGACAGTCTCCTTATTTAAGTCAGTGAATGCTGCCATAATCCTTGCCTTCAGTTTATCTTTGGTGTTACAAGTAATTTTGTTGGTGTCTCACTCAACTGCATCACACACATAATCAAAGGGGTTGCACTCTGGGGAGTTTTGTGGTCAGATGTAAGTGGTGATGTGATCACAGAAATTGTCTGACAACCACTACTAGATTCTCCTGCTTGTGTGGCATGGTGCAGAGTCCGGTTGCCAAACATAGGGTTTTCCAGCAGTAGCCCAGGACAACACTACCTCAAGTTCTTATCCGAACAATCAGAGTTGCCGTACCTTCGTAATCACATTAGACTCATCTAACTCTTTCCAAATCCTTTGCACCGTCCTCAGATTAACACCAAAACAATTGAAAATGTTTGTATTGGAGCTTCTGGCACAAATGCCAAGCAGTACAGAATGCAGTTTCCAAATTTCTGGTGGAATGACTGGCATTGTGGTGCTTTTTCTCACAGAGATGGTGCCCAACTGACCCTACTATACTGTGCAGTCAACAAAATCAAAAACAAACAACATGCATGCACAAAATTAAAAATATAAAGTGACAACAATTTACTGATCACACCCTGTATACAAACACACAATATAAGTTTAATATGACCATATAAATGTCACATTCTTAATGAACGCTAGTACAAATTTCAAATTTTTGGCTAGTCTGATTAGTATTTCTTATATGGAGTATAAATATATCTGGTATTAATAGCTTTACCTGATCCTTTGACCTTGATGGCCAGTGTATCTGCAAAACTTTGAAGTCAGTTAAAAGCTAATTTAGACAAGCTTACTCTATATCATTCTATAGTTCTATAAACAATTTAAAACAGCATAAATTAGAATGAATGCACAAAATATTTATCCACAGTAAGGGGGGGGGCGCTTATGCAGGTTTATAAAGATCATGTAGTTTTTAACATTTTTATTATCCAAGATTTATATTATCCAAGATTTATATTAAACTTAAGACTTTAATTATTGCAAAGAAGTGTGTCATTTTATCACTTATGGCATTTGTGCTAGAATATAATTTTATGAAACTAATAAATAAACTGCTTTATTAGCTTTGGCACAATGCCAATATTAAACTACTCACACGTGCATGTCTATATATTTACACATCTGAAAGACCAAACCTATTCTAATGGAATGATAAGGATTTCTTAAAAGCATATAACGTCTGTTAAAAGTTGAATTCAATGTTAAGATTATATATTAACAAATACAATGTTGTGGAAAAAAAAAAAAAATCCTATTGTTAATAAGTATTAATACAGGTGAACCAATTTACAGAAAAACACTATTTCAAAGACTTATTGATTTAACAATTTTGTTGGATTTACTAAGATCAAATAAACAAGAATTTACTAATATACAAAGGAAGGCTGAAACATTCTCAACCAACCAAGCATTAAAAAAAAAAAAAAAAAAAAAACCAGTATCTTAGAAAAGGAATGAAAATAAAAAGCAGTCAACTACATGTTGAGTAAATTATTCTTTCCCACAGCTGTAAAAATTTGGAGTATAAACACGCTATACAACTAACATAGCTTTTAAAATGTATCCCTTATTCTTTTATTATATATATTTCATTATAGACAACTGACAAGGTACTGAGATTAAGCTTATTATTTAATTTTTCTTGCGTTCGTACAAGTGTTTTCTTTTCTGGACAAAGTGTAAAAACTGCCATGGTACCTTGTAAGTAATCTTTAATGAAACTTGTATAAAAGAAGGATTGCTGCATATATGGGAATAAGTGCATACTAAATTACAATGAAGAAAAATACATTTATTAAACAGTGAAATTTTTTGTTTTCCTCCCTTCTAAGGAGATGGATTTTTCACGTCCATATCAAAATAACATAACACTAGTCCACTATTTTATTATCATCACTACTCCCAAATTTCTTGTAGTCATGTGATAATTTACATATTTCCGCATCAGTATCCAATTGTGTTTTTTAATGGTTCAATCTTAAATTGATATAATGTGGTGTTTATAAATTTTCATTTCTCTTACAATGTTAGAGTTGAACTGCAAAAAGACCTCAGGACCACAGCAACAATGTCCTATCAATTTTATCCAAACCAAGATCAGAATTGTAGCAAAAGATGTTTTACATCCATCAAAAATAAAACTGGGCAGGGAGAGAGAACAGACAAGAAGTAATAAAATATGTCCTGTCAGAATATCATATTATTGCCTGGGTTTGTGCACAACTGGTGCCAAGTTTAATTTTTGTTAGGAAATCATCCAACAATTGATTTGCCTCATGAACCATCAACACATAAGGCTTTGTTCATACATCATTTTTACTTCCTTCACCATGACCAAAGCCTTTTCAATTTAATAATGGTTTGTATTTCATTCACAGAAAAGTTATTATTCTGAAACTGGTAAATTAATCAACAAGTACAATAAATGAGACCCACTCCTAAAATTAATGCAATAACAGTTTTGAAAGGCATTTTGGTGAATATTTCTTTAAATTTGTCAGCCAGAAAATATAAATTGTGATCCATGAATTCTGCCAACATAAGTGTGTATAAAAAAAAAAAAACAAAAAGTAAATAAAAATTAAATCAAAGAAATAGCATAACATGTAAAAGATGAGATTTAATACAAAGTGACAAGCAAGTAGAAGGGATAAGGGAAAATAAAAAGGAATGAAGCAGTGGGAGGGGGAGGGATGAAAAGAATTTATAAAAACAATAAGAACATAGGGGACCAAGACTGAAGTCATTAATGGACCAATTTTTGGCAAAATTTCCAATCAAGTCACAATTTTAGAATGTTCAGTGTTGACTAACGAAAAATAATTTTTAATAAGTTTTTTTGCATTTTTTTAAACACACAAACATACAAAAAACACATTCTTTATAGGATCGTTTTTCAAGCAACACTTCAACACAAGAAAACGTTCATACCATCTTAAATAGACAAAAGGAAACAAATTTTCAGTGAAACCTAGGTATATACAGGAGGGTTAAATGAAGAACGACAACTAAAATTGAAATTTATTACTAAAACAAGAAGGGGGGAGACAAATATAGGAATAAATCAAAGTTTATAAGGTTTTAGTACATATAAAATAGAAAAACATTTACACACAGCCCTCCTAACAGTGTTTGGCTGACTGTGCTCTTCATAAAATGGTAAATGGTGTATCCATGATAAAACAAAGATTTGGGCATTTTTTTAATCATGTATGCTCATTTTTTTGATCTGGCTATAATGCGTGTATGTATGTTGAGACTATAATGTCTAATTTATCAACAATGATGTTACATGTTTTATGGTTATGTAAGGTTTTTATGTATTAAAAGGAGTGGATTTTATCAATCATTTCCAACTGCTGATCACAAAATCGAAACGTGTCAATCACGATTTATAACATGCTAAACAGACAATCTGAGTATATATTTAGTTCTTTGAAGGTGCTGCTCAGTCATACTTGCTTAGACCTGTCCAAGTATGACTGCAAAGAATCGATAACATTAATTACTAACACAAAATTGTTTAATATGAAGTGGTGGTTTGGAATGAAACCTAACATATATATCTTTTTAATTATTAGAGATAAACAGGTTGATATTTTTGATAGTTTTTATAGAAAAACTGATTTTAACCTAAAAGGTTTAAAGTTAATTTATTACCATTTTAATGCACACTTTTTTTTTTTAGACAAAAGATACATTTCTTATCTAATTCACACCTAGATATTGGTTTAGAAAACTAATGTAGAATATATAAAATTTTTAACCTCACTTTCTGTGATGTTCAGACCATAAATGTCTGGAATATTTTCATGACTACAGTGTGTGCGATGAGATTACACAGCAAACCAGAATGAGAGAATGTTTGAAACACACACACATTTTATATATATATATATATATATATATATATATATATATATGCCTATGTCCCCACTTGCATGTATCATCCATTGGTATACTAAGCTACTCCCCACCCATATTTTTTACACTATGTCCTTCATAAGTGTTTGATTGTTCTTAATGAAGGAATTCTATCAATAAAACCTTCTTGTGTGGTTGTTGGTTGGGGTTAAATTGTTTCAATGCTTTAGATATTCAGTAAATTTCCTATGGCTGTATTAACTTTCAAATAGTATAGCACTGTTCATAAATCTAGTAATAAAACAAAAACAGAGATGAACTATCAAAGTTTGATGCAACTGCAAATGCATGAACAACCACCTCCTTCACACATTTGCTGTAAAGCTGAGGTTAATAAAAGGTTGTCTGGGAATTTTTCCCTTTTAACGCTTTAATAATTCTTCTCAAACAATCTTTGCAAAGGTTGTTCGAATACGAATTTAAGATGGAATCATATGAAGAAACTATTGGTTAAATAGCACAAGCTGATTTTGGACTTAGTTTGCCGTAGATTTCACCCACTTAACTCAAATAATCTAAACCAAACATTCATGCAAGACAATGTGTGTCTCATATGTAATTTACATGGCAAATTTAGAAAGCACTGAATAAAAAAAACAAAGTTATGGCCAAAAAAAAAAAGACTTTTTGAACAGTTTTTCATGGTTTTTAATTATACATGCAGAAGCAAGCAAGACTAAAACGACACTACCTTATTTCTTGCATGATAGCAAATTTTTTTGTGATATATTTGAAGAAAATCAGATATGAGGAAGTTATTCAAGTTTTTATTTTAAGTAGTAATAAAACCTCAACTTTTTCAGTTTTTGTGTAAAGCCAGTGTTGCAGGGAAACTATCAAGCACTCAACATAAACCCCATAATATGATCTACGTTTTGCATTAAGTGCAAAGATCAACTCATCCAGTAAAAAATTTGTTTGCATCTAATCTTCTTGGTCTTTTCAAAAAGTTGTACCCACCTTCAGTTTTACCAATTTTTCTACCAAACCTGAGGGGCTTGGAAATTGAAAAGTTGGTCTTGACCTAGCTTGTTAAATTTGCAACGTGTGTAAAATTTCATAGAAATTGGTCAAGAAATGTGGACATACATAAATAGCATATACACACACAGACATACATCTATAAAACAGAAGGTGTGTGTATGTGTCTCTTTTGTATCAAATATAAGTATTGTCAAGAATAGACATGCTCATCAGAATTTTTTTACAATTCAAAAATAATCATGCCAATTCAAATAAATATTCTACCAGGAAATTTTATAAAAAAATAATTATGACACAGAGAAAATTATCTGAAATAAGCATGCAGTACAAAATAGGCACTCTGCCAAGAGAGGGGATTGTTGAAAGAAATAATTATGTCAGCACTCTACAAGAATTGAAAGGCTTCAGGAGTTTTCCAGAATTTCATTTTTTGTGTTGTTAACCTTGGTTATCAATTATTTAAAAGAAATAGCATAAAACCATAAGAGAGAAAGCATGAGGAAAATTTTAATTCTTATAAAAGTACATTGATTTGTTGTTTTATGGCTTAACCTTTTTAAAGAGAGAATTTTCTGATAATATATCAATACTAATATCTTACTATTTAACCCATAGACGGGAGAAGAGTTGGATCCATACCTTTTCTAAAGTTTATTTTTGTACATAAGTGAATATAATTGAACCCAATTGGAATTTGCTCTGATTTCTCTTTCCAAGTTATTATCCATATAACCACACAGTATTCCCAAGGAAACATCAATGCTTATAAAAGTACATCACAAAACCTCAACAGAACCCTTAACATAAAAATATCAATTGGCTACAAGAAAACATTCAAGAACCTAACCAAAACCTTAATCTCTCTGCAATTCATCTTTCAAAGCTCTGTGTATGTGTGTGTATTAAAGAAAGGTTAGGTTAGAAAGTTGCTAACCTTTTAATACAGTTTACATAAAGAAAAACAAAAATGCACAAAAGGTGTGGCTCTACTGAGAAAGACATTTACAAAAGTCACATATTACAGCTACAGAGCTGAGAAAACTAACAGGGCTAAAGAAGAGTGTCTATAGAAAACTCCTTTACAGACTTCAGGCTGGAATCAAAGTATAGTATGCATTCTCCCCCTCTCAAAAATAAGGGAAGTCGATTCTCATGATCCCCAACTTAGCAGCAGCACCTCCCTCATTCACTGAAGAGGAAGGATAGGTTGCTACCAACATCAAAATAACAGTGATCACAGGGATTTGGCAATTTGTTTTTATTCTTGGCCTGTATGTACAGCACTCCTTGTATGAAATCTTGTCACTTTGGTGAGGTGGGTAAATAGTGAGGGGAAAAAAAAAAAAAAAAAAAAATCACTTTTTCCAGATTAAAAAGTGGTAAAAAATGTGACTCGATGAATAAAATAGATCTGTAATAAATGTCAATATACAGAATTTACAAAGAAAATTTACTGTATTTGTCAGACTGTACTGAAGGGAGGAAAGTAGTTAGAGTTGGTATTCCAGGGAATCTGATTCAAAAACTTCGTTTTATAACTAGAATTACTTGCGTGCGGATTCAAAGGATGAAGAGATGCTGTAAAAACCCAATAACAATAGGAAACAAATTTGAGTAAATAAATAAATTAAATATGATCGATAAATTGCAGACATGTATTTCTTAGTATTAATTAAACGTTATTTTATTTTCTTAAACAGTGAAATTAACAACCGGCCTAGAGTGAAGTCCCGAAGAAAGATTGTGCCTCCGACAGGAACCGAACCTGTATCCTCTCTTTTCAGCTTTCATCAAGGAAACCATTTCTATAGCAGAAACGTGCCTTTACCAATTCGGCCACGTTGATAGAGTATGGTTTGAATCACATCTTAAGAATGTACATTTTCTTGCAGATATAAATTCGTAGAAGTCTCAACATGAAATGCAAAAAAATAAGGTGTACACCTGCAATCTACGTTCATAATTATTTTTGTAATGTAGTTTATGACGAATGACACACAATGCTTCCACTTCCCAATCAACCTATTTTTATATTTCAATTTCATTCAACTACTTTACGTTCACGCATTAGAAAATGCAACAATTTCATACCGTTCCATGAAAATTATAGGTTTGATTCAGTACACACAAATTATTGTACATAGAGAAGCAAAAGTAAAAAAAAAAAAAAAAAAAAGTTAAATGATTTTTAAATTATAGTCGCGAATAATCGAGAACAAAATTAACTTGACGTGTCCAAAATCTTCCAAGTGTATTAAAAAATAAATAAATAAAACGAGAATTATGTAGTTTCCCCATTTGAAAGTGATCTTAGATAATTTTTTTTTTTTTTAGGAGAAACAGATTAGAATCTGACTATTGGCAAAGTCTTTGCTTCGGGTTTATCAAAGAATTTCAATACACTTCACATCCGCCCCCGCTTTGACATGACAGTTCAGCGCTTAAAAGCCAAAAAGGAAACCTCGAAAAATAGACACTATTGATTTAAAAAGTATTTTCGGAATCTTGTCAAAAGTTTATATTTATATTTTTTCAAATACGTAGCCTGACCATGACTAGAAGTAGTAAAAAAAAAAAAAAAAAAAAAAAAAAAAAGCATACAAAAATGATTATGCATTTATTGTTACGTAAAGTTTCCAACATAAAAAACCTTATCTGTGTGATATTTGAATATGTAATAATTTCTAAAAAGTTTACGTATGTCAAAATAATTAAGAAAAAAATATATCAGTCGAATTCTCCAAAGTAGTAAGTAAATAAATATTGTCAAAAAAAAAAAAAAAAAAAAAAAAAAAAAGAAAACGACAACAACCTTCATCAAAAACGTCAACTAAAAACATCCACTATTCGTTTATTTTATTTTTTTTATGCACTTATTCTTCAAATGAGGTTTGTCCCTTCACTTTTAATCAATGATTTTAATAATCGAATTCGGGTTCCATTAACCAGGTAACAATGATATTTTCTAGTTCATTCAGGTAAAAATAAACTTCCCAAATATTTCCCCGGTTGTAATGTACATAAATTTCGAGATAAGAGGAAAAAAAATAATTTTGAATGATTTATATCGAGAAAATATGGTCAAGGAAAAATGTCAACGGCATTTTTTAATCGATTAAACCACGATCTCTACGTAAAAAAAAAAAGCTATATCTTTAAATCCAAACTAGTGTTATCGAGTTATCTAGTAAGAAGAAAATAAAAAGTCGATTTTCAAATTCGTGATATTTTAATAAAAAAATAAGTAAATAAAATGCAGCACATTTACAAGCTTCTTCATTAAAAAAAATAAATGACAAATATACACGTTAAAAAAATAAATTTTTTTTTTCTTTACATCTAAACTACGGATGGCCAAAAAATACACAAGTTTTGTTTCGTTCGTGTGAAAAATACGCTATATTTTTAAAAAAGTAAATTAATTGAAGAGGATTTTTAAAAAGTCAAATTAAGGAAAGAATTCTTAATATATCTCACTTCTTGTAATTTCTGAAATTATAAATGAAGTTATTTCAAGATTTAGTAATTTATTTTTTAAAAAAATAACTGTCTAAAAATCTACTTTTTAAGAGGTGTTACTAACTTCCTTCAAACTTAGTCGTCACATAAAACTAAAAACACTCTTTGTTGAGCATGTGTTGAATGAAAACTAGTTTCAGCTGAGTGAAAGGTGATTATGATTAAAAATAGCTCAAGTGTGAAAATTGCTGAATAAAGACTACTAAAGAGTAAAAATATTTCAACTGGAATTATTCGAAAGTATCGCCATACATTTATTTCCCCATTTCAATTTTTATCATTTTAAATTTCTAATTAGCAATCAGAATTCAAAATAAAACAAAAAGGGAAACAGAATCTGAGAATAGTGACTGTCTAGCTAAAATAAACGGGAGAAAAGGAGATAAATCTTCCAAGTAGAACCCAACATGAAAAATTTCTGATAATGTTTTTCCACCCTACCCCTTTTCTGCATTCTTTCTGTAGGTTTTTGAAAATAAACAATGAACAGCTGATTCGATGGAAAGAATCAAAAGGAATATATCGGTCTGGCCATCCGTAATAAAATTGCATTAACAGTTTTAACTGGTTTCATTTTTTTTATAATTTCATACTAAAACATTTTTTTACCCTTTTAGAATTACTTACTTTCTACTGATAGCTTTTTGAGCTGGGACGGTGAACTCCGTATCGGACGAGTCGGTATCTTCCTCACCAGCCGGGCGCAGTAACTCTTGGCCACTGCCTCGACATTTCCTTCGGAGCTTACCGTGCCCAACCAGGGCGTCCAGTTCACGACGTTTCTTCATCCTTTTGACCGGCTTAAAATCAACATTGGCCCTCGTCTGAGACTCCAGCTTCGCTCAAGGACACTAACACTGGAGTAATGATTGGTGAGCAAATCGAAGGAAGAAGCGCAAGGCCAGGAAAACATAGAGCAAGCATCGGTGAGAAAGTGGAGAGAAAAAAAAATAGAAGAAAGGCGTCAACAAATACTGTTACGATCACCTCGCTTCATTCACTTGGTTATAACATTAAAGTGGAGGAGGTACTTCCGTTCAAGTCACGGAGTGAATAGTTTGCTCAATTCTGATTCGCTCAATTTTCGAAGGATCATGTGACATAGGGTGGGAGTAGGAGATATAACAAATTAATGGAGATTTAAATAATCTATGTATAATATTGCTTGTCAGCTGTTTGTCTATCCCCAACAAAAATGTCTAACAAAAGTTAAATTCAGAAAGTTTCAACTAACAGTTATGAAATATTCAAAAAACAAGTGTTCAAAGTTTTTAAAATGCATTTTTATGCGAATTTATACATTATTGGTGATGTGATTTATGATAAAAATGAATTTTACTTGTACATTTTTTTCTTTTAAGGAAATCACTAAATAATAAATAAATTGAAATTTTAGTCACTAAATTCAGAAAACCTTGAATCTTGTCACAGGATACAGCAAATTTACAAGTACCAGACAGCTATTTTTACTTACCGGCTAGTCCAAAATTTAAAGTATTTATTTCAGAAATATCATGTAAATACTATTGAAGTTTTTATATACTGCAGTTTCAAAACAATTATCAGGTTTATATATATATATATATATATATATATATATATATGGGTCCCCAGCTTCCAAGAAAGAAAACTGAATTCCTAAGCCCGGGTAGAATGTACTCATTAGCATGGAAATCCATGTTAGTTTAAGGAAAAGAATATCCCAACCAACAAAAAACCAACCCTTCCTTGGAGTAAAGAAATTGGGCATGGAACCAATCATCCCACCCCACGGGACAATTTGATGACAGAAACTTCACAAAGAGACTATGTGCAACAAAGCACCAGGCAGATAGCAAATGCGCACACACAGGAGTAGATCAATATGCCTGTATACTGATAATTAACTGAATTTTTTATTGTATGTTTGATCTGTGCTAATATTCAACACAGCATTAACAAAGAGATGAAGAAAAATATTTGCTGTGTAAATTAAATGTTGTTTATCATTAGGACCATGACAGATGCAGATATTAATAGAATGGTGGTAGAGGTTGTCCCTTCCCAGTACTAACCCATAATTATTCTTGCATTATTACAGAGAGCAACTAACTGGTAGTCTGTTGAAATGATATCTAATATGAAACTATACAAAGCAGAAGTGTTTCTTCAAATTCTGCCATGCTAAAAAAAAAAAAAAAAAAAAATTTTGCTCATTGTTATTTGCTGAATGCTTAGAGATCAAATACTGAATATGAGTACAGGTGGTGGGTAATGTGCTTCAGCAGCAGAGAAAAGAAAATTGGGTCTGCTTGTGCTGATTTTTAAAATCGTGGCATGCAGGCCCTTATTCGTCACTAGTAAAAATGCACAGACAGCATGACAAAAATAGCAGCTGAAATTACAAATAATAAATTTATGGTCATAATTCCAAATGTAATGAATCAGTCTTGTAAATCCAACATCAAAAATATGGGCATTGGTTTTAGGTAAAAAAATTTGTAGTTACAACTACAGGGTCAGAACCTGGTAAAAACGACCGCCTTCCTCAATCATGAAGAACAGAGAATCCTATTAACCGAAGTAACATTCTTTTGAGGTAAGAAAGCCTGTGATCGGTGGAGATCGGTAGACAAGTGCAAAAATTACCACATTTCAAGGCCTTATTAACATAAACCCAATAGCGATTTTTTTTTTTTCCCCCCCAACAAATACCAGAACAAACACTTTTTCAAAGTAAGACTTGGGTTTTCTCCTTCATTACCACAGCCAATGGTAGTGACTGGGTAGAGAAATAGACTTGTAGCTTAAAACTTTATCTATCCAACAGTGTCATATGTGTGCACCCTATATCGGTTATCACTCCTATGGAGGCAATACTTTCGGAGCGTATCCCTAGTGTCTGTTGGTGTATTTCTGATAAAGCTTGCCAAGTTGGTTGGTTGCTTTTGTTTCATAGCATATGTTTCTATGGGTTATTTAATGCAGAAATCTAAATATTTTGTAGATAATCTTTTTCTTCTTTTTTTTTTTTTTTTAGATAATAACGGTTTTAGTCATACAACTTTTACTAATTAACCCTTAGCTGAGGGAAAAAGAGGTGAATTCATACCTTTCCAAAGTTATTTGTGCCTAGTATAACAAACTCAACTGGAATTATTAACAGGAGGATATCAAAATACAACTGAAATTGTTAAGAAAGCAATGACAAACTTGAAAATAAAAATAACTTAATATTTATTTAGGTACCTCCACGAGTTCACTAAAAAAAGAGCATAGCATGATGAAAAAGATGCCAAACTTGACAAAAAACAAAATTTTATTGTCTAAACCTTTATGTTAAGAGGAAAGATCAAAGTATTTTGGGGGTATTTTTTTATCATTCCTAGCACGTCCGAAATTTTCATTAAAAATCTTTTTTTTTTTTTTTTTGAGTCAGCAAAATTGACACATGGCAACCATTTTTTTTTTCCATTTTGTAAAAAAACTGAAAATCTCACTTTGAAATTCTTTTAAATATCAATTATCATTTTTTGAAAACTTATTTTAAAAAAATCAGAAATTATATTGTTTATTTAAAATATTTTGAAGCAAGCTTAACTTAGTTTCTGCGCCAAAAAGATGTAATTTGAAAATAAAACAAAGCAGGTCATAAACTTTTGCGTCACTTGACAGGTGATGAATGACATATTGACGGATTCTGTGAGGATAATTTGTTCTACGGAAGGAGAAAAGTGATATTATTTACATTTAAGTAAACAAATTATTTACCTCGTTATTTTTAAGGAAAACTTTCAGTGCTCTAATTTTTTTTTTGTACTTGCCTTTCACCTTTACAATGCTTTATGGAAAATATATCAAAGAAATTAAAATAAGACTTAAGAGTGAGATTAAATTTCATATTTCATAAGAAAGGTATCTAATTAATTTATAGGTACCTTTCTTATGAAATTTTATCAGAAGTGTACATAAAATACTATAATTTTATGTACATTTATTACATTTTACTGTGTTATTTGTATTTGCATTCATTTTATTATTAATTTTGATATTTCATTTATGGAAAAATGTCATAAGTGAGATTAATATAAAAATAAGATCATATAAATTTCATAAGATGATACTGATACTTGTAGGTACTAAAGCAACTTTATAATTACAGCCCGATTATAAACACAAAATTACATTTTTTAATTACTAATCTTCCGATTAGTCAAAATTTACAATGTGCTAAAAAAAGATCTCAAAGACATTTAGGAAACCTGATGCGGCTTTTAACTAATTTTATAATATTTTAACAACTTAAATGTAAAAATCTATTATAATTAAAGAAATAACGTAATTTTATTAAAAATTCATTTTTCATCGAAAAAATTTTTTCCTTTCAGAAAACATTGTCCATATTCATAAAAACAACTAAAAGCATTTAAAATTAAATAATATATTTGTTTTATTGAGTTTTGTATGTTACAATTCAGAGCTGATTTTCAGGTATGTGTGTGTATATGTGTGTGTGTGTGGGGGTCCAATTAAAAAAAAAAAAGAAAAAAAAGAAGCTGGATTTTCATTCCCCAAAGCCTTGTGCTTTTAACTATTGTAATCACTAAACCTGACGCAATCAAATTTCTGGCGTTTTCATAAAATTAGTTAGTGGGGGCGGGGGTAATAAATATAAAAAAATATTTCTGCCATGACATTAATATAAAAAAAAAAACATTTATAATAATTTCGATCATCTGTGAATAGTTTCTGAAAGTTTCATTAACATCCAACAATTATTTTTATTTTTGCAAGATTTTCCAAATTAATGTGTGTCAAATACAAAAAAAAAAAAAAAAAAAAAAAAACGTGCTAAAAATTGTCCATGTTATTTTACTAGTTCTGGTGATACAAAGAGAAACAAGGCTTTTTTGTAATCAAAATTTAGAATGTTCTAAAAAGAAGGAAAAATTTTTAAAAATAATTAAAATAAACTTTGATCTTTCCTCTTAATAATAACATAAGCATTTAGACGATAAAATTTTTTTTTCGTCAAGTTTGGCATCTTTTTTATCATGCTATGGTCTTTTTTTTAGTGATCTCATGGAGGTACCTATTTGGATAGATTGATGCAGATTTACAACTAGCTTTCACATTAAAAAAAAATACTAAAAACATATATAAAAAAATACTCACATAAAATAGCATACTAAACATTAAATATTGCATACCATACAAGATCTATGAAATGTTGCAGCCACTGAGAAAAACAATATGAATGAGTTTCAAAAACCAGTCCGTATACTGCAGTGATTATTCATGAAATAAATTATATATTTTAAATGCTAGCTTTCATTTTATTTCTCATGTATAAGTTTTCAAATACAGATGTAAGGGAGGTAATTCAGTATTTCGTATACAGAAATTGTTTTTCTATGTGACGAGCCCTTCAGGTCGTGGGCGATCATAGCCCTTAGTAAATTTTTTTTTTTTTTTTACTATATTTTCTAATTCCTTTTCTGCCAAACATTTACATAAGCTCTTTAGATAGGTTATGCACAGCTTTCCTCTGTCTCTCTTGCCTTCAATGTCCTGTGAGTGTCAAATTTCCCAAGCCTTTTTTCTTCATTACATGCCCTATAAATTTCAACTATCTTTTTCTGCTTTAGCATCAGCAATCATTTAGGATTAAAAAAAAAAAAAAAATCACCTTAAATATCACATTTGGTATTAAGAAAATTCTTGAAACTTAAAATTATCACTTTCTGAAAATGACCTTCAATCAGTTAATTGGGTTAAGAAATGGCTTGTAAATTATTAAATAACACTATTTATTAGATTGTTTATTGAAATGGTTGGCAAAACATTGGCTAATTACCAACTGAGTTAAATTTTATAAAATGGTAAATAAGGATTTCCTTATAGTCGATTCACATTTAGTAAATGTTTACAAATTTATGAATAAAAAAATCGGTAAATGATAAATATTGCATCAGTTTTTAGAATGTTGTAAATATAAAATTATTCTTGTAAATAAACAATCAAATAAATAATGTTTAATATATTTGATGTAAATTCTCAAGAACAAATAATATATAAATTCATTTCTATCATATGTTAAAGTTTTATTACAATTCTAATCATTGCTTTTTAAAACATATTACCAAAGAGTGAAGGTAGTTAAAATAATAGCAGTGTCAAGAGAAAAACTGTCCTCTTGACATTGCTTATTAAAGGGGGGGGGGGTTACAAAAGGCTAAAGATTACCAATACTTTTCTATGAGAAGATAAAACTCAATTTGTATTATTTTTGAAGATAGTGTAAAAGTACCAATCAAATGCAAACATAAAGGGATTTAGCAATCAAAAAAGTCAAAACTTGATAAGATGATAGGTGTTACTGAAAAACATCCTGACGCAAAATTCAGAATTGGTTTGAAAAATCTTTGAAAATCATGAGTAAAACCAAATTGGAAGGTGCAACTTAAAAGAAAACATCACTTGTGCTCAAACTTCTTTTCTTAATTTTCTATATTCTCAATAATTTGTTTATAATTCTCTGCATGAAATTCCCAAGCCAGTATTTGATTTGCCTGTGAAAAAACATTATGTAATCAATGAAAGAAGTTTGGAGAAGACCATCTTTCCCCATAAAAATTGTGTCCGTTGAACTTGCTCCATGGCTTAACCATGAAAACAATCCCAATTAATCTCATCCTTCCAACCACTCTTTTCCAATTCAGCAATTTTTTTTTTTTTTTTTTTAAATGTTTTATATAGGATTTGAAATCATATTACAATAAACCCTTTTACATCTATTATTGCTCCAGTTTTTTTGTTTTTTTTCATTTCAAAAGTTGCCAACACCACTGGGTTGTGACTGACCCAACACCTTTGACATCACCCCATCTGAATCCATCATGTTAGTGATAACTCTGTTGACATTCCTTCCCAGAGATCTTTTAACACAACAGGTGCACAGTGTGTCAACAGCTCAACACCATGGAGCCTATCTGACAGCAAATATGAAATTATTTCATGAAGGTTTTATCAAAAAGAAAAAAAAATGTTTTAATCCTCCAGGGAATTATCTTTTTAAAAAACAAAACTCAAACAGGAAAAGGGGAGGGGAGTATTTATAATTAATTTTTAAATTATTCTAAAGTGTCATCAATACAATAAGGACAAAAAAATTCAAAATAGAAATTTGAATGTCTTCAATGCATGAATTAAATTTCACAATATTTTTCTTAACAACTGGTTTTTTTTTTCAAATGTTTTTATATATTTAATGAAGATAAAATTAAAGAGAATATTCTCTAAATGCTGTAAAATTTATGTAAATTGAATAAACTTTTATAAACAATTTTAATGGCTTTTTTTTTATCATAGACATGCAATGTTGCAAAGTCTGTGAGAATATGTAAATGATCTCTCTGCCAATCTTACAGCAAAAAGTAAAATGAAAAACTTCATATATTATGTAAAATAAGTCTGCAAAGCTTCAAAACGTGTTAATTGGAAGAAACCGTTAACTAAAAAGATTAAAAAAAAGATTAGTGAGTGCATTAAATTGGTCAAGCAAAGTCCTCTAGTTGCAGAATTTTTTCTTATTCCAAGCAGTTAAGGGAGAGAGAGAGGAAAAAAGAAAAAGAAAAAAAAAGTGCAATCCAAGTGAAAAAAATAAATAAATAAAAGCAAAATTTATAAAAATTCTCTTACGCTTTTGATTTTTCCTCACTTCATCTATCTGGTACATCAAATTGTAGGAGACGATTACAAGAGCAATCAATCCTGCCACAGTCAGCGTACAAAATAGCCATTTTAAGTAGGATAAGCAATCAGACTCCTTTTGCGGAGCTCTCTTCCTGAAAGATGCACAAGAGGAATTTAACTTATGCTATAAATAATAATCATTTCTTATAAACATGTCTTATTAAAGAAAAGATTAATTTTCACTAATATTTTACTAGTTTTACTTCATCTTATAGCATATTATTTTTTTTTATCACAATACACCAGGGCTACACATTCTTCAAACATTAAAACAAACTCTAGAAAACTGGGTATATAAAAGTAGATTCCAAAGTTTGAACCCTAATCCAACACCTCAAAAGCCCATCTCAACTTCATTTTAACCACAAAAAAAAAAAAAAAAAAATCAGAGAAGGGGAGTTATTTACATATATGCAAACTATTGTCATCTTTGTTGCTGATATCAAAGGGAACAACAGCCAAAATATTGTGATGACAATAGTCCATATATAAATAATGTAAATAGATGTTAAAATTATTACAAATCTGGCCTTCACATAACCATTGAAGTTTTCATGGCTGCAAGTGTTAAGGCAATAATTTCTAAGAAAAAAAAAATCTATACTAGAAAAGAGGATGTACAAGTGTTCTAATTCCAGTTGAATTTGTTACATTGTTTTATGGAAATACCATTAAGGAAAAATGGTATAAATCCATCTTTTCCCACTACCAGTTAAGAGTTATATAGTAAGGCAGACTGGGCCCTTCAGCCTTGATTAGCAACTAGTCTAGGAAAATAACAAGTGAATTCAAAAACAGTTGGATATGGTGCTAACTCCATCCTGTAAAAAACCTATCCGTTACACAGAAACTATAGTAACAATGCCTTTGTTTTTTGAGAGCCAGGGATCAATCCTCTCAGAAGTTTACAGGACTCAAGTGAGTGAGTGATATAAAAAGACTGATTCTCTGTTAATCAAACTTTCTGCATGTTAATTTACAAGCACACATGTGGAGTGTCTGCATGTGTAGTGCAGGAGTTATTTACATGTGTTTGTGATATTCAATGAACACACAAATACACACATACTTTGAAATACAATATTGGAATCTTTGCATCTCCAACTCAGTCCAGACAACCCCTATCCTGGGCTGAACAATAATCAAAGTTGAAGACAAAAAAGAAAAAGAAAAAGGGACACTGTGTGATGAAGACTAATTTTCCTGTCTGGCAACAATCCCTGAGTAAGAGGAAAAGTATAAACTCTTTGAAGATATTTTTATGACTTCTTCAGTATTTAAACTGAATACATTTTCTAATAAATGGACAAGTTAGATTTGAAATTTAATAATATTGTCATCAGCAAAGTGACAGGTACCAAACTAGTAAAATAAAATAAAAAGTGTGGTATGCAAGTTTCATTAGAATCTGCTTTTACAGTCCCATACCGTCTGGTCAGAGTGTATCAACCTACGTATTTATCACAAAAGATGGTGACAAGGTCGAAGCTTATATGATTTTTTTTACAATACTGTAGAAAAAGCTCTTACTACTCGTTACTAAGGAACACATCAGGTGCCCAGTAATGACCCCAAACCCCTCCCAAAGGTGAGCTACTACCTGAGGAATCCTCCATCCCACCCCCGGAGCTTGAGCCATTTAAGATTTTCAATTTCTCGGACAGAAACGAACTCCTGCACCGAATCGTTAACCTCGAGATTATTGTGTGGTGAAAAGCAAAACTAAAATAATAAACAATATTTTCAAAAAGTCCTGCTGAACGGCAAAATTTATTTACACGCAGACTATTATCCCCATCTTTGTTGTTAATGTTATATCACATTTCGTTTGTTATACCCTCCGACCTTCATCATCTTCATAAACTTGTTGATGCAGGTAACCGTTGTAACTTAGGGAAGGTTACTGAAATAGAATAATCAAAAGAAGGTTGGTAATGAAACTAGGAGGAGTGAGTCAAGTGAATTCCACAATGAATCTCCAACTGCAGACCAATATACAGTATTTATTTACTACTGTATTTATGAGTGGTGACATACTTATTATCATTCGTAGGTATGCTACAACAGTAACCTTCAGGGAATTTCAAACTGAACGCTTTATTTTTATTTAACCTACAGGGATATTGTTCTGCTGTCTATGTCCACCAGGGATCTAGTTCTCATGAGGTATCACTTTTTTTGCTGCTGCAGCCTGTCAAATCTCCAAGAAAATTAGAAAGACAAATGCACTGATAAAGTTTCTTGCCAATCTTCTTTAAAAAAAAAAAAAAAAAAAAAAAAAACTACTGCCAAGTTATATATTAAAAATGGTATTTTGTGCATAGTAATGAAGTTTCAAATTACCATATATAATAATAATTGCCTAAAATATTTCTCATGCACACTTTCCACAATTAGTTGAGAATTTCGCTGATCAGAAACCAGGGTTAAAAAATAATTTAAAAAACAACTTCCTCACTTATTTGATTTTAAATAAAACAGAACTTTGATCGACAATGATTGCATATTTTTTTGTTTTGTTTTTTTTTTCTTATTTAGCCATTTGACAACCATTCAGTTAAATTCAGGTGTTTACAGTTTAGTTTATAAAACATTGGTCTCTTGAAAGATTTTTGCGTTTAAAATCAAGTCAATTGAAATATTGTAAGGTACAGAACTTAGAAACTGACGCACAGTTTTACAAACAATTTTTTGAACGAGTAATAATCAAAATCTTTGGGAAAACGAAAAGAAAATGAATCTGGCGTAGAAAGTAAATGTTAGTTGCATATCATATCCTCAAAAAATCATGAGTAGACACTATTCTGAATCAAGTTGCCACGCAAATTGACCGATTTGTTTTCTGCTCCCCCCCCCAGTAAAAGCATCTATCTCTCTCTCTAGTATTCTTTATTTAGAGAAAATTACTGCAATGCTTCGAGAAACATAAGAAATGGGGAAAAATACACGTGTACAAATGTGAAAATGTTTAAAAAAAGAGAAAAAAAAAATGTTTGCCACGCAATCAATGGAATTTTCTTTATTGGACCATTCATTAATGAAATTGAAATCATCTGAGCTGAGGTGACCGGTTTGTATATAAATCCACGCCAACGAACCTTAACATAAGATTTCAAAGTAAAACTGAAACACAAAATTCGTGCTTGGTTTACCAACAAAGGGACACAAGAGAGAAAGGGAATAATTTGAACAATACCCCCACCTCATTCGATGGAGCAACTTCAAAATAATGACCAACCAAATAGTTATCAAAATTTTGACTACCAATTATTTTATGGACACGATTACTAAATTCTCTTCAACCATACTTTTATGGAAATAAGAGTAATGAATGGCAACATTTTTATCATTTTTTAAAAATTTATGACTAAATTTTCGACCACTTAGTAAGCATAAGCAAAAAAAATAAAAATTGTAAGTTTTTACTAACAAGCATGGTCAAACAAGTTTTTTTTGTTGTTTTTTTTACTACTAAAAAGTCTCTAAACTTTCACTATACCAGAATCTGAGTGCCATTTTATAACTTAGCCAACAAGACCTGACTAAAAAAATGAATTCAATAAAAAAAAAAAAAGTGGTGTTAAGTGGGGCAGATAAAAGGTTTTGTACTGCAGATGTAGGGAGAATTGACCTTAAATAATAAACTTAAACTAGTATGATGAAAATAAAATGTTTCACTATCCGTAACTTCCGTCCCACTGAAGTAGCAAGTTATAAAAATAAAATTAAAAGTAAAACAATTGAATTGAATCATGCTCTGATTAAAACATCGAGCTAACTTTAAAAAAAAAAATTGACATAAAAGGTAAAAAAAAAACATTAACCTTTAAACAGTAAATATTAAAGACAAACTGTAACAAATGAAAAATTTTGAGACATTTGCATCTTATAATTATTATAAAAAAAACACACGCGTGACAAAACAGTTGTAGAATTACGCGAACATTTTATTGACGAGAATACAAATTTTAAATTTCTCTCCCACCACCTTAAATTAGCAAGTGATTTTTCTTATGTCTAAAAAAATGTCATGTCAAATGTATTTCTCCAGAATTATCTCCTCCTCTTATAACAAGTGTTCAGGTTTGAAGAAAAAGTTTTAAAAACTTAAATGTGAAGATTTAAATACGAAAAAAAAAATAAAATAATAGTAGTAAGTAGTCATTGCATCGAAATGGAAGTGATTTTTTTTTACTTGACTAGTAAGGGGAAATTCATAGTTACTTTAAGTAAAATAGTTGTTAGAAACTTAAGATTTTGTGAACAACCGAAGATTAAAAGAAAGAAAAGAAAATGAAATTATTACCCGACCGTGTAAAAACTTAAAAAAAAAATCGTTCAAGAAAAGTAAAAGACAAGTTAAATAGCTAACAAAATAAGTCTTTGTTGCTTCTTTTTTTCTCTCTCTCTTTAAATTACCATCGTTTTTTTTTTTTTTGTTTTGTTTTGTAACTTAATCATTAAATTAAATTTGTTTATGAGAGTAGCTGAGTAACAGTGTATTATTCTCGACACTACGTACGTAGGACCAACAAAGTCACCCGATCTTCGAAATCGGAAACTAAGGCCAAACAAACGAAAATATTGAAATCAACATTGGATTATATCGCCACTAGTCAGACCCAGTCAAAGGAAAGAAAAATTATTGCAACTTGCAGACAATATTTTTTTTACACAGATTTTAATTGCACTTTTTTCTTTTTTTAATTGTGGTACTTTTACGTGGCCTTAAAACCCGGATTAACCATCAATAGAAATTGCTGATAGCAGCCTTAATACAAAAATTATGCTGTTGAGCTCAGATTAATTTTAGAGAATAATGGTACCTATTCACCCCAGACGAGCTACTAATTTTGTTTGGAAGCAAAAAGAAGTGTCAAAGAAAAACAAATCAGTTCTTTTAAAATTTAAAAATTAACTTAAAAGTTTTGAGTTCGAAGTATTTTTTTTTTTTTTTTACCTAAATTGGGTAATTTATTTTTCTTTTTGTATAGTTTTTTTTTTTTTTTTTGTTACGACTGATAGAAGGAATTATTTGACGATCTTCAGATCACAAAGAACTCATTCACTCGTTGAGTTACAAAAACGAACTTGAAATCATAGAATGATGCAAGTATTTTAAGTGCTCGTCCTGTGTATGTACCCAGTAGTAGTGCTACAATCGTTTTTGATTTCACGGATAAAATAATTGATATCTTTGAATTCTTAAAATTAAAAATAAGCTATTTAATTTTAAAAAAATAAATTAATTCAGAAGAGTTTTGATTTGACAGAGAAATCTAGGTCGTTATTTTTTTTCTTTTAATGAGTAAGCGGAATTTTGTTACAAAACCGGTTTTTAACAGTAAGACATGACACAAGAAAAATTGTTTCACTGTAGTTTGGATGATATATATATATATATATATATATATATATATATATATATATATATATATATATATAATTACTTCTGTTAGTGTTTTAACTAAGTGTCTATTTTTCACAAAAGGTCATATTTTTACTTTAGTGAAGTTTGAAAAATTTAGAAAAAAATAAAAAAATGCAAACAAACAAATATTTTTTTAGCGGAAAAAGTTTACAATTTGAAACTTACTCCATTTTATTTTTAATGGGTGTAAATTAAAAATATAAGAATTTAACACAAAGTGAATTTTATGAAAACGGAATAAAACATCTGACAATTATAAAAAAACTAAAGAAAATATACGTCAGTTTGTTTACGTCATCACAAAGTTAAAAAGTAAAACCAATTACGAAAAATAAATTAAAAAGTTTTAATTAAAAAGAAATTACAATTATTCGAAAAGACAAGCCACAAAAAAAATTCAGAAGCACGAAGGAAAAAAATAAAACAATTTTTAAAAAAAATGAATTTAAAAGAAGTAATTTTGCTGTAAACAAAATTAAAACAAGTTTCCAGAGACCGTTTAAATGAAAAAGCAATTCCTTATCAAATTACAGAATATAACCAAAACAAATTATGAAAACAAGTCATGTTTTTATCTGGTAAAGGATAATTAGTGAAAATAAAAACAGATACATTGATAAGGAAGAAGAGAAAATATTGAAATATGAACACCAAAAATAATGCAACAATTAACTCCCCAAAAAAGTTAAGAAAATGAAAATTTATTATAGCAATCTCTTACAAAATAAAATAACTAGCCCCGTGTAAAGTAATGATAGTCTACTGAGGTAATATTTTATAAATAAAACATTAGATTATTATTTGAGGAGTGACTGATTTTAGTTTTTAACACAACCGTAGAGAAAATATTTCTTCAAGCAGTTCAACAAAAAAAGTAACAATAATAAACACTGCCGGTCATTTTTTTGTGTATGTGTTTATAATGAAATGCTTTACTTACCTCTTTCCCAAAATCTTTGGCTTCTTAGACTTAAGGGAGGGAAGGTTAAGCAATTCCTGCGAATCGCTATCGCTATACGAACCAAGTAAATTAGACATCTTTCTGTGCCTTCTTAGAAAGTCGAAAGCGTCAATACACAAACTTAGACAAACTTTGATCTTGTGACGTCAGACAGCTGGAGTAATCCTTATTTCACTCTACACGATTTTGGTATAAACAGTTTAAAAGTAAAAATAAAAGCAAACAGACTTAAATCACACAATGAGAATAAATGAACAAATTGTAATCAGGAACAATTTGAATTTAAAACGATTTAACTTATTAACCGAGTGGATATTATTAAATCGGTTAACAACAAAAACAGAGCACAATGACTGTTCCCTCAGGTCTTGACTAAACAGACAGCATCATTGGACAAAACTGGTTGTAGGAATAACAGTTAACGTTCGCTTTATAATTCTGCTATTACGGTGAACAGATCTTTTTTTTTTTTCACAAGTAAATGAAATGTTGATCGACAACTTATTTTTAAGATTTATTCATAGTTTGATGAACTTTAAAAATCACTTTACTTAAGATATATTATTTGACACAAAAGTCTTCTAGGTCTATATACTTAAAGGGCAGTTAATTTATAAAATTCGTTTGTCTCTCTGAATATAAAATAATTGGCTGCTGGTCAGGTTTTAATTAGCACCTGACGATTGCATCGTGCCTGAAAGTCAGAATTGTGCTATTTGTGTGTGTGTGTGTGTGTGTGTGTGTGTGTGTGTGTGTGTGTGTGTGTGTGTGTGATGATGATCCGCTGCATCTTTACAGATGATGGCCGCCTAATCATGTTCACTCCACACCTCACACCTCTCTCATGTATGACCCCAAAGGTGACTTGCCAAGCCAGCTGTGAACTTGCATGAATTATTACACAAGTGACAGACGAACAATGCTTGCCACAACCTTGATAGATTCACACTGCTGTGCCTGATTCCTGTGCCCTATCATGTGCCTTTTTAGTTCGGAGCTGGTTGTACATATCTTGTCACACAGTGTGCAGGCTGTGACGGTCTATATCTGGAGAATATCAAGGGCGATTTTTTTCTTTATGTGACTTCACATGATTCACCTAGCCAACCTTTGAGAGAAGTATGCACTTGCAGAAATCACATGTCCATCCCTTGATACCCTCGTCCAGTTCATGGTTAGTCGCTGCTTCAGCTGTTTGTTTCCAGACGATATTCTTTGAAGAGTTGACAACTGTCTCTTATTTCCCCTCTCCATCCAGTTCTATCTAGGGCGATCTCCTCCCAGTTGTTGCCAGCTTTTTTAGGTTGTTCTTGATACAGTCCTTGTACCTTTTCCTTGGTTTGTGCTGAGGATGCTTTCCGATACTCAGCACACCATAAAACAATTGTTTCAGGAGTCTACTTTCCATCATTCAAATTATGTGTCCTGTCCATCACATTTGGGAAAATGTTACAAGAACCTCTATGCTTTGGCAGTTGGCTCTGACTAGGACATCAGTATCAGGAGTTCTGCTTTCCCATTTGACATTCAATATGCATCTCTGGCATTTCTGCTGGAAACACTCAAGTATTTTTATATATTTGCTGAGTAGTGTCCAAGTTTCCGAGGCATATAGAAGAACTGTCAGAATGCAAGATCTATACAAACATGCCTTGATATGGTTGGCAATGTCACAAGCTGCCCTTACTTTCCTTTAGTTTGCAGCTTTCCAAAGGCCACAGAGGCCTTCTGTATGCATAGATATATTTCGGCATTCAATGAGCCATCTTTTGTAATTGTGCTGCCAAGGTAAATGAACTTCTCAACTATCCCTAATCTTGTTCCATGAACAAAGATGTTGGGCTCGATATATGGTTCTCCAGGGGCAGGAGTAAACATTACCTTGGTTTTTGTGAGGCTTATTGTAAGACCAAATGCGCATGTGTATGTATAGATAGCTATATATAGACAAAGAGATAGTTATATCTATCTATAGAGAGAGAGATCTGTAGTAATAGCAACAAATAAATCACTAAATAACTTCTAACCCTTAGTACTATACTATGTAAAGTTATGAAATCAAAATAATAATTAATAATAAAAGAGGAAAATTAAAAGTTAAGTAATAAAATTACTTTTAAATATAGATAAGAATGATAATTAACAATAAAGAAAGAAAAATTGATATTATAAAAAATAGTTTAATAAATATGAAAATTCCCATCATTTACTGCCAATATAAACAGAAATCAAATTTTATCTCTTTTCATCTTTGACAGCCAAAGGAGGCAGATATCCGGGGACAGAACTTAGATAGTACATGTTGCTACCAAACCTGATAAACAAAACCCTTTTATCTCTGTATAGATATATGTTCTTTAAAATATATAATTTTCCCTAAAATGTATACGAAAGCCTTTTAATATTTCTATTTCTATTTATTGTATTGTATATGATTTGTTTGTAATTTAAATATTTCTGTTGTGGGACTGATGATGTTTTTTTTTGCTCAAACAAAATTATATATATATATATATATATATATATATATATATATATATATATATATAAAAAGGAGTACATTCAGACACATTACCAGAACAACCTCATGTTATATAGGAATAAAGTGTCGCTGCCAACACTTGAGTTTGAACATAGATCACCAGTGAGAAAAGGCAGGTAATCCCATTATTGAATTAAGTAGACCGCAACACCACCAAATACAAAGAAAACAACATAATAGAGGTAAGAACCCAAATACATACTACCACATACTTGATAACCCTTCAAATTTCTACTTAACCCCATACATCTATAGAAACACCCAGAACACCCCTTATAACAAAATAAACACACTAGAAAATCAAAAAAATGTAGAGAGCAGTTATCTCTTAGAAAACTCAGAATGTATGGAAAAAATAATCATTTTTTTTTTTTAGATATCTCATTCTGAACAAGAAGACCAGTTTAGATGACACAAAACCAAAAATAATAAACTTATCTACATATGCACTTACAAAGGACAAGATAACAGACCTAAAAAAAGACCTTATAGAATTTGGATGCAAACTCAGAGTAATATAAACATTAAATAGTAACAAAAACATTACAGATGACTCAATAGTTAAAAATAAATCAAAATTCTTTCCAAACAAAAACAACAGTACAAATGAATTAAACCTATTTTTTGAAAAACTCTGGAACTTCAACCTACAAGAAAATCCATATCATTCAATAACCTCACATACAGACAAAGACTAGCTTTAGAGAATATCTGGAGAAATAAAAATATAATTATAAAAGAAGCAGACAAAGGTAGCATTATAGTCATCATGGATTAGATATACTATAAAACAAAAAATTCTAAAGACACTACGGAATAAGTATAACTGTAAATTAATCAATACCAACATAGACCAAAATATTATATTAAAAAATGACAAAACTCTGCACAATACATTATAAAATATTAACAAAAAAGAAAGGGACTTCCTAATAAACTTCATCTCAAAATCAAGCAATTTTTACAGACTAACAAAAATTCACAAATCAAGTGAAATAAAAGCAGCCATCCAAACACAAAAATCTAACTGTATTAACATCCCAACCCCCAGTAACCTTATATTTAGACCCATAGTAGCAGGACTAGCCTTGTCCAAGTAGCAGACTCAGTAACCTAATAAACACTATACTACAACCATTTACTAAACAGATTAAGAGTTACATCAGAGAAAATATGCACTTCCTTAGCTCCATACCACAAAAAGTAGATCCGGGAACACTCTTGGCAAAATCTGACATTAGCAGCAACATACCCTCTGAATTCAGGTAAACAGGCAATCTCATTCTGGACTGAAAAACATCCAGAGATACTATATCCCAGATTCATCAAAGAAGTCATTATTGATAATAGACATAATCCTGAACAACAACTCTTTCAACTTTGATAACAAAAATGATATCCAAACACGAGGTACCATGATGGAATGAAAATAGCACCAAAATATGCTCCCTTGACATTTTCCTAGAGGAAAACCTTTATGAAAAGATAAAGCAAAAATATGGGGAAAATATAAAAACACACTTTACTGAATCTTGGAAGAGATATTTAGATGATTGCTTCATCTTCTGAAAATCCTCATGGGGTAATATTAACGAATAACACAATTTACTCCAAAATTTACACTCAAAGATTAAATTCACTGAAGAACATAACTTTAACAAACTGCCATTCTTAGATATACTCATGAAAAATAGATATAACAATATTATCACAGATATCTACCACAAACCTACACACACCCAACAATATCTTGATTTTAAGAGCCATTACCCAAAAAAGCTGTCTAAAATCCATCCCCTATTCCCTGGCACAAAGTAACCAACAAACATCTTCAAAAAAACTCTCATAAAACGAGGATACCCACATACCACTAATAAAGAAAGGTTTTGAACTAGCAGAAAAAATACCTTTAGACCAACTAAAAAATCTAAAGAAATGCAACAAAAAACAAATTCTACCATATGTCTAAACATACAACAAAAACAATCCAGAACTATTTACAGAAATAACAAGAAATATAGACCCACTTAATAAGAACGATAAAATAAAAGATATACTAAAAACAACCAAAATAATTAAAAGCAAATGCCAATCAAAAAAACCTAAAACATATTAACTCCATTCAAATTTAGTCAACACACAATGCAAGGAGTCACAAAGAAAGTAAGAAAAAGATAAGGGGTTTGTAATATAATTATGGAAGGAAACTCCTACACATTTGAAAGTAAAGCCTATTATGATGGATCAGTTTTCATAATCTTAGCCTTCACAGCAGGTTGTCTTTCCATTTCACAATTCATTGTTGATAATAAAAACATAATTCTCATCTGCTTTTCTGTTTGCCAGTGATACGTGTTTTCCTAATTTCCCAAGAAATAGATAAAATTGTTCCCTAAATCTGGTTTTTCCCACATACCAGACTCCCAATAAATGAGAAAAATAAACTCTAGGAGAAAAGAAATCCAGACGGTCCCATTCTCACTGAGAAAAATGTCACCACTCTCTATCTTCTAGCCTAAATTTCATTTTGGGCTTAACCCTTTTCTTTTCCTGCTTAGAATTAATGTTTAACCACCTCACCATTACATATCTATATATATGTTTGCTTGTTCAACATCTACAGAGGCCACCTGTGGTTTATAGAGTAACTATGCTAAGCAAACCTTAGTTACAATTTCTGAGAGAGAGCACATAATCTGGCATGATCAAAACTTTGAACAAGGCCAGTACAGAGCTCAAACCCTTGTTCATAATAACTTGTTACTTTCTGCTAGCACAGCCATCACCTGCTTCAAAAATAGTTCCATCTGCCCAAAGTAAAGTCCCTCAGAGTGCAAAACACATTGGCTAAGAGAAGTTTTCCTTTTGTTTACATATATATATATATATATATATATATATATATATATATACACACACACACAGAGAAACCTCTCAAAAAGGGACTAATGGGGCTACGGGTGGTCCCTTATAACCAATTGTCCGTAGATGGGAAGACTTTATTTTTGAGTTATAAAACCACTATATAGTAACTACCAGTAGTTATGATCATAATGTAAATATTATAAACATGTATATATGGCATAAATAAATATATACTCTATATAGGTATATTAATCAAAGTAACAAAAATAATATATTTCTCACAGCTACTTTCTCATACACATACTAATGTAACACTATTTGGGATGGTGGTAATTAATAATAATAAAGACATGGAATATCACTGAAAATGAGATATTAATGAATAAACTACCATGGAAAAGGTTAAATGAATATCAGGAATGATAGACTGTTAACAATTGGTTCCCAGAGAATCAAGGTGTATAAAATGAACCCAGTGACCGGTTGAGAGCAATGCTTGGTTTGTATGACAGGCCAAGTGTTGACAGTATTCAACAAACGATGCCTGTGAAATCAACATGCGGGGAATTGGATTAAATGCCAGTAACAAATAAAATCTTTTTACAGAGTTGTCAAGATTGAAAACAATAAGCTGAAAACCTGCAGATATTTTGACCTTCAACCAAACAAATTGTCACCATAAGGTGAGTTGCAAAATTTTCCCTGGGAAAGTGTCTCTTGGATCAAAGGTGAGAAAATCAACTGTTGTGTCAATTCACTTATGAGGTGATAGCATTTAGAACAATAATTTTTTTTAAAATTAGTCTTCGACCAAATGATGGAGGTGACAGGTGCAGAAGAGAGATCAAGAAAGGAGGAAGAGCTGCCTGCACCCACTGAAGGGTAGCAGGCACAGACAGCACATTAAGATGGTTGAAGGAGCTGCCCACACCCACTGGTGAGAGATGGTAATAAGAGAAGTAAAAGTAACCAGGCGGAGCAATGCCTGCACCCATCTCCCATGAGAGAAGGGGAATTCCCCAAAATTATGAAGTAATTTCTCAGGACCAAAAACAATGGAAATGACAGGTGGATGAAATACCAATCCCACCCACAAACTACATCTCACCCCTACACCAGTTTTGTTTTGGCAGATAGCAATGGACCTCTTGTTGGAAATCAGGAGATTCACCAAAACCCAACCTGCATCTTGTCTCACACCGGTTCCTAGTTGGAGTCCATAAATATGAATGCACAAAACAAATTCAGACAGTTGACATTTGGGTTTTGAGAAGAGAAGTGGTGGAGGTCGCTGAGAGATTCCACAACTCCTGCCAATCACGAGAACCTCTGACTTCAGCCTTGAGCCAAACTTACCAAATCAGTAAAACAAATTTCGCTAACTCCGCAAACCAAAACCAGCTTACCCAAGTGTTGCGTCTGATTTAGGAATGGATTGGGTTGACAAACACCTGTATGCTAACACTCTAACAACTACTAACAAATCATTGTATGCAGTATTTCATATAAAAATAGTAAATATCTTTTTTTATATATATTTCAAGTGTTTTTTTTTGTTTTTTTTTTAATGTACAACTTCACTCGACTTAGACCAGCCCAACTCAAAGAAACAGACAACAAATCAATCTTGGCCTCCTTATAATCAATCAATCACAACGTGGGGTAGGGCAGGTCAGGATCGAAGAGATCACTCCATTGATGAAACCAGGATTCACTCCGGGCTGACCATGATGAAGGTGTTAAACTAATGTATCATACTTTATATACTGTACACCTATCTTTGTTTACAATTGAAAGGCCTGCGACTGGAGCCAAGCAGTCACTTTGAAAACTAATATGACTCATTTCCACTAAGCCTGCAAATTTTGAAATACATTGCTGATGATTTTGAAGTATTATTTTTTCCTGTTGTATCAAAATCCGTTGATAGGGAGGGGTATACATGACAGCTTTGTGTGTGTGTGTATATATATATATATATATATATATATATATATATATATATATATATATACATATACATATATATATATGAGTGATGCTCTGGAAATAATGCTTATTAAAACTACAATATAGAACACAATAATGCATTTTAAGCTACAAAACATTATCTATTCCACATACCCATAGACCCAGCAACTGACTATGCATTTTCAGCAACAATAAACCAGAGACATTTTGTAATCTGAGAGATATGCACGGCTGCTTGGAACATGGCTTGCCTCACATCACTATTGAAGCATATTAGCAAACACTTAACTAAGCTTGCATCCATTGTTTTATCTCCATAAATGTTCTGCAAACATTAATTAATGTCAATGGATACAAGTTTTTCCACATGAAGTAATTCAAAGACACACATCTACTTCATACACACTTTTATGTCAGATGCCATTTTACCAGATTGTTGCTCATCTGGTAACTGTAACAAAGTAGAAATTTTATAGATTATTGGTAGGAAGCTTCAACCTCATCTTGTACAACACTGATATCTGCATTTGACATTTATTTCAATTCTTTTATCCTCAGCATCAGGATTATTGATTATTTCCAATTTTATCTATTTTTCATTTCTTTATTCAAAGAAAATACTTTCAGTTGAAATATTTTTAACATTATTCCTAAAAAGCATCTATATATACAGGGGGCTGCAAAAGTAGGTATACAGTAAGTATTATACCAGTATTATAATAGAGGTTCTAGGATTCATTCATTAAAATCATTTTTAACATTTTTATTTTTTAATAAATAATAATAAATGTTTTGCAGGTAAAGAGGAATGTGTTAATGACAGGGGCAAACAGCTTGAACATTTGAGGAATTGCTACATTTATTATTGATATGTTTGTATCGTCAATACTATACATTTTGTGCACACATTTTGTTTTTCATTTCTGTATACCTACTTTTGCATCCCCCTTTACAAATATCTAAGCTATCAACAGTATACAACTGCTTTCTTAGATCAATTGTAAAAAATGTATTTGAGTAAATGAACCTTGTAGGTGAGGCTCATCCTTCTCTAAACTATATCGACTGGCACTACAGAATCACCATCAAAGAACTGTACCAAATAACAGAAACTACATCACTTGATGACTTTTAACAGAAGCAACAACTAAAATGTAACTCAAAACTTATGATTGATTGATTTGTTTTTTTATGGCTTATCAAACCTTTGCAGGTTATTTAAAGGCAGAAAATATTTTTAGATTGTAAGAATCTTTTTTTGTGATGATAATGACTTAGTAATACAAGTTTTACTAATTAACATACACACACACACATATATATACACGCACACACACTTTTTGGTTCCTGGCATCATGATTTTTATTTCTAATTTGTTTTATTTTTTTATTTCCTTATTCAAAGATATGAATTATGATAAAATACAGATTCTATATTTTGGGTTCATCCTGGTGGAAACCAGAATTATAGCAAACAATGTCACCCACATGATGATTGAATACTGGAGTATATATATGGTTTCAAAATGACAACTGGAAAAAGTCTTAGTTCTTGTCGATGTGTTTCATCTTCTGACTTTATCAAGCTGTTGTAACCTAGAAAAGGTTAATGAATGAGTAATAATACAATACAACAGCTGAAACGTCATGAATATGATAACAAAGATGCAAACAACAGTTCGAACAATGTAAATAGTATAAATAGTTACAATACCTCATCTCAGAAACATAGACAGATCCTGACAAAAGCCAGAGCGTACAACAGCCGAAACATCATGAATATGATAAAAAAAGGGGACAACAGTCTGAACAAGGTAAATAGTTACAATACCTCATCTCAGAAACATAGATCCTGAAGAAAGCTGGAGTGTACAATGGCCGAAACGTTATGAATATGATAACAAAGATGGGGACAACAGTCCGAACAATGTAAATAGTGTAGTTACAATACCTCGTCTCAGAAATATAAACAAATGTCTAACAAGTAGTTAAAAACAAAATGTATAATAAAATACATGAAATTTTCTAATTTCTAAATCCAAATATCAAGAGCTTACAGATATACATTTTTAACTATTTGCTTTTGGGGGCAATATATATTAGATCACTTTAATTTTATCCGATTCGGCCATGATTAAAAGTCTGACACCATTGCATAAGATTAATAACATTAATCCAAATTACTATGACTTGCCCTAACCACAGGGATTTTAGTCATTCTTATTTATATAAATCTAATGTAGATATGATAACAAAGTGATAAAATTTCTAAAAGATTTGAAAACAAAGGACACACCCATTTGCTCCTCCTCTACTTATAACTCCCTAGAGTAAGCTGCTTAAAAGCTTATCCCAATTGTGTTACGATTAGTTTATAGCTGTAAAATATCCAATAGGATTTTATACAAATTAATGTTGATTTATAAAGTTTAATAGTAAAATATAAAATTAAAAGGCATGTCAACCAGAGGTTCTGTCATTGTATTTGAGTTTCATTTACATACATTATTTACACTTGGCCTATTTTCATGAACTTTGTTGTTACTATGACAATGTTTCAGACATTCTGCCATCCAGGCTTTATCACATGCTTGTCAATAAAACCTAACTGCAGATAATGCTGTAAAAGTTGGGGATCTATTTGATACTGTATTGATATTATGAACAGTACTCCCCTTCTAAATCAATAAAAAAAAAATCAATATTTTTCAATTCCGACAGTGTAGGGGCTGGAGGAAGACCTAAAAAATGCCATTGTGTAAAAATTATTCCCTGGAAAAATTTTTCCTGTTTCTTACAAGTAGACCAGCCTGTTTAAGTAGTGCCAATTTATCTTTGAATTTTTTTTTTTCTTTAAATAATTTCACCCCAAGCAAGGCAGTAAAGCCACTAGGATACAAGGGTGGGAAAAAATAAGAAAACAATTACTAAGGATCAAGAACAATGGAAGAATAATCAGGAGGACAATAGATAATGATTTACATGCATGTAAATATCTGAAGATTAAAGTTGGCTAGAAAATATGGAGTTGGAAGGGAGTTCCACAAGCAAGAAGTGCAAAAAAAGAAACTGTTAGCATAGAATTTATGGTTACATCTAGCCAACTAAACTGTATATTAGTGAGACCTCACCGACAATCTAGTACTGCACTTAAATTCATAAGGTCTAGGTACTCTGGCAAAGAGCTCATCTGAACAGTTGCCATGGAAGTATTTATAGAAAAGGCACAAGGAGGAAACTCTATGGCAGTGGGAAAGTGACTGAAGCTGAGATGCCAGATCAGGACCAATAATATTGTGGATTCTTCTTTGGATTTTATCAAGGATCTTTAGATATATGGGGGGAGCACCAGACCATATATGGCAGCAATATTCGAGGCCTGGGTGAATGGTAGAGTTATAGATATATAAGATAGATTCAGGAGAGAAAAATTGCATTTGGGAATAGTGTAGAATATGATGGTAAGTATGTTATCAGTTATGGAGGAGTTGTTTACCTTACAACAACATCTGTTCCCACAATATATCAGTATAATTGATTTGGGTGCATGTTGGCTTTGTGTAATGATTTAAAGAAAATGCACAGATTGTTGATAAATACAAAATAAATCATTATATAACACAATATAATAATACAGAAGGATAAGGTGAAAGTTGAAGTTTCAAAATTTCAAGTGTAAAAATCCTGGTGCATCAGAAAGGTAGAGAGAGTGAGAAAGAGTTCAGGTGGAAGTAAGTATATATGCATACCTATGTAGGTATCCAAATGTAGTAGCCATTTCCTTAACAATGTGGGTGAAAAATGGTTCAGTAAATACTCTAAAAGAGAAAGGGCATAAGACAAGGATGTGTCTTCTTACCAGATTTATTCAACAAGGTGATTTTAAGACAACTAGAAGTCTTACCAGGATTTATTATTGGAGGGTATAATCTTAACATAAAACAGGCAGATGGCACAGTGTTGGTGTATAGCTAGCCACTCGTATTTGAGGATATCTGTCTACTAGGGTGGCTAGCCAATCCCTATTGCAGATGCTTTCTCAGGCACATTTGTGTCTATTCAACACCCACAGAGCCCAACTGTGGTTTATACTGCTACTATGCTGAGCAAACCTTAGTTACAGTTTCTGGGAAAGAGCATGTTATCTAGCATGATCAACAATTTGAACAAGGCCAGCAGGCTCAAGCCCTCAGCCATGACTTGTGAATTTGTGTTAGCACAACTATCAACGGCCCCCAAGGGTTCCGTCTACACTTTTTCACTCACAAGGCCATGGTATAGTTTTCAGGCACTTTCCAAAGGTGGCACATGCTGGGATCGACCCCTTCAGTTCGATAACATCAGGAAGTCTCCTTCCTGACAAATCAACCATGGTGAGATTTGAACCCGAGTCTCATGGTCAGAATGCGAACATTCTAACCACTTGGCCACATGCCAATTGTTGATAGCAGACACAGAAAGGAAATTGCAGGAACTCTTACACAATATAGTAAAGGGAAGTAAGAAGAAAGTACTAAACATCAGTTGTAAGAAGACAGAATGTAGTCTTGTCCTGAAAGAGGAATAACTCAAAACATGAACTATGACTTGGAGATATCAAAATTAAGCAAGTACGAAAATTTTAATATCTGGGAAGTGTTTTACCAGAAGATGGAAAATGTGACACCAAAATCTGAAGGTACATTGGAATAGCAAAAGGTGCCTTCCAAAAGCTAAGCAAAAACAAGAAACAGGAAAATTTTATTAGAAACAAAGAGTGCTGAACTGCTATGTAATATTGGCCTTCTTATATGATAGTGAATACTGAACAATCTCCTCTCAGATGAAGAAGAGACTTGAGGCAAAGAGAAATATGGTTATACAGAAGGATACGGAGAATGCCATAGAGTAAACAGCTTTAAGGAAAATTGAAACCAAAAAGGACACTTATATTTAGAATCAGTAAGAGAGTGTTGAAATTTCTGGGACACATCATGAGAAAAGAGAGCTTAGAAATCTTGACACTTATAGGACATATTGAAAGCAAGATTGATTGATTCATTTTCTATGGTCAACCCTTTGCAGGTTATTTAAATCCAGAAAATATTTTTAGATTGCAATAATTTGGTGGGGAAGATAATTATTTAATGATAAAAGTCTTACTAATTAACCCATAGCTGGGGGAGAAGAGATGGATTTATAGCTTTCTCAAGGATATTTGTGACTAAATACATATAACAAACTGGAAGTGGAATAGGAACTTGGTTCTCCAATTAACAATTTTGAGCCATTATCCATTACACCACCCACACACCCAAGCTTACAGCACATTGTATTTCCAAGTGGTCACTCATTAAATACTGACCAGGCTTGACATTGCTTAACTTTGGTCCTCATATGGGAAACTGTTTCTATGTGAAATGACTCTAAGCCCTTCAAGGCAAGAGGGACAGAGAAAAGTAGCAAGTTATCTAATGAGCTTGTGTAAATGGATGGCAGAACAGGGAATAGAAGGTATGGTGAAAAGACAAAGCATACTAAGAGCTACAAAGATAGGAAGTTGGAGAGAGCCATTATTGTTCAAGTCCTAAAATACATAAAAGAAGTCTTAAACATGGAAAAATAGAAAAAGGGAGGTAAATAATCCTTAAGGGAAAGAAGTTGAATCTTTCCAGAAAATAAAAAAATATAAAAATTGAAACAACCTAAATAAATGAAATATGGAAAAAATTTCAAAGTTTATTTCCATATTTAGCAACAGCATTGTCATAGAATTTAACCCAGATTCATTTGGTTTGAAATATTTTTGTAAAAGCAATCTAATTTATCAAGCTATTTCAAAATAACCTTTTAAACAAACATTATTTTCTATTATAAATAAATCTTTTTATCCCTCGGCCTCACGTAATTTTTATATTTCAACTTGTGTCAATCGTATGTATAATGATTTTCTTTTTTATTTAACTTCATATTCAGAATATCTCTTAAAATTTCCAATTCTGTTGCACCAAATCATTATGGCAAATCCTTGTGTTAGACAGGAACCCCCTTGCTTTGTGCAAGATTAATTCTGGTCCTTTGTCAACAAAACAAGATGACTATGTATGTAGTAGTACTGAGTTATTTTTTTTCATAAGAACAGAAAACAGATAAATTCACATGCAGTATGCAACTCAAAATAGATGACGAGTCTTAAGGAAATAGAGATGTGGTTCTACAGAAGGATGTTGAGAATACCATGGACAGAACATGTAAGGAACAAGAAAAGTTTAAAGAAAATGGGAATAAAAAGGACACTTTTGCTTCAGATCTTGAAATGGAATACATTATCAGGAAAGAGGGCTTGGAAATTTTAACACTCACAAGCCAAAAGGAATATAGGGAAACAACAAGCAACATACCTGATGAGTTTAAACAAGGAGGTATAGTAAGGGGACAAACATTGCTTGGAGCTACAAAGGATAGGAAATTGTCAAGAACCATGGTCTCTCATCTCCTGAAGGGACATGGCATATAATAGAAGATGTCAGCACCCTTAAAATTAAATTGTTTCAAAATCACTCTTTCAATGCTTAGAATACAAATTGTCTCTGGTAATGGTAATCATAAAATTAATCATTTCCATGCAAGAAACATTTGGCATTCATTTTGTTATATACCATACCTATGAATACTAATGGGTATGTCCTCATAAATATGTTAGACACTGTTGTAAGTGGGGGCAATATGCTGTCTAAGTAGTCCACCACTAGCAGTGGTTCACCTACTTCACACCAGTGGAAAGTATTGTATTTTGCTGATGTTATAAAGATTACCATTTCATTTCCAACCTCCATTATGGTTATTCCTCACTCAGTAACTTTTTCTAGGTTACAACACATTTTCAATGGCTTTTGAGATATATCAATTTAATTGCAATAACTTCACATGTTCGCAATTGTTCAAATGTTCAAGAATTTAGTCAGGACTCCAGGGATTTAACAACTGAAATCTAAGGATTCATGGAATTAAACTTCTTTCTGGCAATTGCAGAAAATTATATATAGGACATCTGCTAATATCTTTAGTGTTCTTTCAAAGATCAAATTTCAGTTTGTGTGCATGGAGTGGGGGGGGGCACATGACTTGAGAAGTTGAAGTACTTCAACTGAATAAAATAAAAAATCAAAAAAAAATCATGATCTTAAAAAAAAAAAAAAAAAAAAAAAATCCCCAAATCATATGACTAGTTGGAATAATATTCATATTCCTTTTGGCAACACTCGACTCACCCACAAAAACAGAAATACCAGGTTCATAATATAGACAAATACTAAGTAAACAAAATATTTTGAATGAAGATAATTTATCACCTTTTGTATGAAGAAACCAGCTCTGTTTTTTTTATAGGCTTATTTTTTTTTTTTTTATTTCCATGACATAATATCATAAAGTAAAAAAATATCCACAATCTTCATGGTATAATATCGCAAAGGCAATCCAAACAAAATTTTAAAAACATTTATGTCTATTATATCATTGGTGTTTTGCACATTTATAAGTCTACCATTCATTGAATATTGTTGCCACATCTGGTCTGGTGCTTCTGTTATATATCTAGAGATTCTTAACAAAATCCAAAGAAGAATCTGCAATGTTATCAGTCATGACCTCGCATCTCAGCTCACATCACTTTCCCACTGCTGTAATATAGCTTTCCTGTATGTTTTCTATAAATATTTTCATGGTAATTGCTCTTATGAGCTTTACTCTTTGTTACCTTGACTTTATAAATCTGAGTGTAGTACTAGATTGACTTTTAGGTCTCATCATTTGACTTGAAATTGTTAGATGTAACTGTAAGTTTTATTCTAATAGCTTCTCACACACTTCTCACCTGTGGAACTCTTTTCCGACTTCTAGTTTTCCTGTAAATTATGATTTTCAAAAATTTAAATGCAATGTCAATCATCATCATTTGTCCTGAAAAAAATCTTGTATTTTTAATTTTTGTGTTGTTGTTTTCACATACATAATTTTCTTTTTTTTTTTTTTTTTTTTTAAAAAAAAAATCATATCACCCCATACAAGGCAGTAAAGTCATTAAGACACAAGCAGTTACTGAGTATGAAAGAATAAGAAAAAGAAACATTATTAAGGAGCAAGAACAATAGAAGAGTAATCAAGAGAACAGTAGACATTGCATTTAAATTTTTGAAGATCAAATTTGGCTGGAAAGCATGGAGCTGGAAGAGAGTTCCACAAGTGAGAAGTGCAAGAAACAAAACTGTTAGCATAAAACTTATGGTTATATCTAACCAATTCAACTGTGAATTGATGAGAACTTGCTGCCAATCTAGTCATTTATATGCCATGCGTGATACACAGGCGATCTTTCAATGCATGACTGATGAGGCAGATTTTTTTGCCCTCAGTAGGTTGCCATTTCTTTCTGCGGTAGACCAGTTGCTAGCCAAAGCCATAGAACTTGGTCTGTCCTGCTATTTACCCATAGCTGGGGGAAGAAGAGGATTCATGCCTTTCCCAGGGGTATTAGCACACAATTCAACTGAAATTCAAACTCAGCTCTCCAATTCCTCAATCAGAGCTGCTATCCATTACTACACTTAAATTCATACAAACTGGGTACCATAGCAAAGAGTTCATTCAAATAATTACTAGGAAAGTATTTATAGTAAAGGCACAATGAAGCTACATTATGTTGGTGAGAAAGTGACTGAAGCCGTGATGCCAGATCAGGACCAATGATATGTAGTTATGTCCAGAGTAAGAAATTCAAGTGGACTTAGCAGAATGACAAAAAGAACTTTAGGAAATGGCTGAAAATGTTAATTGTACAGAAATTTTAGAGAAGTAAGAGAACTTTTATAACAACCACCTTTACTTTTTCTGTTCATAGAATAGGCATTTGGCTAGTTGGCTAGTAGGATAAAAATCCCAATGAAGCGGGGGGTTGCTATGTACAAATTCATTCCCCTATCTTAATGAACACAAAATATACAGATACCACCTGATTTTTAAAAAGTTTTTAAATAAATCTGAAAAAAAAAAAAAAAAAAAAAAAAAAAAAAAATAATCTGGTGTACTTCAGCAATAGTAATACATAAAAAAAAAGCACTCCAGATTACAATTTCAAAAGATTTTGTATGAGCATCTTTGCTTTTGGCTTACATGGAGTGGGGATCAATTTACAATGAATTTACACAGTAAACTGCACCCCCTATTAAGTTTTATATTTAATAAAACAAAAATTGCAATTTGTTGTCTCGAGTTCTTAATCTAGAGTAATATGTGAAAAAAATATGACAAAAAAATGATTATTTCAGGTCACAGTGCCTATTGTCCAAGTACACCAATTATTCAAAAGTTTGATACAGGTCTTTTTTGCACTAGAATAAAAAATGGTAGACAAAAATCCAGTTTATACCTGAGTGTGCAAGTATTCACCTGCAAGTTGGCCCCTGGATGTACAGTGGTGTAATGGATAGCAGGTCAGAATGTGAAATCTGAGAGCTAAGTTCAAATTCCAGTTGAGTTTGTCACATTCATTTATGTCCAAATACCCACCCCAGGTATGAGTAAATAGTAGAACAGACTGGGTGCTATAGCCTTGTCAGGAAACCAGTCTAGAAGGAGAACTCTAAAATCAAATCAGCCTGGAGTGGTTGGGCTCCATCAGGTTACCTAGCCCAAGACATACCATTGCTGTTATGGTTGCAGCATGTGATGCCCCTACAACCCTAAGGGTTATGGGACTTGTGAATATGTTGTAATCCCTTTGCAGGGAATAGAGTTGGTGTATTCTAAGCCCTGCTAACAGGAAGTATTAATAATTGTCATTATCCTTTGAACTCTCTACATTTCTGTGTTATTGGTAGAATGCAAGGCCCAAGCATTAAGAAATATAAAATCATTGTATTGATTTTTTTTTTTTCCCCCATTTTTTTTTTTTTTTTTTTTTTTTTTTTAAAAATCATTTCATCCCAAGCAAGGAAATAAAGCAACTAAGACACAGGAGGTTACAGAGTGTGAAAGAATATAAGAAAAGGAGAAACATTATTAAGAAGTTAAAACAAGAAAAGAACAGGAATCAGGAAGATAATGATTGATACTGCATTTAAATTTTTGAAAATCAAAGTTGGAAAACAAGAAGCCAAAATAGAGTTTCATGAATGAGAAGTGTGAGAAAATAAACCGTTAGCATAGAACTTATAGTTCTAACCATTTCAACTGTAAGATGACGAGACCTTGTTGCCAATCTAGTACCGTGCTTAAATGATGAGATCTTGCCATCAATCTACTACTGTGCTTAAATTCATTAAGTCTAGATAACATAGAGGAAAGTTCATTAGAAAAATTACCATGAAAGTATTTATAGAAAAAGCACAAAGAAGCTATGTTACATCCGCAAGAGAGTGGCTGAAGCTGAGATGCCAGGTCAGTACTAACAATGTTGCAGATTCTTTGCATTTTATTGAGGATCTCTAAATATATAGCAGGAGCACCAGACCATATGTGGCAGCAATATTCAAGAATGGACAAATGGTAGACTTATAAATATGTAAGATAGATTTGGGAATGAAAACAAATTTGAATCTCTCAGACATAACATTACACATTATTTTACTCTGGACTGTGTTAGTTTCAGTCAGCTAGTGCGTGGGGCTCTAGACCCTTATCCAAACAATGACCTTACATTCTTATGTGGGGTAGATGTTAATCTATTCACCTGTAATATAATTTTTCCAAAGCTTGCAACCCAGCTGCAGCTGTGCTGATCATTTGGGTTTGTACTCAGCAGTTAGGAGGTCATCTCAGGTCAACTCTGAATAGGGCTTCCTTTATGGTATGGTGTGACATTAAGTGCAAAGTCTATTCAACCATCATCTAGGATGAGACACATGCTACATGAAGATTTCATCTGATTCCTATAAAGAACACTTAAAAAAACATGAGTCTTGTAAGACATTTCTCTTTATAATTTGATATTTCTTTTGAGTTAACATCTGCTAGCCGTTGCTTATCTGATCACTTATAATTTTTTCCATAACTAATCCAGCCAATTTTATTTCATATTATTTCAAATTTCATGAATTGTTGCACAACCTATAAATATTGATTTCAATGTTTTTAAATTACACAGTATATATATTGTTCCTATTATAAGTTTAAACTTCTGTAAGTACTAGATTGGCAACAAGGTCATATTTAAATATGGCTCGGCACTTCTACTAAAGATAAAATATCTTTTCCACTCTGTCCAAGATGAGAATGCAGGCTACTCTGCTTTCTAGCTTGGATCAAGGTATTGTACCTGTTCTTCAATGATCTGTTGTGTTTCTGTCTTCAGACAGTTCATAGGAAACTGAGGGATTCCAGTTCCCAAGGATTCCAAACCTGTGTTGATGACTCCCTTCTCCAACCCAGATAATTTGAAATAAAGAAAACTTGTTCTTTGTCCAACAAACACAATTTAAAGAGAAAAAAACCTTATCCATTGTCGTAACCCAGATAATTTGAAATAAGAAAACTTTATCCCTTGTTCAACCTCTCTTTTTCCCCCTCTCCAGTTTACATTCAAATAAAAAGATCTATCAATCACAGAAAAGTTAATTTTGCATTTCTCTACACCTAACATCTAATCATTGGTTCATTGGCCACTGTGGACAATCCATGTGTTATTATTATAAACATTAACACTATTAAATTACAGATGTTACAGCGATACATTCAATATCTTAAGGAAAAAAGGCTGCTAACAAAACCTGTATTTATAACGGTCTCTCATTTATTTCAAACCAACAATACAAAGAAGAAAAATACTTCTCAGTTTGTAAAATGCTGACACTGTACATTGGAGGATTAGAGACAATTAATTTTGTCACGTAATTATTAATTCACAAATACCTATGACGTTGGATTATTGATGGTCAGTCTAGATCATCTGTTTTTGTTAAAAGTCACCTTTCAGCAATTCTTTAATTGAAGAAACTTAACCAGTGTAGAGATTATGCTTAAAGTTTGGTTGCAATTTGTTCTACCAGTCTAGAAAAGTAAAGATACAACTACATTTTTTTTATAATAAAAGATGTTATAACTTTTATTAAGTTCTTTTTAGTTATCCAATCCAATTTATTCAGCTGATATCAAAATACTCAGGTTAGCAAAAAAATAATTACTATTTTCAACACTTGATAAATACAATTTAGATATAAAAAACAAAAAAAAAACAACTTCTATTTCTTAATATGGCTGTCAAAGCATCAAGATTCTTCAGCATTGTCCTCAAATTCTACCAGGCCAGCTCCTTTGGGTACTGTCTCACCGACTTTGTAGGGCAAGGCTTTTATAACACCAGTCTTGGGTGCACGGATGACAAACTGCAAAGGATAAATCAGAAAGATATGTCAGGATATTAAAGAAAAAACTAAACCATAATCATTTTACAATAACTGGAAAAAAGATGTAAGATGGTCTGATGATCACTTAAGATGTGAAACTGTCATTTCAACTAATTAATTTGTCAGTCAACACTTAAATTTGTTGTGTTTGTAGATGTAGATATAGACATAGGAATCAGCACTGCATGGTGACCCAGTTTTATAATTCAATGTGATTTTCAGACCAAGTGGTGACTACTCCTTTAGAAGATTTTTTTTTTGTGTATGTGTGTGTGTGTGTATATATATATATATATATAATACATTATTAATCAATGTTTATTTTACATTGTTTAATTCTTTAAAGAAAAAGTGTGCATGAGGATGAATTCTCATGTGCTCTTGTGAAGAAATTTTTAATAACACCTATTTTATATCTAAGAGGGAATTCACTTGAGAAATTAAGATGGCAAGAGTCTTTACTAGTTGTTTTTTTATAAACAGAAGTTTTTAAAGTATTATTACTAAAAGCAACAAGAACATCTAAGAAAGGAAGTTTATTTTTTTTTTTTTATTTTTTGCACTAAGTTCATAAGTAAAATTTAGGATCGAATTTTGCTGAAATGTAGCTTTCAGATTTTCTATTTCTTTCTTGTTTTCAGCTAAAATAAATATATCGTCTACATAACGAAAATATATTTTAGGTTTAATAACTTTAGTAAAAACCTTGTTTTCAACATAGGACATATAATAATTGGAGAAGCACGGTCCGAGAGGGTTTCCCATACTTACTCCATCAGTTTGTGTGTAAATAGTACCATTCTGGCTATAAAAAGGAACTCTAGTGGTGCAAGCGAGCAATAGTTTTCTTAAAATATTGGGTTGCGTTGATGGAGGTGAAATTAAATTATTTTTATACACTGAATTAATGATAATGTCAATAGTTTCTGAGTCATGAATAAATAAATTCTCTATGGCAAGTGACACAAGAATGCCTTGATTTGTTTTTACTTTTGTGCTTTTAAGTATTTGGAGGAATTCATGGATAGATTTAATGCTATAGTTAGTAGGGAGATATGGGGTAATAATATCATTGAGAAATTTTGATAGTTGGTATATGCATGTTGGAATCTGAGAAAGGATAGTTTGTAATGGGTATCTCGGTTTGTATATTTTAACATTACCATATATATATATATATATATATATATATATATATATATATATATATAATTAATTGATATTAGCTCCCAAAAAATAATTAATTCAGTCGAGCACTGTGGGGAGAAAAGTGCAAATTTGTAAACAATCACTATTACTGCTGATAATGCAAGACTCTCCAAGCCAGATTGAGTTCTCTAGGTCACTGGAGTGTTTATGAAAAAATAAATATGCAAAAATTTGCCTTTCTCTCTGCTGGGCATCATTAACCTAGGAGTTATAATCCCCGACTGATGCCAAACTGGCCAGGTTTTGGTCCCGGCTTGAAGTGGTTGGATGTCTAACCACATTGATGAGCTGTGATACAGCAAAACAGTCTGTCTGTGGATGACTATATATATATATATATATATATATATTACAATGATATTCACCCTGTACAAGACACAAGAGCCACTGGAGGTAGAGGGTTACAGAGTAAGAGACCCCACCCCAAGTAAGGTGATAATGCCACCAACACACAAGGGGCCATAGGAAGTGAACGAGAAGAAAAAAACTTTAGAAGGAACCACAAACCCAATTCTAAACAGGAATCAAGGGATAAACCACTACTCTTGTTAAAAATTCAGGGAGAAGCGTGAACCAGATGGTAGGTGAACCTATCTACTCCTATTGGGATAAAAAAAATAAATAAATAAAAGTTTAGTGTTTTAGACAGAGATGTTAGATATATATTGATATATTAGATAGACAAATAACAGTTATCAACTTATTTACAATTAGTGATTCGTGCTTAGAGGTTTTCAAAATTGGTGATTTTTTTTAAATCACATTCCTGAGACTTATTATTCTTTACAGGTTTTTAAAAAAATTCTTCTTCATACATAAATTGCAGTTTCTTCTACAGCTATATTTAACTTTATTATTATACTCATTTCACTCCCATACATATATATATAAATAAATAATCTGAACATATTATGTCTATTTTTATCTTAATCATCTCAAATTCTCGGATCAACTTCTTAATGTTGATATTAAATTCATTAAGGAAGGCACCATAGATTTTTTTTTTTTTTTCATTTCTTTTACTTTCTCAAGTACTTCCAATCTCATCTGAGATCATCTTCAGGGGGGAATTGCTAAAACAAAAAATTAATGTAATTTATAGTTGCGAATTTTTTGTAAATGCTTATGAAATGTACTCTGTTATAATTATTTTAAACACATATAAACATGCTCTGTTATAATTAATTTAAATTGTATTATTTTATAATTACAATTTAAGTATTTTAAAAATATTGCTATTGTAGACATTTTAAATCATTATTGCTGTACTCATAACTAACCTTATTTAATGTTAGTTGTATTTTTTTTATATAGAAGGCCTCAAGAATTTGAAATTTTTGTTTTTCTATTTTCATGGTGGAGTATACTTGTATTGTCAATTAATATTTCTCTAAACTGTGAATGTGTACAGGAATGTTTCATTTAAAGAAAGACTTTAAAAAAAAATAAAAATGAAAAAAGAATATTAAATCATGAAAACATTAGAAAACAGTCATGCATTTTGAAACAGTGCTGTAAATAGGTGAATAAAACAAAATGTTATTTTTATGGGTATTAAAATTCTTTTAAAGGACTCTAAAATAGAGCACTACATGAGAAAAGGAATATACAAATAATTTATAAAAAGATGTATGCAAAAGTTCTTTGCACTTTCTTTTGAAAATGAGAGACTGAAGAAACAGATGAAAATCAGTTTCTGATGGAAACATTTGTGTACACATGATATATACCAATCAAAGAAAGGGAGAAAGGAAAAAAATTATTAAAATTATTCATTTTAGAATTTCATGCAATTAAATAAATCATAGATGATTTCACATGTCATTCTTATCAATCAGACATTTCAGACATTGCTACATCAATTATCAAGGATGTTTTGAAATAGATGCAAATAATGAACCACCAGAGAAGTAATTTCATCTACTCACTTCCATTTTCATTGCAATCATTACAAGTAGTGGATCTCCTTTTTCAACTTTATCCCCAGGAGACACAGATAGCTTTTCAATGACCCCAGGCATAGGAGATACAGCAGCTTTCCCTGTCGATTCTGCACTACCTGATTCCATAAATTTGGGTAGAGGAATATTTAACTGACTATATCCATCCTGTAAAAGGAAAAACCAGTAACAGTAATTAGTTATTCTACAAAGATTTCATCAACATCATCAACAATACTTAACACAAAACAAGACACATGTAGTGTAATATAGATATTAAATTGAATATAGAAATATAACTTTGTAAACATATAGCTGGGGCCCTTTCTCAGTCATTCTGAATAAATCACCTCATGTTGCATTTCAATTCCAGTTTGCAGCAGTGTGAACAAAAATTGGGAAAGAGCTGGTGCACATTCAACAATGGAACAGAAAACCAAACAGGCCACAATTTTTTCTTGACTGATCTAAAGAGTAATGCTTATTGAAAGTTTTATGAACTTCTCACATAATTCAGCTTGTTCCTTAGTAAGTAAGTTATTATGTGCATTACACCCTACTATTACCTCAGATAAATAATGGACCATTCCATTTTGGTTGTAAGAGGGAAAAAAAATGGAAGAGAAAGATATATCAGAGATGCTTTCAGTTTTGATGAAAAAGAAAAAGAAAGAAAAAGAAACTATACATAATGACAAGAAAGAAAGGGAAGATAGAAGAAGCAATAACATTATCAGGCATTTAACATCTGCTTCAGTGAAATGAAAATAAGGAAGAAAAAAGTCAGGAAATAGAAAGGAACAGAAGAGAGAGGAAAGAAAAAATTGTAACGCTAAAATGAACATATTTTTGCCTTTTATAATTCTATGTATCTTTTCAATATTATTCAAGATTTATTAATAAATATCCTTCCAGAAATTGAAAATTTACGTGTTCGTCAGGATACAAAGAGAGGATTAACAACAATCGGATATAAGATTATAAAAATAATTGTTTCTTATATTTTATTAAAACTGTTAAGCTAAAATATTTAATGATACAATAGTAGAATTTTTAAGGGGATTTTATTGTCATAGCAATCACAAGGAAAGTATTCAAGGATTTAATTAATAATTATGATTAGTCAAAAACTTCAAAAGAGGAAAACTGTTAAATTTACTAGTGCTAGATAATAAAAATAATACCAAAAATATTATTTGTGCAAAAACGATTCGAGCTCTTAAACACTGTGTTTTTTTTTGGCAAATCTCAAATACAGAATTTTGATGGGTTATCTCCAGTGCTGTAGTTTTCTATATGGTTTTCTGACTTTGAAAATTAATATCAGTCATAATGACAATTATAACTGTCATATAAGAATAAAGTATCACTGTTGACACTTGGGTTTGAACATGGATCACCAGAGAACAAGCACAGTCAACCTCATCTTGAAATAATTAGATCATGTGACGGGTAAAGGAAAAATATATATGGGATTAGCGGTGTCTGACCGAGTATTGTTTGAAGGCATTACTATTGTTGTATTTAGTAATGGAATCCCTAACTTTCATTTGAACATCTTATTTTTCAGATTTCACTCATTCTGTGAAGAGTTAATAATTTTTTTATGAACTGATATCATTGTTTTGTTTCACAACCTATTGAAGCAGACCTAACAAAATTTGTAAAATATTAGCCTCATGTATAATGCAGACCCCAAATTCAGGATTAGAATTTAGTATAACATTTTTGGGGCAACATCTTTAGCAGATTGTAAAGTCATGTGCCAAATTTTAACATTCTAGACACATCAAAGAGAATTAATATGACAGCTTACAATCTGACACAGGAAATGAAAATGCATGCCAGCTAACACAGTTATACTATCTGTATCTGATTAATGAAGAACCGAAACATTGACAAAGGAGAGTATGTTAAAAAAATATTTGTTGTATAAAATATTTTTTTTATCATATGGATATGGACTTATTGATGTAACTCCATATATTTTCTGTTTGGTTTAGTTTGTTTTACAGCATATCAACCTCAACTTTAATGCCAACAAAATTTTTATTGCTGGTAATGTTATTCTTCAAAAATCTATTTCTGGGAATATTTTTCCTTGAAGAAATCTATAGCTGGTCATATGTTTTCCAAAGAACGTATAGCTGTTTGTATTGCTGGTATTTTTTTTTAAGTATTGCTGATAATAATTTTTCCTTCAAAAATTATTGCTGGTAATAATTTTTTTTTTTTTTATTACAAAGTATTTCTGGTATTAAAACCTATTTTTACAGAAGTTTGCCCATAGCTGGGACCCTAACAGGTGCTACCACCCCAGGTCAGGGTGGACCTGGGAACATCAGCAATTAAGAGGTGGTTCCACGCTCCTCAAAACCTCCTTGCTGTTGGATGTAGCTTATTGTCTTACACAGGATGATGATGTAGTTTATCATCATACATTTTCTGTCTGAATTTATTTACATTGTTTACATGCAGATTATTGTGTCCTCATTATTTACATGTGCACTAGGCCAGAGTTATGATATGATAGTGTTAAGAAAATAACCTAATGAATTAAAGTAGTGGTTCCCAAACAGCAGGCTGGACCATTTGGTACATAGTTGCACAGAAAGAATAAAAACTTGTTTCCCCATTTTATTGACTATCATGGTCTTGTTTATTGTTTTATGTGTGTGACCAACAACAACCTCCACACCACAACAAATCTGCGGAAAAATTGTTTTGCTTGACTTGGCACAAAAAAAGTTGGTGACTACTAGATTAAAGCATTGGTCCATGAATTTGGTGACATAGTAATTGTGAGTTCAATTCCTGGGCTGGGTGGTGCAAACTAAAATTCAGTAGAAATGGGGCAAGCAATAACTGAGCAATACTAAATAAAAATTAGACAAGTTATCCCTGGACATGGTCAATGGAATGAAAACACTCTTCCTCCCACCATAGATTAAATAAAGGGTTCAGTTCAAAATTCACTGAAGGTTACCAGCACAATGGCTGAAACATTGAAACAAAGATGAGGACAATAGAAAGTATGTAAATAATCCATATATATATATATATATATATATATATATATATATATATATATATATATCCTTTTTTTTTTCAGTTTTAAATGTAGAAATAGACAACGCAAATTTATTTCACTAAATTATTTCATTTATATACTTCTATATAGTAAATTTGTATTTAGGCAGCAATCCTTCATGTATGCATGTTTCATTAAAAATGACAGACAAGGTAATACAATTAAGCTTTTTATTTAATTTTTCTTGTGTTCGAACAAGTGTTTTCTTTTTTGGACACAGAGTGTGTAGAAACTGTACAAATGTTCTATAATTCCGAGTGCTTTCGGCTATACTTTTAGCCATTATCAGGGATGATTTTATTTTCTCAATTTAATTGAGTGTCTGCGTTGTGTGTATATTTTTTATGTTATAGAGATGTTTTATTTTTCAAACACAGCACATTGTGGCTGTGTTCATAGTTAATATTATTGTTGGCTTTTTCTTTTTTATTATTAAGGCTTCTATTATTTTTAATGTATTCTCACAGGTGGATGAGGTTATTATGTTTGTACTTTCTACTAGTATATTTCAGTTGGAATCTGGTAAGTTTGTGTGTGTTTAAATGGGTTCTAATAGAGCTGTGGTCAGATAGGTGTAACGTAAGGCGTCTGGATAGGCATATAGTCATGTGACCAATGTAATTATTTATGAATTCAGTTTGATCAGGAACACAGTTCTTTAAGCGGTATTTGAACTCAGATAATGTTTGTTGATTGTAATTTTGTTTTTGCTGGGGTGTTGTTATTTTTGAGGATAAGGTTAACTATTTAAAATTTTTTGTAGTAGATTCTATTTTTTCTAATTTTTTCTATATAGTAACAAATAAAATTAAATATTCAACTTATCTGCCTATTCAGAGTTTTCTGGAGATGTATGAATTTGTCAGGGGATTTGATAATAAAAGTCAATTTTTGCTATCAAACCCCCTGATGAGATGATACATCTCTGTGAAACTGAGTAGGAAGAGATAAATTGAACATTCAATTTTATTTGTTTGCTATAAAATGTAGTATTTTTTTTATATTGTGCTCTTTAATTACAAAGTTTGGTGACCTTAAAAGTATTTGCTGCCAAACACACACTATTCAACCATTTTTTTTGTTATTAAACTTCTATATAGTTTTATACATGTCATTTACTGTTACTAAACCTCTATATATTTTTATATGGCATTTATTGTTATTATATTTCTATATATGCAGAAAATATAATGTTAACCTGTCATGTGGTTGAAAGAGTTGCATATTTCCAATTAGGTTGGTGTTTAAGCCTAGGTAAAAAAGGCCAATGCTTTTGAATGATCATTTCTTGGGGGATAGGCAGACCCTCCCCACTGAGAGAATTGGAATGGCATTATATTCATTGCCTATTTACCTGCATTTGACATTATGTTGCACTAAATTTAGTAAGTAAATACCTAAATATTACAACAAAGATATGAAAGCATTTATCTGGCCTTGAGCATGAATAAGTAAACAAAACAAACAGATACAAATGATTTTGGTACTAAAACTGATTTTGATATTAAAGCAAAAAGATAGAACAATAATCTAAATGAAGCACTTGTCAGCTGATCTGCTGCAGGTTCAAGTCCTACCAATAGTATTTTATTGTTGTATCTATTTATATTAAATACATTTTTATGAATATGTATCATTAAACAAAACAAAGTATCCAATTTGGTCACTATATGTTATATAGGAATAAAGTGTCACTACTGACACTGTAGTTTGAACACAGATCACCAGTGAGCAAACACAGGCGATCCCATTTTGAATAAATAGATCACGTGATGATAAAAGAAATGTATATATAGGAATTAGCATGGCATCTAATTGGTCACCATTTCTATTCTATCCTCTATTACTATTCTCTTCTCTACACTATTCTCAATACTGATCACTATACAGATTACTATACAAATCACTATTCAGTGGTTATTTTTCAAGCAAGTACTATTAGTGTGAGTGCTATTCGAAGGTGCCTGACACCAGTATTGTTCAATGCCGTTACTATATTTGTACCTGCGATTACAAAGTCTCTACTACAACAAGCATTACAAAGCGATAATGAGTATTCATTGACATCACAAAACTATATTAATTGGGAAATCAGATACCATATTTCCCACCTTTTCCTGCAACTAAAAAAAAAAAAAAAATCACAAAGACTCTGCATTTTATACCTCAATACAATTACAAGACAAAAACCTAATAACACTAGACATCTGATGATCCCAAAATGAAATATAAATGATTAAATTATATCAAAATAATGTCAAAACATACAAAAATGATATGCATGTTGTATCAAAAGTAGTGCTCAGATTCCGGGAAGCCATCTTGTTAATATTAATCTTAAAGATTATTCACTTTCTTAGTTAAATATTTTTTTCTTTTACTGGTTGTTTAGTAATCCCCCCACCCCAAATAAATGGTTAGATACCCATATATTTCATCGATTTCTACAAACACTCATATAACTTTTGACTCACCCATTATAAGTATGGAAGAAACATCAGTTGAATATTAGAAGTTTTCCCCCTAAATATTCCTTGTTAAATTTTAGTTGTGTGTTGTATAATGTGAAATACACTAATGCATATAACTTAAATGTTAAAGTTGTAGTGAAAAAAAGACTTTTTAATCAAAATAAAATTATTAAAATGCTCCTCTGGAAAACTTACAACATTGAAGAGGTGCACACTATCATTCTGGAATATTACAAAGCTGGAAGTAATGTTGCCATCGATGCAACATACAAGTCGGTTCCTGTCCTCTTCCTGTTGCATCTTGCCAGTCACATTGTACTGCTGACCGTTGTGGTGGACAGTGAAAGACTTATCAGGGTTGTAAACCAATTGAACATCAATCTCTATAATTAAAAATGAAACAAAAAAATTTATATTTATACATTTTATCAGGTGTATTTGGACAGAAATTTTTAATTTATACAAGTTTGGGTAAAGACTAATGAAGAGTCTTTAAGGATTTTTTTGGTTTATATTTTGGACCATTTTTCAGGTGTCCAGTAAAAATTTAAGTATAAATTGCCCAATGTCTGAATGTTTTTGACTTTCATATAGCCATTATCAAAGAGTTTTGTTTTTTTTTTTGTGCTGTCATTTTCATCTTTCAAGTATCATAACTTTATATGTGATGTTGTCTTTTAAAATATTGTGCCATGGTATATTTTTTTTTTTTTTTTTTTTAGTTATGAAATTTTTAGTATGTTTGTTCCTAAACTTGATCAAAATTTATTGAAGTTAGGTTCCTTTTTTGTGCTTAATCCTTCTAATATTTGTAGTCATTACATAAAATATATATATATATAAAGACATTTTTATGTTTATACATTCTTTTTATAGATACAAATATTTAAGTAAATGCTCTGTTTATAATAAAGAGTATTAAACAACATTTACCGGCCTGAATGTTTGAGAAATTTTCACAGAAAATATTCGTCCTCTGACAGAATTCAAACCTGTATCCTATACAAAACTGTCATTTAGCTTGACGTGCCTTTACCAATTTCATTAAGAAATAGTAGCGTTTAGTTTTCATATTCTCTCAAACTCAGTAATTCTTTGAATCTTAATTACTTTATTGCCTTGCTTGGTGTGAAATGACTTTAAAAAAAAGTTTTATTTTATGGTGAAAGAATCTGGGCTTTTAGACAAACTGAATTTTTTTTGTTTTATTCTTTTGTAGCATATTGCTGCTGGGACCAAATAAGGCAACAAATATATATATAAAAAATATCTTTATTGTTTGAGTTGGGAAGAGTGAGAGGGAGAATCAAAGAGGTTAGGATTGCATACACATGAACTAATAGAGACAAATCTTCAATGAACCTCTAGCCAGTCTTTCTATCCAGATCAAGAATCTGGCCGGTTAAATAACATTTGGACACCTATGCAACCTCACGTGGCTATGCCTTCTTCCAGTATGTTACCTACACAACTTCATGTGGCCATGCCTCTTCTGGCATGCACCACACAAGCATGCATTTCCTTCTGCTCAAGACACCTGTGCGCCCTGTTTATTTAAGGCTCAGGACACTTGTGCATCCTGTTTACTTTAGCCACCGGATGCATTTCCCGTTTTATGCTATCACCAGTTTTGATTTCCACTCACATGCTGATACAGCAGAAGTAAGGCCAAAGGTCTTTCCTCAACCGATATCCAACACTTTCAATTCTTTTCAGCTTTTTTTAATAAACATACAAACATTGAAAAATTGGATCAATATTATTGGTGTGAGCACAAATGAAGACCCCAAAACAATTAAATTGTTAATTGAAATAGAAACTGCTTTATTTTCCAAGTTACAGTATCTTAATGATATTGTTTTAACAAAAAAATTACTATGACATTCTGTTTTTACTGTATTAAGGTAAAATAAACACACACAAAAAGAAATTGTATCATTATAATATAGATAACAAATAGGACAGTTGTCATTACCTGCTCACTGATATAATTTATTGAAAGTTTCAATGAGCAAATGTTGATACTGTCAGTAAAAATAGTGATAGCAGCAGCTAAAACTAATGTTTTGTTGTTTAATCAGGTATCTACCTTAGTTTAAGAGAATACAATACTGACATTTTGTATAATAACAAAAAAAAAAAAAAAATCTGAGATATAATTTTTAAAATTTAAGAATAAATCTTAAATTTTAAAAACTAAAAAAAAAAAAAAAAATCAATAATGGTTCTTCAATTTTTAATACTAAAGTTCAACAACCTAAAACACAAAAGGCTTATAAATTTATAAAAAGAAAAGAAAGAGATTTCAAAAACTTTCATCAATGACATAAAGTAAAAATTCACAGAATATTATAAATAAATGGGATATTCATTATCATTCCATGAGTTTGCATGATTAGATTTGATCTTTTGCAAACCATTAGCCCTTGAAGCACAAATGGCTAGTGTAACTGTCATGATAAAAATAGCTTCCAGAGGTAAAATTTCATGATAATGATGTTTTTTTTTTTCTCTCAGATTCTTTCACTCTTAGTAACCCCTTGTGTCTTAGTGGATTTATTGCCTTGCAAGATGTGAAATGATTTAAAAAAAAAAAAAAAAGCATTTGAAATAACAATCTCTTAGCAAGTATCTTCATTTTGGATTCACACTGTATAATAATAGCCACAAAATGCTACTTTTGATAAAAAGCAATTAAAATTAAGATAAAAGAAATTTTAGTCATAAATTAATAATGACTGACAATACTTCATATAATAAAATAAAGTAGCATTGTCCATGAATTTGTTCTTTGTGTTGATTTTATAAGCACAACATTCTCAGATCAGTGTAAGCCATAGTTTCTGACATGACAAGCTGTGGTAATTGAAATGTATGTTCTCTGAATGAAAACAACAAAAAAATTAACAAGAGTTAATTAAACTGATATTATCAGAATTTTTATCAAACACCAAGTTATGGTTTTCTAAATTCTGAAAATGTCTGTTTGAAATGAAATGTTAGAATGGGTTTAGTTTGGATAACTGAAAAATGTTTGAATGATTTCATTTTATCTTCATTTCACATACAGATAATCAAAGCCTGGAAAATCAAGGTATAAATAATCAAGGAAGTATCTTTCATATAGATAGATTGTAAAAAGGCTGTAGAATGTATCAACCAGAATGTTGTGGTAGCAACAAAACCAATACAAAGAAGAAAATAAAAAGAAAGGAAATTTTCTAATGTTAATAATAAACCTTATTATAATTGAAACCAAATTACATTCGGACAATAATAGCTGAATACTTTGAATAAAACAAATCAAATTTTTCACTCACTTTCATCTCCATCCTTCAAACTTAAGTTCTTCACTAAATTTTCATTAATTCGTGCTCCAATGCAATGAGTAAAAGGTGAGGTCGGATCTGGAAAAGAGAAAATAAGAATTTCCAGGACTCAACATTTGAAAACAAAGACATTATTCCTTTCATGATTACTATATTTTCTTGCAATGTAACTGCTGTAAAGAAATAGTTAACAAGTTTGGTCTTCATTTTGAGCTCCAATATTATGGCCTTCTGCCATGCTAAGCTAAGCATAGTAAATAACTAGGATATATAAGCATATAAGCAGCTAAGATATACACCAGGGGTCTCAAACATGTGGACCCTGCAGTATAATTTATTTTTTAATTAATATTTTCCTCAAATCTTAATGTGTTTAATAAATTTATCCCTTCCTTGTCCCATATTTTGAGAATCAATAATTCTTTTTAAAGATTAGACATAAATTTTGCTTTTTTTGAAGATGTACAAGGTAACCTAAAAAGTCTTTGCTGGTTTTTACATCATGTGGGAAGAAGTGATCACTGATATGCAAATAAGTGCATCACATGCCAGGAAAATAGTGAGGATAGGACCATTGCTCCTGACCATGAATTTAAGATGAGCTTGTTTGCGGTCACATCAAAGTCACTGAATACATCAAGCCTTTGAGGATAATGCTGTGATGGAATGCACCACCATTGGTTCCAAAAGTTTGTCGGGAGATCTGTCCCCTTGTGGTGAACCCCACAGTAGCTAGCCACAGGTCCTGGATGATGAGGCCCTGAAGGTGGCCACAGAGGAGGAAAACAGCTATACCTGTGGTGAGCTTGCCAAATGCTTCCAGGTTTCTGATGAAACAGACTTCACCTGCACCACATATGTAAGGCATACCAGCTGTGCATGTGGGTACCTCACACATTGTCAGAAGCCAACAAGCAACAACAAGTTAAAGCCTGTGTCCCATTGCTTTCTTGGCACTGCAACATATCCATATTTGATCAAGTGCTCACCAGTGGCAAAAAGTGGGTCCTGGATAACACTCAAGTGTATCAGACATTGGTCGTCGCCACAGGATCTTGTGCCTCACACCACAAGATCTCTCCACACATGCAAGATCAAAATCTGACAGACTAGTTGACAAGTGGTGTACTATGAGCTGCTACCAATGGGCCAAATCATCACTGCAGACCTGTACTCGCAGCAGTTGGAATGTGTGCAACAGGTACTGAAGCAAAAGGAGCTAACATTGGTTAATTGCTAAGGTGTACTGTTTCTCCATGACGATGCCAGGGTTTATTTGGCAGAGATACTATATGGCAACCTGGCCGAGAGACACTGCGCTAGCCACCTTACTCCTTGGCGCCAATAGATTAAGATCTCTACAACTCTCTGGATAACAATCTTTGTGGGAAATGAGGCAGACTTGTGCCAGGCAATCACAAATTTCTTTGAGTTCAAGACACCTGATTTTTACTGCCAGGGCATTGCATAGCTGGAGGCACATTGGCAAAAGGTTCTAGATGCCAAATGGGATTACTTTGAGGACTAATTGTATGTCAAATTTGTTGTATACTTTTTTTTCTAATAAATCAAAAACAGCAAGGACTTAATAAATATGAATGACTGGAATAAGTGCGAAATCTTGCCAACTTGCCTTCTCTCCCCCTCTTCCCTCCTCTCTCACAATTCCTATTGCTCAAAATTACCTAACCAATTTAATTCAGCTTTGTGGGTTTATTGAACCTGTACCTAAGGAAATTCACAAAACCCACTAGCAGGAACATGTCCAGCTGCTTCGCTGCAACTATCCCTTAGCACATAATGGTCCTTGTGTGTCCTTGAGTTTGAGATCCTTAGTTATATAGCACTTAAAATTCATTAAAATCTTATCTTTTTTTTTTTTTTTTTTTCAAAGAAAAAATTCCTTCCTTCTTCAAACAAAATTTTGATTGAAACTACACCTCTTAATAAAGATGAATGGCTGTAATACATGCAAAATTTTGCCAACCTGCTACCCATTTCTTTTACACAATTCTTATTGCTCAAAATTACCAAACTGATTTGTGGGTGAATGTAACCCTAAGGGAGTCTGTGGATCCCATGGTTAGAAACCCACCTACAGGGAGTCCACAACCTCATGCTTTTGGTTTAATGCACATTTCTCTTGGTATGCAATGGCTCTTTTGAGTTTGAGAAACCTGATATGCACCATAAATGATTGTGATTGCCCCCCACCCCCCAGAGAACACTCATAGCAATGCACAACTTACAGATATTAGAAAAGAAATTATGGAGAGCTATCATCACTTATAACCTTAAGGAACAAAGAATAAAAATAATTATGTCCAATGTAAATAAAAAAAGCGAGTTAATCTTAAAGACTTCAAAATATTTCATATCTAATAATCAAGAAAAAGAAATGATTATTTTTTTTAAAAATGTGACTTTTTAAGAAACAGGAAAGTTTCATTAGAAACAAAGAAAAGAGTACTAAACTTTTATGTAATATCAGTCCTACTATATGGAAATGAATGTTGGACAATCTCCTCACAAATGAAGAAAAGATTTCATGTAACAGAAATATGAATCTTTAGAAGGATGCTGACAACAAAACAGGTAAAACTAATGTTGACGAACAACAAAGTTTTAAGGAAAATGAATAAAAAAAAAGGACATTTATATTTAGAATCAGAAAGAGTTCAAAATTTCTAGGACACATAATGAGGGCTTAGAGAATTTGACACTCACAGGACATATTGAAAGCAAAAGGGAGAGAGGAAAGCAGCAAGTAAATTATCTAATGAGCTTGCATAAATGGTTGGCAGAACAGGGATTGGGAGGGATAATGAAAAGACAAACCATGCTAAGAGCTACAAAGGATAGGAAGTTGTGGAGAGCCATAATCACCCACGTCCTGAAGGGATACAACACACAGAAGAAGAAGAATCTATTTTAACCAATGTTAAATCTTGTTTGTTATAATTACCGTGTTTTGACCTTATGTGATCTAATAAATAATCTGATTTGATAAGAAAAGAACATTGGGTTAAAGGCTACAAAATTCCACTACTTGATTGACAATGGAACAAAGGCAATGTAGATAAAAAGGATTGGCTTAATGCATTTAGTTATCTAGTACATTTTGAGTTTAGTCTCTGGGCCAGACAATGAAAGTTATATATCCTGATTCAATGGAAAAGCAAAATGCAGCATGACAAGTACAAATTACCTTATACAAAATTAACATGAATAACAAACACCAGAATGAGAAGATCGACCCTTCTTGTTGGAGGGTTTAGTCTGCCTCATTTCCCATGAAGATTGTTGTCCAGGGAATGGAAGAGATGGTAATCTGTTGTCACCGAGGAGTAAGATGGATAGCACAGTGTCTCCCAGCTAAAATGCCATATGGTATCCCTGCCAAATAATCCATGGCATTGTCATGGAGGAACAGTATACCCTTGTGATTAACCAATGATAGCTCCTTTTGTTAATAAAGGGTTTGGTTAAAAATTTCTAGAACATTACTGAATAAAGCAAACATATGAAGAAGGCTGCTGAGCATAACAGCCAAAACATTGCGAGTATAATCAAGATGAGGATATTAGTCTGAATAGATTAATAGTGATAATTCCTCATCTAAAAATACAAACAGAAATTATTTACATTCATCCTAACTTCCTTATCTTTGTTGTTATTATCACAATGTTTTGGACATAATACCCTATGGCCTTTTCTCAGATATCTGTGAACCCAGGTAATGTTCCGGGAATCCAGGAACCCTTTATTTAATCTGAGTTCGTAGATTTGGTGACATAGTAATTGTGAGTTCAATCCATGGGCTGAGTAGTACAAACAGACTTGGTGAAAACAAGACAGGCAGTAACTAATACTAAAAAAGATAACAATATCTATAAATATGGACAGGAGAATGAGAACAACTTACCTCTGTAGATTGAATAAAGAGTTCTGTTTGAAATTCACTGAAGGCTACCAAGAGGCCAGAGAGTACAATGGCCAAAACATTGTGATGATGACAATGAAGATGAAAACATTAGTCTGAATGTAAATAATAAGGTCTCAACCAAGAAATTCAAAAACAGAAGTTAAAGGAATCTTTTCTTTCATCTTTGTCTATATTGATAGTGTTCATGAGTACTTTTATTTATATTTTCTGTCAAAGACTTACCTTGAGACTTTATTCCTTTGTTTCTCACAGTCTCATGTTGGTAGATCAGAAGTGCTACAGCTGCTTGGCAGACTATCAATGGGGAGAGTGAAGATGAAGGGAACAAGGATTCTTTATGTAAAGGGATGAAATTAGTATGCACATTGCCCTTCTCAAATTCATCGTGCTTGGTTAGATTGACCAAAAAGTTGATATTTGTGTTCAAACCAATCACCTACGGGAGAAAAAAAAAATTTTTTTTTAAAAATCATTTCAAATTTTCAAGTTTCTAAGAGAAAATGAAACAAAAATGTGACAATTCACTAATATTGGAGATTAGAGATTTGCTAAGGAAGTCTGGCGTTATCTCCTTAATTATTATTTTTATTTTTTATTTTTTTTTTATTTTAGGGATGATCTAAATACTTATAAAAAAATTATGCATAACAAGCAGAGGAGGAAATTACTGTTTTATTTTTTTTTTTTTACTATAATCTCATCTTCGTAACAAAAAAAAGGAACTTGAAGCTTTTATTTTTGTTAATTCCTTCATCCCAAGACACAAGATGTTGCTGAGTGTGAAAGAATATGAGAAAAAGAAAACATTATAGGAACAATAAAAGAACAGGAATTAAGAAAACAGAAGATAATGATAGACATTGCATTTAAATTTTTAAAGATCAAAGTTGGAAAGTTATAAACCAGAAGGGAGTTCCAAAAGTGAAAAAACTGTTAGCACAAATCTTATGGTTACATCTAGCCATATCAAGTGTAAAATGATGAGACCTTTATATATTATGTCAAATATTGATGTTTCCTTCATCATTACCTTTTTGCAAATATAAACGTTACATGACAAAATTTATCAATTACTTCTGGTTCTTTAAAATGAGGTCTAATATTTATAACTGAAGCCAAACCGAAGAAAAAAAATCATACTACTAGAATAGTAGTATTTTTCCATAAAAAAAGCAGTAAACATGGACCTTCATGCCCATAAAAAAATGGCATGTCAAAAGGATGGTTTTTCACTTGACACCACTATTATTCTTATTTTAACTACCTTCACTCTTCAGCAACGTTCATTGTTTTAAAAAATGATTAGAACTGTAATAAAATCTAAATATGAAAATGAATTTATACATATTTTCATATTGGATAATTTACAACAAAAATATTAAACACTATTTATTAATTAGATTGTTTATTTACTAGAATAATTTTATATTTATAACATTCTAAAAACTAATACAATGCAATATTTATCATTTAACAATTAAACTTATAAACATTTACTAAATTATTAAAATATGTGAACCAACTAAAATCCTTATTATTTACCATTTTATAAAGTAGCCAATGTTTTGTCAACTATTTCAATAAATAGTGTAAATAAACAATCTAATAAATAAATAAATAGTGTTTATTATTAATTTCATTGTCAATTCTCAAGAACAAATGTAATGTATAAATTGACTTTCATATTTTTTACAATTTTACAAAGTTTTATTACAATTCAAAATGATTGCTTTTTAAAACAATAAACATTGCCGAGGAGTGAAAGTAGTTAAAATAATAGTGGTATCAATGGAAAAAACATCCTTTTGTCACTTTGCCTTCTTGCGGACCTGAAGGTCCAAGTTTGCCAAAAAGACAACATTTAGTGTGTTTATGTTCTATGCATGAATAATTGAGAATATTTCTCTACAATTAACTATTGTCACTTGTAAGAAAAAATTCTGGTCAGATGATTAACACATTCAGATACTGTGAAACATGGAACAACCTGAGAGAAGGTGTTTGTTGAATGAAACCAGGATGTTCACATAAGGGTGCCATCTTGCTGCATGTAAACACCACCCTACACTCTGATTTGTTATTTTTTTGGTTTATCAACCTTTTACAGGTTATTTAAAGCCAGAAAATATTTTTAGATTGGAAGAAATTTTTGGAGATAATGATTTTATGATACAAGTCCTACAAATTGACCCATAGCTTAGAGAAGAGGAGGTGGGTTTATACCTTTTCCAAACGTATTTGAACATAAGTGAATATAACAAATCCAACAGGAATTGGAACCCAGCTCTTCAATTTCCAGTTCCAAGCCATTATCCATTAAACCACCGAAAATCAAAACTTACAGCAACTGGTATTCCCAGGTGGTCACCCATCTAGGCACTGAACAGGCTCAATGTTGCTTAACTTTGATGATCATACAAGAACCAATGTTTCAGTATTAATAATGTAATATGTAGTATGGCTGTATACACACCTACTCATACTGCCCACCTGACACAAAAGAATGTCACCTGTAATATGGTTGGGGTGTTTTACCATATCCACCAAAAAATCTTAGGGTTTGTCTTGGATTAGTAAATTTTTGCAATCTACTTTTTGGATATTCATTGTATTCAATTATTTAAAAATATGCATTATAAAAATAATTCAAAACAAATAAAATTCTTCATTTTAGTCATAGTAAATAACAGTTATCAGGATACATACAGCTAAAAGCACTTACATTGTAAGTAGATTTAAAAAAAAATTAGTTAAATGTTCAATTTAAAACAATTGGGATGGTTAGAATCACAAGTGTATCCTGGAAGATTTCTTGACACGATCATGAAGTTAAAATAAATGATGTACTGAAAAATTGTAAATAACATTGTCATGATAAACAATTCCAGCTTTCATGTTCTCATAAACAGAACTAAAGACTTAACAAAATAAGGAACTAATGTTTTCATTACCAATTATTTTGATACACTTGTCTGTATACCATTTGTGTGTTAACACCATTTTTTTGCCTTACTGTTGCTTTGCCTACTTTTGTCTTGCATGCACACATACATTATATATATATATATATATATATATATATATATATATATATATATATATATATATATATACACACACATTAGTGAATATACATAATATCCTACGTTGATAGCATGACTGAGTTTCATACAAACATGCAATCTTCAGGTAGAAAATACTGACTGTTAAGCGTTATGAAACTCGCGTTCTCCTGGTGTTGATTTAAAATTGTGTATTAAGACTTGTTCATTTTATTATTGCTGCCTATAATATTGTAATTATTTTAATTTATATCATTCAAATCCTTAAGTTCAAAAGACGAAGAATTAAAAAAAATATTCTATTAAAAACAAAAAAAAAAGAAAAAAGTTGAATTTAAGTAAATATGCTAGGTGTCAAGGGAGATAACTCCTTTTTTCGCATACAAAATCGTTGTTAGTTGTAATAGAAATAATTGGTGCTTATTAAAATATATTATTAAAGTAAGCTCTCATGATGCCAACATAACTATAGGTTAAGACTATAATGCATTTAGAACCTAACCATATATTTACAAAGGTGAAATTACATATACACACGTCATAAATTAATACATCTGTTATATAACACTGAGCACTGTTTTAGCACCTGAGGAAATAAATATATATATATTACACACATAAACAGAGGGTGTGATGGATAAATATATATATATATATATATATATACGTTCAAGTATATGTGCATATGTTTTTTTTTTTACCATACCCACATTCAGCACTCTTTTGTGAGTCAGTTTTAACATATTTCAAATTCTATGTTGCATTAAAAGACTCGCCTGGATTATACCAATGGATTACTTTTTTTTTATATATATATATATATATATATATATATAATATGGAGGCATGGTAGAGTAGTGGATAGCAGCTGAGATTGAGGAATCGGAGAGCTGAGTTCGAATTCCAGTCGAATCCATTACATTCACTTACATGCTAATACCCTTGGGAAAGGTATTAATCCTCTTCTTATCCCCCCAGCTATGGATAAATAGCAGGACAGACTGGGTTCTATGGCCTTGGATGGCAACTGGTCTAAGAGAAGGACAACTCTGAATTCAATACGAGGGTCTTTTGGGGACCTTGTGGTATGTAGTGCACCAGGTCTCTGCATTCGGTCCTTCAAAAAGTGTGAATGCTTCTGCACAAAGCCTTCACCACTATAATCAAATCATATGTGCTGGTGTCTGGGCTGTTGGTTCCAAGGAACTGAGCTGCTTGACCCTCATATGTTGAATATGATGGGAGAATCCACCACATTATATATATTAGTGTTTGCTTAGTATTATTTTGCTTTGTTCTTTTCTTATTGTAAACTTTTCAATTTTGTTTATTGGCATTTCTGCCAATTACATTTAAACATGGCCAATTACACTACATTTCTTTCATTATATTACCTTTGTCCCATAATAGTTGTTATGCTTGCTTAATTTTCTTTTATTGACATTTATTAAACTGTTACAATTAAATATACTTGTAACAACTTCACATTTTAATTTCACAGTCATAAGTAAGGCATTGTCATGACCTACTCCTACACTATACCTTCTTTTCACTTTTCAGTCAACATAGCACATAGGAACAGACACTAAAAATTTACCACATTAAACACATTCTCATTGGCTAACACCAACCAATGAACCAGCTTCCTGCTAAAATCCAAATCTGTCTGGGAGCCCATTGTCAGGTATAAAAACTGATCCCAGACAGCTCAATGGGGGGGGGGGGGGGATTCCAAGAAAGCATTTCACAAGCCACACGACTCCTCATTACTTAGGTGAACATCTCCACTCTTTGTTGATCTTACATCACAAGAATATCTTATGAGAACACTGTGAACTTTATTTCTACAACCTTTCATCTGCTCAACCACAATTCCAGTGAGTTTTTCAGCTAAGTGTATTTCTCATCATCAAAGTTCTATTATGTATTCACTATTTTAGTAAATGTTATATTATCTAACTCAGTAGTAATCTCAATTTTATATTATTGATTAAGGAAGAAGGAAAATCCTTTACCAGATGATATAGATTACTCCAACAACACACAACCTCAAAATTTCTACTTCTTTCCTCCTATTTCCAATGCTGATCACAACAGCATAAAATAAACTAACTATACAACAGTCAGCAAAAAAATTAATATATACCAATAATTAATATTAACGATTTCTTACCAAACATGTAAAATTGTTGGGATATTGTGTTATCAAGCGGAAAAAATTCCTATAAGATTAGGCCTGTGAATAAAGAAGAACTTTAACATGAAAATCAACTACCAAACAACATTAAGCATAAACCTAATGCTATTTTAAAAAATAAGAAAAAGAATCTAATCTAAATTAGTTAAGTATTTATTTTCAAAATGAATGATTCCAAGACCTAAATTCAAAGTATTTCATTTTCATTGACTGTATATTATTTTATTTAAAATGTAACAATTTTGAAGTAAACTTTTTGCAGAACACATTTTATGTATTAAATATAACAACAATTTGTGGACAAATTTTACATACTAAAAGTAATGACTATTTTGGGACATTTTATATACTGAATCTAATGACTATTATAGAAAAGATGTTATATTTATATCTTCGGTCCTTATGTTATCTTTGCTGCTTAAATGTTTCAAAAACCATTATCTCTTATTCCTTCATCTCTCTCAGTCAACATTTGATCTGTCTGCCTCTCTCAAATAAGAGACATGGTGACCACTCATAAGTGACAATAAAGAACACATCTTGAATTTAATTATCACAGTGTGAAATAACAAATATTTTGTTTTCAGAATAAATTTATTTTTTGTTTCCTTTCTTGGAAACTATCTTGAATACAAGAGTTGTTGATCACTTTAAGTGGCAAGGAAGAACACATCTAGAATTTAATTTTTACAGTATAAGACAACAAATGCTTTGTTTTCAGAATAAGTTTCCCAGTTTTTTGTTTGGAGTTCACATAGTACACAACAATTATTTAAAATGGTAATATTAGATTAAGTAACTTACATGATAATCTAAAAGACTAGATTTCAGCTTTTTTAAAGCAGCTTCTCGATTTTGAGACCACACCACTAGTTTGGCAATCATTGGATCATAATGAACGGAAACTTCATCACCTGAGCATAAAAAAAAACAATATAAAACAATAAAAATGTTTTAATAATTATGTTCGATCTATTCTATCTGTCAGTCATTCTGATCTTAATTCCTGACCACTGACAATCCCTTTCTTCCTGATTTTCAAAGCACAATAGATGAAAGCTGAAACTTACTAAAACATCTTGAAATATTGATTGCTTAATCAATTTTATCTTTTACCCCTAAAAATATTTACTTTATTATTACAGAAAAGGATTAAAGTATAGAAGTAGCAGTAAAGTCAGTGGGCAGCAACAAGAGTAGACAAAATTTTGTTCATCTATTTGGTATTTAAATGCAATCAGTGTTAAATTAAGTAACTAAATTTAAATTAAGAAAATAAATTTTCCTTTAGACAGTAATTAAAGCTTAACTTGTCGTTTTAATTCAATGACATACAGGTATACCTCATTCTACGTTGTTAATTGATTGCAGAGGTTACGACTTAGGTCGAAAAATGACTTAAGTTAAAATAACCACACTATAAACTGCAAACAAGCACACCTCACTCACATTACAGTATTTTTGATATGTACATACAGTATTCTGAATAAAATAATTTATCAGTGATATAGCCTTACGCTTGGCATTAGCAATGAAAGAATGCTCTGGCAATTTTTTCCAATATAATCCAGTTTTGTCAACGTTAAAAATCTGTTCAGAAAGAAACCAGTTTTCTTCAATGGACAATGCTTTAGAAAAATCGGCTGCTGCTTGTTCATCAGCTGATGCACTTTCACCTTGCTTCTTAATAGAGTTATAACTTCTTCATTCTTTAAATCTCATAAACCAGCCTTGACTCGCTTTAAACTCTACATCTTTCTCATCTGGGTATTATTTTATTCAAGTCCTCAAACAAAGACAATGCTTTTACTTGATATGATTTCTTGACTAATAGCAGCATGGTGATGATTCAACCTATCAATTCAAAGAGAAAGAAGTTATTCCATCTCATCAAAGATTTTTCCTCTTTTCCTAGATGTTTTCATATTTCATTCTCTAGGATTTATGATGATTATATTAAAATTTACTGTAAATGCATGTATTTTAATATGATTTTATATATTTTTACTCTTATTTATTGTACTATAACATGATTTTATGTGCTTTTAATGCTTTTCTATTGATATTACGACTTCAGTATTTGTGGTGGACAGATGTAAAGTTGAATAAAATGACTTAAACTTGATTTTTATTTTTCCATATGTTTTTTTTTTGACAAACGACATTGTGGGGAATAAAAATAAAACAGCAAGTAAATTCAAGCTCTCCCAACTGGTATTCCAACCTCGAGTCGTTCCTTCTTGAGTTCTGTCTCAAAATCGCACAAACAAACTTTTATAGCCGCCTACCGTGAACGTCACTCGAAGCACCCCCCACTGGGAAAAAGTAGTTGCTTTTATATTTGTCCATATACCCATAATCCCTTGCGTCTTCATGCAATCCCATAATTCATTGCGTCCCTGTCCCATAATGCATTGCATCTTTATTGCATAAAAATGCAATGCAAGTCCCCCCTCATTCTTTTTACGTTATCTGGCCGAGGACAGATTATGGCAGAGCGGTAAGTGCTTTTTTTCTTCCTCATTTCAACTGCAGTAGCTTTACATGCTAAGCAAATACGGGCTCTTTTTTGGCGGAGACAAGGCAAGTCGCAACCAGTTGTGCTCGTCCCAGGTTCTGTCTCATCATGTCTGCCACAGAGATATAATCAAGAACGACTTAACTCAAAACAACTTAACCCGAGGTATACCTGTATAAGGAAAATTCCATTTCCAGAAATTAAAATTTTAGAAATGGATTTATTCCAAATAAAATGAATCAATAATTTTATGAACACCAAAAACAAAAAAGAACCATACTGATATCTTAGCAATAAAAACAAATAACCATTATTACTTGCTTGCATTGTCTTTAAATCACAATTCTAAATGTACTTATAATTTTAAGTAGAACTCTTAAAATGAGCATTTTGAAGTGAACAATTAGAATAAAAAAATAAACAAACTGCTCTTGATAAATTAGAAAAAGGATAAACTTATCAATTATAAAATCAGAAGATATTTTAACATAGTAATAATAAGTAACCTCATTTATTAATCATCAAGTATTTTTTTTTTCATAAACAGACAAAATCGTGAAAAGAAAAAACACGTAATTGATACATATTGGATATCAATTAAAAGTTATTTACCTTGTCTAACACCAGTTTCAATTCGTACATTAGTATCAGCCTGTGGTGGGGATAAATAGTTCAGAGGACCAGCTCCTGGCATAAAATTATTGTCTGGATCTTCAGCATAAATCCGAGCTTCAAATGCATGACCTCTTAAAACTAAATCTTTTTGTTTCATTGGCAACGGTTCTCCACTTGCAACCTTAACAAAAAAAGAAAAAATTTTTAATCACATCCTATTTTTAAAATCACACATAAAAGAGTTTTAAAAATGATGTATTCTTTGTATGTGCAGGTAGCATAATGGATATCAGTACAGAAAATGGAATCAGTGAGCTGGGTTCAAATTCCGTGTTAGTCACTTCTGTTCATTTTTATACAAATGCCCTTGGGAAAAGCATGAACCTGTCTCTACTCTCATCAGCTAGAAGTTAAATAGTAGGGTAGATTGGGCTCTCTAGTCTTGGATGGCAACCACTCTAAGAGAAGGAAGACTGAATTACAAACCATGAAGAAGGCAATGTGAAAGCACAATCATTTTTCCCAAGAAGTTATGACAATTCACAGATAATAAAGAAAAGAAATCTGTGGGGAGAGTCATGATCACCTATGTGCTGAAATTTTTTTAAATTAAATTTCTAAAATATTTTTTATATGCATAGTTATTGGAACAGATATTAGCATAGAAAGTGAAATCGGTGCAGTGAGTTCAAATTCCAGGTGAGTCTATTCCATTTACTTTCACACAAATGCCCTTAGGAAAGGTCATGAATCTATCTCTACTCCCTTCAGCTAAATAAAATAGCAGGGTAGATTGGGCTCTCTAGCCTGGGTGGTAACCAGTTTAAGAGAAACAAAATTCTGAATTCCTAACCATGGAGAAGGTAATGGGAAACCATTCCACACTCTTTCCTAAGAATGCAAGTCAATTCACAGATAATAAAAAATGTGGAGAGTCATGATTGCCTAAATCTTGAAGAGCATGACATTTAAAAAAAAAAAATAAAAAAAATAGAAAAAAAGAAATTATTTTTATTGGTATGGATGGATAGTTAATGGCAGTCAACAGGCCAAGTTAAAATTCTGCTTGAATTTGTGTTTATTTTCATACCAAAACTCTTGGAAAAGGCATGAATTCATCTCTTGACCCCACCAGCTATGGCTTAAATAGTTAGGCAGACTGCCTTAGTTGGCAAAAACAAAAAAGAAAAAAATGAGAGAAAAAGAAAAACATGAAAAAAAGATAAATGAAAAAGAAAAATAGAAAGAAAAAGAAAAAATAGAAAGAACAGAAAAAGAAGAAAAAAAGCAAAAGAAAAGCAAAAAAGAAAAAGAAAAAGAAAAAAAAAAAGGTTCAAACTTCTGCTGCCTTGTACAAGCTTCAAGAGTAAACCTTGAGGACAAATCCAGAAAAAAAGTTCATAAGACATCCAACAAATTCTTCAACCTCTCTAGTTCTGGCAACTCCTGTAATAACATTGTATCAGCATGCAACCTTCCTTTGGACAGCATTGGTGGCATGGAAAGAAAAGACTTGCTGTATAGGCAACTGCTTGTCTTTTATATAACCTTGTCAAGGCAAGCATCCTGGAGGGGAAGCAAGACTTTCAAGATAGAGAGACCTGATCTCACAGCAATGACAGTTGCCATAGCAACATTAATGTGTGACATAAGACTGAGATTTTATCAGTCACTCCAGAATTAAAAAAAATTTCTTGAAATGTCCCACCAATCTCTCCAGAACAAAAAATCTTCTTATATCTCATCAACCAGTTCTATGATGCAATATATTACAATACTTTTTTTTAGACCGATGTACATCTTGTATTCTGAAAGGCTCTTTAAAAAAAAAAAACAAAAAAAAAACACACACAAAACAAGACAAGACACTGAAAGGATAGAAAAGAAACTTACCTTAATTTGCCACTCAACAAGATCAGTGTTAGTGATCATTTCTGTCACAGGATGTTCAACCTGAAGACGTGTATTCATTTCCATAAAGTAGAATTTATAATCTTTATCCATTACAAATTCAACAGTTCCTGGAATTTAAAAAAAATAATTTTTTTAAAATTCAATTTTTTTTTAAATTATTTAAATTTAAGTATTTTTTTTTCATTTGACAGTAAAAAAAAACATTTCAGTTGTAGCATACTAGTTTTTTTTTTTAAAGCCATGACCCTTCAGGATATAGGTGATCATGACTCCACAGAGCCTGTTTCTTTATTATCTGTAAATTGACATAACTTCTTGGGAACAATAATAGAGTGACACTTGTTTTTTAATACTACTACTACTACCCTTCGGAATATAGAGAATCACGACTCTCCACACACTCCTCATTCTTTATTATCAGTAAATTGTCATGACTTCTTGGGAATGATATTTGAATCGTTTCCTGATGCTGTCACCACATTTTGAATTCAGAAGAATCCTTCTCCTACATTGACTGCCATCCAAGGCAAGAGTGCCTAGTCTAGCCTGCTATTTAACTCATAACTGGGTCAGTGACAAGAGATGAATTCATGCCTTTCCCAAGGGTATTTTTGCAAAAGTGAACAGATTAAGTTGCAAATTGAACTCGGCTTGCTGATTTCAATTTCTATTCCACTAACCACTGCACTTCACCTGATATTTATTTCTTATCATATTCAATTATGATTTGCACTTAAAAACAAAAAAATCCAGTTTAAGTATAACAATAAAAACTTAAATGGATGTTTGAAATTTTCTTTATCATAAAGAACAGATTTTCTTTAGAAGACTATGGTATGTATTTGTATTACTATTGGTATTATTACGTGTGAGACCTATGAAATAGTCATAATACAATTTTAAGATTATAAATTGTTGTTATCACTACATTTTGGTCATTATGTTATCCAGCCTTCATCAGGTCATTCTGAGTAACCTTCAGAGAATTTTGAACTGTGCCTTTTATTTAATTTACAGGGGTAGATTGTTCTTGTCCTGCTGTCCATGTCCAGGGATATATCATCTTGTTATTATTTAATATTGCTCAGTTATTGCTCACTCCATTTTCACTGAGTTCATATACACAATTGCCAGCCCAGGGATTGAAGTCACAGTTACAAAGATAAGGACAATATTCACATGTAAGTAATGTAATCAATAAGCTGTATTTGATGGCATGAGATCCCCACCTTCAACCCAACATCTATGAACAAAAGGGTCTATATTAGAAGAACCCTTTAAACTCACTCATAATACACTGAAACAAAACAGGCCACAACTTTTTAAATGCCACCCTAATTAGAAAAAAACAATTCTTTCTACAGGAAATAAAAAATTATCTGCACTCTTTTCTAAAGATATGTTATGGCGAAAGTGTGAATAATTTTTGACTTACCCTCATACAATAAATGATAAATATTTTACCATCTACAAACACATGATAAACACACTTTATTATATCCACAACTTTTATAAAATCCATATTTAAGAGCCTAGAACACATCTACTTGCTACCACAGCTGGTGTAGCTTAAACTGTTTCAACCCCACACAAAATGTCCCCAAATCAACATGCAGGCAACCACCAAACATGGATAAAAATGCCTACTACACATACAAATGAATATACATTATAATCCCACATAGATAAACAAGCATTATGATACAAACATGAATTATACACACACACATAGTGCTTGTCAAAACTGATGCTCACATGAGGTTTTTTTTAATCACTGAAAAACTAACAACCCAAAAGTTAAAAATACCAAAATTTTCCTTTTCTCCTCCATATTTCATTGTGATGAAGATTTAAGTAAAACATGTTAGATTGATAAATATTTCCCATTTGTTCCTCATCCTATCATTTTGTCAGATTCCTATATATATATAATATATATATCTCCAAAAGTTATATTGAAACAAAATGTACAATTTTGTAGTAGTAACTTACATGTTCTAATGTAACAGTGTATTATATATATATTTATATATATAGGGATAGATAAATCAAACGACCAGATATAAGCAAGCATATCTTTCTATATTATTCTATTTTTTAAAAAATGTAACTTACCTGCATTGCATTTACTATGCTTTTTGTCCAATTTTATTTTTGGGCTACATGCAGCATTCCTCCCATAAACCATTTGTTTACTTTTAGCAACATAGGCCATAAAAACACAGTAGCGGCCATAATATAAGGAACGGAAACAACAAAGACATAAATATGTGTATTACTTAAAAAGTAATGCATGATTAGCAATGAAATTTTTACCAAATAAAGATTATAATAAATATATAAATATACATATTATTCCTCACAGGTAGCATGACTCAGAGTTTTATGCACAATGCAATCTTTAGGTGCTGAGTATAGACTGACCATTACATAATTTAAATTTTAATAAAGGTATCTGGTTAATGCAATGCTGTCACAGTCCATAGATTATAAGGGAATTATGGGTTTCTATTTATTTAAAATAATTGGAAGCGAATTTAATGGGACAAATAAAATGAAAGCTATCAACATCTGAGCTATACCCATAGTAACATACAACTTCAACATTACCAAATGGAAGTTGAATGACATTAAAAGATTGGACACCAAGACCAGAAAAATGCTTACTCAAATGAGGATGCACCACCCAAAATCAGATGTTGATAGGATGTACATACCAAGAGCTTTAGAAGGCAGAGGTCTAATCCAACTTGAACTCTAAAAACTACAACAATCGCATTGGAAGTATACTTCACAAAAATCAATGATCCTCTCCTACAAATATTAAAACACCAAATCCACTCCATCAACAAAGAAGCTGCACTTCTCAAGAAACAGCTTAATATACCTAAAATCCTACCAACAAAAAAACAAAGTGAATATCATCTATGCCAAATTAGTAAAACAGAAAGCAAAACAACTTGGTTATATAAAATTACAAAAAAAAAAAAAAAACTGGGAGGATAAGGCGTTGCATGACAAATACCTAAAAAAAATGAAAGAAGCAGATGTGGACCAACAGAAAACACATCAGGTGGGATTTATGTTTTATATTGTGGAAAAATAAGTAAAATTACCTGCGTTTGTGTGGGTTTAGGAGTTGGGTTGATCCTGGCTAAGTTAAGGAAAACAGGCAGTCAAGAGGCTCTGGTATCATGCACCTAGTGCAGAAAGTTCAATGCAAGACCTGTGCTGCCTCCCAATGTTGCCAGCCTGCCCATTCTGTACATAGAAGTTGAGGTTCCCTTCCAAAATACTGGCATCAACTTCACAGGACATCTTTGGGTTAAGGAGGGAATTACAGAAAAAAAGATGTATTTACTGCTCTTCACCTGTCTGAGTGTTCGAGTGGTTTATATAGAGGTGGTGCATCTGGTCCTTTTTTCAAGTCCTTGTCCAGTTTACCAAACTCTATGGAATTCCTTTCACTCTATACAGTGACAATGCCAAAACCTTTCTGGGCAGTGGCAGGTTATTCAGCCGTCTTTCTCTTTACCATGTACCAAGAGAAATTTGGCACGTGTGACATTAGACTGAGTACCATTCCTCTTTTCTCTCTCTGGTTTGGGGGTGCCTGGGAGAAAAGCATCCAAACCTTAAAGAGGCAAGGTCAACTATTTCTCTCTCCTGACAATCATATCGGATATTCAGAGGGCAGTAAACAACTGTCCTCTGACTTACCGTGAGTCTGCAAACAGGGAATTGGAAGCAATAACACCTAACATGATCATTATACCAAATAAAAACCCCCATTTTGCTAGGGAAAAAAAAAATCACCCTGTCTCAAAGTTGATCATCATGGATTGCCACTTGAGATACTCACACTTACAGTACTGGACCGGCTTCTAGCTATTCTTACAGTCGAAAGGGATTTTTGACAATATTTAAAATAAATGGGATTAATTTTATTTTTTTAAAATTTGGCAATCACCACTTTGCTGATCATACCATGTTTTAAAACCAACATGGTATTTATTTTGCATATCTAAAAATACAAAATTTAAAACAGGGTGTTAGATTTACACTTTATTAGGACTGAACCCTTTATTTAATCTATAGTAGACTGTTCTAGTTAAAGGGTTAAGTTCCCTGTAGTTTACCTAGATCAATATACACCTGATGAAGATCAGAGAGCACTACTACTAAAATACTGTGATAACAACAACAATGAGGACAATAGTTTGAATAAAAACAGTGTAAATAATGATAACTCCTCATTTCAGAAATTTAGACAGAAGTACTTAGATGTTATTAAGTCAGATTTTGCAATTCGATAGCTTTGGAAAAAATAAAAGCAGCATTTGTCTATGAGAAAATATTGACTGTTATAAGTATCTGCTACTCGTGTTGGATGTTTTTGTATTCGGTCATATTTATTGTTACTGAATGAAATTTTCCCAAATATGTGAATATTATGAAATGTTCATAACAAACATAATTTTTATTCATAATATTCATTGAAATTTCTCCTACCTGCACCAACGTAGTTAACTGCCTTTGCAGCACGAACTGCTGCCTCTCCAATTGATTTTCTTACTTCTTCAGACACTCCAGGCTGGAAAAAAGAAGTAGCCACTGAAATATTTGTAGAACAAATAAGGAGGGTAAACAAAGAATCTGTAATGAGGCCCAATAAAAATAAAATATATAAACAAAAAAATAAAAAGAATTAAAATTAAAATAAGGCATTTGCATTTTCCTTTAAAACCCTTATCTCTTTCTCTCTCTCTAAACTTCTCTTTCTATACTTCTCTCAACCTACAAGAAGGCAAGCCTCAAATAAAAAGAGGAAGAAGAAAAGACCGAACATGGCCAAAACACTGGAAGTTTGCAGGAGATAAGCCTACTTATCTGTGACTAAAAAATACCAAAAATCAAGGAGGCTCCATACATAACTTCAGTTATAAAATAATGTAAAGAAAGGAATGCTGGAAAACAAAATAATTTGACCAATCAAAAAAATTGGCACAAAGAGATTTTTTAATGTTAGTTAAAACCAAAATTCCAGCCACCTCTGGCTAGTGACAGAAGAGGATGGAACAAAAGAACACTACAACATAGAAACCAGCCATGTGTGACACATGAAGAAACAGTTAAGAGGTCATCTGTTAATGATATTTCTGCCCTGTTCAGGGGGAAAAAAAAAACAATAAATTGACACTGACCTAATTTCTCACATTTTCTACTCCTCCTATCATAGTCTAACTTCTTCAAACTAAAAAAAAAGGAAGTTTATCTGGATTACTACCAATATATGCCTTATTAACAAACTTTTTTGCTATACCGAATACCAAAGGACTCATTGATCACTTTAAAAAAATAAATAATATATTATTTATTTCAAACTCTTGAGTTAGTTCATTTATCCGGCAATACAAAGTTTCTGATAAAAAAAATTATCCTACCACCTATCCATACTAGTGACCTGATGTGAACACACTTGTCACAAATCTTTTCATAAGATACATTCAATCAGAATATCAAGCTCTGCCTCATTCACCTTTCTATAAATACAATAGCACCAATTAGTATCTTATCTTTTCCATGACAAAGGTTTGCTTAAAAAATGAAATAAAGAATTCATATTTATTTACACTCAGACTAATGTTTTCATCTTTGTTGATATTATCATGTTTCAGCCTTTGTACTCTTCTTCAGGGGTTTGACGATTTTGGGTAACCTTCAGGGAATTTCAAACTGAATCCTTTATTTAATCTATAGGAGATTGTTCTCCTTCCTCTAGTCATATCTTATTTTTTTTAATTTTTTTTATTACTATTTATCAATTATTGCTGTTCTTATTTCCTCTGAATCTGAAGGATTGAACTCACAATTACAAGCCCACAAAATTTACAAATTACTAAGTTATTGTCTTGTAGAACTTAAATCTTACAGCCTTAAACTCAATGTCATTATTACCTGCCTGCCTTGCTGCTGTCATGTTTGACCTTCTTTACTGTCGTTTCTCTTTGCTTGCTGCAACTGAAGCTTTGCTGTCGTTTCTTTTTCTTTCTTTACCATATGGTATTTATTTCTATTCTAGGCCTACTCAGGAAGCTTTCATGATGAGAACATTAGTCAGAATGTAAATAATGATAATCCATCATCCCAGAAATTCACACAGAATTACTGTATGTTAAAGTGTTGGCAGTAGTAAACAGAAGAAATGTTTTTAATATTTTACAATGCCAGTAAAAAATAAAAACAAAACACAATGATGGATCACTTGATTCGTGTGGTTTTCTTTAATGAGTATAGACAAAATAAAGGAGGAGATAGTATTAAAAAAAAGAAAACAATTAAGAATACTAAACAATTAAATCCATTCTTTAAAAAATAAATTGATACTTATCAACCTGCAGGTAACAAAAAATATAATAGATCTAAAAAAAAAAAATAAATCTAAAAACAATTCTGTAACAACCAAATTTATATAAAATATATGTAATAATTTATTCATAAATCATATTTATTTCTAGTAAGAGATAATACTCTTATGCCATCATAAAGTTATGTTAAATCATGATTTAGATATGCTATGATAAAAAATTATAATGTAGATATGCCATGATACAAAACTCATAATGTAGATATGCCATGATACAAAACTCATAATGTAGATATTCTACGATAAAAAAATCCTAGATATGCTACAATACAAAAATCATAATGTAGATATGCTATGACATGAAAATCATAATGTCGATATGCTATGATAAAAAAATATCATAATGTACAAGATACAATGGGTAAATTATTGCCATTTTATATTTTTAATTTCGCACATGTACATTGTTTGTTTTTTTTTTTTTTTGATTTTGTAGACTGCACAGGATAGTAGGGTCAATTGGGAACCATCTGTGAGAAAAAGAGCACCATGACACAATTCACTCCACCAGAAATTTGGAAATGACATGCTGTACTGCTTAACATTCACAGCAGAAGCTCCAATACAAATATTTGAGTGTGTTTGGGTGTCAATCTGAGGACAGTGCAGAGGATTCAGAAAGAATTGAATGAGTCTAATGGTGATTATGAAGGTACAACAGCTCAGAAAGCTCACTCTGATCATTCTGATAAGAAAAAACTCCCAAATTTGTTGGTGAGGGCCTCAACCTCAATATGGAGGCCTATATCAAGTGCTTTGAGGAGGTAGTGCTGCCCTAGGTCAAGAGGGTGGCTGCTGGAAGACCCTATATCTGGCAACAAGACTCTGCACTATGTCACACAAACAGGAAAACCCAGTCATGACTGTCAGACAATTTCTGTGACCACATCACCCCTTATATCTGGTCACCTAACACTCCAGAATGCAACCCCACTTTATTATTATGTGTGAGGTGCAGTTGAGCAAGAGACCAACAAAACTCCTTGTAATACCAAAGATGAACTGAAGGCAAATATTATAGCAGCATTCACCAACTTAAACAAGGAGATCATTCAGAAGAGTTGCAGGAGATTACAAAGTCATTTGGAGGCTGTGGTTGATGCCAATGGCGATTTTATTGAATAAATTTAGTCTTTAGTATTTTAAGATATTTTTGTGTAATATTGGTAAATATAGCTGTTAAAAATGAAATGTCATTTAAACAACAATTTATCCATCGCACCGTGTGTGTGTGTGTGTGTGTGTGTGTGTGTATATATATATATTTCATTAAATAATATAGACAAGTTTTGTCTATTTATTTTAAGTAAGTTCCTTTCATATTGTCTGACAAGCTTAATCACATTATCATTGAAAGACGAAAGGAAAACACCATATTGATACATGTTTAAATCCAATCTAAGCTTTTGGCTTACACAAGCCATTATCAAAGATGACAATTTCAATAAATCAAACAACAATGAACGAAACAACAATGATAGTCTGCCCTTGCTGCATGAAAATTTCAAGTAATGACAAACTCGTATATATGAGTTTGTCGTTATTTGGAAATTTTTTTTAATTAATTTGGTCCTAAGCTTTCAGCTCATGAATAATCCTCAAAGTGGTTATACAGACATGAAACAAACATATGCACCATCAAAGATGATATTTTGTTATTTTGAAAAAATGATAATAAAAAATATCCAAATGTTGGACAATTTTTGTCTTTATTTTCACCAGAAAATTTGAATAATTAGAATTTGAACATTAGAATGGTTCATGATCAGACATAATAGACATTCATTGTCTGTTATATTTAAGAATATATGTTTTTTTTATATATATATATATATATATATATATATATATATATATATTAAAATCACCTACAAAAAAGACTGAATAAATTATTCTTTCCTAAATGATTTTATTAATCTACTAGGTACACTGACTTTTTATACATCCCAAAGGTTAAACCGAGGTGGAGATCTAACTTTATCATTTTAAGATGTTCAGTGCCAAAGAACATTAATGTTTTTATTACTTTATATGATATTAACATCTCCTTTTTGAAATCCATACTTCGTCTTACTTTTGTCCTTTGCATACTGCTGTGGATAATATCTGCTCTTCTGTGAAGCTACAGGGAACTCCCACATGTATTCTTGGGCTGCACACATTAAAATAAATGTCGGTGTTGAGAATATCTGTTTAGTAAGAAGAACCATTTGGGTCCTTCATGGTGAAGCAATGATCAGTAAGTGAGTCTAGCAGAACATTACTGCTATAATGAGTTCTATTTTCAATACATTTCCCACACTTGTATAGAAATTATGCTAAACTGTATAGTTATCAATAAAATTAAAAATAAAGCAATGGCAAATCAAATATTTCAACAAGGAAAACTGCTTCTTCATCCAAGTGAAGATGGTAGCAAAATTTTTATAATTACATTTCAATAACAAGTGTAATAAGTAAATCTATTTACCGCAGGAGCTTCTTCGATGACTTTCTGGTGACGTCGTTGAACGCTGCAATCTCTTTCAAACAAGTATACATAGTTGGAGTGTTTGTCTCCAAATACTTGGACTTCAACATGTCTGTGAAAAAAAAAAAATTAAAATTATTTCACTACTTGGAAAATTCAAAACACAACATTTTTAAAAAAATCTGCTCCATGTTGAAATTATCCCTAAATCACTTTGAATATCTCAGTCATGTATTTATTTGCTACATTAACATCTACAACCCCAAAACCCAACCCCCACAAAATGATTTTTTCTAAAATATTGAAATAGCCTCTTATCAATGCTTTTCGTTGATCATATCAAGATTTAGAACCATAGATTATCAAGAAAAACAAGTTAAACCAATGATTCAGTGAAGTTCATGATTGTCCTTCAGGTCCCTAAGAAGACCGTTTTGCAATTCATCAGTGGATGCAGAGGCTGCTCTGCAAACCAAATCTAGATACATGATTAATTTGATTTTTATGGCTTATCAATCTTTTAATGGTTATTTAAATCCAGAAAATATTTTTAGATTGTAAGAATCTTTTTCTGGGAGATAATAATGATTTATTGATACAAGTCTTACTAATTAACCCATAGCTGGAGGGATAAGAGGTGGATTTATACCTTTATCAAGGGTATTTGCATGTAAGTGAATATAATGAACCTGACTGAAATTAGAACTCGACTCTCTGATTTCCAATTCTTAATAATTATCTATTACACCACCCACACATCTAAGCTTACTGCACCTGGTATTCTCAAATGGTCACCCCTCTAGGTACAGTCCAGATTTGACATTAACTTTGGTGATCATATAAGATCTGATGCTTCAATGTGATGGCTGTAAGCTACTGCAGAGTCTGAAGCAGCACGGACACTGGAAGTTGGTGGTTGTGTCCAATGCCAAAGTTGCATAGTAGCGCTGTTCTTTCTGAGAAATGACTTTTTGACTTCAGGTTTCTTTGATGATTGCAGCACACTCCTTTACCTCCTGTCTTAATGTCTTCTCCCACATAGAAACTCTTCATACATTTGAAGTTAAAAGCAACTAAACAGCATTTTTATCCAAAATAAGGAAAAAATATCTTTGCAATATTTTATGTATCAAATCTGATCTTTTTGAAAGAAAAGGCATGCAATTGAAATGTACAAAAGCAATAGGTATCTACTTAAACACGCATAGTCACTAAAAATAATGTTTAGAGCAGAGATTCCCAACCTTTTTGGAGTCATCATCCACTTTCAGATGGGAAAAATTTTCAATCCTCCACTTGCATAGTAAATATTCAAAAGCATACAAAAGTTGTTTAGTAAAAGTTTGTTACTTGTTCATAAACTCTTTATGATGTAGTAAAAAAAAATATCAAGGGGAGGTAACAAATAACATTGATTTATGCAGCTGCTACTACTGTATTAAATAACAAACAAAAGCAAACTTGACCATTGAAAACTATATATATATATATATATATATATATATATATGTATATAATTAATAAACAATAAAATCCCAAATTACCTTATATGGGGAATAGCCTTTTTCAGCAGACAAAGGTATCAGTTGTCTGTTTTATCAACCCCGGTGTGGATATATATATATATATATATATATATATATATATATATATATATATATATATATATATATATATATACACACACACACACATGTGTGTATGTATATATATATATATATATATATTTTACTTTTATACTTTTATGGTTAGAGTTAGTATTGCAGGTGTTGACAAAATATTAAACAATTTTTGTTCATAATTATAAAATTAAAAAGAATATATAGTACTACCAACTCAAAAAAATTCAGTGAATATTTTTTATTATATCTAATACTGAAGAACTATTTGAAAGTTAATATCAGCTATGTGCCATGTGTGATACACACTTAGGTGATCATGATATACAACTGACCGCAGTAGGTTGCTATTTCTTTCTGCGCTAGACCAGTTGCCATCCAAATCTAGAGAACCCGATCTGTCCTGCTATTTACCCAGAGCTGGGGAGAGAATAAGAGGACCTATAGCTTTCCCAAGAGCACATAAGTGAATGTAGTGGATTTGACTGGATTTCGAACTCTCTCAAAGTTAATGACCCTTTCCAAAAATATCGAAAATACCAAATATTCCTTGTTTGCAGATAGTTATATCTTATCTAGGAATGGGACCCATTTAGCCTCCTGTTTTGTTTTGTTTTTGTTATATCTCCTTTGAATACTTTTTCCCAGTAACATATGTTGTAATACCATTTTAATACTCAAAATCATATATCTTACACCAAAATTTCGAATTCTCCCACCATTTTCTGTTCAGTTGCTCATCACCCACCCAACAGTTGATTGCACAGGTTGGGAAACCCTGGTTTAGAGTAAAAAGAATCAAAAGTGTTTGACCTTATTTATTTCTAAGGAAAGAAACACTTTTCAAAGAAAGAGAAAATAAAGCAAAAATTAATGATGTAAGGACAATGAGTGAAAGATGGTATATGAAAATAATGACAATAAAATCAAATACATATTCAGAAGGTGTCAACCAACAACCTGTCTATATGGGCCATGCATGAATTGTATTTATTAAAAGAAATAAGAACACAATTTTGAAAATGTTTTTCTTACATGCTCAAGACACTGAACTGCCACATCTGGTCTAGTTCTTCTGCTATGTATCTAGGGATTCTTGAGAAAATCCAAAGAAAAATCTGCAATGTCATCGGTCCTGACCTGGCATCTCAACTTCAATCACTTTCCCACTGCCACAACATAGCTTGCCCATGCCTTTTCTATAAATATTTTCATGGTAATTGTTCAGATGAGCTCTTCTCTTTGGTATTTTTGGTAGATTTTGCTTTCATATTGTAAATACTCATTGGGGCTAGTTTTTAGAATTGTTGTTTTATTCCTCTCCCCCCACAGACAATGAATTGTAAATATGGGGACTAGTTAGTATTTTCATAGAGACAAAGAGGTATTATGGTGATTGTAGTAAGAAAGGTACATATGAATGTGTTGTTTTGGTGTAAGGAATATTGTTTGTATGATTGGGTCAGCGTTTGTGGCTAGCTAAGTTATAGTTAAGACAGAAGAAGACCATCCTTTCCCCAATCCCCCCTTTGGCCATGTGCCACATTTCTGTGCATAACAGAATAAATATCGCTCTTCTCTTTGGTATCTTGACTTTACGAATTTAAGCAAAGTACTAGATTGACAACTAGGCTTCATCATTTTAATGTTGAAATTGCTAGATGTTCTATGCTAATTGATTCTTCTTTCAAACTTCTTCCCTGTGGAACTATTTCACATCTTGCTTTCCTGTCAACTATAATCTTCAAAAATGTAAATTCAATGTCAATCTGTCTTCTTAATTTCTATTCTTTTATTGTCCTTTATTTCTGAATAATGTTTTTCTCAGATTCTTTCACTCCCAGTAACCCCCTTGCATCTTAGTGGTTTTATTGTCTTGCTGAAGGTAAAATGAGTGGAGAAAAAAAAACAAAAAAAAACTGACCTTGGGTCTACTATGAACTTTTCTAACAACATTACATCATCAGCAAAAGATTTCATGGCTTCCCTGCGAGCAGATTCCAACTGTTGATCAAAATCTTCTGGACTCATAGATATTCTCATTCCCTACAAGAATATACAAAAAATGAACACCATTTGAAAAAGTACAATTAACAAATGAGTTTCAAGTTAAATTCTCACTTGTGGCTTTATGTCATGCCAATCTAAGCTTTGTAAACATTTATGTAGGGAGAATTCCATTGATCAAAACAAATATGTCATAGACATGAAGTCAATAACAAAGTTAAAAATCAAAAATAAGTGTAAATAGACAAAAATATTAGAACTGATAAATAATTTTTGTCTTTCATTCTCAATAACCTTTTGCATCTTTGTGACTTTATCATCATTTTTAGGGTGAAATGAAAAAAAAAAAAAATAACCAAAATAACCAATTGGACATTATCCTGAGTAAAGTCTACCAATGAGAATGAACTATGGCAAAAAATTTGAATTCCAAAAAAGTACTACGTCTGTCCTATAACAGTTGTTACATTTCATGCACATTTCATTCACTAAATATAATGAGTATTATAGGAGAGAGGAAGTATTTTATATTCATTATTACTGCCTCAGTCCCATAACAATTGTTACACAGAGACACACATTTAATACATTAAATGTAACAACTATTATGGAACAGAAGAAGCATTTTATATTCTATTCAAGCCTGCATAAAATACAGCCCACAAATTGCAGGAATCTCATAAGACTAACCGGTATGACCTACAAGAGGATTTTTAAAATAGTAACTTTTTTGTGAACATCAGAATAAATTTAATGATTGATCACATATAAAAAAAATTCAATTTTGTGGAAGCTTAGCTTTATTTAAGCAATATTTCATAGTCTTTGAATCTCATTAATCCTTTCGACTCTCCACAAAAAAAAAAGAAAAAAAAAAACTTTGCTATCCACTTCTGCATATATCTGTTTCTATCTCAATCATATTCACTATTTTACTCTGAAAAAAAATTGTGGTTTGCGGCTAATTTTCAGTGATCAATGTGGCTCCTTACAATGTTTTAATTTTGCTATTTATTACTATCTCTGTTCCATAATAATTGTTAGATTTGCATATACGTTTCATGCATCAAATGTAACAAGTATTATGGGACAGAGGAAGTATTTTATATTATGCTTATTACTACCTTTGTTCCATAATAGATGCTACATTTTGTTGTGTCATAAATAAGAAAGGTTGACACACATAGAAATTAAGTAGTTTATTCTGGAGAATAATATGGTATACAGTTGAGAATACAGACTAATGTAATAAACAGTTAATTGTTAACTCCTCTCACTCAGTAAGAGAGAGTGCTGTTTAAATAGTCTTAGACCAGTCCATTTTGTGAGGCTGTTCAGCTACTCCACAACACATTTCATACACCAAATGTAACAAGTATTATGGGACAGAGGAAGCATTTTATATTATGCTTATTACTACATTTGTCTTGTAATATTTGTTACATCTACATACATGTTTCATAAACTAAATGTAACAAGTATTCTGAGATTGAGGTAGTTATTTAGATACTATTAAAATTTTTAAAATATGAAGTGGAGCAGGCAATTTTAGATTCATTGCTTAACTTTTGATATTTGAATACTGTAGTGATATATTTGTATGTGTGAGATTGCCTGACTTACATATCTGAAAGAGGAGAAGATAAAAGATTTACATGAAGTAGCAACAGTAGTAGTATTACAGCAATGCTCCTATTTGGACTAAAAGCAGTGGCAAACAAAATTTACACTTGTAAATGACAGGTCGTCATTACTTGCAGAAGTGAAAGGAAATAGAATGAATTTAAACAAGGCAATATATTCATCTTCTTTTTATATAACTGAGTAACAAAGGAGAAAAAATATGCTAGTATGCTTGTAAAAGAAGACATTACAAGTTATGAATTGTGTGGGTGATACACGTGTTTGAAAATGCAGTCACATTGGGAAAAATATCCTGACAGACTCCCCAGTGGGTGTTATCACTACAACATGTTGGGGGGAAAAGAGAGGAGACAGAAAGCGTTTTATCTTTATATCTGCGTAACTGTGCTCTCTAATGACATTTTGACAAAGCCAAGTGGCAGTAACCCACTCTAGTTGGCTGATTTTATTTAGCAGCATATCAACCTCTATGGGTTATTTAATGCCAAAATCTAAACATTTTGAACACAATTTTATGGCTTCAATTACAGATAAAATATATTGTTGTTGATTTTACTATAAATTATATTGTTGATAATTCTACTAGAAATATTGTTCATAATTTTTAAATATAAAAATGTATTGATGGCATCTTCACCATAAAATATATTTTTATACTTTAAGTGTTTTGTTTGGGGGTTCACTATTTGCCCCTAGCTGGGAACCTAACAGGTGCTACCACACCAGGTAAGGGTGGACCTGGGAACAACATCAATTAAGATCTCTAATCTTCCAATCAGAGGCTTTGTTGGCAGATGTAGTTTACTGTCATACTCAGGACTACCAACAGTAGTCAATGTCACATTAGTCATAGATGTGCTAAGTGATTTGTGAATAACACTGAATGCAATTTAATCCATTACACTAAATACAATAAAATTGAAAAACTGATACAAAAATCTTAAATTTCAACATTGAATAAGAAATTAACAGAAAAAATACAAGCACTTATAAAAACAGAAATTAAAAACTTTCAATTGAAGTTATCAATTTAATATTAAAATTTTTTAAATTGGTTTTAGTAAAAAGTAAGTTTCTTTATGTTTATGAACTGAAAAAGATTTCAAAAGCAAAACTGGTAATGGTCCAAGAGGAAAGAAAATCACCTAGTATAATATAAAATGGAGATTAAAACTTACTTTTCCTCCTCCTCCACGAACAGCTTTAATCATGACAGGGTAACCAATTTTGGCAGCTTCTTCTTTTAGACGACTGTCAGACTGATCTTCACCATGGTAACCTTCAATCACAGGAACTCCAGCCTTAGACATAATTGTTTTTGATGTACTGTTTAAAAATTATATAAAACAGAAGGTACAAATATTTAGTATAGCTCCGGTGTAAAACTGTTCTCCCCTCCCGAGTCTATTAATATTTTCTTTGCATAGGACCTCCAGTCTGTTGTTGACTTGGGCAAGAAATGGCTCAAAAACAAAACTGCTCTCTTTTACCCGCCACAGAGAACCCTCCCTGTTTCCCATTAGAATGTCTGATGCTCAACTCCACGAAAGAACCTCTCTATGACTGCTTAGATCTCACAATGTCCGCTGACCTGAGATGGAACAAATACATTGAATCAATAGCTTCATCTACTGCAAAGAAAGTTGGTTCTCTGTGTCATGCCAGAAAGTTTTTCTCACCTGAGGCCATCCTTCAAATCTATAAATCAACCATTCACCCTTGCATGGAATACTTCTGCTATATATGGTATGCAGCCCCCGCTGTTCATCTTAAGGTTTTCGACAAAATCCAGAGATGGATATGCAATGCGATTGGCCCTGATCTGGCATCACAGATATGTCATCACTTTCCTCTGTCATTTCTACAAATACTTTCATGGTAACTACTCCAATGAGCTACTTTTGCTATTTCCCAAACTGCATGAATTTAAATGTGCTACTAGGTTGGCATCTCAGTCTGACCCTTTCACTGTCAAAATGGTTAAATGTAACTGTCTCTTCTACTCCAATAGCTTCATGTTTCACACTACCTGTTTATGGAACTCCCTTCCTCTTACTTGCTTGCTTTCCTGATAGCTATAATCCCCAAATATTCAAATGCAATGTCAATTGACATCTCCAGATGCCTTGATCTATTCCCTGTCTTTCTCTTCATCCTTTCCACTTTCATGCCACTTTATTCTTGCTCCCACTCTCTGTAACCCCTTGCATGCTAGTAGCACTCCCACCTTGCTTGGGGTGAAAAGTTAAAAAAATAATATATATATATATATATATATATATATATATATACATATATATATATTTTTTTTTTTTTTTTTTAACGTACGGGCAAAGACAAGACTTGTCAAAGGACATGTGAGCTTGTAGGAGAGTTATAACTATGAGTAAATAATTATAACCCCCACCCCCAACATTTACATATACAAAAATACTTGTAAAAAGGAGAAATAGCAAGACATGGAAACCACAAAAAGTATTAATTATTATTTGAATGTTATGAGGTGTTGGAGACATGAGAGACAATAATACTGAGTAAAATTGTGAGTTTGGGGTCAAATGTAGATCAAATATGAATCAGAATACAACAGAATGATAAGATAAAGAATAAGTAAAGTGTATACAGTTTTTCTCACAAGTTTTTTAACTCAGCTCTCCAATTTTTCATCCGGAGTCGCTGTTATATTACCTGCACATCCACCTCTAGACATGGTAAATGAACAATCTAACACAAATGATTAAATAAAGGATTTAGTTTGAATTTCCCTGAAGGTTACTCAGTTCGACAGGCACTTGAAGAAGGCTGAAGAGTTCACCAACCAAAATGTTATGATGATAACCACAAAAATGAGAACAACAAGAGTCCAATTATAAATAATGTAAATAAAACTTAACACGTAAGTTAATTTCTTTGTTTTGGGTCACTTCACTCCAGCAGTGAATCAAATAGTGATTCAAGACAATACCTGTGTTACTTGACAGTGTGTAACATAACAATTGCATTACAGCTATTTACCTTTTAATTCCCATATCTCGGATGGCAGTGGCTGGGGGACCAATGAAAGTAATTCCTTCACTTTCGCACTGCTCTGCAAACTCAGCATTTTCTGATAAGAAGCCATAACCTGGATGGATAGCCTGAAGGAAGCAAAACAATTAAAAATGCAGTTACATAGTGTTGTATAAGAGTAAGTGTCGTTGCCGATACTGTGGTTCAAAACTGGATCGCCAGTGAGCAACACGGTGATTCCATTAGAATCATGTGATGATAAAGGAAGTAATAAATAGGGAGTGTTGATTAAACGATCTCTGTTCTCTCTTTCTTGTCCATCCGCTATCATTCATCTGACTTGTCTATTATTGTGATACATTCACTCTCTATACTATACTTATTATTATACTATCGGTGATACTACTTGAACTAGTATTACCAGTGCAAATATATTGGAAGGTGTTATTATTAATAGTACCAGTATCTATGAAGTCTCAACTACAACAAGTGTTTTGGAAATGATAACAGGCTTTCATTTGACATAATGAAAGTGACAAGTGAAGCCTCCCAACATCATAAAAGTGGTGATGAGGATTCGCAGGGTATCATAAAACATGGACTGAGATTTTTTTTTTTTAACATAAAACAAGAATAATAAAAATAATAATTAAATTAAAAACAAACAAAACTAATAATGATTTTAAGTGCCATGTCCCTTCAGGACGTGGACGATCATGGTCCTTCACAATTTCCTGTCCTTTGTAGCTCTTAGTAAATTTTGTCTTTTCACTACCTCTTCTAAGCCCTCTTTTGCCAACCATTTATACAAGCTCATTAGGTAGTATGTGCTGCTTTCCTCTGTCCATCTTGTCTTCAATAGGTCCTGAAAGTGTCAAACTTTTTAAACTCTCTTCATTACATAACCTAGAAATTTCATCTTTCAGATTCTAAATATCTGCTCATCTTGATTCCACTTTGTCATTGCTCACATGTTCAGTCCCTCATATTCTCAGCATCCTTCTGTAGAACCATATTTCTGTTGCCTTAAGTCTCTTTTTCAACTGTGAGGAGATTGTCCAGCATACACTGCCAGCTTATGCCCGCATCATGGTGAAACACTGGTTACTATATGATCACCGGTTAAGTAACATTGAGCCTGGTCAGTACTTAGATGGGTGATCACTCATGAATATCAGGTGTTCTAAGCTTGGATGTGTGGGTGGTGTAATAAATAAAGGCTCAGAATTGTTAATTGGAGAGTCAAGTTCCAATTCCCGTTGGGTTCGTTAAATTCACTTATATGCAAATACCCTTGGGGAAAGATATGAATACGGCTCTTCTGTCCCCCAGCTATGGATTAATAAGTAAGACGTGTATCACTAAATTATTATTATTTTTAAAAAATTCTTAAAATCTAGAAATATTTTCTGGCTTTTAATAACCTGCAAAGGGTTGATAAGCTGTAGAAAATGAATGAATGAATGAATCAATCAATCAATCAAACACTGCCATACAGGAGGACTGATATTAGATAACAGTTCAGTACTCATTTCTTTGTTTCTAATGAAATTTTCTTGTTTCTTAATACTTTGCTTAGTATTTGGAAGGCATCTTTCTCTATCCCAATGTGCCTTTGGATTTTTGTGTCACATTTTCTGTTCTGTTAAAACACTTGCTAGATATTTAATAATAATGATAATAAACTAAAAATAAAACATAATGAATCCTTCCCTGTTAGGAACATTTATATAGATTCTTGACCACTAACAATCCCTTTCTGATTTTTAATGTACAACATACAGACTGAATATCAAAATTTTTACCATGGTGTGAAGCAAACTTTCTTTTCATGAAATATGTATTTGATTGGTTTATAATTTCCCATTTTTCCACTAAATCTCATCACCCTTTATTTGGCACCCAAGCACATGTGAGCAAAGTGCTATAAGTGTTGTTACAATATATCAAGTAAGCTAGCCAGCCCCTGTAGAATTTCACCCCAAGAAAGGCAATAATGCCACTAAAATGCAAGGGATTACGGGGAGTGAAAGAAAATGAGAAAACATTAATGAGGAAAAAAACAAAAGAGCAGGAAGATCGAATGTGGCAATTGATGTTGCATTTAAATTTTTGAAGATCGTAGGTGGCAAGGAAACAAGAAGCTGAAAAAAGGTTCCACAGGTGAGAAGTGCAAGAAAAGAAACTATTAGAATCGAGCTTACAGTTACAGTTCTGGGTATTTCAACAGTAACACTTACTTGCTAATCTAGAACTATACTTAAATTCATGAGGTTGAGATACTGAGGACAGCTCATTAGAAAAATTGCCATAACAATATAGAAAAGGCACAAGGAAGCCATGTCATAGTGGTGGGAAAGAGACTGAAGTCAAGATGCCAGATGAGGATCAATAACATTACTGACTCTTCTTTGGATTTTGTCAACAATCTCAAGATATATAGAAAGAGCTCCTGACCAGATATGACAATATTCAATAGTTAATTTGAGAGTAAAAATGATAATCAACTAAAAACATTGTGATAAAAAATTAAAAAAAAAAAAAGAAGATATTTATTAAAAAAAAAAAATGTTCAAAATTACAAAGAAAGACTAAATCACTTTCCCACCACTGTAACATGGCTTCCCTGTGCCTTTTCTATAAATACTTTCATTGCAATTGTTCTAATGAGCTTTAAACCATGAGTTTATGAATTTAAGTGCAGTACTATATTGGCATCTAGGTTTCATCATTTGACAGTTGAAATGGCTAGATGCAACCATAAATTTTATGCTATTTCTTCTCTTGCACTTTTGCTCTTCTGGATTCATGCTTTCCAATCAATTTTGAGCTTCAAAAGTTTAAATGCAATGTCAGTTGTTGTCATCTGTCTTTTTAATTCCAGTTCATTTATTGTCCTTCTCTCTCCATAATAATGTTTTCTTTTTATCATTCTTTCACACTCAGTAACCCCCCTCTCCTGCATCTTAGTGACTTTATTGCCTTGCTTGGGGTGAAATGACAAAGAATATTATAATTTAAAGTATGTACCATATATATTCATGTATAATAAATAAATAAAACATCTACTCAAATATGGGTATCCACTAAAAAAAAAAAATATTCAAGTAATAAAATATGCTGGATTAATAAATCAAAAATCTGTATATAAGAAATGAGCAAGACTGTTTCACAAAAACACTCTGCTGCTGCAGAAAGTTGTAAACAAATTGTGGCACTGCCCTTGTAACTACTCAACAAACTAATGCCAGCTGATTCAAAAAATGTGCCATACCATGGGAGTTACCAGACCATGGAGTGCCAGATTAAAGAGGTCAGATTGTATTTATGAGAGTAGAAATAAATTCATGCCTTTCCCAAGGGTATTAGTGCAAACAAATGCAACTAGCCTAAAAATTGAACTTTGATTGCTGACTCCACTCCCCAATATCATGAAAAGTGGAATCAGCGAGCCAAGTTCAATTTCTGGCCTAATTAGTTGCATTCACTTTTATACTAATGCCCTTAAGAAAGGCACAACTTTATCTCTACTCTACTCTGGCTATGGGTTAAATATATTTTCACATATATGTGTACTAGATAGAGAGTGATAGGCCACTGTTTAAAAGATTTTTTTTTGTCTTATGGATGGATTACTTTATGCTTTATTTCAAAATTATGAAGGTTCACTGCAATTTTTTACAGTTCAGGCTAGTTTATATAATTATAGAATATGCATTTCCTTACCTGAGCCCCAGTTGTTTTGGCAATTTGTAAGATCTTTCCATGTTGAAGGTAGCTAAGTTGGGAAGCAGCTGGTCCAATGTGGTATGCTTCATCAGCCTAAAATGGAAAAAGGTTACATTGTCTTTTGAGTTCATTAATATATGACTACTGTAAGATTGTTTTTCAGGAGTTGAACTTCAAACCAATATTCAAACCTTATTAAAAAGATTACATGATAAAAACAAAACAGTATAGCTTAAATAGCAGAGCTGACTGGGCTTTCTTGGTTGAGGTGGAAACCAGTCTAAGAAGGAGAACTCTGAATTCAAAACCAACCTGAAGAGGAATAAACTCCATACCATTGATATGCCTTAGACATATTATTACTGCTATAGTTGCAATACATATGGTGTTCCGATAGCTCTAATGGGTTATAGGACTTGTGATGTGGCATTATATGATGGATAATTTTTTTTTTTTTAAACAAATGACTGTAATGATGTAAGTGAACTAAGTGAGAATTTATCCAAACTGCATCTTTAAATTCAGTGTTTTACACCCAAATTTTTGTTATTCCCCATTCAAAATTTAGATTAATTTGGTCTTCAGCATAAAAAAAAAAAAAAAAAAAAGGAAATTTATCTGATGTAAAGAATACTTCTATCTGTAGTCATATTTGCAGACAATCTTATACTGTTATCAAAAAAAAATATCACCATGACAGCAATACATCACCCACAGATCTGATAACAAGCAGAATAAGACTGATAAGATAACTCTGAACCAAATAAATTTACCCAAATGAAAGCAAAAGAACAGTTCAGCTGAAACACAGCAAAGAAAAAAATTAGAGCCAACAATAAAAAAAAAAAACATTAATCCATATCTGTAGTTGGAGAGGAAGAAAAGAGAAAGGAAAAAAAAGGAGAGATAGGATCTTTTCTTACACAGAGAAAGAAAATAGAAAAGGGTTAACTGAACAATGTTAGATTAAATAGTTTTCACTAATGGAAGGAGGCAATAAGAATCTTACCATTACCATATGGACTATTTTTATTACCATACTATTACCATTAGCATACTGACAACTGCTATCACCATTACCATATTAACCATTACATTACCATACTATTACCATCACAATACTGGCTAAACTAAGCTTGGTGTTTATCATCTGCTGTACAGAATGTTGATTCTAGTAAACTTTCTGCCTTTCAAATAATTTTTTGTGGAGGAGGGGGGCATCAGCTAGCTTTTCAAATTCTCCACACAAGAGTACTCTAAAGACAGTCTAATCAGCAGCAATCTCTTTTTGAATTTTTTCTATGCCTGTATTTTAGAATAATCCAGAATCTATACTGGGAGCAAAAAAAAAAAAAAATCCTTCATCATGATTGGAAAGGAATTTAAAAAATATACTGTAGTTGAAGAGGAAGAAAAGAGAAAGAAAAAAAAAAAAGAGAAGAGAGATCTTTTCTTACTTACCCAGAGAAAGGAAAATAGAAAAGGGTTAACTGAATAATGTTAGATTAAATAGTTTTCACTAACAGAAGGAGGGATTACAAATTGTGGGGAAGCAGGCAGTATGAAAGCCATAAACAAAGGAAGGAGGCATTTTTTGGGCTGTTCTGTTCCATTGAGATGATTTTTTTTTGGACAGCTTATGAAACAGACCAGAGGCAAATGAAGGAGAAAGTTATGACAACTAACCAGACAATTTGACAAGGTAAGGGCTGGGCAAAGGTATATTACTTTGCTGTTCTGGACAAGGATGAAGGTACTGATGGTGAGTTTGATCTTCTATACTTGAACCGAGACAACAATGCCAAAATCTCAAAAGAACCATATCTTCATATTTACTACCATGTTCCTTAGCACTTTATTTTATGTTTTCGAAAGATTTAACTTTAATATTACAAATAATATCTCAAAATAGCTGCAGGCTTTCCTAATATAAAAATATGAGTGTAGTGTCAATAGGTCTTGCAGCAAGGAGACTTTATCGGGTTAATAGGACTGAGTAGTTGTAATTGTAGAAACCAGTGTGATTAAGCAACACTGTAGCTATATTGTCCATGTAAATAAAATATATTAAACCATATATATGTGATTGTTGTTTATTACAAAGAGTTTGAATAAAATCCCTAAATCTTAGTATTTAATGTTTATAATTTATTTTACTTCTTCTATGTGCCTTTAGGGTATGGGTGATCATGGCTCCCCACAATTTCCTGTCCTTTGTAGCTCTTAGTAAATACTGACTTTTCACCATTTCTCCTGAACACTGTTTTGCCAATCATTTATACAAGCGCATTAGGTAGGTTATGCATTGTTTTTCCTGTTCCTCTTGCCTTCAGCCCATCCTGTATGAATTAAATTTTCCAAGCCCTCTTTCTGTATTATGTGCCCTAGAAATTTCAATTTTGTTCTTTTTGTTTCCATTTTCTCTAAAACATGTTAAGTTATGCATTGTTTTCCTCTATCGCTCTTTGCCTTCAATCTGTCCTGTGAGTAACAAATTTTCCAAGCCCTCTTGTTTTCATTTTCTCTAAAACTTTTGTTGTTGCTGACATGTTTGGTTCATAGTATCCTCAGCATATTTCTGTAGAACCACATTTCTGTTGCTTCAAGTCTCTCCTTCATCTTTGAGGAGATTGTCCAGCATTCACTGCCATATTGAAGGCAAAAAGAACAGAGTAAAATCACTTGTAGTGAGCTTGAGTAAATCGATCACAGAACAAGGTTTCTGAGAATTAACAAAAAGACAAAATTTATTAAGAGCTTTGAAGGACAGGAAATTGTGCAGAGCCATGATCGCTCATGTCATGAGGAGACACAATACATAAAGAAGAATTTAGTAATCTTAGTATAGATTCTGGATTTATGAAAACAGTTTATAAAATGTACAATAAACAAATAGATTTTACATTTACTCTTTCCTCATTATGTGTCCTAGAAATTTCAAATGTCTCTTTCTGATGTTAAGTAAAAAAGTGTCCCTTTTCTCTAAAACTTCATTGTTGCTCACATGTTCAGTGTGATATTTTCCCAAGGAGTAATCCATTAGTAAAAATAATTATTTTTATTTGTTATCTTCTATTATATAAGTTTATTCTTTTTTGACATTTCCATAAAGGAGAGAAATTAAGGCATGAAATATGAAAATAATTTTTTTTTCTTTCAATGTGTGTGTGTAAAGTGTGGAGCAGAAAGAAAATAATTAAAAAAGAAAATAATCACCATGGCAACATGCATTGAGTTACGGTCAGCTTCACTGTAGACAGCCACAGAGCGGATGCCCATCTTCCGGGCTGTTCTGATCACTCGGCATGCTATCTCACCTCGGTTGGCAACCAAAACTTTGTCAATAAGACGGGACACTGGAAATAAGATTTATTCAAGCAGGTTATTTTGCAGGAAAGAAATTGATAAATAATCTACAGGTTAGATTATTGGTATGAAAAAAAATATGCAGTGAGTTTAGTATTAAAATGGAGATAAAGGTTTACACAATGTGCATCAGAAATACCTGCCACATAATGGCAAGACATTAGCTAGATCGTAGGGTCACTGAACAGCCCAGATCCCTCCATATGCCTCGGTTCAAGTGGGGGTATTTCCCACAACAGCATTGTGGCGGTCATCAGCAGGACATGGCAGCTAATCTGACAATCTTTTTTTTCTGGTGCCTCAAGTACATAATTTAAGCATGCTACTAGATCGGCATCTTGGTCCCACCATTTTATGGTTGAAATAGCAAAATGCAAGCACCACTTCTACTCCAACAGTTTCTTTTCTCGCACTTCCCACCTGTGGAACTCCCTTCCATTTACTTGCCTCCCTGATAACTACAATCTTCAAAAATTTAAATGCAATGTCATTTGCTATCTTCAGTCTTCTCAAATACCGTTCATCTTTTGTCCTTTCCTCAATCCTCCCTATTCTCAGTCTTCTCTCTCACTTTCACTCTCTGTAACCCACTGTGCACTAGCGGCATTCATGCCTTGCTTGGGGTGAAATGATTAAACAAAAAAAAAAGTTCAAATCCTAGCCAAGTTCATGGTGTTCACTTTCACACAAATACTCATGGAAAATGTTTGAATTCACCTCTTCTCCCATCAGCTATAAGTTAACTAGTAGAGTACACCGAGCATGCTAGCCTTGGTTGGCAACTATGAATTCAAAACCTGTTGGGTATGGGGCTGATAACTTAATCTGTAAAAATTTACTTGCAACATAATCCACAGCAGCTACACCTAACATGGTGTGGCTGTGACCCTCTTCTCCACAAACAAGTAATGGCACTAAGGAGGAGGATGTGCATGCAGTTTACCTGGTGGTATAGAGTTCAATCCCTGGATCAGGCAGTAAAATCCACATACTCTGGTTCAGTGAAACATGCATAAGCAGCCATCACAAGGACAAATTAAGAACTAACAAATATAAAATATCCCCTGGTTTGAACAGCAGAATGAGAACAGTTAAACCTTATAGACTGAATAAAGAATTCAGTTCAAAGTTCCAACTCTCACCAAGTAAAACAAGCAATGCAAGAAAGCTGAAAAGTACAATGGCAGAAACATTGTGACTATAACAACCAAGATGAGGACAGTAGTTCAAACTGTTGAAATATCAAGCTGTAACCGTAAGTTTTATTCAAATAGTTTCTTCTCTTGCACTTCTTGCCTGTGGAACTTTCTTCTTGCTTTCCAGTCAACTATGGCCTTCAAAACATTTAAATGCAATATCATTCATTATCTTGTCTTCTTGAATCCTGCTTTTATTTATTGTCCTCTCTCTTCAATAACATTTTCTCAGTTTCTTTCATGCTCAGTAACCTCTTAGTGACCTTGCTTGGGATGAAATGATTAAAAGAAAAAAATAAATAAATCAATGCATCATAATGAAAATTCCTTATTTCAGAAATAAATAAAACAGCTAGGTTGCAAACACTAGTTCAAATAATGATAATTTTCCAGACAGCTTTACATCATTGAAACAATTGGAGTTCAATGAAATAATGTCATTTAAACTATTTCATTGAAACCTGAACATTAAAACACAAATTACAATATTTTTTTTATTCAAATTAACAGTTCTATAATTAAAATTCATGATTCCATTCAACACATATTTCTAGTAATTCATTCAACAAAATTAATTTGATTTATAAGTTGTAACTGAATTTGCAATTGTTTTTAATAATAATTTTTTTTTGTTACATACAATGAATGAAATAACATTATTTTTGTTTCCTCCTCAAAAACATATGAGAGGATGCTGGGAAATTTTCAACCACTCCAATTCCTAAAATCAGTATTTCAACAACCAAATATCAGAATACTGACTTTGTGAAGTAGGTCAGGCAAAAAAAAACATTTTAGTATCTCTTTATAGAAATTTATAGTCCAAAACATATATCAAACATAACATTTATTCTCATGAGAAACATTATACAGGGCACAAAACCATTACCTATTTTTAATGTTTTTTGTTAGAAAATGATGAAATTTCTTTCATAAAGGCACAGCATTTGGAGTCAAATGTGGACAGATGAGTTTTTGTCCACATACTAGTGGCAAAAATAGTCCAAGAGCTTCATACTTCTCATGGAAGTAGCAGGAAGACGGGCTGTGATTGGATAGTTTTTTGACCAATCTGGAACTGCCATAGGGTTCGGTAGAACCTTAAACCTTACTGCTGCTAAGTGTGTGGTTTGATCAGTGTATGAGTTTTTGTTAAAGTGTGTGTAGGTGTTAACTCACTTCACCTTTGTTTATAAAAGGCTTTCATTTTCCAGGATAGATATTTACTCACCTGACATTTTGAGGATGACAATTTCTTGGTGGTTGTTTTTGTTTCAGCTTAATTTTTGATCCTTGAAATAAAAAATAAATATAAAAAAAAAATAAAAAAATGCACATGTAATACTTTACAATACATGGATTATTATTGTGGTTAAACTAATAAGGTGCATGGTTATTGTCTAAGTGGATATTTGTACTTTGATGATGATTTTTATATCTTTACTGTACACATTCATTTATATTTTGTAATAAATTGAAGCAAATAATTAGTTTTGAGTCAATAAAAAAAAGCTTCTAATCTAAACTTCAAAGAAAGATTCTGCCAACAACATATGGATAAGTATCTGTCTATATTTCTGAGATGAGGTATTATGTACACTATTTACATTATTCGAACTATTGTCCTCATCTTTGTCACCATATTTATCACATTTCGGTCATTGTACACTCCAGCCTTCTTCAGGTAGTTGGAATGTCGAATTGAACCCTTTATTTCGCTTGCTGGGATAGATTGTTCTAGTTCCACGTGCCTTTTGTAAAGGATGTCAGTTATCGGTTATTTCCTGTTAATTCCTCTCTCCAAGTTCTCCACTGCCTTAACCAGGTATTGAACTCACACTCTTTGGGTCCTGTCACTGGATCTAACTAACACCTTTATCCACTGTGCCATGTGTTCTTGAGACCAATAGTCCAAATAATGTAAATAGTGAACATATGGATAAGTTTATAATTTGAAAGGATCAGCTTTCTTAAATTTATTGACCAATCAGAATGCATTATTCCAAGAAACAATGTCCACCAGTTTAATAAATCAAGGTCAGGTAAATAAAATCAAGTACTTTCATTTCTCTTACGCTGTTGATCACATACACACATTCCAGGAAGAGAGAATCAACTCCTCAACTTTGTAACCTAACTACATACACACATATCTACTCACAGCCCTCACATGCTTTTTTTTTCCTCCAGCAACCAACCATTACTTCTTTTCTACTCTCTAAAGTATCCATTTCCTTTCATACTGTCTTTCTTTAAAGGCGAACTTAAAAAAACAACACTGTCTTCTCCTGTTTCATGTATATTTTTTTTTTTTTTTTAATTTCAACTTTTTGATTTAACTCAACTTTTACAAGGTTATATTTTTGCTGGAAGATAATTTATTTGGAGTCAGATAACTGTCACTTCCACCACAACAAGATATCAGTTACTATTACCAAATGAATCATTTATTTTTTATCTTTAACCAGATTGTTTTAATTCACAACAAAATTTTCAGTTATGTATTTTTTTAAATAAATACTGGAATCTAAGATTTTGAAAAAAATTTTAATCACTTCATTTCAAGCAAGGCAATAAAGCCATTAAGACACAAGTGATGCGAGAGAATATGAGAAAAAGAAAACATTATTAAGAAAAGAGAACGGTAAAAGAATAGGAATTCAGAAGATAACAATTGATATTGTATTTAAATTTTTGAAGATCAAAGTTGACTGGAAAGTGGGAAGAGAGTTCCACAAGCAAGCAGTGGGAGAGAAAAAACTCTTAGCATAGAACTTAGTTTGTTTCTTTGTTTTACGGCATATCAACCTCAATGGGTCATTTAATGACGACAACTATAGAACTTAGTTACATCTAGCTATTATCAACTGTAAAATAAGGAGACGTCACCAATCTAGTACTGTGCTTAAATTCATAAAATCTAGGTACCAAAAAGGAAAGTGACATTTATTTCTAAATTAACAGAAAATGCGGAATAAGGCCAAAAGGTGAATGGAGAAACGATGGTCTTCATCTGTTTTATATTTAAACTTAGCTAGCCACAATCACTGACCCAAACATATTCCAATGTATACAATTTGTAGCAAAGAGGAAAGCTCACAAGGAAAAAAGGGAAACAACGTACGGCAGTGGGAAAGTGACTGAAACCAAGATACCAGGCCAGGATCAAATAACATTGCAGATTCTTTTTTGTATTTTATCAAGAAACTCTAAAAAATACATAGCAAAAGCATCAGACCAGATGTGACAGCAATATTCAATGCATGGATGAGTGCTAAAGTGACTTTAAAATTTTTATATCAAATCTGAAGTAATCTTTTTATACTGCACTCTAGAAATATTTAATTTCCTTATTACATATTTTTATCAGATTATTCTTATTTATTGAGGTAGGGAGTGTCATTTAACAAAATAAAATTGGTTAATTATCGCAAATGCTAATTTGACATTGTTTAACTTTCATCAATTTTTTTCTGTCTGAATTTTTGGGAGGAGGAGTTATCATTACATGCATCCCATCATTGACACTGTTGTTATATTGTTTGTTTTTTTTAGTATCATAATATTTCGGACGTTAGTGTGTGACTTTCATCAATGTATTCAGTAGTGTCACTTTTTCTTCTTAACTTACTGTTTATTCGAGGGCGTAGATTCTTGATTGTTTACGGATTTTACAAAAATTACTGACCAGTTCAGAAGAGTGGTGATATTGTTATCAACAATGAAAGATTTGCACTTTCAAAGGCAACGTGATTTGTTTTAAAGCTAAAAAAATACCTCCAGTAAAGTTTCCTTTTTACAGAAAAGGAAATTAAAGTCTTATTTTATCTGCACATAAACTATTATTTAAAACTCATAAAATTGTTCAAAAGTGCTCGAAAAATGTTAATTACTTTCACCACGAGTCCACTCACTTTACACGTGCAATAAAGGACTTTGAATTTTATTTCAAATCCATGCTGTTTTTTCTTTGTTTTTTGTCGGTAAAAGAATTTTAAAATTAAGAAAGAAAAACCATAAAAACAATCACAATAAATAATAAATAAAATATTACTTTCCCCTCCAAAGAACGATCGCGCGGTTTTCAGGGTCATCATATTAAAACTCTAAAAAACTAAAAATAAATACTAAACTAAAACTAAACTTTTTTTTTTTTTTTAAACTAAAAAAAGAGCATTTTTTTAAATTATTACACAAGTGAAGTCTATGAGGAAATTTTTATCATATCCAAACAGTTTTTAATTTGAGTAACACACATTCATTAAAAAAATTATTGGTGAATAATAAAACCTTTTTTTAGTTTTACATTTTGTTTTACTCCTGCTAAAACTAAAAGGTTTTTTTACGATATCGAAGAGAGTGATGCCATCATTAGTGTCAAATTTTTAAAACGATAAAATATTACCACTGATTTTTTCGCAGTTTCTTTCTCTATTGTTGATATTTTTTGGCTGTTTCACGTTAATGAATTTATTATTTATGTTATGTCTTTCAAAACAAAACTTAAGAAACTGGAGGTGAAAAAAGCATGCTGTGAATTTACAAAAACTCATGTTATGCATTTAGTTTAAAGTAAATGTTAAAAACAAACTGATTAATAGACCAGAAATTACAGCTGCATTAAAATATGATGTTAGTATTTAATCATGACAGGGCACGAGTCCTTACGATATACGATTTTTTTTCCTGACTTTTTAAATAATTATAAAAAGTCGAAGGTCAACAACTCAACATTCAAAAACAAGTTTATTTTTGTGATAGGGAATCAAATTTAAAACAGGTTGTAGCATCAATCAAAAGTTGTAGGAATAAAGAATACATAAGAAGTCGAGATAAAATAACAGCCACGAAGAAAACAACTGGAAGGAAAATAAAGCATATAATTCTAACCTCAGTTGGTGTATTCTAATCTCGTTCTGCGTGTCGCTGTCAAGTTTGCTAACTCTTGATTTAAAAAAAATTTGCGGAAGTCATTTCAGAGTTGCTTCCCTTGAACACGTAGCTTTGAAATATGATGTTTTATTGGGTATTTTTCACTATGAGAAAATAAATACATGGGCAATTGAATGGCAAAATAGAAAAAAATCGTATTTAATGCGTTTTGTCCTTCAAAAGGATTTCTTCAGACTGAATAATTTACTTTTCTAAAAAAAATTAGAACAACTACAATATGGGATATAAAATTTTTAAATAAAACATAACAGCAATAAAAATCAAAAGCTGTAAGTAAGCAGAAGCTGAATAAAGTCGTTAGACTGTAAGTAGTACAATTTATATCGAATGCAAGAAATTTAGATTTAAATTTAAGCTTCCCTGCATCTTTAGCGTTTACTCTGTGTTTAATTATTTCCATTCCCTCACCCTACAGATATATAATTCTATTAAAACATTAGTCTGAAGAAGTCTTTTTCAAGGACGAAATGCGTTCATAAGATCTTCTTCTATTATGTCATTCAATTACCCATCAGAATTATTATTCACTATTATTCAGGTAAAAAGAGATGTGTTGAGATATGTTGATAAGAATGGACCATTTGTAGATGTCTGTTATTCATGACCACCCGATTTATATTTAACGTAAAATATCACAAAATATGAAACAGCAAGAAGGAATAAAAACGATTTTGATAACAAACATTTATATTTATTTTGTGTAATGATATACATGCATAGAAGTTAATATTTTGATGTTATGTCCCTTAGACTGATTTAATTTTTTTATCTGAGCTCACAGATGTTGAATAATTATAAAGCAGAAAAATGCTGAATAAACTGTAGCTTTAGAAAAGTATTTCAAAGAGAAAAGTTCTTGTTGCTTGTTTGGAAATATTCTTTATGTTGTAATGTAGTTTGTAAAATTTTGTACGTACATGCATGCGTGAATATGCTTTTAACATCTAACCACCCTTGGTCGAGACAGAAATCCTTAAGGTCACATCTTCGCAGGAAAAGGGAATAGAAGAGAGAGAATGAGTAAGCTTGTGTCTGATAATTATAATTAATGTAACTACATGACAAGATCAAATGAACTTGGCAGGAAAACTTGACTTGGTCAGGCACTGGAAAAATATTTGTAGATGGGTGGATTGCAATATCCACTTGTGTGTTTATTGACCAATTAGAAGCTGATATTTCCTGAAAATATTTACTAAGCTGAGTAAGCTCTCTGATCCACTTTTTGCACAAAATTGTACAAAATTCAACATTGATAAGAAAGTGGTAGCAGGATGCTAATGATGTTTGTGTTAGAAATAAGCCTTTTGCTTTTTCCATGGCAAATGATCCAACAAGTTATATTCTTTAGTTTCATCAGCCATAATTTTCACAGCTAAGATCCATCATACCATGTACACTGGAACTAATCATCTCTATCTCCTTTGAATCCCTTTAGTAAGACTAAGAAGGTAATTTTATTTGGACAACTTCTTCCCAAAAATTGCTACTTTATGGAGCACACTCCTAAGAGGATATTTCCCCGATCACAACAATCCTAACTTCTTTAAGTCTACAGTTAGCCAATACATTTCCTAGATATCCTTTTAAACTGCACTCCTTACTTCCTCCTCTTATGTGCAACAACCTCAATCAGTAACTCTCTACCTTGACTGACTCATGGGCCTTGAATTGAGTGAAAAATTAGCAAGAAAACAGTCCCAGTTTGAAATTTGTATATATTGACACAATTTTTTATCATAAAAAACATATGACATGTCACAAATATGTCAGCTTGTCATATGCCATGATTTTGCCAGATAGTCCTTGTGATATTACTTGAGTGGTATATGGGCACATGACCAAGGTGTTAGAACATTCACTTTCTGACCACGAGATCCGGGTTCAAATTTCAAATCTCACTATGGTTGATTTGTCAGGAAGGTGACTTTTTGATGTTATCAGTCTGGGAATGTACCTGAGCAGGCTTCAGCAACAGGGATTGGCTAGCTGCCCTAGTAGATGGGCATCCTCAGATATGAGTAGCCAGCATTTATTTATGTGGGTATGCAAGTGCATCATGAAATTTAAGATGTGTTGGAACATTTTATTATATAAGTAAATCTATAATAAAAATTGAAAACTCCTCATTTAGGGCTTGCTACTGTTGCCAAATCTCATGCCACGAAGATGTTGAGCCCACAAAATCCACCTTATCTCTCCAGCTCTCACAGTCTTGATAGTGTTAGAACATCCTTTAGCATCAGATTAATCTGCTGGAGGTCTTGTCTAGCCTGTGTTGGGCTAACAACCTGGACAGGTGAACCTTCCTATTAGGACCTTGAATAAGTTCTCAATGATTTTTTTATGAAAAGTAATTTTTTTTCAGGGAACATAATTATGAATATTTAAGTCCTTTATACATGTCACTGAAAGTATTGTCCATTTTTAGCCATTACATTTTCCCATCTTTCTAGCAGCATTTGAATTCCAAATTGGAAAAAAGACATGTCTTTTGAGGCTAACCATGAATCAACCCATTTTTTGGCATCTTCATAAGAATCAAAGTGCTGCTCAGCTAGGCCATGTGCCATCAATCAAAACAAGTTATAATAGGATGGGATAATGTCTGGTGAATATAGCAAGTGGGATAGGACTTTCCATTTTCACCCATTTTGCAACATGTGGCCTAGTGTTGTCATGTTGCAAAATCACTCTGTCGTGTCTGCTCATATAGCGGCCGTTTTTTCTTCAATGCTCAGTTCAAATGCATCAACTGTAGTTGACAGCAATCCCCTGTGATGGTTTCAGTCAGTTTGAGCAGCTCATAATAAACTATGCCCAGCTGATCCCACCAAATGCAGAGCAGAAGCTTTGAACTATGGATATTCGGTTTTGCCGCCAATATTGACGCATGGCTGGACTTACCCCACAATCTTCTACACTTAGGGTTATCATAATGTATTCAATTTTCATCACCAGTCATGTTACGATGCAAAAAACCTTTCCTTTTCTGCAATTGAAGGCAGCTGTTCACACATGACAAGATGCAATTTGATGTCTCTCAGCTTCAACTCATACAGCACCCAATGTCCTTGCTTTTGAATCATTCCTAATGCTTTCAAAAGTTTTGAAACTTTTGTGTTTTCAACTCCTAATGATTCTGCAAGTTCAGCTTGCGCCTGACATGAGTCTTCATGAAGTAATGCCTTCAATTCTTTGTCTACAAATTTTTTTGGTTCTACCAGAATGTTCTTTATTTTCAACATCAAACTCATTATTTTTTAAGTGTGTAAACCAATCTCTGCATGTTGTTTCCGACAGAGCATGGTTGCCGTAAATCTCAATAAGAATTGTGTGTACTTCAGCTGCAGATTTCTTTTTGAATAAAGTAGTGCAATTAAATTCCCTGCAAATACACTTTCTTTGGCACAAAATCAGACATGTTTAATGATATGAAAAACAAAGTTTTTTACACTTCAGCAAAATGTCATACACTGAATTTCAAGCTTGCTTATAGTACATCCTTATAGATGCATTACCATCTGAAACTACACATACACAGTTCTGGGAACACCATCTGTTGAAAAACAGTGAAAACTCATTCAAGGTCCTAATATTATTGATACCCAACAGATTTGAGGCTTGGTATGAGTAAAAATATGGCTGTGTGGAAAATTAAATAAAATCGATAAATAAAATAATAATATTGAATAATAAAAAAAAAAGGAAAAGAAATTGTTATGCCAATATATACAATACTAGCAGTAAAGCCCGGCATTGCCCGGGGATGTAACAGTAAGAGATAGATCAAGTATCGACCATCATAAAGACTGAAAAATAAAATTGACAAAGATTATTGTTTAAGGTTGACGGACATGCATGTCTTAATTTGTTTTTTTTGTTGTTGTTTTTTTTACGAATTGGTCAAACCCAAACTCAAACAAAAACATTGTTTTCAATCGTTATGAGTCTACCGATTGAATAGAATTTTATTATAAACAATTGTCTTGTAAATGGAATTTTTAAAGCATTCTCAATGTAAAAATAAAGAAAAAAAAGTGTGCAAGACAATAAGAAACATTACCTGCCAAAAAAAAAAAGTGAAGTTTTGTTGAAATCAGTTGAAAAATGTAGGAAATCCGATCCCATATATAAACGAACACACACATACACAAACAACCTGGGTTTTATAATAAGTATAACTTGATATGAGTTGTCCCCCTTTCATTCTCGTGATGATGCCTCTTAATCATGTTTTCAAATTGATTTAATGCAAAAACAATTGTGTTTTTCCAATTTTTGGCACTGTTAGAACGACCGCAAGGTAATTTTACATAGTCCTGTGAAGTTTTGTTGAAATCGGTTGAAAAATGTAGGAAATCCGATCCAATATATAAACGTACAGACACACACACACACACACACACACACACACAATCTGCGTTTTATAATAAGTAAGATTTACATTATTTGGACTATTGTCCTCATCTTTGTCACCATATTTATTACAATGTTTTGGCTGTTGTATGCTCCGGCCTTCTTCAGGTGATTGGAATGTCGAACTGAACCCTTTATTTTACTCACTGGAGTAGACTGTTCTAGTTTCACATGCCATGTTTAATGGATGTCATTTATCAGTTATCTCCTGTTAATTCCCCTCTCCAAGTTCTCCACTGCCTTAACCAGGTATTGAACTCACACTCTTTGGGTCTTGTCACTGGATCTAACCAATGCCTTTATCCACTGTGTCTTGAGGACACATAATACCTCATCTCAGAAATATAGACAGATACTGAATATATACAAATTTGAAATTGGAACTTTATTTTGACTAATTTTTCACTCAATACAAGGCCCATGAGCCACTCAAGGTAGGGAGTTACTGATTGAGGTTGTTACAGTTTAATAGGATATGTAGGAAATATATTGCTTAACTCTAAACTTAAAGAGGTTAAGATTGTTGTGATCAGGAAAGTTCTTCTTGGGAGTGTGTTCCATAAAGTAGTAATTTGGGGGAAGAAGCTGTACAAATAAAATTTCAGTCCTACTAATGTTTTTCTATGATGTACTGGAAATTTTATTACTCCACTTGTCTTCATAAAACACACGTTAGGCAATGCTGTTTAAGTTGATAAAAAAAAAACATCTTTCTCTTTTCTCCCTCTTGCTCCAAGATGTAACAACATGTGGGAAAAAAAGTACATCTCCACTGGAGCATGTTCAATGTTCGTTTCCCCAGTCCACTGAGGATTGAAGTCTCTCTCCACTTTCCAAGGCAAAAACCTCCACCCATAAAGTAAATCAATCCTTTTCTTTGGTTATTCCATATTAGCACAAGGCTGACTTGAACTTGACCATTATAATCCTGACTTGACCAAACTTATTCTGGACCAGAAAAGAAATTCTCTTCCACTGTCCAGTGCAGCCATTTGTATGTTATTTGCCAAAACTCCACCGTTGAAGTAAGACAAATTTTACTTTGGTCGTTCCAACTTAGTGCAAGGCTGACTTAAGTTCAACCATTATAACTACTGTTGAAGTAAGTACAACATTTTTATGTTAGTTCCAAATCAATGCTTGTCCTTGACATGACATTAAACTGCATCCACATCCTGGGCACAAAACTAAACTACAATCATGTTTTTTTTTTTCACAAAACAAGTTCATCTATGTTCTGGGTAGGACATTAAACTATTACTAGGCATAGCATAAGAAGCAAGATGGATTAGAAACTAATTATTTGTATGAGGAAAATTTCACCTACATGTCATCAACTTATATGATAAGCCTACAACCTACCCGTTTATACTTAGGATGGTGCCTTCAGGAAAAATAATATAGTTTTTCCATACAAACAATCTATTGAAAAAAAAATAGACAACTTTAAACTACCAACAAAAATCATAATCCACAAACTATTTCTTTACACAAAATGCTGTGCTTAAACTACTTGTTCATACAAAAATACCTATAAAATTGTAATATATAAAGTACACATTTATGAAAACTGATTCCCCAAAACTACAAATCCCCCTGAATGGAGCCACCTGTTTGCCGTGGGTGGCAACCTGTGACACCTAGGGACAGAGTCCTGGTGACTGAGTGACTCCTGACCTGGTATAAAATGGCCAGAAGTTTCTACAACACACCACTTCAGTCCCAACCTAGAATAGACAGGTAGATGGAATAGTCCAATTCAATTCAATCAGCTAGTCACATAGTAGCAAGGCATAGTTGGGATGAAAGAGAAAGGCTACAACATGGCTGCAAATCCTTATACCATACTATACCTGGGTAGATATGGTGGGGAAATGAGGGTGTTCATAGTCACTTTCAGCATGACTATACTGTCTATATAGCCCTAGCAGATCAGGGTGATTGGGATTACTCCACCTTGATAGTGTTCCTTAAGAAGGAACTCCAAGGCAGGTGAGGAGCATAGATAATGAATACAAAAACAAAATTATATGACTAACTCTTATAAACAATCAAAGAAACAGTATGAAAACTCTGAAACAAAAAGTGACAATGAAATATCAGGAAAAAAACAATTTCTAATTTTCATAATCATAGAATCATTAGAGAGTGAAGTTACAAAAGGTTATATCATCCATGATAGAACCAAAGTCAGTAAAAAAAAAGAAAAAAAAAAGAAAGAAAAATAACACACTTCTAATTCAAGTAAAAACCAAAAAAGACACAGAAAACATACTAAAATTCAATCAAATAAACAACATGAAAGTAAAGGTTTATTCTCACCAATTTCTTAATTGATCTAAGGGAGTAATAAAATCCCCAGAACTGTCACACTGCTCACTGGAAGAAATTAAAAATGATGACACCCTAAAAATACAAGGCATAACAGATGTCAACAGAATACAAATAAAAAGAAATGGCACATCAATAGACACAAACACACACGTTTTGACATTCAACAAACCTACCCTACCAAAACAAATAAAAATAGGATACACAATATCCAAGGTAGAGGCATACATCCTTAATCCCTGAAGATGTCACAAATGTCAGAAATTTGGCCATCTACAAGATCAATGTTTGAGAGTTGAAGATATGGGGAATTTGATCATAAAAAGTCACCTTGTGAAAGGCCTCTTTTATGCCTAAACTGCAAACAAAACCACTCAACAGATTCTAAAAAGTGTAACATCTGGAAAAACGAAAAGCAAATAGCAAGAATAAAATACACACAAAACATCTCATTCCAAGAAACTAGAAAACAGGTTGAAACTAACTTACGCAAATACTACTAAAATATCACCAAAATGACATACAAGAGAACAACACAGTAAGAACTTACAACTCTAATAAATGAATTAAAAAACTAATAAAACTACTAAAATTTAGTATATCACGCATAAACCATATGTATTCAGTATACCGCTTATAGTCAAAGCAAATCCTATCCTGTCAACCTCAAACAAAGAAAAAAGTCTATAAGTACAAAACAAATAACTCTGAAAATCCCAATCCAAAGTACAAAAATCCTTCAAGAAATAGAACCCTCCAAACATTCACAAGAGAAAGAAAACTATTTCACCTACTAAACTTAATCCGGACAAGTAAAAACTCATAACACCCTAATATATAAGCATGATGCAAAAAATTATACAGTGGAATCATCAAGGCTGGAAAAAAAAAAACTATTACCAGCAATACATTTAAACTATTACCAGCAATACATTTAAACTATTACCAGCAATACATTTAAAAAAACAAATAAATAAATGAAAAAAAATAAATAAATGATTATTACCAGCAATACATCATTAAAAAATTATTGCCAGCAACAGATTTGACTCTCGACAAAAACCCTCTTTACAAAAATATGTTAACGAAACCTGATCTACAAACTGATTTCTTACAAAGAATACATATTCTATTCATATGAACCTATCCTAAAAATTTGGCATTAAATAATCATTGAGGTTGATATACCATAAAACAAACCAAACCAACTCTGTGTGAGGATGACTTGAGTTCAACCATTATAATGTTGCTTATTCTAACTTCTGGACCAAAAAAGAAAATGGACATACCCAAGAGACATTGAGAACTTTGTTTCACTACAGTTTATATATATATATATATATATATATATATATAGAGAGAGAGAGAGAGAAAATAAATGGTCCAGAGTAGAAACCTACATGCTTCTTTGATTACATGGGAACATGCAACCCACCTAAAATATACATAAACACACAACTTTTAAATTCCGTAAAGAAAATAAATAAAGAAAAAGAAATGATTATTATCATCATGATTATTATTATTTATTTATTGTAATAATAAGCAAGAATTTTGTAGTGAAGAGGTACTGCAGGATTGTAATGGACAAGGTTACTCTTGATCATCAGCCTGTAGAGTTACAACTTGTTACAGCATAGGCACAAAACTTTCAAAGTAAATGAATTCAACATTTTCAAAAGAAACAAATTCAACATGTGAAGGATTTTTAGACCCATTTATGCTGTTCTTAGGTCATCATGTGTTGTCATTTCCAAATCAAAGAGGAAAATCATGCTGCCTGTAATTTTAGCCAGGGACGGTAATCCAACATTGGTTAGCTGTCATACTCTACCCCATATAGGCTGCAACCAGATTAAAACGAATTTGCTAAAGAATTTCAGCATATGTTATAACAAGAAATCATTTGTCCTTCAAAAAGTTCTTAATTATCTCTGATTCATTTAGTAGCAAATCTTTTTTTTTTCTTGTAAATAAACAATTTAATAAATAAATAGCACTTAATATTTTTGTTGTAAATTCTCAAGAACAACAACAACAAAAAAAAAATGTATAAATTCATTTTCATCAAATGTTTAGTTTTTATTCCAATTCTAACCATCACTTTTTAAAACAATAAACATTGCCAAAGAGTGAAGGTAGTTAAAAAAGCAGTGTCATGGGAAACACCATCCTTTTGACACTATGTCTTATTTGCGGGTACATTTATCCATGTTTGCTGATTACTTCTTTAATACAGACTGGACTAGAAGATTCATGTGTGATACAAAATCTGTTTTTGATGATTAAAAAGATAATTCAGAATCAAGTTGCTGGATATTACCTTGATGCTATGACTTCTAATATCATTCAATTACTGAAGCATTCCAGCTATATTGAAAACAAATTTGGAGTATTCCCAAACCCACAAATATCTGCCTACCTTGATGTTATAAAATAAAATAAGACATATCTTGGCTGATTTGCAGGCTAAAAGATACTCAAGAGCGAGAGCCGGATGTGAATGGGACAAGGCCCTGTCACAAAATGACCATATTTACGCGTTTACGCATATTCTCGACACACGAGTTCTGGTCAAAAAAATAAAATAATATTTTAAAGTGTTTCTATTTTTCGACCAATAAAAATACTTCCCTCCTAATTATACTCACGTCGTTTTTCGAGCCTGTTAAGCCATAAAAAAACGCCATAAAAGGGGTCACACGGGGAAGTACAACAGCAGTCAACAAGAGGCCAGGGAAGAGACCTGTCATGGTCAGGCTGAGTGGTCAAGCAGCCAGCAGCGGTAGCGCCACGCCAACCAGCGAGAACTACTATGAGAGATCAACCCAGATCTTCAGCTGGCCTATGAACTATACCACAAGGTAGCTGTCCCAAAACCACACGTTCATATTGAAATAAATCATGTAAATCTATTTCTGCTGTTGTCGTATTTCTTTCTTGCAACCATACGCTTGTCTATAACATTGATGTCAAAAGTCAAGGTTTATCATCCACTGCAGTTGACGTGAAATTCTTGAAATACAGCTGTATACTTAACTGCTTAGCATCGTAAACTTTTCTATCATAATTTCTTTGTTGGTATTGGAACTATACTATAGATCTTCTCTAAATATACATGCCCTTTCAAAATTAAAGTTTCACTTTCCTGCATTAATTTCACAGCTCTGTCAGTCGTAATGAAAACCTTGTGCAAGGCTGAATCTGGGGTCTATTGAATACTCAAAAATTGAAATTTTAACATTTGTTGAAATATATTGTTGTGGAACTATTTAATGTTGATATTTTATCAACACTAAAACAAAATTTGATGTGTTGGAGTTTTCCTCAAACAAGAGAGTAAGAATTAACATACAAACCACTGCATACAATTAATGTTTTATTGCCATAGCAAACTAAATAGAAAGATTGAGTCATTCATTTTCTACAGTTTATCAACCTTTTGCAAGTTATTTAAAGCCAGAAAATAGTTTTAGATTGTAAGAATTTGTAATGATTTAGTGGTACAAATCTTACTAATTAACCCATAACTGAGGGGAAAAGAGGTGGATTCATATCTTTTCCAAGGGTATTTGAGTGTAAGTGAATATAACGAACACAACTTGGCTCTCCGATTAACAATTCCAAGTCATTATCTATTACATCACCTGCACATCCAAACTTACAGCACCTGGTATTCCGAAGCAGTCACCCATCTAGGTACTGATTAGACTCAAGATTACTTAACTTTGGTGATCATATAGAAACCAGTGTTTCAACATGACGTGGCTGTAAGTTTAAATAGAAAAAATACGAAAGGGTGAATGAGTTACAGTTAAGTTGGTAGGCTGGATAAAAATCCTTCATGTGCCAGATGTGGTCACAAGATCTTGATCACATTTTCCCTAAAGGTGTTGATATTTATGGCTATTGCAGGTAAATGTAGTTTAAACAACATCCTAGTGTATAAAAAGACTTTGTGGATAGATTTCTGAGGAAATTTGAAATATTTTTTGTCTACTTACTTTGGCAATGAATAAAATAGTGAGTCAAGTCTATTCATTCATATATGATTATGAAATTAGTGTAAGTAAAAATTGCCCTGCAGTGGCTGAGAGAGTTCACCAACATGACATCACATATTGATAAAATAGAGGAAACACACAAAAAGAAAAGAAAATTAATATTTTTCACTTAAAAGACTGAAATAAAAAACAAAACAGAAAAAGAGAAAAAAATCATACCTGGATACAAGAAAGGTAAAAAAAAATTAAGATTACAAAATATCTATAAAGATAAAAAAAACAACAACTTTTTTTTGCAGTTTTCTAATGTTTTTATTGAAATATTAAAAAATACAGGCAAAAATAATTAAAAAAAAAACCCTAAAAAACTACAATATTTGCAAATATAACAAAATACTGACAGGTAGACAGCTGAAAATATTTTAGCTGTTGGAATGTTTTTTTTTATATATATATATATATATATATATATATATATATATATATATATGGTGCAGCAGAAATACCCCCATTGTACAACATTACTGGCAATGGTGTCTTCACCTAGCTAATGTCTTACCATTATGTGGGCAGTATTTCTGACGAAATCTGTATATAAATAAATACATACACACAAGAGATGTTAAAAAGTTATCAGCCTGACCAAGAAGCCCTTTCCTCCAAAAATTGGATGTTTGTTTATTTGGCCAGATTTCAGAAAGTGGGTTAAGCCAAGAACTTTTCAGCAACCTTTGTGTGTGTGTGTGTGTGTGTGTGTGCATATAATTTTACAGCAACTGTATAAATCAAAGAGACAAAAATGAAGAAAACTCAATCTGAAACACAATGAAAGTAACTAAGTGAGGAAAATCAATATAACATTTTTTCAAAATTTAAAAAATTCAGATTAATAAAAGTAATTTTTTTTTAATTAAAAATATAAATTTAAGTATTTAGCAAATATTTTAAACCAAGAATGTGAAACAATTTAATACAACACTTTAAATTTTTTTTCCATCATAAAATACCACATTATTGGAAAAATAATTAGGAAAATAATTTATTTTTTAATATTATTGGAGGAAAGCAATTAAATTAATTAACCAAATCAGATATGAAATTTATTCATAAAGATCTTTAAAACTTATGATCATATTAAAATTAAGAATCAATTTAAATTAGCATCAGATAATTTGATGATAAATTAAAAGCTGCTTAAAATCCATATCTATATATTTGAAATTTCAAAATTAAAATTGATAGAACAGATAGATACAGTTATGAAATAAACTCAATTTTAAATCTGTTCTGAATAAAAACAGTAAACAGAAGTAAATTTCTCTACATACATGTAGATATGTATGAAATTGTAAGAAAAATGAACCAAGTTAAAAAAGAAACAGTTATTGTTATACAATTTTATGTTTTGACAACAAAAGAGGCGTTATAATTTTACATCCATTTGTGCTTAGTTGTAGCTGGTAAGCTTATCATTCATTAGACATGAAAACAAAGAGGAAGAAAATTGTGTTTAAGAAAAAGCATTATCTGACACTCTTGATTAATCAGTAATAAAATAAGATTTTTTTAAAAAATGTATACTAAAAAATTTTCATTAGCTAATTAAATTTATCCAATTATTTTTAAAAATAAAAAAAATAATGCATAATTTAACAACTTGACCAGATTTATATTTTTCTAGAAAGACTCCCAAAGCTAATCAAATTTTAAGTTTACACACATAGAATTACAATGTATGATAAAAAAAAACAATAATTCCCACTTTTCTTCCAAATTGTCATTCTGATGGACAGCACAAAATAATTGACCATTTTAACATTCCAAAGAAACAAAAAAGTGAAAAAAAGATTAATTTGAAACTAAAAAAAAGAAAGAGTACTGCTAAATTTTATAAAAAAAAAAAGATGACAATCTTGGACGTTTGTTGCCCACAAAAGAACAGAGTACCAAAAAAAAAAAAAAAAAAAAAAAAAAAAAAGATTTTTTTCCTTAACACTGCTATTATTTTAACTACTTTCATTCCTGGGTTTATTATTTTAAAAAGCAATGATTGGAATTGTAATAAAACCTAAACATATGATTAATGTGAATTTATACATTTTTTTTGTTCTTGAGCATTTACAACAAATATTAAAAACACTATTTATTTATTAGATTGCTTATTTACAATAATAATTTTATATTTTCAACATTCTGAAAACTAATACAATTAAAACTAATGCAATGCAATACTTATCATTTACCAATTTATAAATAAACATTTACTAAATTATTAAAATATGTAAACCAACTATAAGGAAATCCTTATTATTTACCAGTTTATAAAGTTTGAATCAATTGACAATTATCCAGTGTTTTGCCAACCATTCCAATAAACAATATAATAGTTTAAATAAACAAGCTAATAAATAAATAAATAGTGTTTATTATTTTTGTTGTCAATTCTCAAGAACAAAGAAAATGTATAAACTTTGTTTCATATGTTTAGGTTTTATTCCAATTCTAATCATTGCTTTTTAAAATCAAGAGGTGAAAATAGTTAAAATAATAGTGGTGTCAAGGGAAAAACCATTCTTTTGACACTCCATTTTTTTGTGAGCATGAAGGTACAAGTTTGCCAAGAAACTGATTACAACTGAAAGATAGTTTCATTCCCTCATAGAAGAAATTGTTGAAGCCTGTCATTTTTAAAGGACTCTGAAGGCAAAAATGTCACAGTCACTATATGTATAATTCTGTAAGCACAAAAAACTCTATTTGGGTTTAATTTCTTTTGCCACTACAAAGTCAAATGTGTTTTTAAATTAAAAAAAAGGTTTATTTAAAAATAGAGTAATTGTTTTTTTTTAAGTTATTCATCCCCAAATGCATATCATCACCAAATAACTATTTTTCATAGTTGTTTTGTTGTTTGTGAGAAATGAATAATTATTACACAACAAATATATAACACATTTAAAATTTTCCTGTAATGTATTTAAAATAAAGCATAAATGTGATATCTGGTAATGAATTTAATAGATTTATCTTACCCTAATGAACAGGATGGCATCTCTGCAAAACTTAAAATTGGAAGTCATTTGAACTTTTATTTAACTATTTACTTAACAATTACAGTTATGTAGATACGAGTTTGCCCATAGCACCAAGAATGACAGTATTTCAAATATATTTTCCCCATTTATTATTGTTGTTCTTTATAAAATTGCTCTTCTCAGCATCTGGGTCCTGGTATTACCAGAACAAGGGAGATAACCTTAATATTACAAAAAGTTACTTTACAGACAAAAAATAATTGTATATTATATACTAAGATAATCAATTTTCTACAAGGTTATAATTGTTGAGTATCTAGTTGAAGATTAAACTCACTGGTTTTCATTGTAAATGTTCTGATGAGCTTTCTTTGTTGACTTCAAAAATTTAAGCACAGTACTAGATTGGTAGCTAGTCTTATAATTTCACTGTTACTAGTTGCAACCATAAGTTCTATGCTAATTGTTTCTTTGACATTTCTTGCTTGTGGAACTCTTTTCCGTCTTTCTGCTTTACTGTCAGTTACGATCTTCAAAAATTTAAATGCAATGCCAATCTTCTGTCTCCTTGAATCCTGTTTTTTTTTATTGTCTTCTGTTACTTTCACTCTCAGTAACCCCTTGCATCCTAGTGGCTTTTAATGTCTTGTTTGGGATGTAAGGATAAAAAAAAATAACAGCTTACTGGAATAGCCCGATAACCAAATGACTTGCAATGTATGATTTTTATATATCACCTTGGCAAATGTCATCAGATTTATCATAATTACATCAATATTGAGTTACAAATTGTGCTTTGATGATCCGCATTCTGTTATTGAAATGGATTTTATTATCTTAAAGGAACCTTCTAAATGACAACGTAGAATGGATATTTACCATTCATAAGGATTAACAGATTGGGCATCTCGATGTGGTGTAATGGTTAGCAAGCTTGTCTTGCTAGAACAATTATAACAGTTTAGTGAGTTCAATCCTCAGTGGGTGCCCAGATACTTTCGGCCTTGTGTCACATCTAAGCTATGCTTAGAAAATCACCATAAGTATTAACTGTTAAGCATTTGAAAAAGCATCAATCAGGTTTTGTCTATACAAAGCAGGACCAATCATATTTTTTTTTGCATTCAATATATGATCTCTACTGATGCAAATGAATTTAGATATTTATATTGTATTGTTATTTACATCCAAATTATATCTGGAATACTCCACAAAATCTATCTAACCAACATATTTATAAAGTGATAAAAATCCATCATTCACTAATTACTAACATTGTTATTTTTATGAAGACATTGACTATATTTTATTATTTTTATTCTTTTTTTTAAAAAATCTTAAAAGAAAAACATATGATGACTTTATAAACTAGTTTCTATTTTGTTAACTAGATTTTTCAAAAACAAAGGAAAGAAAGTTTGAGTTTTGACAAGAGCTTATTCTTTATTTCCAATTGAATTGTCTACTGATGGCCAGTGTGAATAATTGTAATAGAAAGCAACTAAAATTAATATGAAAGATATACTAGTCAAAATTTCAATTATCTATGCTACAAAAAAAGACAAAGAAATCCTGATAATATTATTACTATTTTTCAATTAATTTCCTATATTTAAACTACAATTGCCTGTTGATATCATTGTAATATGAATATTTAGAGGACAATCACTTGTTGATATCATTCTAATATATTTAGAGGACAATTGCTTCTTGATATTGTAATATGAATATTTAATGGATAAGAATCCATTGATATCATTGTAATGGTGACCATTCTTTACTGATATCACAAAAACCATGAAGTAAGTATTTTAATAATTACCTTATTTAATGGTAAATAAGACTTCAACATTTACATTTTCTAACAACATTTTTGAGTTAGACTAATTATTAAGTTATCCCTTCTTGTCTGTTTAAGATTGGGTTTCCAGTTTCTCTTTCATTCCCAGTAGCCTTACATTTTAATAGTATTATTGCCTTGCTTGGGGTGAATTGATAAAAAAAAAAAAAATTATGACAAGAATAGACTGGATGATTTCCAGATGTATGTGTATGTTAAAAAGGTAATGTAGTTGTGTCAATATAGTTGTAGCTGCATATTATATGGACAGGATTTAACAGCAATTGATCACAAAAATAGGACAGGAAAGATGAAGCACTATTTCTGAGGAGCCAATTGCTTAAGGTTTTTCTTGGGCAAGAGTAGCAAGGTTATACTGGAAATATGTGAATTTCAGAGAGATACTAGCAGCCCATAATAAATGTGGACACCCACAGATGATGCAAGACAAGGAGAATAACCACCAAGCAAAATCAATCAATCCTTCATGGGTTATTTAAAGCTGAAACATATTTTTCAATAGCAAAAAGAATTCTTTTTTGGCAAGTGAATATTGCATTAACAATCTTTTGAAAATAACAAGGATTTTTCCAAAAATGCACACTACTATTTAACCCTTAGTTGTGGAGAGGAGATGGATTCATACAGGTACTTGCACATAAGCAAATGAAATGGACCCAACTGGAATATGAACTCAGCTCACTGATTTCTCATTCTGAGTTACTATACATTACGCCACCTGCACATCCCCAAATGGAGAGAAACATTGCACCAAATTACATGCCAATTCAATGCTGGTGTCACTCAACCCATCAATTAATGCACAGTACATTATATAGGGTTTCATAGTTGTTATTTACTAAGCTTAGTTTAGTTTGGCATAAGGTCACAAGTATGGAGCATCCAGTGAGGATCTCACTTCTCAGCAGTAATGATTAACCAAACTAGTTTAACCATTACCTCCCCATGAGACACCTGAAGGTTTCCATAATAGTCTGCTAATAAGGTAAAGATTTTTATTTCAACAAAATCTACATTGACAAGACAAAACATGATCTGAATTAAACAGCTGAATGCTTGATTTATATTCAAATTTTTATAACAAGTTGAAGTAAAAAAAAATCAAAGCATTCAGTTGCTTAAAGACAATAAGATTTTCCCTCACTTATGTAAAAATTCTTTTTCTGATGTTGCCAGTTCATTGGTGAAACACATGTCAAAGTAAAAAAGTTTTACAAATTGTCTTAAATTTAATAATATATATATATCTATATATATATATATATATATATTATATATAAACATTAAGAATAATGCCTTTAGCAGCTTTAAATAAATAATAAGTGAATAAATATAATAATAAAAACAGAATATATTTAACAAATATTGAAAATAAGACCAAAAATGTTACAAAAACTTTTAATTTCTTTTGACTAAAATTTAAATTCACAACCAACAATAGAACTTGAACCTTTAACCCAGAATTTTAAACATTCAGACATAGAAAAATTGACAGTGAATTTTCCTATACTGCTGTGCAAATCAGTGACCAGTATTCATCATATGCAACAAAACAAATTCAGACCATTGATGTAGAACACGTGATTCCATAAGAAGGAACATATTTCTACAACTGAATACAGAAATAAGACTACAGTCTCAAGGCAAAAAAAAGCATTTCTTTCCTATAACAAATATTTAATCTCCTTCCTAGTTAATGCAATTAATTCACTACTAAATATTAGTCAGACACATCAAATATTATACAATGAAAATTTCAGATCAAAATTCAAATTATGTTGGCAAAGTTTCACAAACATAATCACAAAAAAACAAATACATTGTGTCAAATGGATGGTTTTTCTCTTGATATTACCATCTGATAACTTCCAAGGCAACTTTTTTTTAAAGCTATATTAAGAAATATTTATTTTATTAAAAAATAAAACCCAAACACATGAAACTGGATTTATGTTTTCTTTTTTCTCAAGAATTGACAACCAAAATATTAAACACTATTGTTATTAGATTGTTTATTTAAATAATTTTACGTTTACAAGATTATAAAATGAACCAACTACAATGCAATATTTATTATTTACCATTTTATAAAGAAATAAGTATGAAAATTTTTTTTATAAAAATGGCTGTGGACACAAATATTTAAATAATGATGAGTAAATGTAATTATAAATTTTGAAAAGATGCATTTTCCAGAAATTTCTTTCATTTGATCTTGTCACATAAATTCACTAAAATAGGTTGTGAGCATCAAGATTCATACATTTTTCCTTAAGAATTTGACAGCAAAAATGTTAAACACTATTAATTAGACTGTTTATTTATAAGAATAAGATTTAACATCTTTGTTTTTTGTTTTCCAGAAAAAAAGGTAGTTGAAAGCTTGGATTTTATAAAAATTCTAAAAATAGCTTTTTAAAACAATAAAAATTGCTGCAAGAGTATACAATAATAGCAGTGTCAAGATAAAAACTGTCCATTTAACACACCGTTTTTGGGGGGTTATTTTGCAGGTATGTTTCTTAAATCATAACACCTTTGTGTCAGGCTACAGATTTATTGGACCACCCTCATTGGTATTGTATGCAACAAAAACAATTTTGTAATTGTAACTATTTTCTTGAACAAGGCCCCAAAACATCATATCCTCTCCTGATAAAACAGTTGGAAAAAAAAAAAAAATCAACGTGATATTATTTTTCTTTTTAATATATTAAGATATTTTTTGCAGAGTACTAATGATTTCCATGGTAGAAAATGAGAGAAAAGATGGATTTTTCTCTATTTCATTTAATTAGTGATGGAATGATACCAATAATTTTACTAATTCCGATTACTGTTCTATATTCCCAATTCTGATTTCGATACCTACAATGATTAAAATTTATTATTTTCAGGTCCTATAGCTGATTTGAGAAACTTAATGAACAAAGAAACAAGGTAGCACGGCCAGACAAAATTGCAATGGAAATACTAACAGCTTCCAATGACTTTGGCATAGACAAGATCAGAGAAATAAACAAATGTGAACTCCACCGAATAGTCAGCATAATGAGCCATGTAACAAAACTTATCATCTATATTCTGATGAATAAAGCGCACAGCAGAATAAGGCCAGAGATAGAACAAGAACAGTGTGGGTTCGTTAAAGACACCAGAACAAGGAACGCGGTATTACTGCTTGGAATGTTATCAGAAAGAGCAATACAAATGCAGAAGGACGTGTACCTGTTTCACAGACTACGCAAAGACGTTCGACAAAGTACGCCATAAGGATCTGTTGGAACTGCTCAGCAACCGTGATATATTTCGGAAAGATATTAGAATCATCAAGAACATCTTCTGGCAGCAAACAGCATGCATGCGCATAGAGAACAAGTTCAGCAAACATACAAAAATAGAAAGGGGTGTAAGGTAAGGATGTGTCTTCTCGCTGGACCTGTTCAACCTATACAGCGAGGCAATTCTGAGAGAATTGGAAATTCTACTAGAATTCAACATTGGCAGCTACAATCTTAACAACATAAGATACACAGATGACACAGTACTGATAGCAGACATGGAAATGAAATTACAAAACCTCCTAAAGAAGGGAACGAAGGAGAGCGAAAAGAAGGGACTAAGTATAAACTACAAGACAGAATTTAATATCATGAGTTACCAGCAATCATGACAAAGACTGCTCATGGATAAAATTGGATTCATGACTTTCTGAAAGCATTAGTAAAACAAGAATTTAAATTTTGGTTTGTTCATATCTTTTTTAGGGTTGGAAGAAAATATCCCAACAGTATTATTACCTAACAAACAACTGGCATTAACTTAAAACTATCGTTATATATTGCATACAAAATTTCATATATATTGCATACCAAATTTCAACTCACCTACACAATTAAGCTTATGACATTAAATAAAAAATTGTTTTAACCTTATGATATTAAAAAAACATTTTGTTTAAATTTTTTTACAAAATAGTTGTATGTAAGGATCAGGCTCTGGCCTGCTACTGGTAACATGTAGCTCAGTACAATCTACCATAGTTGGCATCTAAACCAACTCCTCCACTAGCTTTTCTGCTGGTGAGGAGGGTGGCATGTCATCCCACAGGACAAAAAAATCAAAACCTGTTAAAGGACAAATGAGCTTCTTATAGGAGCAAAAGGCCTACGCGTATATATATATATATATATATATATATATATATATATCACACACACACACACACACACATGCATGCATGATCAATTTTTCACGAAGGAGACTACTTCTTGTCATCGGTCTGGAAGAGGTGATCCCAGCATGCGGAACATTTGGAAAATGCCTGAAAACCATACCACGAGTTGACCCAAGCCTTGTGAGTCAAATTAGGTAGACATAGCTCTTTGTGGGCTATTGATGGTTTTGCTAGCACAGTCACAAGTCATTATGACCGAGGGTTTGTGCGTGCTGGCCTTGTTCAAACTGTTGATCATGCCAGATAGCACGCTCCTCTCCCAGAAAATGTAACTACGGTCACTCAGCATAGTTGCAGTATAAACCACAAGTGGGCTCTGTGGGTGTTGAACAAACACAAATGTACTGGAGCAGGCGTCTGCAACAGGGATTGGCATAATAGACTGGCATTCTCAGATACAAGTGGCCAGCCATTATATATAACAGGGTATCAAGTCTTGAATGTCAACCTTCCTAGAGATGGTGTCTTGATAAAAACAGTCAGCATACTTGGACTGCTGTGAGTGTCCAAGTTGGGTATCAGGAGGAGCATCCAGCCTTGTAAAAACCTTGTCTCAAATATTTATGACAAATCTTTGCTTTGTGCAAGATTAATCCAAGTATTAATGTATGTATGTAAATATAGGTCAATAAAACAAAGAAATGTTTATTAACTGGAATGTTTTTAATATATTTTAAAAGTTAAGCCTCTGTAATTTTAGGACAGAAAAACTGTCAAAAGCATTCTAAAGAAAGCATTTGCCATTTTTAATACTGAATTACTAAAACAGTAAATAAGTGGCTAAATTCTAAAAAACATCCTCCATAGGGAGCTCGCCATGGTGTCCTAGCTTATAAGGCGACTGCTACTGGGATATATGGGCATCTGCAAGCATGACCTCAAGCCCACTGATATCAGTGGATGCTTGAAAGGTGACAGTTATAAAGTTATTGTCTCTGGCAATAATGTTTTTCATATGCAAGCATCGCCACTGCAAAAAAGCAATAGAACTGTGATTGAACTTAAGAGAGAGAAGAAGGGCTTTGGCAGCAACCACTCATCTGCCTCCATCAACCTTCATATGTAGCAGATATGACAGGGATTGCCACTTAAAAAAAAGTCAGCTTGTTAAAAAACAACCAATCCCGTTGTATGTGCACATTCATTATCGAATTAAGCAGATGGAGTAGACATATATACAAAATTACTTTAGTATTTCATGCCCAGGTATAAAAAATAAACTGTTTTTGTGTAACAAATTAGACAAATTAATCAATATCAAGAAATATAAGTAATTAATTATAGAATACATATTAATTGGATTAAGCACTCTTTAACACAAACTTACATACCTGAAGCACCCAGCAAATGCAGTATTAATAGCTTATATATAACTAATAAGCTCTTTGCTACACTACATGTATTTAACACACTGTCGGCAGTCAATTACAAAATCCGACTTCAAACACCTTTATAATAGCCAACTTAAGCAATAAATATTTTTATGAGTTGATTTATGACTGTAATTGAAGTCTTAACATTGTTTTCAAACCATAAGTATCATTGCAAATAAACTCATTGTTGACAGCCACAGATGAAAATGTATCAGAAAATGTCAAGCTTGAGATAACTTGTAGTCGGTATCATAATAAAAACTGCCAGCCATGAGTTATCACATTATCGGCAGTCAATGTGTTAAAGTATCTTTATGGGAGAATATGATATATAAATTTCTATACATCAAAACAATGTTAGGTAATTGAATGACAAAGTGGAAATAATTCTATATAATGCATTTCATCCTCTAAATGAAGTCCTTTTAGATGAGGAAGCTTATTACACAGAATTTTTTCCCACTTAGCCATTCAATTACCTTACAAGGTATCTCTAGAATATCTTGTATTATATCTTATATATTATCTATTCAAAAAACATTCAAGATTATTGTATGCAATATTAGGTTTTTGAAAAAAAATGTGTATATGCATACAGATGCTTGTATGCATCATGGGACAAATTTGATATATGTAGGTACAGTCTAATTGTAAAAAAAAAACAAAATTACACAGCAAATACTTTTCAACAATCTCTTTCCTTGTTAATGCATTTAATTTAGTAGGAAATAGTAATCACAGAAAAAAAAATTGACCTGAAGTTTTCATTGTACAAATGTGGTGCTGAAAAGGCTTTGTCTGAATTACTTCCCAAAACTCAAATTTTAATGATCAAACATCAATAGGATATAGAGTGTTCCAGGAATATTGGCTATGAATCATTGGACGAAATTGCATGGCATGAACTGTTGAAATGAAACTTATATGAACAGTCAGAATTGCCCTTGTGTCAGACTTTAATTATTTCGTTTTTGGGAACAAAATTTTTCCCAATAGTCTGATCTAATAATTATTGATTCCATATTTCTTTTAATTCAAGACTACTTATATGACATTATATTTATGAGTTTTATCTTGAATCTGAATCTTCAGTTATACACTGTCGAAATTGGCTTATGGCTCAATAGCACGAGACAGATGACCGTCCACAGTTCTGACATAACTTTGTTAACCAAGTTGCCAAAATAAATTTGGTGTTATATTTTATGTTTTGTTAAACTCTCTAATCTTATATTTAAGGTTTTTAGACATATTGAAAATAAAATTTTAGTTTGGGATACCTAATCAAAATACTGATCTTGCCAAGAATATGGATCAGGTCATAAACTTTTCAGTGTCCTCTTTGTACAATGAAAATGGCAGATCAAAATTCAGCTAATGTGTCATTTTTATAAGTAAAATCAAGTTGTAAAAGAAGTGCACATGTTTGTATGTGTGTGTGATATGACAGCTTTGGAAAGAGAAATTTTTATGCTTAAGCTATGAATTTACAAATGAAAGATTTTCAGAAAAATATGTCAAAGAAAAAAAAAAAGAAAATATCAGATCATTTTTCTTTCATTGTTACGAAAGATTTGTCAAAGTAAAAAGCTAAAGTGAAGAAGAAACTTTTAAAGAAATAAATTAATTTTTTTTTAAATTTTTAAAAATTGAAATAAGCATATAAAAATAGGAAGAAAAAATTAAGTAAAAAAAAAAAAATGGAGAAAATTAAATTCAGAAAGATCTAAAAACTTAAAAATTATTTGTAAGTACAAAATTACTAAACCATAAAAATGAAGGTAAAAAAAATGAATTACACAAAAAATAAATGAAAAATATTGAAAACAAAAACAAATTTTTTTTAACATGAAAAGAAAACAATAAATGTGATTAATTTTTTTCAAACATCAACATTATGTGTTTCCTTTCCATTGCGTAAGGCATCCAAGGTATGAAATAATTTTTGAAGTATTTTAAGTCTACCTCCTTTGGTTGAAGGTGAATTACATTCCTTAAGTAAATAATCCATATCCCAATCATCTCTAGCTGCTTTGGACATATCATGTAAGAGTCCTCCAGGAATCACTGGGTCTATTGCAGATCCAGAGAGGATGTAACGACAAGCCATATAAATATTCCAATCAGAACGAGCATGTCCACATAATTCCTTGTAAGGAGTTGGAGGAACAACCTCATCATATATTAGGAATTTTGCTTCATAGGTTTCCATAAAATTATTTTTATTTTCTGGAATAAAAAGAAAGTGCAATGAAATATAATTGATGCTGTGTGCTGAGTTTTATTTAAAGACATAATGATTTCAAAATAGAAACAAGAGTTTCATAGTTTCTGTCCAACATCTTTGACAAGTTATCATTAATTTTTTTTAACTAGTACCCTATCTGGTGACATCTAACACCCTGATTATCTACTTCCAAACACATTTATTACACTATTAGGGATTGTTTGGTTGGTGAATTTTATAGTATCAACCCTTGTTACTATTATGGAGTTAGGCTAAGTAAAAGCACAGATAGATTACATCATTTTTTATGCTAATAGTAATATTAGCTGTTTCCTTATAAGGAAACATTCAGCATTCATTGACAGAGCAACTGGTATTGCTACCATCTTTCTTCTAAAACAATTTTTCAGGAAAATAGGTTTCTCAAGTCCAGTAGATGTTATTGCTCTTTCCAGTATTGATGGGGGTTTCATTCCTAACCTTTTATTTAAAGTAGTGTGAAATAACAACATCTTGATTATGCCATCGTTTTCTATTCAAGCTATATGTGTTATCCATTTTAGTTGTTGTTGACTGTCCTCAAGTGATTATGGTTTCTCTTATTTGGTACAGTTCTTTGTGATCCTGTAGCACCAGTCCACAAGGCTCAAGAAGGATGATCTTTGCAAAGACCCATAGGTTCCACTTGTTCAAAGCCGTTTTTAACAATTGATTTGAGAAAGCAGTTGTAGATAGCTGCCAGTTTAGATATTTCTGAACAAGTTTAGCACCATGCATAACATCCATATAAAAGTCTTGATCTGACAAGGCATTTTTTGAACATGACTTGAGTTTTCAGGTTGGTGTTTTGGTTTTGTAGTAATTTGTGGTGTTGGGCGAAACTATCCCTAGCACAGCTTATTCTATGTTCATTTTCCTTATTTCCTATACTAAATTTGTTATAACTGATCCATACATCAAGGTACTTGAAGTGTTTTGTATTTACTAATTCTACATTCTGAATTTTTCTGATGGATTCAGGGTACATACCATCCTTGCATTCATTCCAATTCCAGTTCATATATTCTGTTCTGGAAAGGTTTATCTTGAAACATTTTGTTGAGGATGTTGATCTTCTGTACAAGATAATTCTTATTCCAACTATGAATACCTCTGTCATTGGCATATACGCCCACCTCCTCATCATCAGCACATTTGCCTGAGAAGGGAAAGTAGGTCTTCTACTGGTAGATTCACTTGGGGTGTGGTATGGAATGCTTAAATGATCAGTGCCCAACTCTTCACATCTATGCTTGTAAATGCACAAGGCATAGTTTAAGATTAAATAGATTAGGGCTCTCATTTCCTCCTGACAGGGTTTCAAATGTTTGTGGTCCTTGCCAGATATGTAAGATTTTATGGACCAATAAAGTTCCTCTATTAGATCGATATATTCAGTGGATAGTTCATCCAATACAGGGCTCAAGAGTCACTCAAGGTAGATGGTTGCTGTTAAAATGGTTATGATAAATAAAGTGTATGATATAAAAAGAGACAATGGTAGGAAATGAAGAATATGATGATAGGGAGGCTAGGTAATGACCACCACTTGATTTGAAAAGTTTAAAACTGTTCATTCAAGGAAGCATCTATACGAGAGTCTGCTTCATAAAGTAGCTGTTCTTGGGGAAAAAGCTGTCCGAGTGAAACTTTCTCTTTATGTTTGGAATATGAAGGAAATGAAGCTGATTCATCCCTGCAGTAGTGGCATGACATGTCTTAGTTGTAAAATTCTGAACTGGTGAAATTAAAGAATAGTGGAACTAAAAACCTGGGTAAACAACCTATCAGATACTTCAACTTAAGACCCGGGAGATTATATGCTATCAAATATGGTATTTCTTTCATCCAATTTCAGTTGCTTTTCATCACAACTCCAAGACTTATTCTATCATCATGAATGAGAAAAACAAAGATGAAAGAAATACATGTTAAAGAATTATAACACACAATGTTTCATCCAAGAAAGAATCATATACAAAACAATCATATCACTCCTAATACATTTTGTTTTTAAATGCCATGTCCCTTCAGAACATAGATGATCATGGCTCTACACTGATTCCATTTTCTTTATTATCTGTAAATTACCATGACTTCTTAAAAAGGATAGTGGAGTAGTTTCACACTGCCTTCTCTAGGCTTTTGAATTCAGTGTAGTCTTTCTCTCTTCAGAAGATAAGCAACCATAGCTCTACACCAATTCATTTTCTTTATTTTCTGTAAATTACCATGACTTCTTAGGTTTATTATAGTCACTTACATGCAAAATACCATTAAGTAATGTATGAATTCACATCATCTCCTCACCCCAGCCATGGGTAATTAATAGGATTTGTATTAATAAAAGTCATTATCTCAAAAAAATTCTTACAATCTAAAAATATTTTCTGGCTTTAAATAACCTGCAAAAGGTTCATAAGGTAGAAAAAAAAACAACAAATCAATTTTAATGTATTGAAGATAAATGGAAAATAAAAATTAAAATGCAATGTATTACTCACCATTCACAAATGATTCTCGATCCACAACTACGACATTATTAAGATCAACAAATTTCACTTGACCATATTTGTCAACAACAAAGTCATTAGCTTTCAGTTCTGTCCAATAAATTGCATAGCCATGGGGATTATCTGTGAGAATTTCAGCAATTTTCAATACTTGGTAAGCAATGTCCGCCTTAAGAAAAACAATAGAAACAAGATTGTAAATCTATATTAAAAATATCAAATTATTTTATAAAGAGTATATAAATAAACTAAAAAGATACAGAAATTGTCTGATGGTTGAGATGGTGAGACATCCCCTGATTGTCAGTCATTGACAATTGAACCCAGATAAAAGCCAAAATTTTGAATAGGAAAACTTAAAGAAAATGTGTCCTCAGGCAAGATTCAAACCTGAAAATTCATTGATTCTTTAGAAAATGTTTTGTTTATGTTTCAGATACAGAACTGAGCTGGTATGGCTTCCAAGAAATTCTGAACAAGTTCATGTGTATTAAAATAGAACAAATAGAACATTGCTTGACTGTGAAGCCCTATGTAGCTGAGAAGTCAAAGCATACTAGATCAGATAGTGATTTCTCTTGCAAAGGGGGATGCGAGTTCAAATTCTGCTGGAGAACACATTTTCTTTATTAAATTTTTTTCAAGTACACAGCAAATAGACAAAATAAACACTATTTAAAAACAGAGCATCTACTCAACTACATGTATCTACTAAAAATTACATTTGAATATATATATATATATATATATATATATATATATATTATACACACACACAATTGTGTCCTACATAGAATCGTCACATAGTGTAGGATACAAATTCAATTTGTCAGAGGACACATATTTTCTATGAGATTTCTCGCAAATTCAGGCCAGCAGATGTTGCTAATACTGTTTATTATAAACAGAGCATTTACTGAAATATGTGTGTCTATATAAATAACATAGCAAAATATATTAAAATAATTGTCTGACTTAGACCATTTCATATATATATATATATATATACATAAAAATAATTGTGTATTTAGGCAGCAATCCTTCATTTATACATGTTTCATTAAAGATGACAGACAAGATACTATGATTAAGCTTTTTCTTTAATTTTTCTTTTGTTCGAACAAGTGTTTTCTTTTTTGGACACAGAGTGTGTAGAAACTGTCCAAATGTTCTATAATTCCGAGTGCTTTCAGCTATACTTTTAGCCATTATCAGGGATGGTTTTATTTTATTTTAGTTTTTTCAATTTAATTGAGTGTGTGGGTTGTGTATGTTTTTAGTGTTATAGAGATGTTTTATTTTCCGAACACAGTCAGCACATTGTGGCCCTGTTCCTAGTCAATATTATTAAGTGTTGGCTTTTTCTTTTTTATTATTAAGGCTTCCATTACTTTTAATCTTTTTATACATGTGGATGAGGCTATTATATTTGTATTTTCTATTAGTATGTTTCGGATGGAATCCTTTTTCTCACTCACACTTCCTGATGATGACTCATGTGAGCTGAAAGATTATTTTACACGATGTGAATTTTGTCCAGTTTATCTACACATATCATTTGCAAAAGGATAATCATACATTAGAAAAAAAGGAATATTAAATTCAAGACATAAAATATCTATTGTTTCTAAAAATACATCTTTAAAAGGACAACTGCTCCCTATATATATATATATATATATATATATATATATATATATACATACAGTGACACGCATAAGTATTGGATACATGTTATTTTCTGTTATAACTCTAGTTTATGTTCGCCATTTTGCCTGATATTTAGTAAGTAATATCTCGTAAAGTTGTTTTAGTTGTATGTGCATGGAAAATTAAAAACTCATGGTTGAATCATTTTTTTTATCAAAGTTCAAAATTACCCTATGCAAAAGTATTGGATACACAACACTTTTTTCAAATTTTCAATCGAAACTTTGTATTTTAAAAGACTTTAAATATTCAAATTTTCGATAGTATTGGAATGTTATCTCTGACCAATCAGAGAAGCACACAATTGTTTACAAGATAGTGCTACTAATTATCTGACTCTTTGATGTGCATTCTGCAATTCAAGGATTAAAAATGGCAAAAACTAAAGAATTATCCAGAGATATGCGAGATAGAATCATTGAACATCACAAAGGAGGACAAGGTTACTGAAAAATTAGCAAAGAAATGAATCTAGCACTAAGTACAGTAGGAAATATCATCAGAAAGTATAAGAAGTATGGTGACAGTACAGCAAACCTTCCAAGAAATGGAAGACCGAGAAAAATAAATAAGAGTACTCCAAGGTGGATCAGCAGAAATGTGCAAAAACCCCTTCATTACTCGTTCTGAAATTAAAACTGATCTTGAGGGTGCTGGAATTAATGTAAGTAAGGATACCATTAGCAGAGCTCTATATCATACAGGCTTTCATTCAAGATCACCAAGAAAAGTGCCTTGATTAAAACCAAACATGTCAAAGACGGATTAAAGTTTGTCAAAACTTATGAAAAGAAAAGTATGCAGTTTTGGGAAAAGGTAATCTGGTCAGATGAAACGAAAGTTGAACTATTCGGAAGGAATACAGTGACGAGTGTTTGGCGAAAAAATGGCACTGCCTTCAACAAGCACAATACCATCCCCACAGTTAAGTTTGGGGGTGCTTTCATTATGATATGGGGATGCTTTTCATCCAAGGGCACTGGTGAGTTACAAGTTATCCATGGTAGAATGAATGGTAGCATGTACAGGGAGATTCTAGAGAAGAACCTTCAGAAATCTGCAACTTCTTTAGGACATGGTCGGAATTTCGTGCTTCAACACGACAATTATCCCAAACATACCGCAAAACTTACAAAGGAATGGTTTGAAAATAATGGTATTAGTACTCTCAATTGGCCAAGTCAGTCTCCTGACTTGAATCCAATTAAGAATTTGTGGAATACTTTGAAGGTTAAAGTTCATAAGCAGAATCCACAAAATATCAAGCAATTAGAGGAATTATGCAAGGAAGATGATGGATCAGTGTGGAAAACTTGTGGCCAACTATAGAAAGCGACTGGAAGCAGTGAAACAAAACAGAGAGAGGCTACGCAACAAAATATTAAATTGCTGTACCCAATACTTTTCTATAGGGTAATTTTGAACTTTGATAAAAAAAATGGATTCAACCATGAGTTTTTAATTTTCCTTCCACATACAACTAAAACAACTTTACAAGATATTACTTACCAAATATCAGGCAAAATGGCGAACATAAACTAGAGTTATAACAGAAAATAACATGTATCCAATACTTATGCGTGTCACTGTATATGAATGGAAATGATAAGACAAAGTGGAAAAGCTATAAGCAATGTGTCTGTTGGTCTCAGCTTCTTCAGGTCAGAATGAAAGACAAAACTGTGTAATGCAAATATATATTTGTTTGTTTTATTGAATAATTGATTTGTTTTCTACAACTTATCAACCTTTTGCTGGTTATTTAAAACCAGAAAATAGTTTTAGATTGTAAATTTTTTTTTTTTGAGATCATAATGGTTTTAGTGATAAAAGTCTTACTAATTAACCCATAGCTGAAGGGAGAGGAAGTCAATTCATACCTTTGCTAAGGGTATTTGCGAGTAATATAACAATCCCAATGGGAATTGAACCTCAGCTCTCCGAGTAACAATTCCAAGCTTTTATCCATTACACCACCCACACACACACTCATGCACATTCCCTCATGGTCATCCATCTAGGTACTGACCAGGCTGGATCCTGATTAACTTTAGTGATCATACAGGAACCAGTGTTTCAACATGATGTGGCCATAAGCCATATATTAAAAAAATCTGATTATTTTATAAATTACAATATATAAACTAAATGATAAAAAGTTTGCTTTGTTGCCAAGCTTGTTGCATATTTCCTGTTGATTCCAATTGTCAATGTTCAAATTAAGCTAATATCCAAAATTTTAAAAATGCTGATTTTCAAGTTAAGTAAACTTGGAAGGCAAAAGGTCACAATTATTATGTTTTCTTTAAACCAGGGTTTGTACTCTGATAAGCTTAGTAAAATAAATAATCTAAATGAAATATACACAGCTAATATGCATTATGTGGAGGTACTTATACCTCTTGATGAAATTGACATTGCTTGCTGTCAACACACACCTTCAAGACACTGTGAAATGTCAGTTTGTCCTATTTCTATAAACTAGCGGTTCGTTCTATTTCTATAAACTAACAGTTCTATTTCTAAAACAGTGTAGACATATAGTAGTATACAATATAACCTATGTTGTGATGTATTTTTATTATATCATGTTTTAGGTGTGTCATTTAGTTTAATCTGTATCCAATCAAAACAAAAATGGCAGTGCCCGTTTCCATGAAAAGAAAGAAAAAGAAAAGAAAAGAAAATAGAAAAAAAAAATCATCATTAAGCATCTTTATATAGTTATTTATTTGCAGTAAATGGTAATTTCCTAATTTTCTCAAAGTGGGCCAGCATAACCAGGCAATAATGCACAAGTCAATGTGTGAATGCCAATTAATTCCATTCATCAATCAAGACAAAAAATTTAAATTTAGGTATTACTTAAGTAAGATATGACAAATGCAGCAAGATTTTATTTTATTTCCGTGCTTACAAAGCTAAAATATTAATAAAAACCACAAAAAAATGTGAATTTTTATTACAATACCTATTTAAGCCAGCATATCAACACAATTTGGGGATTTGTCCAACCTGTTGCTCTTGTATCTCATCATGGTCTTACACTTCTAAATTATGAATTTGCTGAATCCAAATAACATTACTGAATTTACTTACCCTTTTCTCAATGGGTGCGTTGTAGAGATTTTTGAGAGACTGGCCACAGTTTTCAACAACAATGAACCTTCCACATGCACCAATGTAAGCAGGAAATGGCCAACCCTCAGAAGATGGAAAAGTCTAGAATTTGAATAAAAGAAACATTTAACATTTTTTTATTATTGATAATTAGTTCCTCCAATTTGGAAAATGCTTGTCTAAATATGTTTGAGCTAACATGAAAGAAATTCAAAATGACCTACTAAACATTGTTTCAATTCTATTTACTTATTCCAATCTGAAGACGTAGTTTCGCAGTTCTTTTGTCACAAGTAGGTTGCAATAACAGTTTTAAACATATGAACACAACCCTTTCTAATAAATTAGATAAGAAAGGTGAAAGCTCAGATGAAAAGTTTATGTCAAAAAAAAAGAAAAGACATCTTCAAATTAGCTAAACTCTAAACACTGCATATTTCCATCATCATACTATATATTTTCAAATACTATGTTGCCAAAAAGCATTGAATTTATTGAATGCCAAATTTACTATTTTGCTCCACTCTCTTCTGTCATTTTCAAGTAACTTGATCATTTTTATCCCTGCCAGATCTTTTTTCTTTACCTTTCTCAGAAAAGAAATTCTCTTGGAGCTTTTTACTATCTTCCAGGGAACTGAATTTTTCTTTATCATTGAGAAAATTCTTTAAAACCAGAACAAAATGTTTAATTATTCTGATAAACTTTCCTCTTTGGTATCTTGACTTTACAAATTTAAGCACAGCACTAGATTGAAAGTTAGGTCTCATCAATTTACAGTTGAAATTGCTAGATGTAATTATAAATTCAATGCTAACAGTTTCTTTTCTCATACTTCTTGCTTTCCAGTCAATTTTGATTTTCAAAAATTTAAATGCAATGTCATTCATTATCTTCTGTCTTCTTAAATCCTGTACTTTTATTGTTCTCCCTCCTTAATGTTTTTTTTTTTATTATTTATACTAATGTTTCTCCAATACAAGGCGAAACTAGGTAGAAGGTTACTGTGTGATGTATGAATGTACAAAAAGGCATCAAGTGCAGTTCATGAGGTTATGTAGAAATGTGAAGTTATGTTTTTATCTTATATTTTTTCACATTCAGTAACTTTTGTGTCTTAGTGGCTTTATTACCTTGCTTAGGGTATAATGATTAAAAAAAAAAGAAAAAGAAAAAAAAGAATTCTTTTTCTTTTTTGTTGAGTGAATATTACATTAACAATTTTTTAAGAAAAACTATGATTTTTTGAGATACAAATAACTGATGAATGCAGATGATCAGTGAAAATTTACCAGCCAAATTGTAACAATTTTTATCTGGTCACCAAAAAGAAAACATACAATCTAGCATTATCATCATTGACTATTACACTATTTTTGGTAACTAATTCCAGATGTTTTTGTTAATTTAGTCAAAAACACAATAAAAATTAAGAAACTAGTTGTAAGAATTTATTCAAAACTTACCTGTAACATTAACGGCTCACTGTTTATCATCGCGGTGACCAACACCTGAATTTTATCAGTGATGTAATAAATGGGCACTTCATGTTTAGCACGTTCTTTGTAATTTGCCAGCAACCGCCGGACAAACCTTACTGAAGGACATCGAAACATATCACTCACACCTGTAAGGTGAGATACCTGCAAATCAGTAGTCCGAATTTCCCGAGTAAAGTCTGCAATATAAGATACCCTTGCAACATCACAGCCAATTTTTCTATCAGCAGAAAAACAGATCCGTTCATCTATATCCTGAAGGACACTGTTTTGAACTAATTTTTTCAAGACAACATCCTCTCCTCTGTATTTACCATAATGGAAATTTTTGAAGTTCAAAATATCAAGAGATCGAATATTGGAAAGGCCTGTGAAATGGGCTTTGCCATCGTAAAGCGGTTTACAAAGACTGGCACCATAACAGGCGGGGCACTTGTTTGTCTCAAGGTAGGAGTCTTCTCTCAGTCGGTTAGAAACCTGATGCATTGCCATCAAGATGTAGAAAATGATGAGCATGAACCCGCAGAAGATGAGGACACATTTTGTTCGCAGAGAGAGACGACTGAATTTTGAGGAGGTTGAACTTAAGGCTGACCTGAGCATATTCAATGGTTGACTTTTACGCCGCTTCCGAAGCCCATCACTAGAAAAATCCATTTCTGAGTGCACATAAGTTGTTTATGTATCCATTTGATGAGTTCTGCTTAAAAAGAAAGACAAGAATGTTAATAGTGCATTCATTGCATATAAACCATGCATAAAGCAAAAACTATAAGTAATTTGATCAGTGAACAAAAATCATAACATCAACAGCATTAATAACTTTCTAAATCTGCAGCAATATCTATAAAGATTTTTTTATGATATATTTACCAAATATCAACACATTCATGTTCATATAAATCTATTGTATTTAAGTCCTTTAAACTGAAACCAGGATTATCATAAAACTAGTTGCAGAATAATGTAGAGGATCAAATTGCCTCAATTTAATCTCCACTATTTTTATGAAATAACAAAAAATAGATTTTTCTTTTATCAGTGACAAAAGTGTTACAAGTTGTGTTGATGTGTTGTATTGAAATTATTATTACATTTAGATTGTATACAACTGATATGTTTAAAACATGGAAAATGTTCCACTGAGAGTAGATATGAGCAATGCAAGGCCACAATTTTGATTGAACCACCAGTGAGAGAAGGGTTCTTGATGAGGAGGAGGGCTTCCTTATTATTACATTTAGATTGTGTACAACTGATATGTTGTTGTTGTTGTTGTTACATAGAAGTTAAAACTTAGGTTTAACTTAAGTGTTCATTTAATAAAAGAATTGTTCGTTGGAATAAGTGACACAAAGCAAATCTTTATAGGTTAGGTTTGTGTTGATCAAGGATCTAACATATTTTCAGATAGAATTGGCCATGACACCTGCGATAATCGAATCAAAAGAGTGAGATTTTAAAACATGGAAAATGTTCCACTGAGAGTGGATATGAGCAATGCAAGGCCACAGTTTTGATTGACCCACCAGTGAGAGAAGGGTTCTTGGTGAGGAGGAGGGCTTCCTTCCTCCCCTTCAAGGTGCATGACACAAGACCATTGGTCAAGCATTATTATTGACTGGCCAACCAGAGCAGTGCAATTGGGGTTTGCACTCCCATAAAAAGCAGTTGCCGAGTAGTAAGATCGAACTGGTCTCACTGATAGTAAACTAACATTCTTCCTGCCAGATGACTGTAGTGCATCAATCAGTTAAAGTCCTGTTCTTTGCACTGCTTTGTGAATTCCCTTGATAAAATGCCTTCATTTAAATAGTTGAATGACACTGTGCCATTTAGCCATAACTGCAACTGCCAATTGTAGCTATACAATTGATATAACTGTTGCATAACAATTATGCCAGTTTAAGAATTCCTTATACAGGGTAACTTCTACAAAACCTTTTTATTTATGTATTCTTTATCTTAATCAATCATAGTACCATAAATAAAAGTTGTTATTTTTAAATTTGTTAATGTGTTGTTGTTGAAGTTAATTAAATTTCAAGCATAACCAAAGACAGAGAGAGGAATCAAGCCTGATCTTCAACAGTTCTTTACTGATATTCCAATGTGGGGATGCAGGATTGGTGCACAGTGAGCTTGCCAGAGATGGACCAAAATAAGAGTGACATTCAGTTAAGTAAACAGTAACAGGGTTATAGTAAAACATTACTGGTATTTATTGGGTTACTTTTCAAAATATTTTGTAAGGCATTAAATTGCCTGTGTTTCAAATGCATAATTGTTTTGACAAGATTGATCCAAGAATTATTTTAGCATGAAGATGGCAAATTAATAAGAATTTATATGTATCTATAAAACCAAAATTTGTTTAGAGTAATTCACTGTCACTCTCTGTTTAAATGACACCATCACTTTTGGCTTAATTCATTAAAATGTTTTAAGAAAATTAGTTTTGTACAAAGTCAGGATCCATTCAGTCAGATAAACCATGAATTTCTTTTCCTTTGTATATATAACATTCTTGATGTAATTTCGCTGGTGCTTTTTGGATGAGATCGAAAAGTGGCCTATCTCAGCATGCATCTGTATATTTTGTTTATAAATTTGTGGAGGGGGATGTTTTTGCAGTCATTCCTTTACAGGATTAGAACCAACACTAACCATTTATATATCCCTGAATATCACAGGTAGAATTTATTAGATAAAAACATCTAATCTTTCATTCATGATTACATGTCTAGAGCAGAGTTAGTTTCTAAACTGATGTGTTGTGATATTAAAGGAATTAACATTTCTCTATTTGTTAAATAAATTTCTCAGTGATTATTCTATTTATATGCATTTTTAATTATATAAAGGAATCCTTAAAAGTTATTGGCCCAACATACTTTCCCAAAATCTGAACTTTTTGAATTTTGTTCCTGCAGCTAGAAAGAATATTTTGAAGTGTCAATTTGAAGGACCTTGCCTTTATTTTTTAATTTGTTTCAAATTATTGAACCATATCATGGAAAACATAAAATTTTCAAGTGTTGAACTACAGGCCATTATTAAAAATTTCTGTTTACACAGAAGAAAACACCAAAGGAAATTCATGAGTGTATGATGCAAACATTGGGCAATATTTATATTCAACTGCAAAGAGGTGTGCCAATTTCCAGTATACAGGAAAAAAAATACTGTAATGAAAATGATAATAAAAAAAAGTTTTGAAATTTTAAAAAAATATTTAAACAAAATAAAAATAAAATGTTTTGAAGTATGAAAAGATGTTATAAAAAAGTACAAAAAAAGAAATGCTGTAATAAAAATGATAAAAAAAGGCTTGAAATATGAAAAAGTGTGTGTATATATATATGTGTGTGTGTGTGTGTGTGTGTGTGTGTGTAAATGTTTGTATGTATTTTGTTTGCATTTATTGGCCCCATAGAAAGGGGAGATAATGGAGGGAAAATGAGTACACTCATCCATTAGATTGAGGGGGTGGGGGTTTCAATCTGTATTGGAACGGCTACAAAACACTTTCCCCTCCCAAATTTATAGGCAAAACCACACAAATGCATGCTGGGATTTCTTTATTTGAATTGACACTTGTGTGTCAACCCCAACTCTTAGTTTGTGAATTTTTTGCCATGTTACTGTTGCTTTGCCTTATTACTGTTAATTTGCCTTGCATATATTGTTTGCTTGTTTTATATTATTTTTGCTCTGTTCTTTTTCTTGTTATTGTTTATTACAAACTTTGTCAATTCAGTTTATTGGGCAGTTCCACCATTTACATTCAACCATGGCCATTCACTTTACATTAAGACCCAAGATGCAGCACAGCTCTTGAAATTGTTAATCATGTTCATGACTTAATAATTTTGGCTGACTGATGAATCTCAGTCAAAATAATTTCCAAGACAATGGAGTTATACATATTGAGTTGATTATTAGTTGGGTATACAAAATTTGTAAACCAAGTTAGTGTCAAAATGTTTGAATGACAAGCAGAAATGATATCAAGTGGTTCCGTAGCATTTTCTGTGACATCATTGAGTGATCATTCTTGAAACTAGAACTATTAAAGTCACCAAGAGGATATGCCATTGACTAAGTACAAAGTCACCACTATTCACGATATTAGTAATTATTTCTTGGTACATACAGAGTACAGGAGTGACTACTGTTGAAGAATTGGGCTGGAAGTGAGATTGAGGTTTATCAAAACTGGTAGCAGAGCATAAGTGAGGAGAATAATTACAACCAGATACATTAATCCACCACTATTAGTACGAGAAAAGCATACCGCATGTCGGAAAAAAAATTGTACATAGGAAAATATTGGAAACATCAAAAATAGTTTTTTCTGTTCTTTTCATTTTAACTGGAAAAGATAAGGAATCAATAATGGGATCTTGAGACAAAAAACATAAACCAGGAAGACAGTTTAGAGTTAGTATTTGTAAAAGTTGATTTCATCTTTGTGGAGGAATTGAACATTTCAACATTGTTGGTGTATGAAAAATTTGAGAATTATGTCAGATCTGAAGATGTGCAAATTAACAATAATCTGATTGATTTTGACAACCTTGTGACCAAATTGAAAAATGACAATATTATTTTGTTTAAACCTGTATTAGCTTATAGAATGCTAAAAAGTAGCAACATATTGAAGGAGAATGAATGATCAGTAAAGTGACAATGTATGAATTGACTCTATATTCTACATCAATACAGTTATAAAAGTGAAGAATTTTCTCTCTTCCCTGTAAGTTTTCTTTTTTCAACAACTTGTCACTATTGATGAAACAATTATATCACTTTGATCTGGTGGCTAACAACTATCCATGCAATGGTGGCACTCAGGTTCTCAATGGCTAAAGAAATTCAAGACCCAAAAGTCAGCAAAAGGGATTATAGTCACAGTTTCTTGGAATAAGGAAGGCATTTTGATGACTATTTTCAGAAGAGCCAAACAACAGCTAATGCAGAATATGATTCATTCTGCTGGTTAAAAAATGCATTGAAAGAAAAACTTGAGGGAAGCTGCTAAAATCTTTTCTCTTTTTGCAAGACAATGCATGGGATGTGGGAGTGGTATAATGGATAGTGTCTTGGATTGAGAAATCAGATAATCAAATTCAAATTCCAGTTAAGTTCAATACATTCACTTATACACAAATAACCTTCAGAAAGATATGAACTCATCTCCTCCCTCAGCTATGAGTTAAATAGTAGGACTTGTATTTGTCAAAATAATTGTTAAAAATGAATAGAAGGCCAAAAAGATATGTGGTTCTACAGAAGGATGCTGAGAATACCATCGACCAAACATGTAAGCAATGACAAAGTTCTAGAGACAATGGCAACAAAAAGGACACTTATACTTAACATCAGGAAGAGATAGCTGAAATTTCTAGTGTACATAATGAGGAAAGAAGGCTTGGGAAATTTGATACTCACAGGACAAATGGATGGTAAGAGAGACAGAGGAAAGCAATGCATAATTTACCTGGCTAGCTTGAGTGAATGAATGGTGGAGCATGATTTGGGAGAGATGACAAAAAGACTTATGCCCTGAGCAACCAGGTAGACTTGCCAGCATGTTTATAAATGTGAGGACAGAACATGGAACTGATAGAGATAGCAAAAGCCATATTTAGTGGTCATCTGAGACAATACTGTAGTAATCTGCAGCTGGACTTACTCTAAGAGTGGACTGAACTCAACTAAGTAATAGACATATTACAACAGTGATGATCAGACAAGAATTTGAAAATTAGAAAAAATAACTTTTTTTTTCTTTCATCTACCAAAATGGAGGAGTTACAACTACTTTTTCAATGCCAGACAAATGTTTTGGAAGCATTCTTAAGCAAAAGAGAAAAAATTTCAAGTCCAATGGATTCTGTTTCAAATTTAATTACATCCTGGGAATAACTTCATGTTTGAAGCATATTTTCAAAGTTTTGAGCATTTCTTTGAAAAAGAATGTGTAGGGTGGACTGACGGGAAAAAAGTGCAGATACTACTGAGAAAGCTGGAAACAAAAGAACACAAAGGGTAGCGTAATTTTAAATTTACGAAAAAAACCAAGAGACATGTATTTTAAAAATGTTAGCAATACGTGAACAGGACCCAAGAATAAATTTACAGACAATGGCTGAGGAGTGTCAAAAGTCAATAAATTTAAAACATGATACATATCAAATTGAAGAACCAGAAGAAATGAAAATGGAGTTTGAAGAAATAAAAATACAGCAAAAAATTAATACTGCACCAAACCCATTACAGTTATGGGGGAATGCATTTCTGGAAAAGTTGCCCATTTAAAACAAAAAATGTTTCTGTTGTGAGAATCTTGAATACAAGAAAGATTTCTGCAGGTGGAAAAATAAAAAAAAAAGAATTATAACTGTGCTGAAGGAATAGATTTTATGAAAGTAAGTCTCGCTACCCAAAAAAGAAAAAATACTTTAAATAGAAAATTTTTTCATGTTTGCATGAACAACAAACCTATGACCCTAAAATTAGATACAGGCTCTGATATTACTAAAAGAAAAAAAAAATAAAATATATATATATATATATATATATATATATATATATATATATACCGAAATTGAAAAAAAGTTACCTTGAAGCACATAGTGCCTCGGGGGAGAAACTAAAAATAGTAGGTGAATTGAATTGTGAAGACTTGTTCTGAAACAAAAATGTAAATGCAGTAGCATATGTGACAAAAGAAAAACAGTTAAATTTATTAGGTGCAGATTGGCTACATTTGTTTAATTTATGGAATGAACCAATCAATTCTATTTGAGTTCATCAGATGCTCAAATATGAAGATTGACAGTTTAAAGTAAAATTTTTACAAGAATATAAAGACTTGTTTACAGAGGAATTGGGTCACAACACTAAAGTAAAGATATCTTTATAGGCAAAAATGATAGACAGACTTTTAAACAAAAAGACATGTTCCCTTTGCTGCCATTGAAACCGTGAACAAGGAACTAGACAGACTTCAAAATATGGGAGTTATTTCACCAGTCAACACTTCAAGTTGGGCAGTGCCCATTATAATTGTCCAAAAAAAAAAAAAAAAAAAAAAGGTAAATTACGAGTGTGTACAGATATTTTTCAACAGAGTTGAATAGTGCTCTACGGGACCATAACTATGCATTAACAACGGCTGAAGAAGTATTTACAAAATTAAACGGGGGAGCTATATTTTCCAAAATAGATTTGCCAGATGTGTACCTTTAAGTTGAAATGGAAGATGTAAGTAAGGAATTTCCTACAATTAATATGCATAAATGGTTATTACAGTTTAATAAACTTCCATTTGGAGTAAAAGTCACTCCAGCAAATTATAGATACTATGTTGGCGAGACTCAATTTTTCAGTTGGATATTTGGATGATATTATGATTCAAAGTAAATCGGTAGACAAACACAGAAGCTACATACCAAAAATGGTCGTAGACCAGATCTTGAAAAAATGAGGGTCATAAAGGATATGCTGGCTCCTCCAAACCTTTCTACATTACAATCGTTTTTTGAAATGGTAAATTATTATAGTCAGTATATACTGAAAATATATGAACTGAAAACTCCATTGAATGTGCAACTTAAAAAGATAAGTCAGCTGACTGCCAGAAGCATTTGAAAAACTTTAGAAAATACTAACTTCTGAGCTTGCACTAGTGCATATGTTATCAGAGCAGTATTACTACAAAAAAAAAAAAAAAAAAATTGCTGTTACACATGTGTCAAGAAACTGGTGGAAAGAAATTATAGCCAAATTGAAAAAAAAGCATTGGCAATAATTTATGCAATAAAAAAAATTTCCACAGAATGTTGCACAGTAGAAGGTTTCTACCACAAACTGATCATAAACCACTTTTGGAAATATTCAGCTTGAAAAAAGGCAGTCTCATACATTTGGCAAAACACCTACAATGATGGGCTACAATGTTTTTAGGATATGATTTCACTATTGAATATTTGCCATCTAAAGAAATGGGACATGTGGATAATTTGTCAAGATTAATACCTAAGTGTGTGTGTGTGTGGGGGGTTACTTGAAGATACCATCATTACCTCAATAAAAGCTGTAAAAGAAATAAAATATACTCTATGGAATAAAATAAGAGTGTTATCAATTACGAAAGAGGAAATTAAGAGTGAGGTCAAGGAGTGTGACATTCTGTGTCATAACATAGCTGGTCAATGTAGGGGGTTGCTGGGTGATCAATTCATTTTGCTCCATGGTTAGATTCTAGAGCAGTAGATCACAAGTTCTTGTTTTGCTCACCAGCAGTGCCCTGCAAAGTATGTTCTGTGTTCGTGTAAGATTTTAGAAATATCAGGGATGGGTCCATAGAGTTGTGATTTAGTTGGGCGTTATCATCAAGAGATGTTAAGTATAGCTCTAAGCATTCAAGTGTAGCCTCCATCAAACTTAGACTAGGGATTTAGTTAATGTCCAATCATTGGCACCATACATTAACAACACCTCTGCAGTGGCTGAAAAGAATCTCTGCTTGAGGTTGTCTGGTAGATCAGATTTCCAGATTACATCCATTTTATTCAAGATAGCCCAGTCTTTAGCTATTCAGTTTTAGAAGCATTGGCATAGAGTCCAAAATCGTTGGCAGCATTTTCTAGATGATGTAGGAGAACTGTGGCATTGGTAATGGTGTCTGTAATGATAGCTAGGTCATCTACATAGTCAATATCTGTCAACTTTTTGCAGAATATTGACTTGAGATGATGTTTTTTGATGGAAGTTCTCAATACGTAGTCAAGGGTAATAACAAAAAGAAAAAGTGCAAGAGTGTCACCCTGAAGGATCTCTGCTTTGATGTTGAAGAAGTTAGTGTCTCCATACAAAAATACCAAATCTTTGGTTAGATTCCCAATTATTCTAGGTTGGATAAATGAACTGGATTTTGCTGTTTGGGCAGCTTTTTCTGGAATTGTAACAAAGATCTATAGTGGTTGTTAATATTGCTTTGACGTTGGTAGCTTTTCACTTCATACCAATTGTTTGTAATACATGCTTCTTAACAGCAGTATGATGACTACTGAAAATATTGGAAAAGCATTGCTGATACAAAGACTGCAAAAATTCCATCAAATAAACCTGGATATTAATGTGGTCTACAGGTTTATTTTACTGAAACATCCTGGGTCCATAGATCAGAACTATACTCTGCTACCAAAGTTAAAATAACAACCAATATAGATTCCTCTGACAATACCAGAAAAGGATACCCAGACAGCAAAACACAGTATGTTTACAAAACTTGGTCATACTGAAAAAGTTCACTTGTAGAAGTGAAGAGGGAAGATTCCACAATTTAGACAATTTAATGTACATATAATGTCATTTGTAATGAAAATACATTTATCTGGGTAATGAAAGATATTGAAATTAAACAATCTGCCATATGAATATGTTTAAATTTTGATATTCAACCATGAAAATGTTTCATAATTTTTTTTTATGTTCACACACTTCTGATGAAAAAAAAATCCCAAAAACTTGCATAAGAATTAATTTTATTGCCATATTTGTTGCATCATTAAAAGACCAGAGAAAATTTTGATATGAAATTTATTTGTGACCATTATATAAAAAAAACAAATATATTTCTTTGAAAAGTTGTTTTACAATGTATAAGTCAGTAATACAATAATTTGCACAAGAAAATTTTAGGCAAAAATCACAGGTTTTAAAAGTCTAGCAAAAATCTGATTTCAATAAAAACATTTTAATACTTATTTATTTATATATCATTGAATAAAAATCCTTGGTTTCCCAGAAAAATTCCACTGAAATTCCTTGATTTCTGTACAATATGACAGTAGTAAGTCAGAGCCTAGCTAAAATGATGAATAGACAAAGAAATATTTTTAGTCAAACTTTTCTAATCCTAGAAAATAAATATATATCATATAACATTTATTTTCAAACAATTTTCAATGTAAAAAAACCTATAATAAACATTCAATACATCAAGTCGCATTAGTTTTTTTTGTCTTGTTTTTTTTTAACAAAAAATTGTTAGTTTTTTAAATAAAAATTAATGTTACTTTTAAAGATAAATTGATATGTCATCAAAAATTACTTTACTGATCTTGAGAAAACTTGCCTCAAAATACATTTAAATCTAATTGTTTAATTAATGTACATTAATTCTGAATAATTAGGAATCAAAAACTTTGTGTTAGAAAATTCACATTGTTTTAAAGTTCTTTAGTTTGATTTTTTGGGGGACGGAGTACATTCAAAGGGAAAAAACAAAATTACTTTTTTCTTTTTAAACAAAATCGCCCTAAGTAAGGCAGTAAAGCCACTAAGACACAAGGGATTACTGGGTGTGGAAGAATTAGGAAACAGAAACATTACTAAGGAGTGTGAACAATAGAAGAATAATCAGGAAGACAATAACAATTGACAGTACATTTAAATTTTTGAAGATAAAAGTTGGCCGGAAAGCATGGAGCCGGAAGAGAGTTCCATAAGCGAGAAGTGTTAGCATAGAACTTATGGTTACATCTAGCCAATTCAACTGTAAATTGATGAGACCTTGGTGCCAGTCTAGTACTGTGCTTAAATTCATAAAGTTTAAGTACCATAACAAAGGGCTCATCTGAACAATTATCATGAAAGTATCAATAGAAAAAGCATAGGGAAGAAACTTTATGGTGGTGAGAAAGTGAGTGAAGCCGAGATGCCAGGTCAGGACCAATAATATTGCTGATCCTTTAGATTTTATCAAGAATCTCTAAATATATAGTAGAAGCACGAAACCATATGTGGCAGCAATATTCAAAGCAAGGACAAATGGTAGACTTATAGATATGCAAGATAGATTTTGGAGATAAAAATTGCCTAACATGAAATAGCGAACCAACTTTCTTAGCAGATGACCGAGCAGTGAATTCAATATAGTCTTTCCATTTCATGTCAGTCAAGAATGTTAACCCTAGAAGGCACAAGTTACACTCCTGGAAGTTAGCATCAGCCATGTTGAAGAAAGGAGTTCCTCATAATTAATTGAGAGCAGTTTTGTTTTTGAGGCATTAAAATTAACAAACCATTCTTTGCCTCAGTTAACAACGGACTGAAGGTTGTTTTCAACATCAGTTGTCATCAGAAATGTAAACGAAAACATTGTTCAGGCATATCACAGCCAATGATGGTTCTTACATTTTATCTTCACGATGTTACCAGGACTTTTGACACTTTGAAGATTGGTATTTATAGGTACCACCAAAATGGATACTTTTTTCAACAACAAAAGCAAAAAATCACCCCCTTCCTGTTTTAAAATATTTGCCAAAAATCAGGGAATTATCCAATTCAAACAAAACTTTCAGTACTTATTCATTAGTTAATGAATATTTTACTGAATAGGTTATTGTATTAAAAAACCTTGGAGAAATATTGGGTGGGGGGCATGTTTTTTAAATAAACCCTTTTTGTTATCGTATGTGTACATTTTAATGAAGGGTGGGTCCAAATTTTTTAGTTATATAAAAAGAAATCTCTAAAGACATTATTTCAGTGAAAAATTTATGCAATATTGAGTGAGGACATACAGAAAAATCGGCCTGAATCTTACCAAAATCAATTCAATACATCTTTAAAAAAATTTTTTTTTGAGAATTGATGCCTGTATAATAAAACAGGTTATTTTTTCCAAATTCAACACAAAAAAATCTGAACTTGATATTTAAAAAAAAAAAAAATTACTTGTAATTTTTCAGTGCAATTGTGAAATTAATCCTGTTGCTCTTTGTCACAAGAGATGTTTATTTTATTAAATAAAGACATGTTTGAAGATTTAGAAAAAAAATATGAAAAGTTTAATGTTATTTTCGAGTGTGAATCTTTTTTAAAAGAATTTTATTTTTTCCTTTTAGCAACTGTTAGATTATTTTTGGTATGGATTGTACAAATAGGAAATAATTCTGATCTCGTGTTGACTAATCAATATCAGACGAGTATTATGATAATCTAATTCTAATTTCATATCTCCCATTCTGTAAGTAAAAAAAAATAAAATTATTCATTATACTAAGTTTAATAAAAGCGTAGAATAAGACATATTTTTAAATTATATGGTTAAAGAAAATTTAGTTTTTTAAACATAAATAAATTCTTGATTATAGCACTGCTGGTCTTTCGTACTTTTTTTCCATTTTTATTTTTCGGACAGGAGTAAAATTTAGAGTCTTTCTAGTTTCTACCATGTCTATTGGCTTCACAGGACTCTCTCTCTCTCTCTAGCATAATATAAATAAAACGTCATTTTCATTCTGTTTTAAGTAAAAGGTAAGCATTACTTTTAGAAAATCCAGTTAATTAATCCCTAAATTTATTAACAGATTTCGAAACATCTCCAGAACAAATATTGGATTTTAAAGAGAATTTTAAATTTGTTGTTTACATTTTTTCGTATACAATGACAGCCGGATGAGTGACGGAAAAACGTACTTTTTATTAAAAATGCTACAAAAATGCATTCATACAGGGAAATTCATTTTCATATAGATTAGCTTTTAGACCATTATCTTTCAACTAGAACCGAAAGTTCAAAGTAATGCATTTTTCGGGGTTCTTTTTAAGAGAGTCCATAGAGATACCTTTTTTTTAGACAGTGAGAGCACACGTCTCTCACGTAGGCATACCACATAGTTATTGTGGTCGGCGCCAAACCAACAATATCTGCAGTTGCTGATATTGGAATTTGCAAAGCACATACATAAAGTACGATAATAAAATCTTGCAACGACATTCTCTGATGTTGCAAAAAGACTTCTATCACGCTGAGACATTTTGTAATGTTTATAATGCAACGGACAGCGCCATATTTGCTCTTCGACGCGTATCCAGACTTGAATTTTTTGTCATTAACCGGTGGCATTCTGTCACATGGGCGCACCGATAAATTAAACTGGTGACATTCATACACCGAGGAATATATCTAAGAAGAACTCCCTTATCACGGAAGTCTTTTGTAGTGTTTTTTATTACTTTTTTTAGTTTTTATTTTACAAAACCGAAAGACCGCGGTTACTTTATGATACCTGCCGATTCACTAACGAATTATAAAGTAAACAGGGATAGTTTATTATAAACATGCAGTCCCAAGAGAAATGTGGTGGCATATAAAATAATTTAAAGTATTCCCCATTAACGTCGGGGTACTTTTACAAAGAAATGGTCCCTAGGGAAATGTACAATGACGTCACACGCAAACAATGATGAAATAATAGAATTAAAAAAAGAATGAATGCAAACTTATACAAATATTGAATTACTTTATTTATTTAAAGCATAAAATGTTATAATTAATGCGGAACATACCACGCAAAAAAATAAACTGAATTGTAACCAAAACAACCATCAATTCTTGTTTTCAGTGCTTGCTTGCTCAACTTCCATTTGAATAAAAAATAAATGTAAATCTGCTGATTCCTTGTAAAAAAGGTAAGACAAACGTCACCACATTCTTCTTGGGGCCACATATAAAAAGTACCGTAAAACAAATTTTACCGCTTTTCTGAATGAAGCTGATAAATTGTAAAACAACTTCTTTCCGAATGTCAATCCACTTCACAAAAATGGCGGGTTTATCAAAAAACTGCCAGTGTCTGTCAGGTTTTATTTTTCACAGATAATAATATACTTTTTTTTTACCTCATAATTAATTTCATAGCACGGTTCCTTGTTCATATAAATACTTTTTTTTTAATGTTGTATTTCCGTAGCGAAAACATTGTTTCAAGTGAAATTTTTTTAAGAAAAAAAATCATCTTAATTTTTAAATAAATTAAAAAAAACAAAAACAATTGGTACTCATTTTGTACAGGTGTAAACATTTTCAACCAAAGATTTCGATATTTGCATGCATGAATATTGAAATGAAAATACTAACGAGTTCTAAGCCTTTATTCTTCTTAAAGAATAAAGACTCCAAGCCTAATTTGTTTGGTTGACACGTATTTTGGGGAAGTCGGTAGAAGGATGGGGGGTTGTTGAACATTTTATTTTAATTTTCAGTGATTCTATTTTCTCAGTTCCAATAAAGATTTTTCGGTTTTGAATTTTAAGAAAAACGGAGCAAAAATGTAATGTGTTACTCAAATTATTATTTATTCCATAAAAAACTAAACAAAAAAACTGAAGTATTTCGGTTCCTAAAGTAAACTTAATTCAATTGAAAGTACGATACGACTGATATTTATTTGTTCGGTTAAGACTTTTCCGAAAAGACCACTATTGTGATATTTTAGGTACTTTATCTTTTTAAATAAAATGAAAAACCCCGGAGACTTCTCAATGGTTACTTAACTTATTGTTATATTTATTTACAAAACACACTTTAGACTTCCAAATTTTTAAGGAGGGTTAGATTAATTTTTTAAAAAATCAAGTCACAGCTAATTATAATAATAAAGCCAGACCCTAACTAAACGAATAAATACATTACACAGTAACTGGGCAGAATTGAAACATACTCGACAGGAAATGGCAACTCACCATCAAGGAATAGCCTTAGATTAAGGGAGATCACTCTGATTTGTTATTCTCTTACCGGAAGTCGAACTCTCTAATTTAAAGATCACTTTCTTTCTCACATGCTTTAAAAAAAAAAAAAAAAAATTCCTTGAAGTGCTTGCAATATTTGCTGCACTTTCCTGAGTCAGCAGAGCACAGCACAGGAATGTTTGGAGAGGATTCATAAGAATTATTTACAATGTTGCTGAAGATGAAAAACCGCACTGATTTGTAGTATGCTTTCAAGTCGATGATGATTTTTTTTTTTAAATCAATTTAGTATTTTTTTTCACTGAGGTATTAAAATTTTTTTTATTAGAAAGTGATATAGAATAATAAAGTGTATATAAATAAATAAATCTAGGTTTGTCTTTTGGGAGAAGTGTATTTAAAAGAAGTCTAGACTGTTTATAAAAATTAAATTTGATGTGTTACATTTGTCTGCTAAAGTTTCTAAATTTAGAAATGGCTTGAAAAAACCACCAGAAATAATTTGGTCAAGGTGGACTGTTTGTGATTCCATTTTTCAAATTTAAAAAATATATACACTTTGTATTTATTGTCCAATCAAAAGGGTGGCTTCCACCCATGTAAATTTAAAGTTAAGACATATCTGGAGACACTTCAAAGATATATAAGATAGGTCAGCAGGTAACTTCAGAAGGTAACCAACTTTTCAATTAGAAAGTAAAATTTCAAATAGAAGGAGCAAAAATTTTAAAATAGAAGATGAGTAGACATGAAAATTTCATCCTTTTCAGAAATATACAATAGCAACAAAATGTTTAATTTTCCTTGCATTGAAGTTTGTAATTAAGTGTTCTTAGTATATGAAATGTGTGAACAGATATACTTTATGACAGTCAGCCTAATGTGTTTGTGAGCTTGTAGACAAAGGCTTAGTCAGTGGCTGCTGGTTAATCCCTTTTATTGTGTGCATGGACAAGGCCCTAGTTGGTGGCTGCTGGTTGTCATCTCTTCCATTGTGTGCGTGTGTGTGTGTACACATGTCAAACAAACAGGCCTCTGAAATTGTGGGTTTTGAGAAGCAGTACGCTTCCATTTTATATCCATAAGAAGATTAAAAATGTAATTTCACATAGAGGTGCGAACTTTTTAAATACAAGGTTTTTTCATACTGGCTTTCGAAAATCATTTTCTTGAATTTGTGGGAGTGGTGAAGAGAGTTTATATTGTTATTTTCTAAATGGTGCAAAAATAATACATGGTAGGTCTGCACAAGTATTTTGTTGGTATTTGCCTTTGTAATGATTGTTTATCAAACAAACGTTCTGATGGAATTTTATTGGTTAAAAATATATAGAGATATATAGGATTTAATTCTTATAAACTGTTGTACAGTTTAGACCTCAATTCATACTATTTTATTCTTAAAATTACAAGTATGAACTCAATGACCACTACTTGAATTCAGAGAAAAGAATGTTCAATAAAATATTGGATCAATAAGACTGAATTCAAATGCAACAAACTAGCAAACACAAACTGGATTGCTTCTGAGATTTGCTCATTGATTTTGTTTTAAACATTTTATTCCTGATCACCTCAAGTGTTCTCTGACATAACAGATATGTTTAGCATCTGTATATATATATATATAACATCGTAGCTACAACAGTTAATTTTAAAATAATTATAACAGAGTGTGTTCATGTGTGTTTACAAACATCACCATCACAACAATTACAGTTACATTAAGTTTGTCTTCACAATTCACCTCCAAGGATGATCTCAGAGGAGATTGAAAGTACTTGGGTTAACAAGAAGTATTGCGCTTTCTTTGATGAATTTAAAAAGGAGTATACAGTAATAGTGATATCAAGAGAAAAACTCGTTTTACAGTTTTTTCTTACCTGGTTCTAAGTTAAACTTTGCATAGAAGAAAATTAACTTTATTTCAGCCAGTTTGCTTTTAGTAAACTTAGTAGTGAACACATTACATGTTCATTCAGACTTTTTTTAAAATTGTTTCACCCCAAGGAAGGCAATAATGCCACTAAAACACTAGGAGTGAAAGAAAATGAGAAAACTAGAATGAACTGCAAGCCAAATCATAAACAGGAAACAAGGGATAACTCCTCTTCAAAAGATCAGGAAGGGGTGTAAACCAGGCGATTACGATGATTAAATGGTCTTATTCAGTTTTCAAAACCCCTAAGCTTAGGATCCAATAGTTAATACACAAACAAAAAAAAAGCAAGCTGACAACTTGAAAAAGTCAGTAATAAAAATTCACTCACATCAAAAGAAATGTCTTTGTACTGCAGCAACTTCAAAAACCCCACTAACTATTACACACAAAACAATCAGCTGCAGATGCCACTAATTGACTATCTTCCTTCTTCTCTTTCTGAACTCATGTCCATGAACCAACCTCCTTTTTCTTATCAGTATATACTCTCTCTTTCACATACATACAGAGCCCTTTTAACTAACCTAAAGCCAAACTTAAAACTGCAAATACTGAACAACATTTCTCAAGAAACTTTTTATACATTTTGTAAATGTATAATGTATAATTTCTGTGTACATTGATTTATTTGATATATAAAAGTTTACCATTATTATATAACTTATATACAACTTTGTCTTCTCATTCATTCTTAGTATTTTTGGAAACTAAAAAGAACTGTTCCAAATTCAGTTAGCAAGCACAAAATTAATAATTTGTCATCACCCTAAATATTAACCTTGGGGTGCCTAAAATACTGCTCTGTTGTTGCCAATGATTTAACAGAAAATAAAATCCTGTAGTAAATCCATTTTTTTGTAAATTTCTGCAAGTTTCCCCAATATGTTTTGAGGAACAGTTATGGCATATTGTTTTATAAATATCTGCTTCAGAATTATTTTTTATGGACAGTTTTGGTCATTATTTATGAACACAATTTCATATATCTCCTATATAATGATTTAGCCAATGCATTAGCTATACACAGAAATAACTTCAACCACAACTTTGATCTAAAAAAATGCTACATTTATTAAGAGAAAATAACTTACTTACACAGAAAATTCTTGACAGTGCCACTATTGTTTCTTGCCAAAATGTTAACTTACACATTGGATTTTTTAAAATATCTCCTTTCTTAAAGGAAATACTTCTTTAACAAGCCAACATACATGACTATAAAAATGTTAGAAAATTAAAAGATCTATTATTTAAAATGAATAAATACATAAATAATTTATCAAATTAAAATAAAATAATAAATTATAATTACATTAAAAAATCAATAAATATATATAAACAAATAAGAAAATAAAAATTCATCAACAACAATAATAATATTTACTCACTTTCATTTATTAGGCTTTAAATTTCATCATTTAGCGCTCTCCATAGTTTTACATGCACAACTTTAAGAATATTTTGGAGAGTTCTTAAATTTAAAATTTAAAAAATTTAATGCGATTTGTCCTCTACATAATGTTTTTTTATAAATACATGTTGCAAAATAAAATCTTTACATTTGCTTTGAATGGAGAGGATGAAAGGAAATGGTAAAAAAGTTTACCTTTTGTCTTTATTCATATTGTCTTTTTACAGATATATTTTATTTATATCTGAATTTTGACACACACACACACACACACACACACACACTCGTATGTTGTGTGTGTATATTGTAAATTCTATATCAACTCACCCAATGGCCCCATCGGCACCATATCAGATTTTGATTAAATTTTAGTATGTTGTACTCACCTAAACTGTAGGAAATTCAGTTGTTCAGGTTTTTGTTATATTAAAAATTTGAATGTCTGAATTCCAAACAATAATAAAATAAAACTAAAGAAAACATGGGTACACCTGTTAAATTAGTAATTTGTATTTACAAACATATGTACATAAATTCAAAAGAGTCGAAAAGGAGTAAAAATAGGCTTTAGTTGAGTTCAGATCTTTGGGTAACTGGTTTAAAGACAAAGCTGTGCTTTTGTAAAAACTTTTATATTTAGCAAAGATTCACTAACCATCTTTGTTATTGTTAATGATTTATTTGAAATTATTAACTGGTCAGCAATGCTGTTGTTGGAAATGATTCACCTGAGGTCGCTGACATATGTTTTTTAGCAAATGCTGGGGAGAACCACATCTTCTCTTTGGCTTGGAGTCAGTCACATCTCTACTCCCTGAAAGCCAAAATCTGTGTGTTTTTATCAGAAATTTTTCCCAAAAGTATGCTTGAGAAAAATAGGGTTTTAGTTTTCTCAGATTGATCAAATATTTCACATGGTGATGTTAATTTCTAACCAAGTTACTTTGATTTAAATGGTGTGAGTTGTATTGTGGAATCTTTTTGGCATGTTTATCAATATTGTCTGTTATTGGGTAGAAAATAAAGTTTGGGCATGTTTTAATATAGTATGTATGTGGGTATGTTATTCTATTGGAAATAGCATTTCTTTCCTTTAAAACCCAAAACCCTAAAAATTTTAGCTTCCTTAAACTCTTACTTCAGGAGTTATTGCCTCTTGAAATTTGTTGTCAGTTTTTGCTGATTTAAAGATAGCATGATTTTTAACTTTGGCATTTCATAACTTTGAATTCTAAGAAGATACCAAGTTGATATTTGAATCAAAATAATACTTTTGTAAAGGCTCATACTGAGAAAGTTAGACTTTTTCATGATGATAACATATACTGCTTTCCTTTTAGAATACATAGGATATTCTTTTGGTTAATATATGAATATCATCATAAGTAAAATTACTTACATGAACATGTCCAATATTTCTACAATGAATTGTTTTAACACATTGTCCATCTAAAAATACTTCTAAGCAGCATCTAGAATTTCCATCCATGTTCATCTTTTGGGGAAATAAGTTGTGCAAATTCCGACAGAGAAATAACTTGATAAAAAGTTGTTACACTTCAGAAATCTTAGTCACACCGATACATTTGTTTGTGATTCTCTAAAGTTTACACTTATCGTCTCCCAATAAAACCTTATTCATGAGCAATTTTTATTTTCCTTTGAAAATTGGTGCAAACCCTCAACACTTCTTTAGAAGAATGCCTCTCCAAATTTATGGGTTTTCTTAAAATAAAATATTCTATTGATTAACGTTTTTTGGATAATTCTAATTTTTTTTAACCTTAGAACACTAACCATGGGTATATAGTACCAAGCACAAATTTTCCTATTTTTAATTACAATTTTCGGTACCTGATTTTCTTACCTAAATAATGTTTTTCAGTTCCTATTAATGTTAACTCAAAGTACAAAGTTTGAAGTGCCTGCATGTAAAATATTTCAAATAAAGATTTATATTTAATATTTTTTTTTTGATATTTTCAAAATCGGGTATGATATACCCATGGTTAGTAGTGGTGTAACTTTAATTGATGGTTAGTGTTCTAGGATTAAATTTGTTACTTATTATAGAAAAGAATATAAACCATTTCAGAAGGTATTTTTCACCTAATTAAAATCTTCTAAAGAAATATTTTAAAATGATAATATATCCAATTTATTATTAGATGAATTTTGAGACAACTGCATTTGGCCTGAAACAAGAAGGCCTCTTTTTTATCTAGATAGTGCTATATCTACTTGGAAATCAGTCAATATGTTTACAAGATAATTGTCCATTACTTACACTATTTACATTCAGACTATTGTCCTCATCTTTGTTACTGTTATCACAATGTTTCAGCCATTGTACTCCTCGGCCTTTATCAGAACAATATTCTTTTTGTTAATATAAGAATATCATTGGAAGTAAAATTACTTACATGAAAACATTCAATATTTCTACAATGAACTGTGTTATCACATTGCTCTTGAAATTTGATAAAAACAATTATAAGGACAATAATTTGAATATGAATAGTGTAAATTAAATAAGGATAACTCTTCATCCCAAAAATTCAGACAAAATAATTGTCCATGTCAAATACAATTAAATTAATGAACCATATTAATTATTATGTGCTACATGATAAATTGTCCTATATTATTTATTTCATCATAAAATCTATACTTTCTTTTGTAGCTAAAATCAAATATTAAATAAAATTTTGAGTTGTAGTGTCATTGTTAAATTAAAAAAATAAAATATCATTTGGTCCAATTGACATTCATTATGGAAAGCAAGTAAATATATTCAATTTAGTAACCTCTCAAGATGAGATAAACAAATTAAATGAGAAAACTAGATTATAATATCTGTGTCTATGAATTATCAAAACACTCATTTTTAATTCACAAGGTTGTTCAGAGTTTCGAACACATTCATTGTCTTGTATAGAAATTATCTTTATGCAGTTTTTTTGGTTTCTTTTTAAGAATCTCTATGAAAATAAATTTTAATCGCCATTTTAATATTATAATTAAACAGTGGCACATTTAACTACATAATAGTAAATCTGAGATTAAATACTTTATAGCAGTATTTCTCAACCTTTTTTTTTTTTTTTTTACTTCGGGGCGCACTTGTAGAATAACTAAAATTCTAGGGTGTACTTTAAATTTTAAGGAAAAATTTGCCATGAAATTTTAAAATAGGAAAATAATAAAGTCTTTATTTTTAAGATATTACATGTATTTGGTATCTCTAGCTTTTTAAAGATAATGATTTTTTTTTTTTAATATAAAAATAATTCATAAATTACTATTAGTCTTCTGTTAACTTGGGGTGCAGTTGGCTATTTTTCAGGGTACGATAGTGAGCCAGGGTGCACCGGCTGAGAAACTCTGCTTTGTGGAATAAAGAAACAAGGGAGATCACTCTGCTTTAGTATTCTTTAACCGGAAGTATACCTCTCTATTCTGAGAAGTACTTTGTATTTGCCTATTACTGTGTTGGCGTTAAAGTCACGGTATTTTTTATGTTACTGTTTTAATTTGTAAGTACTTTTAATATCTTCAGAATACTCCATTCTTTCGGACTACTGGGAAATTTATTTTACTATCTTCTTGTTTATTTCGGGCCGGTCGTAGTGACGAGTACGAATAACAAAACACAGTCGGACTCTGTTTTCACTTTTCTTATCCATTTTGTTTCGCAAAGAAATAAGCGCTAAAAATGAGTGGACGGCCTAATAATACGATCCCGATTCAATCGACAGCGGGTGCAGTCCCCATAAAAAATGAGAAGGGAGACATTACTATGCAAAAGGTTAAAGTGAATCGCTATGTCACTGGTAAAAGACCTGATTATGCTCCGGACACAAGTAGCGATGAGGAGGAGGAAGAAGTTGATTTTAATTTTGGTCCGAAGAAAACCGCACATGATGTACCAAAAGTAACCCCTGTCGAAACTCATTACGAAGATCCACGTCTGAGACGATTGAAAGAACGGGCAGTAGACGATGATGAGGGTAGCGACGTGGAAGATCGTGTTACGCGACATCGTCGCGAAGTAATTGAACCTGAAGTGTTGATGGAAGCCTCAGAAGATGAAACAGACAACAGGCATCGTCGAGAAGAAGAAGAGAGTAGTGAAGAGGAGGAATTGGATGAAGAAGAGATCGAACGGCGTCGAGAGATTCTGAGACAGCGTGCTTTACAGAGAAAAGAAGAGCAAGAAGAGGAGGTGATGGATGTTGAGGATGAGCGATCAGAAGGAGAAAGCGAAGAAGAATCCTCAGAATATGAAGAGTACACAGACTCTGAAGAAGAAACTGGGCCCAGGTTGAAACCCGTTTTTGTGCGCAAAAAAGATCGAATCACAATCCAAGAGAAAGAAAGGGAAGATCAAAAAGTGCGTGACCAAGAGATGGAGACAAAGAGAATGACAGAAGAACGGCGCCGACAAACTTTAAAAATCATTGAAACAGAAGCAAGGAAAGAAAATGAAGAAAAGAAAGAAGATGATCCTTGCAATGCTGTTGACACAGGGGACGAGAATGATGAAGAAGAATACGAAGCCTGGAAAGTACGTGAATTGAAACGAATGAAACGTGATAGAGAAGAAAGAGAAGCATTGGAGAAAGAAAAGGGTGAAGTGGATCGGCTGAGAACAATGACAGATGAAGAAAGGAGAGCAGATCTTCGTGCTAATCCCAAAGTTATTCCCAACAAAGCCCCGAAAGGAAGATACAAGTTTCTTCAAAAGTATTATCACAGAGGTTCCTTCTTTATGGACGAGGATGACACTGTGTACAAAAGAGACTTTTCAGCACCAACTCTGGAAGATCATTTTGATAAGACCATTCTTCCAAAGGTCATGCAGGTTAAGAACTTTGGCCGCTCAGGCCGAACCAAATACACACACTTGGTTGACCAAGATACGACACAGTTTGATTCACCGTGGCTTACAGACTCTGCTCAGAATCTCAAATTCCATATGACAAAAGGTGGTGGCATGAAACAAATGTTTGATAGACCAAGTGTCAGGAAAAGAAAATGAACTCAATTTTTTTTTTTTTGTATTACATAAAAATTGTTTTGAGACAAGAATAATTTTTTTTTTTAAATTTTTGTTTCCACCTCACCTTATTGTCCTTTCTTGCTTTTAATTTTCATATTTCAGTTAGACACATTTCTTTTTGAGATTTATTTTTGGATGAGAATTCAATGGAATGGTAAATAAATGACAATTTTGAAAAAAAACTTTTATTAAGAATTAGTTGAAACTTTTTCTGATGATGCTGTTTGACAAATCATGTCAACATAATAGTTTTTCCAAATTGTCTCGTATTCACCATTTGTTTTTGTCTCTTTAGTTTATATCAACTTTTTTTTATATATCTTTCATATTCTTAAGATGCAAGCCATAGGTTTTTGGTTTCACTAAATAAGAAAAAAAGAAGTCTTATGCAAATATCAGTCTTGTAACAACAAAATATATGAATTTAGAAAATATGGATTAAATCTGGCAGAATAATTAAATAAGGAACAAATAGGAAAACATTTATAAATTTAATATTTTGCCTTCAATTTAGCTTCATGAAGCTCAAATGAAAGCCAAACATTAAATTTAAAACTGTTTTCCTTTTTTTCCTTATTTAATAATATATCTGATAGTCCTGACAAAATAAAACTAGCATCTGCTCTCAAAAATAACTTCCAATGTTAACTGGGGTAAGAAATGACTTGTAAATTTTAACACCTCCAAAATGAGACTGCATTCTTTTAATCATCATAGAGAAACATTTTTGCCTTCCATCATCATGGTTGATGCTAACCTCCAGGAGAGCAGCACTTTGCAACTTTTGGTATCACATTTTCGACTGACATGGAATGGAGTGATTATATTGAATCAATTGCTAGAATCCTGAAGTGATTGACCAATCTGTAATTAACTTTATCTAGTTAATCTATATAATAACTCATTATATATATATATATATATATATATATATGAATAAAATATATTTGTAAAAAGATAATATGAATAAAGACAAAAGGAAAACATTTTTTTACGAATGCGTTTTGTCGTCTAACATGCATATATATTATTGATAACTCATTTATTACATTGGATAGTGCACATTGGTTAGAAGCATTTATTTTCTAATAAAGATTTTTTTCACACTATGTTACCAAAAGGAAATGAAAATGTTTCTAATTTTAAAAGTGTATGATAAAAGAAAAAACTAGATGTTAAAAAAGTGTCATACAACACTTCAATGACTGAAATTTTGTGAAAACAAACATGCAACATAAAGTGTCTGTCTTGAGTTTTAAAATGGAAATTTATCTTCAGAAATACATTACAGGACAGAGGTCTTTATTAGAGTGGCTGATTCATTACAACAGCATACTTAATTCTTGGCATAAAAGGATAATGTTCAGTATGTTAATATAATGTTATATATATATATATATATATATATTGAAAAATGCCTGGTATGAAATATCCGAACAAAGTGGTGTTAGGTGGAATATGTGAAAACTAGTTGAATGTTTCAAATTTTAGTCTGTCAATCTTCATTCAGTTAGAACAGCAGAACAAAAAAAATCCTTTCCATGGCATCCTAGAATCACTGGTTTATATGAGTTATTTTTCTTAGAATAACTATCTTTTATTTTCTTACATTAAATCATTATATCTTATATTTGAACATTTTCTGGTGCTACTATAGTATAATATCTACCAAGGCATTTGCAACCTACTGTAAATGATGATGCACTCATTATTGCTGGAAAAGGTTCAAGAAAAACAATGACCTCTTTACTGATTTTTTAAAATGACGTCAAATTAGTTTACAAACATTACAATCACTATTTCATGATTTTTTGTATAAAAAAACTGTTAACATAAACAGTTCACTGTTCATTGCCTTTAACCCCTAATCTTAACCCTAACATATTTTATACTTCCAACAGTTGGTAAATATACCACAGTAGAAAATGGACAGAAGATATCATACTATAATAGCAAACATTTTCCTATGTAAAAATTTCATTGGTTTGTTCACAGATATTTATTTTCAGTTTTTTAAAGTGTTAAATTTTCAAATTCACCACAGCATTTCTGTGTAGAAAAGTTACCATTGTAACAATTTTTTCCTTAGATTTTTTTTTCAGTTGTTCTAATGATGTTCTTACTGAACAAAACATTGACAACAGAATATAATTTTAAACATCCAACTGGTTTTCACATATTCCATCTTATATAGGCTTTTCCTATTATCTGAAAGCAAAGCATTTCTATTAAACCTTTCATAAGTTGAAATGACATAAAACAAAGAAACAATTACCAATTTATGTAGGGAGAATTTTTATCATTCACAAAACCTAGGAATAACTTCCGTGCCTCAATATTGAGGTTTGTTGTCAGCAGTGACTAATGTAGAAAGCTTAAAATATGATAATATGCTTGACTGCCTAGCTTCAGGCATTTTTTCCATCATCCTGTAAACCTGCTTAAACTTCTATGCCTTGTCAAAAGTGAAAATCTCATGCAATGGTATTTTGCAGTTTGGGAATGCTCAAAATTTTTTCTATATAAATTAATGATAATTGTTTTTTGCTTTACACAAATTTAGATAGGAAGTAAAATGTGAGCACATGTAGGGCTTTTATAAAAGTGAAATGGCATAAAAAAATCAAACTTTCAAAAAGCAGAGGATACTAAAATACACACAAGTACATCAAACAAAAAGTTTCATAGGAATGCTCTATTTTTGTATAGTAAATAGTAAGGAAAACAATACCAAATTTTCTTCACTGATAAAGAATACATCATAAGTAAAAAAAAATAAAAAAAAATTCATTAATGCAACCCTCTCCCACAACTTTTTTTTGAATGATCTTGGCTGCTGTAAATATTTTCATCTCATTTCATGAATTTCATTGGGCCCAATTCCCATCGGTGTCAACAGCATACTATTTAATATTGTGCTCTTATGGGATTATCCATAGTTGATGAAATCTTTTGTGTTTTTGCTTTTACAGACATGCTACCTACAGCTCATGTCTAAACATTTTGGTACAGCTTCAGGTGGCTGAGTTTTAAAAGCAGAATTGTCCTTCTCCTAAACTGATTACCAAACATGTCTACAGAACCCAGACTGCCTTATTATTCAGACATTTAGCCTTGTAATATTCATTAGTAGTTGGGGAACTTTTTTTTTTAGTAATATTTTAATAATTATTTAATCCACTTAGAAAAAATAGTGTAAGAACATATTTCATATAGGCATTCTTTAATTTTTTGTTTTGCTTTAAAGTCAGCCTTCACAGAGGAGGGAAAAGTATTGATTTTTATTTAGCTGAATGTCAAATTACTTGATTTTATAATATAGTGAGTATACCCCACCACTACACACAACAACCATTTCAGCAAAGAATATAAAAAAATCTAGATGCATTACACACAACAACCATTTCAGCAAAGAATATAAAAAAATCTAGATGCATTACACACAACAACCATTTCAGCAAAGAATATAAAAAAATCTAGATGCATTAAATCTTGCTGGAATTTCATCTATGTTTCCTATTTAGATGAGTTTGAAACAACTTATTTTTTTATGTATTTATTATAGACCTAGGTATGTTCAGTGGGGAAAGGGGTCTTATATTTCAATGGATGTGAAGCTAGTGTAATAGCAGTTTGAAATGAGGAATCAGAACTGGGTTTGATTTTACAGTTGGGTTTGTTACATTCACTTGTGTAAATACCCTGGGAAAAGGTATGAATCCTTCTCTTCCCCCAGCTATGGATTAATTAGTGGGACTTATATTGGGAAAAAATCATTGTTATTCTCAAAAAAATTGTTAATTCACTTACAAAAAAGAATGAATTATAATCCCAAAATATGTTTCAGCTTTAAATAACCCACAAATGTTTGATAAGCTGTAAAAAACAAATCAATCAACTTATATCCCATCAAATACAATGATCTTGTTTTTTTTTTTGTATTAAACATTCTATGATTTACTGATTTAAAACAAATATTAGTTGCATGAAAAAGGAAAGTTAAAAAAATTAAAGCCAAGATGTTAAAATTTGAGTTTAAATTAGTTTTATTTTTTGTCATTGTTCTTTTGGTCCATATACAATTTATTTAAGACATTTTTACTGTTAACTTTGAAATAAGGCTTTATAGTTATTTGGTATTTAATTTCTGAGATTCAAAGGATGAAAAATGTAATTTAAAGTAACAAGAATGATATCAAGAGCCTTTTCAAAATATGGCAATGTTTAAATATCCTATACTCATTTTCAAGCAATAGTAATACTCTTGCATTTTTTCAATACTAAATGAATTATTGTAAACCAATAATTATATTTTTGGCTAATATTTCTTTCATCCTATTTTCTCTTGATTTTCAACTGAAGTTAAGCAATGTTAAACCTAGTCAGTATCTAGATGGGTGGCTGCTTGGAAATACCAGGTGCTGTAAGTTTGGATGTGCTGGTAGTGTAATGGATAATGGTAGTGTAATGGATAATGGCTTGGAATTGTTAATTGGAGAGCCAAGTTCCAATTCCAGTTGAGTTTGTTATATTCACTTATGTGAAAATATCCCTGAAGAAAGGTGTGAATTCATCCTTCCATCTATAGGTTAATTAATAAGACTTGTATCACTAAATCATTATTATCTCAAAAAAAAAATCTTAAAATATTTTCTGACTTTAAAGAACCTGCAAAGGGTTGATACGCCATAGAAGACGAATTAATCAATCTCTTGATTTTCATTGGAACTAGTCAGACTGTCAGTCCACAGCAAGCCATAAATAGCACAGATTGGAAATAAAAATAAGCTTTTTGGCAAGTTTTGAACATGCATGCTTTTACATAAGAAAGTCTGTATAAAACTCATTCTCTCATCTAAGACTGAGCTACCAGATATTGTAGAAGAAAAAGTCTAACCATATGAATATGCTCCTTATTTTCCCCAAATGCTTGGTGCCACCATATTTGATGTTTTCTTTTTACATAAAACAGTTATTGATCCATGGGTAGACCAAAATACTCAATGTACAGATTTTGAATATGCTGTGGATGGTTCACTTGATGGAAAAAAATATTAATCTTTTCATGAGTGACAATGTAAAAACTCACAGATGCAGACAAAGAAGTGAAAACTAACAAACAGACATCATATCATTTATTGGTAATGACTGGAAAATCAAAAGTACTTAAAGAAAAATAAAAAGATATGAACTTCAGACAGTTTATCCACAACTTCAAACATAATAATCAATATCTTATCTGAGTTGGAAAAGTATAATAAAAAATTAAACAGGCCTTATCAGTTCTATTTAATCAAACTTGTTTGTATATATATATACATATATATATATATATACTGGCTTAAAAGCCATCCTATTAGTCAGCATTTAAGCTAGCTACTGCGGAGGGCTCTTAATTGGGCCTTAATCACAGTAGGTAGGGAGGAATAGATGCAATAGGCAATAATAAACTACTGAAGAACTCAAAATTGATCACTGCATTTAGCATTTAAGTATTGCATTAATATTTAAGCTTACCTTTTAAAAGTTCAGCAATAATTCTTTTGCTGCCACTAAATTTAAAGACAATTTGATATACATAGGTCCTTATTTTCCATACAAACAATTATTTTTATTTCATGGGTGACTTTCGCTGGATTTCGCAATTTTGATTCTTCCCAAATTTATTTCCAGGTTATAAAAATTGTTATTGTACAAAAAAATTTGTCACAAAAAATCATGTAAAAAAAATAAAATTGCTAAAAACAATCAGTAATGAAAATTTGGGAATCTAAAGTGTCAGGATTGAGGGTCTGGATCTGGCCTAGAATGTTTTTAATTTGCTCACAGAATCAGCCTGATTCCAATATGTTATGATATGTTGGGCTATGGCCTCTAGGGGTAAAGTTGAAAAAGTCTGACATGGTGATACACTGGCATTCACATTTATTATATCAATATGTGTGTGTGTGTGTGTGTATGTATGTAGGTATGGGTTGGTGTCCATGTGTGCAGTAAGCCCACTGGGTGTGTTGAACGCTTGAACTTCCATACAGGTATTATTGAACTAGGAGAATGAAAACTTTAAAAAATTTTAAGCATGGGCATTGCTTGATAAACCAGAATTAAGTCTTGAAATAATGTCATGCTCAACAATGAGGTGGCAGTCATCACAGAGAGATCAGTCAGTTATGTACCATGCGTGATGCACACTTAGGCGATCATGTATCTTTCCCCACAGTAGGTCGCCATTTCTTTCTGCAGTAGACCAGTTGCCATACAAGGCTATAGAACCCAGTCTGTCCTGCTATTTACCCATAGCTTGGAGGAGAAGAAGAGGATTCATACCTTTCCCAAGGGTATTAGCACATAAGTGAATGCATTGGATTCAACTGGAATTTGAACTTGACTCACTGATTCCTCAATCCGAGCCACTATCCATTACTCCACTGTGATAACTTTTCAATATAAGGTAATAATAAATATTATTCATCATTATTAATATTTGACTAGTATTTATTTCATCTTAAAAACATCAATATTGGGTAATGGTTAGTTTGGCTAGTCTGGTTGACTATTACTACTGAGTAGTGAGTTTGATCCTCACTAGGTGCCACATAAAAATTCAACATTAAATAACCCAACAAGGGTGGACATGTCATAAAATCAACAAGTGGAGTTGAATAATGTTTAGCAAGTTTATTCTGGTTGGCCATTTTTCTGCTGAGTGACAAGTTCAAACCTCACTGAGTGACCCAAACAAAATCCAACATTGACTAACCCTAGTAGGGTTGACATGTAAAAATCAACTGACCAATTAATCTTCCATTTTATCTTGGTGGTTTTTACAACTATTAGAATTAATCTTAACTTGTCTGAATTTCCTAGATAAAGCATTGTCAATTATGACAAATGAAGCCTTTAAGTCTTGAAGAAGCCACTCCTTCAGCATACCCTATAGGCTGATGCAACAAAATCACAAATGAAAACCTTTCTACATCAGTTGAACACATGCAACAGCAACAACAAATATAGTACATGTAACTAAAAGAGAAAATAATGATACAATGAAGGTTTTGGAAAATATGTAACTCAAGAGACAAATACTGATTTTCTCTCCACATAGCCACAAATTTGTAGTTTACGCTCAAAAACAAATACATGCATTGTGAGTTTAGTTACTGCAAAATATATCCACTTTCTAATTTTATTGCTCATTCATTTTTTTTTTTTAGATATACTAATATGCACCCAAGACAAGGCCCAAGAGTCACTTAAGGTAAAGTGTTATTACACGGTGTTGTATGGCCATAAGAAAAGGCAATAAATGCAGTTCATGGGGTGATGTAGGAAAGATAACAGTTAACCCTTGACTTGAAGAGGTCAAGATTGTAGTGATCAGGAAAATATCTTGCCAGGAGTCTGTTTCACAAAGCAGCAGTTCTTGGAAGGAAGAAGAAGTGGAACTTACTTTTTACTAAAGGAATATGAAGGGAATGAGGATGATTCATCCTTGTGTATGTGACATAGCAGGTCCCAGCTGCAAAGATGAGGGCTGGTGAAATCAAGGAGTGTAGCTCATCAAAGCACTTACTGTGGAAAGAATATATTGAGTGCTGGTATAAATAAAATAGTGCTCAGGTGTATAATAACAGCTATAATACTAAATGTGATTATAGTTTTCAGTTGGAACCTGACAATAGCATTTAAACATGAAACAGACTGTTTCAAAAACAAACTTTGTGATTTATCTTTTAATAAAGTTTGACAGAGATGTTCAACGTAAAGCTACAGCTGGTTAAAATAATTCATGTCACATGGATCAGTTGAAAGCAGTAGAGAAATCCGAGTGTTGAAGGCTAAAACATAACTGAATGCAGACCTGGTTATGTTACACATTTTGTGTAGCATTCTACAGTTTGGAGTTCTACTAAACTAGAAAATTTTGAATTACACACTTTAATTCTTATTGCTACACATTTCAGCTATCTAGACTACTCATGGTTTGTCAATGTCACAAAAATTCTTGATTGCTGCACATTTCCTGTGAAGTTAAGTATAATGTTTTTAATGAACAGAACTACAAATAAAAAAATTTTCACAATAAGTATATACATTTTAGCTACCCCAACTACTGATTGCTGTCATTGCACAGACCACATTTTTTCAGTTCATCCAGTTTAGCATTCAGCTCCTCTTCCAATTTTGATATTTCTATGGACTTGTCCTTTGCAGATCTTCACATGGCATTGGACTTTGCGATAAGTGTGAAGTTCTGAATCTTCTTAGCTTTCTCTGCATAGCTGTCTGCTTATTTGAGCAAATCTTGTGTGCAACTTTCAAGCTTGTTTTTGTTTTTCAGTTCTTCAATTTTCATAAACATGGTCTTCCATTTTTGTCCAATTGCTTTTGCCTGCTTTTTTTTTCTCTCCCAGTCTCAAGATATTAGTTGTATGTTGTTCTGGCATTGGAAACACTGCAGGGAAGAGCCTTAGTCATGGGAACATTCCCAGCACCTCCAACTGTGGCCAATTAGTCTATGATAATGCACTGTGTGATCAGAAGCTGCTATTTCAGATTGTCAATGGAAATTTCCTTATTGACTGAGAAACCTCTCTCCACTGAGGCTTGTCCATGAGAGTTCCAGCAATTTGTGAACAATTTTCCAGTTTTTGATATTCTTTGTTGCTAGACAAAGAAGAGTAGAACAAAATGTCTAGTCTTCATGCTTGCTGAAATTCTTAGAAGCAATATTTCCAGCAGCCCCCTCCTTGAACTCTTTACTGACTGATGATCTCATCACAATCAGACTTGTTGACTAGTTTTCTGGACATCATGTGAGAAAGATATCTTTTTAGACTGTCTTCTGTGGCAGATTAGGGTTCAGCCATGCAAGTGACCTTACAAGAGGAAATCTAAGGGGGAGACTTTGCCATTAGCTTCTCAATGATGGTGGTGAACATTGTGTGCAGAATTGCAACAAAGTCAAACAGATCTTTTGTTGACATATTTCCTTTTTTGGATAAATTTTGTATGGCTCTATCTGCCAAAAATCCACATTCGATCTTTGCAGCATCTTTATGGATGTTTGGCTTTGACAGAATTCTTACAAATTGATTCAGTTTGGAAAATGTAATTATCTTTTTCACACATTCTTACTTTAAAAATCTTAAGTTTCATGATCATGCTAAAAAAGATCATCTGCCTCGATTCCTTTCCTGGTTTATTGCTTTGATATTTGTTTACCTGTCTCTGATGCCTTTTGTCTTTGCTTCTCTTTTGAAGACACCTTTATATTTTTTCTTGTCACCTCGGCAAGAAAATACAGAAGTAACTACAAAGTCATGGACTCATTCTAATCAAGGGAATAAATCACCATTCGCAATAATTGTCAAATACTAATGACTAAAAAAATTTTTTTCTTAAAGGGAAACTTTTAGTTTGTAAAAAAAGCCAGATTTCTGGGATTTGGCATTTTGATTTTTCATAAACTGAGAAATAGGATGTGGAAAATTTTAGAAAATTCCAGGACTTTTCAAGGAGCTTTTGCCATTTTTCCAGGACCTGTATTAACCCTAGTACAGCATGCTGTTTCCAAATTTCTGGTAGAGTGAATTGCATCACGGTGCTCGGTCTCACAGATGGTGCCCAATTGCCCTTACTATACTGTGCAGTTGACAAAGTCAAAAACAACACACATGTATGAAATTAAAAATTTTCCCATCGCATCTTATGTGTGTGTGTGTGTATATATATATATATATATATATATATATATATATATTTTGAACAATAAAAAAAATATTAAAGATTAAAATCTTCAGACACACTGGGTTGTAGATTAATATTCTTTTTTTTTTTTTTATTATTATTTCATTTAGATTCGACTAGTTTCGGCCAAAATGGCCATCATCGGAAGAAGAAATATTTCTGCTTGCTGGTAGCAGTAAACTACAGAAAAAAAAAAGGGTACTGTTGTGCATGTATGTTAACTCTTGAGACTGAGGTATAGGGCCACAGTTTCACTACACTAGTTGTTGCTACTGTAGCAAGTTGGCTTTTACAAGTTGCTTATTCTATGCCCTACTGATTTTAAATTCAGTTTTCCAAGGCTATCCTGCTATAAATCCATAGCTGGTGAGAGAAGAGATGGATTATACCTTTCCCCAAGGCTGCAGGCTTGGTTAAAATTTGAACTGACACACTAATCTCACTTTGGGCTGATTCATTGGTTCTGAAATGAATTTTTAACAATGAAAAATCTGAAGCTTTTATTTTAGTTTTAAGCTATTAAATTATTATTTTCAATAAGCAAAATACTCTGCTGTATTTCAAAACAAATTTGAATAGATTGGAATGAGTTTTTGTGAAATGGCTGATTTTATCCATAATTACAAATCTTTCAAAAATAGAATATATACATTTTGAAACTTTATTTGAGGAAGATTAGTTAATTTAAAGCTTAATTAACCTGATTTGAAATAAACATTACGTACTCTTACTTTAAAATATCACAAAAAATGCATATTTTAACAGGGAAGTGGGTGTTTCATAACTATAAAATTGACAAATATAACAAACATCTTTATTTTTTTTAATTATCAGTTATCTTAATTTAGGAAAATATTCTAAGTAATCTAATGTTTATTGGATTTTAGGTACTTAAACTTTTAAATCTAATCTAGTTACTGCTCTTATTTTTTGATAAGGCTGTCTATGGATATCTGGTGGAGTAATGGATAGCAGTACAGATTGAGGAATCGGAGAGCCAAATCCATTACATTCACTTGTGTTAACCCTTGGGAAAGATATGAATCCTCTTCTGCTGCTAAAATAAGTCATTTGTGAATCAGTGTTGAAAATTACATGAAAATTTGACAATTATTTGATTTTTGCAAAATTTTCCAAATCAATGTTTTTCACTGCAAATTTCCCATACTTATTTTATGGTAACCCACTGACGCAAGAAGGAAAAAAAAAAAAAAAAAAAAAAAAAAAAAACAGAATTTTGAAGGTTCTAAAAAGGATTAAAAAATATAATTTAATAAGCCAAAAATCCTTTGGACTTCCTCTTAATGAAAAATGATTTTGATGGTAAAAACTGGTTTTTAATTAAGTATGGGTCATTTTTCATTGTGTATGTTCATTTTTGTTTTAAAGTATCTTTAGAAGTAACCTACTTATAGATCTGTGATTTTTGTTCTTTGATATTTTTTCTCTCTTCTTTCTTTGGTTCACCTTCCAAAGATGAACTAAAGGAAAGTGAAGTTGTTTTCCTATTCTTCAAGTCAGATACAAACAAGCAGATCAACTTCAGGAGGTGAAAGGAAAGGAAAAAAAACAAAAAAAAAAAACAAAAAAAACCTAAATTCTTTACCCGGAAGATGATCAAAATGATAGCTAGTAATTAATGACCTAATTTCAAGTGTCACTGAAAATCCTTTTGATATAATAGACAAAAACCATGTTTGAATTGTGGCAGCAAGAAAAGAGAACACTTGCATTTCTTTTTAAATATTTTATTTCTCCAAACACATATTTGGTTTGATGTTACAACAAAAATGCTGCAAAAAGGATAAGAGTGAAGTATGTTGGGCAAGTGAAAGAACAGCTTCCACATTGAGCAATGTCCAACTGTATTTGTTCTAGCTCAATGAGGAGGACAGCTGCAGGTTATGGCCAGCAAGTGACAAAGAAAACACAACAGACTGAAGCCTATTAGAAAAAAAAATGCTGCAGCTCAAAATATGATATATATTATGTATGGATGATGGATGGAAATAAATTTAAGTTGTTTAATCTTCATCCCAATCCTTGTTTTCACGAGCTTTTGGTCCACCGGCAGGTTTGGCCATAATGATCTGAAAGAAAAATGTTAATATGTAAAATGGAAATACCATCAACAATGAATGAAAAAGATTGATTGAAGAAAGATCTCGACACATTTAAAACAGGAGATAAATGAAAGACAATGGGTTATGATCAACTATTGATCATCAACATTTCAGCAAAAATATTTTAAAATTTGCTTACATAGACAATTTGTTAGTATTTATTTCTATATTGAGTATCAGATAACTGTATTTAACCCCCAACCAATTCCAATAAATAAAGCAAATCCCTATAGCATGAAGTACAAACACCACAAATTAACCATAACAGATAATGTTGAATTTCGAGAGAGAGAGAGAGAGAGAGAGAATGAATTTCAGTTTGTGGCCTGAATAATCAAAAATCCAATATCACACACAGGTCAGTTATAAGAGATTGATGGGCAACCTATAGAAACTCATCGAGAGTATATCTTCCTCTACATTGTTCCATCTTACAAATTTAAAATAAAACAAAGTCCAATAGCTATTTATACTAACCTGGTAACTATAAAGTGATTAGAAAAAATAATTCTGTAAATTTATTGATTATTTTTTAAGAAAAATTATAAACATATTTATAGCTAACATTAGAATAAACTTAGAAATATTTTAACAAACATTAGTAATTCCAATGGTAGTAAAGGGAATAGAATACAAAGTAAAATTATCATTTTGAATTATTCTTTAATTCCCCAAAGGAAATATGAAAATCTCATAATATAGTCAAGATGTGACATTATTGAAAAGGCACTAATAAATTGAAAAAACATTAAATTCCAATAGACTGAATATATACTGATGACCAGATGAAGGAAAATGAAAGAAATGGATATTTGTTTTCAATTGAGAAAAAAACTAGAAGACCGAAAAACACTAAATTCTGATAAGACTGAAGACAGTGATGACCAGACAAATGAAAATGGAAAAGAACTAGAAGGAAGTAATTAAATTTCTTGTCTGCCAAAGAGTTAAAACAAAATGATGATCTAGTTTTGATTAGAACTGAGACTAGGTGACAAACGATTCTGGAGATCTGGACACGATCTTGGCTGACTGATAAGGATTAACTTTTAGAAGCAGACAGGTTTCCAGCAGAAAATAGGTAAGAGAATGATAATTAAATTTTTCGTCTGCCGAAACACAATAAAACTTCCCAAAATCAAGGGATTGTTCCCTTTTTGTAACTTGTTGACAATGGAATAAAAATGATAAATTCCAGATGTGAAAACAACCACACACAAAAGTACAATAAGAATTTCAAATGATAATTAAAATTTGGCCGTTGGGCTAGACCACACCTAGCCTTTAGGGGACAGGTAGAATTCCAAGGATGGAGGAGGGACTCCCTCATACTTAGACATTTGCAAGAAGAGACTGGATTGGTTGTTTGGAGAATGCAGGCATTACCAGAGCACATCATACCCTACCCCAGCTCCTGCACAGGGGCAGATAAAAACAGAATGCCAAGACACTATGGCAGAGATAGCAGATTACCACAGCTTTGCCTGATCTCATGATTTGCCGCCCTGAAGAAAAAGTCCCTCAACTTAAAGTCTTGTTCCAAAATAACAAAGTGTCACAATAATTGGGAAGGGTTGAGATTTATTGCATGAAAAATATAGTCCTGCTTAAACCATCAATAACTGTACCATCAATTTTGTATCAAGTAAGTGTATAAATATTTTTTTCTTTCGTGACTTTACTCTTGACTAAACCATTGATTCCAGTTGACCATTTGGATCAAGTCAGTCTTGCAACCAGTTAATGACAACATGGGGCAAGACAAGACTTAGGCTGAAATGATTAACTGTATGATCAGCCAAAAAGATCAAACTTAAATTTGGAGCAGCTGGAGTAGTCATCATAAAATCACCTCTGGACAAGTATTTCAGAATTCAAGACTGATGTAAATCATTTAGAATATCTGTTGCAGAAAAGTTTTCACAATTTTCCCATAGAAATTTTTTATAAAATGCATGCATTAAATTTATTAATGATTTCAAGATCATTAATGTAAGCTTGTAAAACAAGAGTAAAAAGGTTTAATATATGGAAGAGGAAAAAAAGAAAACAAAAAAGTTAAAAAAAAAAAAAAAAAAAAGTAAATAGCTGGTCAGAATTCCTACTTCATTTTCTGAATATTTTACATTAAAAATATGCAATTTTTTCTCCTAACTGTAGTTGCAGTAAGGTTTTATCCAATCATTACTTATTGCATCATTTGATGACATGCCATATGCAAACAAACATTAAATATCTATGTAAAAATATTATTCAAAAGGATAACAATTGATTGATTTTTATTTCAATTAAATAGATTTTCTTTTAAAACCCAATCAGTTTTCAAATAGTGTCATTACTTACCTGGTCAACACTAAGAACAGTACAAGCAGCAGATGTTGCAAATTTAAAAATCCAAAGCAACTTAGAATAGAGATCCAAGATATTATTTTCTACAGCATCCATAACAGTGCCAACTTCCTATTGAGAAATAAAAACAATAATTACTAAAATAAATAAAAGTCAAAATTCATTAACAATTCTATATCAAAAAATTAATTACAAACATAGTAGAATTAAAGATTTTGACAGTTTTTTTTTTTTAATTAAATATTAATCACTTTATTTCATGTTGGTTTTATTATTATGCTACAACATAAAATCAATAATCATGCCAGTTGATATAACAGGTAGGCATTATACATAAAAACTTTCATTTACTGTAATGATATATACAATGATTGCAAATTAGTGGTAGGGAGGGGAGAGAGAAAAGATGAAACAATCATAGCTGTATTTTAGTGCCAAATGTATTTGAACCCAGTATTTGTAAGCGTTTATCATCATCATCATTATTATTATTGCTGTCCACTGACTTTACTGTTACTCCTCAAATCAGCTTAGTGTTAGTCACTTTCTGAATTAACAAAAGTAAATAATTCAGATCATTGTGGAAGAATTAATTGATTAAATACTTAAAACTACTTTTAGCATTCAATCTATATATTGTGCAATGAAATATCAGGAAGAGAGATTATTAGTGGCCAGGAATTAAAGCATTACTGATAGAATAAGATTAGCACAGCTATTGTTATAGCCAGCTTTGTAGACATAAAAATAAAAAGCCATGTTTACAATGCAAGCCTAAGCAGAAGGAAATAATTTCTTACCTCAATATTGACACCTATATTTTGTTCTCCTTTTTGATGACGTGCATAAAGTTTTGACAATACTTCTCGACTCTAGAAGCAGGAAAAAAAAGTTTTAGTCTCATTTATCATTCCTAGAGTACGACATTTTTCAATTCAATCATTTAACTTTTATACTTACTTCTGATTTGATTACAAGCAATTTTAAAAAGCTAACAAATATAAAATTATTTTTATAATAAAAAATAAATATAGACAATTTTACAACAAATCCAAACGATACATTTATTTTTAAGTATACTTTTCTACTTTGCCAAAACTTGAAAAATAGGTTTCTGGTATATAATTTTATTAATGGATAAAAGGCTGTTGCCATCAATGTGTGAACATTCTTACAACTCTATGAGTAAATTAAAAGACAAATGTTTTACCTTAGCACCAGTGTTCTCAGCAATGGCTTGTGGTAGAACTTCAAGTGCTTGAGCAAATTTTTTGATACCATATTGTTCTAATCCAGGAGCACTCTTAAAAAAAAATTGCAAGGGATTAGACAAGGCTACATTGATAAAATAATCCAAATTTATAATAAACATTTTATGTTCAGTTTATACAGAGCTTAAAAGAAAGTCATCCTATTTTGGAGGAATATTTAAAACGTTAAATATATAAATGAAGTACACATGGTAGAGCAGTTATTATTGTGTTGGTGTTGTAAAACTATTGATAGCAAATTTGATTTTCAATAGGAACTTTATAGAATAATTTATTTCGAGAGAGAGAGAAAAAAAAAATACTAACTTCTCCAAATGTGGTAATTCTTTTTGCTAATTCAATTTCAGTGGCTCCAGCACCAGCGACTAAACGACTATCCTGAAAGAAAGAAAATTTGAGGATCACAATTCTCCAAGAAATAACTAACCATAATACAAATGAGATTCTTATAACAGGATAGCATCTTGCGAAAGAACACGCATTGATGAACCTCTTTGAGAATAAAACAAAACAAACATTGTTTTCTACAATTTATGTCCATCATAGACTGTATGTATACACATACATTTATTTAATAGTAACATTATCTACTGAGTAGAAAGAAGTGATGGAGATACAATTTTAAGTGAGCAGAAGACAACATATAATCTTAAAATGACAAATTTATAAAAAGTTTTTTTTATTTTATTTTTTTAATTCAAGAATTCAAAAAGATGTTTCAAAAAAAAAAAAAAAAAAAAAAAAAAATTACAACGTTCAGAATTTTTGCTGGAAATCATTAATTTTGCTTAACAAAAGGTTAAGCTATTTTCCTCACATTGAACAATATTCTATTAAACATTTCTTATGTTATATTCATTCAAAGTCTAAAAATAGTTTTAAGTTGATAAATCACAAGCATACAAAAATAGAGAACAATTTGCCTGAAAAAGAGATTAAAAACTTACTCGAGTCATAGCCTTAAAAGTGTTCACACCATCATCAATAGCACGTTCCATGTCATCCATTATGTTCTCTGAAGAACCACGAATTACTATTGTGGAAATAATTGTCTCTTCTTTATCTAAGAAAAAGAAACAAAGATACATTTTTTTTTTTTATTTGAAACTGCCTCAACCAGGTCAGCTGCTAATAATGGAGACAATTTTTACCATTTTTCAAATCACCAAGATTGTTTGACATTAAGTTAAATGGATTTTAAGGTCATTAATATGCAATATCCTATGTTTGGGACAGTGAACATTAACGGATTAATATGATTACTGTATTTGACAGTATATAAGACGCACCCCAATTTCAGCAGGGCAAATCAAGAAAAAATTAGTAATTAGTAAAATTAGTAAACCTACATATGGCACATAAGACGCAGATAAGATATTTCTAGTATAAAAAAAAAAAAAAAAAAAAAAAAAGGCCTTATGTGTTATCAAATACGGTAATACTGGTTTTCTATTTTTGTAATCAATACCAGATTTTATGGTGGGCAATATTGGGTAAATAACTATGATCATCTTCCACTTTTAAGTATAGCTCAGAGAACTACAATTTAATAAAGAGGAGATTCTATCACCATCAGTATTATTACAAATTCAATTTTAAAACAAGAAAGTCTGCTTGCAAAAAAATATTTTTACTAGCAAATTTAATATTAACCACAGAGATGTATATTATTATTTAAGATATACAGACATGTATTTATATAACCTTTGAGGAGAGAAGATAAAGTTTTGTTTTCTCATTAATGGAACAAGGACACACCAGAATTTCACCCGAATTTGTATTCTGTATTTTATAAAATAAACAAGGTAAGTCACTAACAAAGAGTCATGGTCAGCTTCTTTAACTTACCTTGCTTAAATATCACAACTGAAGTTTCACCAATTTCATCCACATATACATGATCACAGTATCCCATTTCCTCAGCTGTGGGTACAGTCTGAAAAAGTTAAGAAAAATGTTGAAAATCAAAACTTTTCATGGAAACATTTTGGAAATTTAAATAGTGAAATTAATCACTAAACAAGACATATTTGGTTAAAAAGCATGTTTATACCAATGAAATGAACCTAATCAATTTTTAAATCTCAGTTTAAATATTACAAAACTTAGAAATATCCAGGCTTGCTTTGAGTGATAAGCATCAATCAATAATAAAATATTGGAAATGCTACAAATTTATCCTTTACAAGCAAGTATTGAAAAACCAGTAGATCAGAAATTAGATTATTCCACATTTTGAATCAGTAGGGGAATCCTAAAATATCCATCATTTTCTACTGGACATAAAAAATATTGTGTATATAAACATGGGGGGAAAGATGCAAGGCAAAAATGGATCATAGTTTAAAAATCAAAATTATTGGATCAGCCCCACAAAATCGTAAAAAGTCATAAAAGCAAATAAAATTGATCAATCAACAGCTACACCACCCTGAGGCAATAAACCATCTTTCCATGAGCATTTTCCCAGTACAAAAAAAAAAAAAAAAAAAAAAATTTAGATATTTCCATTCTACATGACAGGAATTCATAAATCATTTTTTTTTTTTTTCTTCAAATTATCTACAAGACTTAAAACGCATTTTCTAGAAAAAGGATAGTTATGAGCTATATAAATAAGATAGTTCAATGCAAAAAAACATGACAATTTCAGAAATAAACTAATGATTTTTCCAGATACAAGTCCTATAGCTGTGGGGAGAAGATGGATTAATACCTTTCTCAAGAATATTTGTGTGTAAGTGAATGTAACAAACACAACTGCAATTCAAACTTTACTCTTCAATTTCTAATTCTGAGCCACTATCCATTATACAACCTGTACATCTACCCAACTAGCCACAAACATACTTGAAAGATTTCATAAGAGATTTAAGTTTAAAAAGGTAAAAAGTAAATATTTTTTCTTTTCAGTAATGAAAGAATAAAACCAAAAGGCCAGGTCATACAAATATTAATTTAAAACAAAATCTACATTGTAAATGTTACATAAAGTATAAATTCTATAATGGAGTTAGGTAAAAACATTTGTCATCTTTTAAAATATTTCAGCAATTTTTTGTTAAGAGTTTTATAACTGTATCAGTATTAGATGTACCCATCACCTCAAATCAACCCCCTTCATTCAACAGATCAGCAAGTTGAATTTCTGTCAATAAATATCAGTTGGGGAATCCAACTAAAGTAGTCATCATTTCTGTTGAGCAAACTACAAAAAGAGCATTTTAATGTGTAAATATTCTGAAGGATTTCAAGAATGCTGTAACCAAAGAATTTTCCTTCAATGTCTTAATCACAGATATGCATATGATTAAAATTTAATGAAATTTTGCTTATAAAGATTAGAATCAATTTTCCATTGTACTTTTATGAATGTGACATATGCTTGTTTATATATATAAAAAAATGGGTGCATGGCCAAGAGTTTAGAACGTTCACTTTCTGACCATGAGACCAGAGTTTGAATCTCACCCCAGTTGATTTGTCAAGGAGACTTCCTGATGTTATTGGTCTGGAGGGGGATGATTCCAGCATGTGGCACCTTTGGAAAGTGCCTGAAAAGCATACTACAGGTTGACCCAAGCCTTGTGAGTGAAAAGCCCTTTTTTGAAACTCCATTTTTTTTTTTTGTGGGTACAAAAGTTAAACTTTGCCAAATTTTCCTTTATTTATTCATTACATTAGCTGCTTGTACATTGTTTATTCAATGTGTATAAAGAAAATCTTTGATGACAAATCATTATAGTTAAAATACCTTTCAATAGATCAGCAAGTTGAATTTCAATCAAATAAAATCTGTTGGGGAATCCAACTATTATGTTCATCATTTCCATTGAATAATAATATAAAAAGAAATGTTTCTAATAAATCTTTAATTATTTGCACATATAAATAGCATTTTCTTTTGAATTTTCTTATGTAAAAGAAAAGATATTACTTAATGAACACACCCTTAAAAACAGAAATTAAAATAGCTTAAGACTGATGAAATATTAGAAATATGTTTAAATTAAAAATAAAACATAACCAATATTAGTATTAGAAGTACACTTCACCCAAACTAGACCAATCTGTCTAGTTATTTCATTCAATAAATATCAGTTGGAGAATTCAACTCAAATATTCATCTCTGTTGAATAAATTAAACACTTGTATCAAACTACAAAAAGAGCATGTTAATGTTTAAACGTCCTGAAGGCTTTCAAGAATGCTGTAACCAAAGAATCTTTCTTCAATTTTCCTTAATCTGAGATATGCTTAAGATTTAATGCAATGTTGCTTATAAAGATTAGAATCAAATTTTCATTGCACTTGTATGAATCCGATGTATACATGTTTACCAATACACAAACTTTTATTTTTAGATATATATAAAGGAAATACCTTACTGCAGTAAGTAGAGGTAAGATTTACAAAATTATTAATTGATATTGTATCTATGAAAAGAATCTCTCCAGAGATATCAAAACTATTGACATTTGGAAGTTTACATTTTTATTAAATTATCATTTTCATTGAACATATAAAAAAAAAAAAGAAAAGGTGCTCTTTCAATAGACATCAGTAAAGCAAGACTCATTTTTTGTTGTATGATTTCTCAAAGCAGAAATCCTGCAATATATTTGCTAAATAAAATTACAATGTTTCATTACAATGTTAATGCATGTACAAAAAAGTATAAAAAAAAAAAAATAAAATTTTAATATGCATTTTCTAAAGTCAACATATCAAGATTGTTAAAATACGTTATGATTAATATGATAGCAGGTTTTTCAAAAGCATCACAATTTTTTCAAGTGATATGTAGAAAGAAATGAGAAATTCCCAAGTAGTCATATCAATTTTTGAAACCTTTCTTTAAAGATTATCCTATCATCTCCATTGTAAAATTAGGTTATATAAACTAAGTACAAATTCTGTAATGACACTAGATATGTGGATAGTGGAATGAGAAATCGGAGAGCTGAGTTCAAATTCTAGTAGAGTTCATTACATTCACTTACACACAAATATCCTTGGGAAAGGTATGCATCAATTTACAATCCTGCAATGGGTTCAATATCAAGACAGTGGTTGGCAACAAATCTACCACAGCACAGGAAAGAGAGAGAGAGAAAAAAAAAAAAAAAAAAAGAAAGAAAAAAAAAGAAAAAAAGGGCAACCTACTGCAGGAAAATCCGTCTAGTCAGTCAGTCATGATCACCCAATCATGTACTGTATATGGCACTTAACTGACTAGATAAAAATATCTATAATCTTTTTCAAATATTTTAGTGATTTTTTTTTTTTTGAGTTATATAACATTGAGTCGTTAATTAAAAAAAAAAAAAAAAAAAAAAACAGAGTTGTTGATAGAAAAAAAAACGAGTTTTTTTTTTTTTTGATGATCAAGTAATAAACAGTAGTGGTAATGGCTCCCATTTTTTTTTATTCATTTTCTTATGTGTATATTTGATTTGGCTAAAAAAAAAAAAAAAAAAAATGAAATTCTCAGAATTACTCCACTGACAAGGCTATCAAACAAATGGTAAGAAGTCAGATACTTACAATCTTAGGCAGAACAGTAGCAGATACAGAGCGTGCTAATCTCCTGAGATCAAATTTAGACATGACACGGACAATTAAGAGATTGTATTTGTTGCAGTAATGAAGGGCAAGTTCGCCAACCTTGCCTCCAGTGACAAGAACATTACAGCCAGCATCAGCAAGAGCTTTTATGTGCTGAAAAGATAAAAGTTGACAGTCAAATCATTAATATTTATGAGCAACAATAAAACCCTCGAAAGCAACACAACAATTTAATTAATGCAAAATTAATATTTTTTTATAATTGGCTATTTTTACTCTAAAATTTGAAAAACTTTAAAAGTTAAACCCAATTTCAATGCATTAATTGAAATTGAATGCCTGTATCATTGTTTATGGTTTTATTTGGATTGATATCCCCTGGCATCCCTCAGAATAAGAGGAGATAAGATTCAAAAACATAAATACCCAAAGAAGGCTAGAGAGCATATGGCTGGCTGAGATGGTGGTAGTGGGTAAACACCAAAGATGAGTGTGAAGTTACCATCCTCACCAGGTCAACCACATCCCACACTGGACATGATAGTCATCTTAGTAGGGTTACACACTGATGCTCTTCTCCAGTTGTGAACTGGTCCCATCTCATCAGATAACTTGGGTAATAAGGTCCACACATATTGAATTCAATCTTTTTATTTGACCCCCATTTGTTTAATCCTTTTTAGGATCAGTGCTTAGTGAAAGGGTATGAAAGAAAGAGAAACAATACTGACCAGTGTTTGACCATTATTTTATTTTGTACAAAGTGATTTGCTTTTTCTTCATACTAGTCTACTTTGCCAATGTGGAAATGAGAAGAGTGGCAAGAGTTGGACAGATTTTATATCTCAATGTCAGAGATGAAGTTCAAACAATAGAGGTCCTCTTGCCATAAAGACAACAACTGCTTGAGACATGAGCCATTCTGAGAAAATGTAAATTAACAGTGCGACTATTTTGGGGAATTCCCATTTTTAGAACTGGTTAATAATAATAATGATGTGATTTTACAGAGATGCTTAAATAGGAGTGGATATTTCATGATTGCTATACAGACAATACAGTATTAGGATAATTTTTTTTTTTTTTTTTTGAGTAAGGCAACTAAGTCAACACCCTGCACTGAAGGAAAGTGTTACGTCATTTTCTCATGACAGCCACTTTTAAAAAGAAAAGGCGAGGATTCTGAAAACAAAAGGATATGCAACCAGTAAAAGAGGTAATAAAGTGAAAAATTATTTAATTCTGTCTTCAGTATGAGAAAGAAATCAATTACATCTTTGAATCAATAGCAGAAATTGCTTATCTGTTTGTCATGCATCATTTTAATGAAATGTTTTTCCTATTTTTATTTCTTGCTAATTATCTTTTCATGGATGAATAAACATATATAAAGAAATTGTTACATTTCCTAAGAAATTAGAAAAGATCTTAAAGCAATTGTTTACAACTATAAACAAATTTTGTTTTGATTTTATAAATGAACAACTTAAAAATTAATTTGCCAAAAGCAAAATCTGTTCATAGAACTTACAATATATTTTGCACAATAATCTTAGATTTACATCTCACCATAGATGATCAAACATGTCTAGATAGACAATTTCTCTTTAATAAAAAAAAGATAACATCAGATGTGTAAAGCATAATCAATACTCATTTTACTCACTTTATCCATTTGATCTTCTTCTCCTTTGCTAAAATTCATCAACTCTTCTGCAGTTTTTATCAAAACAGTTCCCTGGAGTTAAAAAAAAAATTGTTATTGCTAAAACTTGGAGACAAGGAGATGGAAAAAGCAATAAACATGATTGGAAATACAAGTACTAAAGAATGTTACAAAATGTTTTTCATTAAATTTGAAATTCCTAAGACTAATAAATTAGTCCTTAATTTTACTGAGTAAACTACAATTTTAAGACCTTCCTATATATTAACAATTTTGTGGTTATTAATATAGAAAATAAAAAATCCAAAGATTAAATTAAAAAAAAAGAAAAGTTTACACTTTAGATACATGTGAATGAATAGTGTCTCCTTGCATACAAAGTTATATGAGCCATGTAATACTAAGAGCTACTGTGTGTTTGTGTGTGTATGTATATATATATATATATATATATATATATATATATATATACACACACACACAAATATCCTTACAATGGTGCAGACAATTCACAGGAAGACTTTTCTTTTTTAATTTATTTATTTTAATTTGTACACATCTCTCGAGGAATATTAGGATTAAAATTGTTGATAATCATTTTTATCAAGAATCATTTGTATTTGAAAAACTAGCCAAGTATGTTATACATCTGGACTGAAGATTTAAAAAAACAAACAAAAAAAACTAAAGACACATTTCATGCTCAGATTACTTTAATCCAATTTTGACTCAAAATGTCTCAAAAATTGACATTCTTTATGATCCATTACATTAATCTTTACTAGGCTTATATGAGCCATCTCCCATAATTACATGCAGCAAGATCTCCAAAAGACCAAAATGAATAGCAATATTAAAGCTGTGAGAGATCTAAGCTAAAAGGGATTTTTATGACTGATAGAATGGATAGGAAATATAATTATCATTAGTCTTCAATAAGTGCATAATACAAAATATGGATGTGCATTATGAATATTTTTAATACAAATATTCACAATAGTCCCAGAAACATTATCATTTTGTATGTGGTGAAGTTCTAAATTAAATGAATTACATTTGGTGCTAAAAAAAAAAAAAAAAAAAAGTATGTCACTAAATATTCCTTAAAAAAAGTTTTACCTTAGTTTCTGTTTGTAGAGAGTCCAATGGGCAAGAGAAAATGGCAATATTGCTTTTATCAGATTTAGTGACAGTTCCTTCAACCGAACGCTTGAATACCATGCCTTGAAGTACAGTAGAATTCATCAAACCTGAACCCTGAAAGAAGAAAAAAAATCAGTTTGAGTAGTTTTGTTTTACTTCTCTTTGCACCAAAATCAACTACTGGCCATTTATACAAACACAAGTAGCAAAAAGTGATATAGTAGCAATGAAAATAGTATCCAGCATACAAATAATAGAATGTAAGAATTTTAAATTTTACATGTATGCTTGTATTTTTTAACAAGCATATTCTGCATATCAATTGTCTGTACTTAGAGTGCACTGGAATTAAGACTTAAAGCAAAAATATCTAAATAAAAACAGAAACATTTTGTTATATGAATAAAATATTTTGCTTTAAGTTAGGATGTGATATTCTATGATTAGGCTATAAAGAAAAAAATGTTGAAGATGGGCTTCATTTTATATACTACATTAATTTAATATTTGTGAATATTTTAAACAGTCCCATTTTCACGTTAAACTAGCTTTTTAATAGTTTAAAAAATAATAGGATTTGACTTACCAAAATTTTGCAAACTCTTACATTATCAACATTGAAGGCATTCTTTTGAGTGAGAATTCCAGCTAAAAAGAGAGAACGTCTTTAAGAAAGAGGAAACGGCTCTTCTTTCATTTCACCCTTTATATTAAGTTGTAAAAAGAATTTCATATTTTTATTAGAACAGTAAAAAAATAAATTCTAATCCACAGCAATACTCTAATATCACACACACACAAAGCTCAACATGTACAATGATTGGGGGAGGGGGAATATAAATTAATAAAAATTAATGTCTTCTAAATTTTTGAAAAATGAAAGTCATGTTGCATTTTTAAACACACATTCAACATTAAACATCCCCCAAAAACCCATTTTTTTTATTATTTGTAACATTTAAGATGATTGTTTAAATTTATTTTTTATCTGAAAGCACTCATAGTTACTTACTGCAAGCATCAGTAATTAATTCAGCAATAAAATCTTCGGAGCCATATTGCTTGCTCATTACAGCTGAGCGGATTATCTTCTTCACTTCTTCTTTGTTTCTAAGATCTTTCACTTGTCCAACCACCAGATCTGCAAATTAACATCAAATGGTAAAACTTGAAATAATTTAATCACAAAGTAAATGGAGGATTAATTCAAACCAGTCTCATTCTGTGAGATACTGACTGAAGATGGTCTTACTCTCATCCACTTGTAAAAATGAATTCAGTCTGATGATATATGTGGATTCAATACGCAAAAATATAGTGTAACTGTAGTAGCCATGTAAAGAAATTTAAAATTTTCTACTAAAGCCAAGTCCTTGTACCAGACAAGACTCAGTTTGTAGAAACAGCAAGTCATGATAATAGTTGCAAAATTTTAAAAAGGAAAAACATTTATTTTACATTACAAAAAAGTTAAAAATACAAAGGTTGCACAAAAATTCTCTCTCGTGTGCCTATTATGGTAGGATAATTTTTTGAGGTTACAAAAGGACTCCTCAGATAGAAGGAAAAGTGATACAATTTTTAGGAAAAAGACAGATTCAAAGATAAAAAGACTACAACACCCTTTAAAAATGGAAAACCTTTGAGGAAGTAAAAGAAATCAATTGCACAAGGCAGAAAATACAAAACACACCCATCTCTACTCTTAACAGAATACTCAAACAGGACGCCTCAGCTCAAAGGAGTTTTGCATTTTCAAGTTGTTTTCTCAAGGGCTTTTGAAATATTTTGCTGCCACGTTATCTAGAGAGTTCTTTCAGCTTAAATTCAAGAAAGTACAGAAAGGAATTTCAGTTCTGGGGGTACAATCTGCCTTGAATCTGCTTTCTTAGTGTTGACTTATGATCCCCTTCAGCTGGACCAGTCCTCTTGAAGCGTGGGTGCTTATAGTTTCTTCCTTGACCATTGTTTTCTTGTGAATGGTTCATTCTTTTTCGCTGCTAATCTGATCACAGCAGTCCATTTTATTGAAAAAAGGACTGTCATATCAGCTCAAGTTTTTACAAGGGCTTCAAAGAGATCATTCCTCATTGGTCAATATAGAATCCTTTCTCCAAGAATTAGAAAAATGAATCTGCAACAATTCAATAAATAATTTTGGCAGTCTATGGCTTGAGCCAAAAGCACCATAAAAAAAAAATGTAAGAAACCGTCAGACCTTCAGAAAAATACAATTCTCTCTCTCTCTCTCAAAAAAAAAAAAAAAAAAAAAAAAAAAAAAAAAAAAGTGTATAACCCCCACCAAAAACCCCAAACCTAGACGATCATACATTTAGAATTTTAACCTTTTCTAAAAATAAATTTTTTATACATGGAATATGCATAGATTTTAACATTACTTAACCATGGAATGATTGTTGGGACCAGAGAGATGGGACACTATCTCTAAAGTGGCCATTCTTTAGGTTTCTCTCAGTCACAATAGCAAGGATATATCAAGAATATGTGAAGAATTCTAGCTAGATATTAATGACGTGAAAACTGGGGTAATCGACAATGCCAAGATAACTACCTGAATAAAAGGGAGATACTGAATCAGATCACATGCCAAGTTAACACTGGAACCCATCAATTAATATACATAACCAGTGTTTAGGTGATGGATCCAGCCCATCAGATGGTGATTATTCTGTAACAGTTATAAATATTCTCTTGGAATTTACAAGGCCCAGAAGTGAAACTGAAGTTTTCTTTTTGATGTGTGACATACACAAATATTTGTGAAAACTGCTTGTATCCTTTTATGCTTGCCATGTTTTCTTGGTGAAGTTTTGGTTCCAGCAATATAACCACTCAACACAGGTGACACAAAATTGGTTCTAAGAACACTCAGCTAACTTTCAAGTGTTCCATTAGTCTCCACACTTGTGAACTCTAAACTCTACCCATTGTGTGTAGACAAAGGACAGGCTTCAGATCTTGCTAAATTCCCTGCAGCCACACCTGAGAAATATTAGTTATTTATTTCTTATAATCATGAACTAAGATGCTAGGATTCCTAGGCCTGAAACTCCAGTAGTTATAGGTTAACATTCCTTACACTTTTGAAATTTATTAAAATCATTGCTAATTTTTCTAAAAATGCCTAGAAAATCCACTAACAGATTATTTATTGCCAGCCAAGTGATGACTGATGAAGAAATGTGGACAGGAAGCATCTTCTCTAAAATCAATTGATGAATTGTGTTCTTTGAGAAGGCTGGCAAAATATTGTAGAATTGCTAATAGATTCAGACTTTATAAAATGGTAAATAAACAATTTCCTTTTAGTTGGTTTACGTTTTTTATTAATTTATTATAGGTTTATAAATTTATGTACATTGCCAGTTCAGTTACACAATTATTTACACCGTTTATTCTTCACCATGTATGAAGAAAATCTTTGATGACAAATCATTATAGTTAAAATACCTTTCAATAGATCAGCAAGTTGAATTTCAATCAAATAAAATCTGTTGGGGAATCCAACTATTATGTTCATCATTTCCATTGAATAATAATAATAATAAAGTAAAATAGAAAAAACCTTTCAGAAAACATGAACCCTTTCTTTGGAATTTTCTCATGTAAATATTACTTGAAAAACACACCCTTTATGACAAATTAAAATAGTTGATATATAAAACACTAGAAAGGTCATAGGTACAAATTAAAAATAAAATATAACTGGCATCAATATTAGAGGTACCCTTCATCCAAAACTGACATTTTTTTCTCTCTTTTCTCCCCACAAGTTATTTCATTCAACAGATCGGTAAGTTGAATTTCAATCAATAAATATCAGTTGTAAAATGTAAATAAAATCTACATTGTAAATGTTACATAAAAGAAAGTATAAATTCCATAATAGAGTTAGGTAAAAACATTTGTCATCTTTTAAAATATTTTAGCGATTTTTTTTAAGTGCTATACAACTGTATCAGTATTAGATGTACCTTTCACCTCAAATCACCCTACCCCACTCCTTTCATTCAACAGATCAGCAAGTTGAATTTCTGTCAATAAATATCAGGTGGGGAATCCAACTCAAATATTCATCATTTTTGTGGAACAAATTAAACACTTGTATAAAGCTACAAAAAGAACATTTTGATGTTTAAATATTCTGAACAATTTCAAAAACGCTAAAAGCAAAATATTTTTCAACATTCATTAAACATGCTTAGGATTAAAATTTAATGCAATGTTGCTTATAAAGATTAGAATCAATTTTTCATTGTCCTTGTATGAATCTGACAGGTTTGTTTAGCAATATATAATTTTGAAGAAAATACCTTACTGCAGTGAGCAGAAGCAAAAGATTTATATAATTATCAATTGATATTATATATATGAAAAAAAAAAAAAAAAAAAAATTTCCCAGTGATATCAATAAAACAAACATTACCAATGGAGTGAAGGTAGTATAAAATAATAGTGGTGTGAAGGGTGGGGTGAGAAAAAAAGTCCTATTTTGAAACTCCATTTTTTTTTTTGTGGGTACAAAAGTTAAACTTTGCCAAATTTTCCTTTATTTATTCATTACATTAGCTGCTTGTACATTGTTTATTCAATGTGTATAAAGAAAATCTTTGATGACAAATCATTATAGTTAAAATACCTTTCAATAGATCAGCAAGTTGAATTTCAATCAAATAAAATCTGTTGGGGAATAGTTATGAGCTATATAAATAAGATAGTTCAATGCAAAAAAACATGACAATTTCAGAAATAAACTAATGATTTTTCCAGATACAAGTCCTATAGCTGTGGGGAGAAGATGGATTAATACCTTTCTCAAGAATATTTGTGTGTAAGTGAATGTAACAAACACAACTGCAATTCAAACTTTACTCTTCAATTTCTAATTCTGAGCCACTATCCATTATACAACCTGTACATCTACCCAACTAGCCACAAACATACTTGAAAGATTTCATAAGAGATTTAAGTTTAAAAAAAGGTAAAAAAGTAAATATTTTTTTCTTTTCAGTAATGAAAGAATAAAACCAAAAGGCCAGGTCATACAAATATTAATTTAAAACAAAATCTACATTGTAAATGTTACATAAAGTATAAATTCTATAATGGAGTTAGGTAAAAACATTTGTCATCTTTTAAAATATTTCAGCAATTTTTTGTTAAGAGTTTTATAACTTTATCAGTATTAGATGTACCCATCACCTCAAATCAACCCCCTTCATTCAACAGATCAGCAAGTTGAATTTCTGTCAATAAATATCAGTTGGGGAATCCAACTAAAGTAGTCATCATTTCTGTTGAGCAAACTACAAAAAGAGCATTTTAATGTGTAAATATTCTGAAGGATTTCAAGAATGCTGTAACCAAAGAATTTTCCTTCAATGTCTTAATCATAGATATGCATATGATTAAAATTTAATGAAATTTTGCTTATAAAGATTAGAATCAATTTTCCATTGTACTTTTATGAATGCGACATATGCTTGTGTATATATATATATATATATATATATATATATATATATAAAAATGGGTGCATGGCCAAGAGTTTAGAACGTTCACTTTCTGACCATGAGACCAGAGTTTGAATCTCACCACAGTTGATTTGTCAAGGAGACTTCCCGACGTTATTGGTCTAGAGGGGGATGATTCCAGCGTGTGGCACCTTTGGAAAGTGCCTGAAAAGCATACTACAGGTTGACCCAAGCCTTGTGAGTGAAATTGGGTAGGCAGAACACTTAGGGGACTGTCAATAGCTGTGTTAGAATGAAGTCACAAGTCATTGTGACTGAGGTTTTGAGTGTGCTGGACATGTTCAGATTTTTGATCACACTAGATAACACTCTCTCCCAGAAAGTGTAACTAATGTCTGCTCAGTATAATTGCAGTTTCAACCACAGGTGAACTCTGGGGGTGTTGAACAAGCACAAATGTGCCTGAGCAAGCGCATGAATTAGGGATTGGCTAGCCACCCAAGTAGACTGGTATCCTTGAATATGAGTGGCCAGATATATATATATATATAGATATTTGAAGAAAATACCTTACTGCAATGAGGCTAAAGATTTATATAATTATCTATATATATATATATATATATATATATATATATATATATATATATATATATATATATATATGAAAAGAAAATTTCCACTGATATCAATAAAACAAACATTACCCATGGAGTGAAGGTAGTATAAAATAATAGTGGTGTCAAAGGTGGGTGGGGTGAGAGAAAAGTCCTTTTTGAAACTCCATTTTTTTTTTTTGTGGGTACAAAAGTTAAACTTTGCCAAATTTTCCTTTATTTATTCATTACATTAGCTGCTTGTACATTGCCAATTCAATTACACACAAAGCACACAACTATTTACATTGTTTATTCAATGTGTATAAAGAAAATCTTTGATGACAAATCATTATAGTTAAAATACCTTTCAATAGATCAGCAAGTTGAATTTCAATCAAATAAAATCTGTTGGGGAATCCAACTATTATGTTCATCATTTCCATTGAATAATAATATAAAAAGAAATGTTTCTAATAAATCTTTAATTATTTGCACATATAAATAGCATTTTCTTTTGAATTTTCTTATGTAAAAGAAAAGATATTACTTAATGAACACACCCTTAAAAACAAATTAAAATAGCTTAAGACTGATGAAATATTAGAAATATGTTTAAATTAAAAATAAAACATAACCAATATTAGTATTAGAAGTACACTTCACCCAAACTAGACCAATCTGTCTAGTTATTTCATTCAATAAATATCAGTTGGAGAATTCAACTCAAATAGTCATCTCTGTTGAATAAATTAAACACTTGTATCAAACTACAAAAAGAGCATGTTAATGTTTAAACGTCCTGAAGGCTTTCAAGAATGCTGTAACCAAAGAATCTTTCTTCAATTTTCTTTAATCTGAGATATGCTTAAAATTTAATGCAATGTTGCTTATAAAGATTAGAAACAAATTTTCTTTGTCCCTGTATGAATCATATATATATATATATATATATATATATATATATATATATAAGGAAATCTCTTACTGCAGTGAGTGGAGGTAAAAGATTTATGTAATTATCAAATATTGTATCTATGAAAAGAGAATTTCTCCAGAGGTATCAAAACTATCAACATCTGAAAGTTTACATTTTTATTAAATGATTATTTTCATTGAATATAAAAAAAAACGCTATTTCAAGCTTCAGTTTGAAATTTATAAACAGTGTAAGTGTCACTTATCCGATCGAGATGCTAAAAAGAGTTATTTTAGTAAGTGACAATAGCGAATTTCAATAGACATCAGTAAAACAAGGATCATTTTTGTTGCATGAATTTCCAAAGCAGGCAGAAATGCTGCAATATATTTGTTAAATGGTATCATTCTAACTTTAATTCATGTAATATATATATATATATATATATATATATATATATATATATATATATATATATATATATATATATATATATATATATATATAAACTTAGATATATCTTTAATATGGTTTTCTAAAGTCAGCACAATATTAAAATTGTTAAACAAAAATATTAAAGTCATAATGAATCTGTTAACAAGTTTTCCAGATTAAAGTAAAATTTTAGCTTATAGGAATTACTCTTGCCTTCAGAAGTAGTCAATATCGATGTTTGAAAAGGACAGAAAAAACAAAACAAACAAGCATTTGAAATTTTTTTTTCTTTAATAACATTATTTGTATCATGGTCTCACTGAGGGCCTTAGCTAATGTTGCATCTTTCTTTTAAGATTAACTAATGAACCTCTTGCATAATAGTTTACATTCTATTAAACAGAATAATGCAAAAAATTAGCTTGCATCCATTAAGATTTATCAATTCAAGAAACATTGTTTTTCAGGAAAAAAAAAAACAACCAAAAAAACAGAGTAAAATGGGGGTGGGTCAACAGCTTCAGTCTCAATACCAATATTTTGATTTAATCTGCAGAGTGTGCTTCACTTTCATTTCATTAAAAATTTTAAAGCAATGTCTGCTTCTATCAACCATTTCAAATCTTTATCAGTTTTGAGAATTCAATAACAATGGTCTGCAACTTTAACACAAAATGGAAATATAGAAAAAGAATCATTTCTTCAAAAGCCTAAATTAGAGATAGAAGAACTGGATTATAAAAATGATTCTGTAAAATACTTTTTAAATGATTACACTGGCTACTTTATTTTAAAACTGCATGTTAAAATTCAGTCAGAAGACAGTAAGCCCAATAAAACACTTATTTCTCTTAAATAAGAGTAAGTCAGTTAATTGTAATAAGAAAAGAAAAAGCAAAATAAAAACAATAACCATCATAGTTGTAATCACCAAAGAATAGAAAAATTGCAACCCACTTAAAAATAAAAATTACCTGGAATAATACACTTGACCCCAGTTTCATGAAGTTTTCAGTTGCTTAAATTCACCTTTTAATTTTTTGAAAATTACTTTTTCCTCAAGTAGTGGGTGTTTAAAGAGTATTTTTTATGGCTGCAATAATGCAAACAACAAAATATTCAAGCAAGAAATCTACAAGAAAAACAGATTTGTTTATTGTATCAGTATTGCACTCAAATATATTACTGATGTTGAGAATACAGTATATTAGAAAAAAAAAAATACCCTTTTTAAACAAATATGCTTGTCCTGCTTCTGATACCAAATATTAATTTTCAATGTCAAAAAGTGAAATTAAGGTACAAGTGTCATTTCTTTAAACATTGATCATTTTATGTAAAAAAAACAAAAAAAAACATGAAATAATATTACAAACTTCTAAAAGCTAAAAAATAATTTCAATGCCTGTAAATCAACATGCAACAGTGATATAAGGAGTTTTATTTGAAATATGCTTCTCCAGTTAAAAAGTAGGAAACAGAAAAAAATCCTTTGCATTCACTGTTGATTGCAAAACCAAGAATGAATCGACCACTTTGAAGAGACAAATGTATCAACTTTATTATAGTTAGACTAGTTTTGTTACCATATTCATTTCATTAAAAGAGGAAGAGAAGCTGTTATATAATTCAGTAGATCAGCAAATTGAATGTCACTCAATCCAAGTCAGAAGGGGAATCCAATTAAAGATTCATCATTTCTACTGACCAATTCATTGCCAAACAATCTGACAATTTTAATTTGTGCATTAAAAGCAAAAGCATTAAGAAATGTTGAGCAAGAATATCCAAACAATTTGGGAGAAAACTGATATTCTTTAGGAAACTAACTACAAAATGAATAAAGTACTGTGTTTGCTAGCATATAAGGCAACCAACAAACAATTTCAGCAGCTAAAAATTGTTGGATGCAACATTGAATTTTATTTATGTCCCCATTTAGCCCATGTCAAAAGTTTTGTTTTGCATATCCATAACAAGCCTATGTGACTAAAATATTTGTTTTTGCTTTTAAAAGTGACTGAAGCATTTTGTACTTACCAGGAAGAATTTCTTGTGCTTTAGAACAAGCAGATTCGTAGCCTGCAATGACTTCAGGAACAGACAAACCCTGTGGGAAAAAAAAAAAAAAGAAAAAAGAAAAGGAGACGTAAGAAAATAAAGAATTAACACATGCTTGTAGATTTGCCTAAATACCAAATTTTAAAACTATTAAGAAAAAAAGAAAAAAAAAAAAAAACTCACCATGCGAAGAAGTTCTTCAGCATGTTCAAGCAGAGCTCCAGCCAAAATCAAGACTGCATTGGTTCCATCTCCACATTCTTGCTCCTGCTGCTGGCTTGCCATAACCAGCATTTTTGCAGCTGGATGCTGAACCTGATGGGAATAAACATTGTAAAATTTGGAAAAATTTGTGGAAATATAAGTGAAAACTCAATTTGGGTTATCTGATTTTTTCATTTCCATAACTTTATACCAATATTTTCACACTATTTATATTCTAAAATTATACCTAGCACATTTTTTTTTCTAAACTAGGATAAATGCCTATAGAATTACATAGGTAAAATTCACATTAAACAAACTTTCTAATTTCTTCAGCTTAAGGTTCCAAAGCCAAAATAAGAATAAATACAAATATCACTAGTGCTTAGCATTAGCTGCCTTCTGATGTTTAAAAATTACTTGGCAACGTATGTAATTATATTAACTATTATGGGCATCAGAATAAAACAATTATAATAGCCTAATTGAACTTATAAAATTTAAACTGTAATTAAGAAAACATCATGTAAGAGAATGGGCAATTATATAGAGACTACAGTAGGCACCTCCATTATGTCACGTAAAAAAGCAGCATATCATGATGAAAAAAGTCTCATAGATCAACGAAAACAAAGTTTTGTCTCAATATGTTGTTATTAATTGAAAGCTAAAACATTAAATTTATTACTTACAGTAAGTAACATATTCTGGTGTCTTTCAGATAGAAATTATATAGATTGGAATGTCAAATACATGCTCGATTTTTGTTTAATTTTCATAAATTTTTAGAAATTTGTAAACAAAAACAAAATTTTGATTTTAAACTTCCTAAAATAAATTTATATATTTTTGACATGTTATTTGAGTAAATTTAGAAAATTTAAGTTAAATTAATCTGATATGAAACAAACAGTACTTACTTATAGCATAAAAATTTTTATCCAAACGTTTGACGATGTGTCTAAATTTATCAAAGAAATCGATTGTGTTGAGGTGATGACATTACTATGGATGATCAAAATTGACAATTTTTGCAAAGTAAGTGAACGCAGTTTTTCGTTTTTAACCAGTACTTTTTAAATATTAACGTTTTAATTTAGCAATTATGTAATATCTATTTTTTATTTCATACTTTCTTAATTAGATAATTGTTTAAAGTTTTTTATTAATTAGATAATTGTTTAAATTTTTTTAAGGATTATGTCATGTATACATTTCCATATGTAGAAATTATGAACGTTTTTTTCAATAAAATTTTTTTTTTAAATATTCGGGGACAAACGACTTATGTGCTTTTCAAATTTCAATTCGTAAATTTACTTTTACATTAATGCTATCATTGCATTACGTGCTTAAAAGCAATAAACAATTTTAAACGATTTTTGAAGTATTAAGAAGTTAATGAAAAAAAAATTTGTAAAAATACATTATTCATCGAAAATTTTTTATTTCTTCACAAAATAATGTCCTTAATAATGTATTTACAAAAACAGGTGAAAGCTTTTCTAATTAATGTCATACTTTTTTATTTTTTTATAATTCAGAGCAGATTTTCTATGAAATCAGTAACTGTTTTAAAAAACAAAAAAGAAACTGGTGATTTACTTTCTATAAAAACTCCCGTTTATAACTAATAAAACAAATCCCACACATAAAGATTTAATTTCTCGAAATTTCATGAAAATATGTAAGTGGGTGGAAACATGTTTAAAAAAAAAAAAAAAAAAAAAATTCAAATATAATTTCATTCATTTCTGAATAAGTCCTGAAAGTTTCACTAAAATCCGACAATTATTTGATTTTTGCAAGAATTTCATAAATTAACGTGTTTTCCTCGGGAAAATCGCAAAATAAAACCATTTTTTTTTCTCTTACTGCGCTGTTGTAAAAAAAAAAAAAAAAAAAAAATTCAACCAAAATTTTCTATGTGCTAGAGAGGAGTAAAAAATTTCAAAAAATAATTAAATACTTTGGTCTTTCCTCTTCATAAAAACAAACATATTGAGACAAAACTTTGTTTTCGTTGATTTATGGACCTTTTTTCATCGTGATATGCTGCTTTTTTTACGTGACCAAATGGAGGTACCTAGACTACAGGATATATCAGTTTAGGCTTTCATAAGGATTATGAGAGGTTATGAGAAGTGCTGAAATGTTCTCAGTCTGACCAAATAGACTTTTTAAAACCCTTTCTATAGGTCAATGACCTTGTATCATCATTTTTCTACACCAATATATCAGCACTTTTTCAAAGTTAAGATCCCATTGAACTTTTCAAAATGTGTAATAAATGTTTACTTACACAGAGTTCATTCAAAATAGTAGCTGCATCATTTGTAACAAACAATTTCTCAATATGGTTGATGATCATTTTATTCTGACCTGAATAAGAGCAAAAAAAAACAAAAAAAAAAAAAAACATAAGGATACAAAGTTCTTTTTACAATATACTAATATAAATGTCAATTATTTAAATTATATTAAAATTCCTTAAAAAGGAGCAATGGCGGACCAATAAATTTATAGGCCAACAGTTATTAAATTTTCACTAACGGTCACTATGTGATTAGTGATTTATTATTGTATTAACCCCTAGAACACTAACCATCAATCAAAGTTACATCACTTACTAACCATGGGTATATCATACCCGATTTTGAAAAAAATAAATAAAAAAATAAATAAATAAATAAATATAAATCTTTATTTGAAATATTTTATATGCAGGCATTTCAAACTGTACTTTGAGTTAACATTAATAGGAACTGAAAAACATTATTTAGGTAAGAAAATCAGGTACTGAAAATTGTAATTAAAAATAGGAAGATTTGTGCTGGGTACTATATACTCATGGTTAGTGTTCTAGGGTTAAATGCAACAAGGGAAAAAGATTATTTTTAAAAATATTTATATAAAATAAATGCTTTATTATTATTATTATTATTACTACACTTACTGACTTTTGATATACCCAGTGTTGAAATCTCCAACAATCTGATAGCTTGATCATAATAGTTATATATTCCCTTTATAAAGACTAAAACCAAGTTTTGACATACAAATGTTAAGCTTATGGGAAACAGAACTATGATTATCAAATATTAAGTCAATAAAAAAAAAAATTTTTTTTAAATTATCAAACTCTCAAAACAATTAAAAGTAATTATTTATAAGGAAAATTATAAATAAAAATATAGTTGTCAATGTAAATAAATACCCAACAATTATTTTTCTGAAAAATTTAAAAAAGTAAATTTATCAAATATCAAAGGATTCAGACTAACCTTTAAATCAAAACAACGCTGCTATAAATTGAACTAATATAGGATAGACACTATAAAGTACATTTCAGGACAGTTCATCAATAATAAACCACACAAATATTTTGGCACCTTTAAATGGAATAATGTTTTTTATACAATTTAAAAGTAATATTAAAAAAAACAAAAAAAAAAAAAAAAAAAAAAAAAAAAAAAAAAAAAAAAAAAAAAAAAAACAACTGTGACAACAATATGTATAAAGGAAAAGAAAATCATACCATGTGGTCCATAAGCAGACCTTGTTGTTTTAGCTATCTCCTTACAAGCATCAATGTTTCTATAGATGGCTTCTTCTAGGCCCATATAGTGCTACAAAAGAAAATTTAAAATTCAATATTGAAAAAGGGATGTAAAAAGACAAACTGATTACAAAATAATGTCAATTATGTAGTTAGAAATGAAAATATAATTTTAACATTTAAGAATAAAAACTTAATGGAAATATAAGAATTTGGATGCTATATTATGTATATATTTTTTTATACAAGTTAGAGCTGAAAAGAAAATTGTGTCTATCAACATTTAATAATTGTCAACGAAGTTGTTTCTATTCTGAACAGGACCATTTTCTTGAAATTAAAAAAAAAAAAAATGTTTGAGATATGTGTGTGTGAGAGAGAGATAAAGAGAGAGAAACACAAATTGTTATTCTATGAAGTAGCCTCTCAATAGACTACATAATATTCATTACTTTTTATCGTGAAATTCATTACTTTTAATAAGACTGTAAAATTCTTAAAATTAATGACTTTTGTCATTTCCATTTTTAAATGAAACCGAGATTTTCCCATGAAAATCATTATTTTAAAACTATGTAGTATTAATTATACAACAATATGAAGGTCTACTTTTGAGTTGTTAAGTCTATATCATTTGCAATTTTAACATTTTCAGTAAATACTCGAAGCTTAAACTAGATGACAGATTCCATCACTTAAATGAACTTACTGTTAATGTTTTAAAGAATTAAAGGCATATTGCCTTTAATTCTTTAAAACATTATCTGAAGAACATCAAGCCTTTTTAAGTGTGAAGCATTATACAAACTTCTGTATATATAAAGAATGAGCTGGGGCAAGTCAGAGTAAAAAGTAGAATATCTAATTTTCAAGAATCTGTGAAACTAGTAATGGTAAGAGGCACTGAGTAGATAAAGTCCACTTCCTTGCTCATTTCTTTCAAAAACTTGCAAATACTACAAAATGACATTCGTGTAATCATTTTATAACATTATAACTTATGGTTTAAATTTTCAAAGTTTGCTGTTTAAAAAAAGAGAGAAAAGCGTGTGTGTGTGTGGGGGGGGGAAGGGGGCAACATCATCCCTTTTTATTCCAAAGCTGTGATGTAATGCTAAGATGGTTAACACTTTCAGAGTGGATAATGGCTTTATCTGAATAACTAGGCAATTTTAATTATAGAAGCTCTCAACAAAACAATCCCTTATTTAGCAAAATTCACATTTTTATGCCGGTTTACAATTATCATGCTCATCTCTAGGAGACCATTCCACGAGCAGTACCTTTCTAACTCCTTAAAAAGGAAGAAATGCTAAGCTAAGTATTTTTTTTGTTTTATCCTACTTCTATGCATGCATGGAACTCTTCCTCTCAACTTTACTTTGTACCATATCTCATTTAAATGGGTGTAAATACCTGCATTTTTATGCAGGTTCACTATCATTATGTTCAGTTCCAGACTGAAATTAAAAAAAAGGAAGAGGGTCACAATTAATCACACTGACTCTTGAAACATCCCAAATGTAAAGTGTACCAAATGAGACTGATCAATTTTTGCTCCTATCACTTCTCTTTGTGTCAATTTGCACTCACCACACTAAGCATTTGAATTTAAATACCAACATTAAAAAAAGTATGCATCTTTCACCATTATTATGCTCAGCACCGCCAGTACCTCTTCCACACCAAGTAAAAGAGAGAGGGACAGTGGAGAATGCTGAGGGAAATGATCAATATTTTTGTACAGCCCTATGCACACGTGGCCTTGTGCCATGTTTTTTATTTGAGTGGGCGTGAGGATCATCACGATACAATTACATTATCTGATGTTGCAGTTTTACATACATATACAAAAATTTTGATTAGATATCATTAACAATCATAGCATCATTCTATCATCCGTTCCCCACTACCGAAATTTCAAGCTTTTGCTAAACATTAAAAATTTTAGCTGTTTCTTTGCTACAATTCATTTTAAATATGGCATTACTTAGATTGGTCCACTCATGAAAAATAGAGAAAATTTCTTTTGGAAATATTTTTGTAGCTTAACATTTTTAGAGCTTCCTTAGGCCGAGACACTTGTCAGAATCGAGTAATATTGATTAGTTATAGAATTAGATAGTTGGGGGGGGGTTTCACAATAGCGATAGAGTTCAAATTCGATATATTTCAACAAATATATCGATTTTATTTTACACTATCGTTATTTCAGTAATTTAAACAACTCCATTAACACTAACAGCGATATGTCTAAATCTCAAAAAATGAATAACAGCTAAGATTGCTTTTTTGGGTGGAGATAGTGGGTGATTCTTAAGGAATTATTCTCGATCCTTACTGGGTGCCACATACTAGTGACTTAGTATCGATGTCAGTAAAACACCATGCTGAATCTCTCGTCTAAATTACATCAGATCTTGTCTTTGGAAAATTGATTATTTACAGAGGGAAATCACTAACAGATCACCAAAAACTTTAAGAAATCAGATCGATTATGCTCGGTAAGAACGGTTAAAGTAAAGAATCCTTTTGTCAAAGAATAAACAATTTTTTTTTTTTTTTTTTTTTGCAAAATCGAAATTCAAGTTTTTAACGTTGTCGATCTGTGTAAAAAGAGACAACGCTTAAAGAAAAAAATGTCTATTTGAAATATTGTAACATTAAAAAGAAAAAAAATCAGTTCATAAATTTAGCAAATGTAATTCTTGAGCATTGATTTAAAAAAAAAAAAAAAAAAAAGAGTCTGATAAAAAATGTTTAAAATTAAATTTTGAGTAGTGTACATGGGAATGTAAGTTACAAAAAAAATCTCAAAACCGGTATAAAAAGCACATGGGTGACTGAGGCACAAAAAGAAAAAAAAATATCATTCGATTGTCATCAAGATATATCTATAATAGACTGGAAAAAAAGGAAAAAAATAACCCCGATTGTAAGTTAAAACTTTATGAATATGCTTCTTTATTTTCTGTATTATCCTATTGTTTTAAAAGAGCAAGCCAAAGAAAAGAGATTAGAAACATTCAATCAGGAAAAAAAAAAAATCAAATATTAGTTGAATCACTTTACAAGTTTTAAATAAGGAAGAGAAAGAAAAAAAAAAAAAACAATGAAACAACAGGGGCAAGAAGACCAAATTAATTAAAGAAATCATTTAATATTCAAATCAAAGTGATTTTCGTGCAGAATGTTCCAGATACGATTTTATGATTCACGTGCATAGAAAGAAACCTTTTTATGAAGACGATTTAAGCAAATTACAAGATCGCAAAAATTTAATTAAAAAAACAAACTTAATTCCTCATAAAGAATAATAATCATAAAAAATCTAGTTGAAAAAATTGTCTTACCCTAGCGCCTTCTTTTAACATAGAGGCGAAGCCGGGTGCTTTTGGTACATGCAGCGCCATGATTTCTTTCACACTGACTCTGCAGTTTCCTGATAATTTACCCACAATGCTTTGCGAATGGCAATTCGTGAATGTTCGACATCTGTTTACTTGTGAAGTGGTGACTTCAACATCTCAAATAATTAACATAGATGCTATCTAGACAAAATTGTTATTAATTTGGTGCCTATTTTTTTATATAAATATCTTAACTATATCCTTATAGTATTTAAAAATTATTTCGGAATGTTTCGTTATAGACACGATCCTGGAATATACGAGTTATCATAATGGCAATAATTTCAGTTGTATTTGCTATTTATCTTTTTTCTTATCTTTAATATTTTTGATAACATTTAAATTTAAGGATGCTTTCTTCCTGGTTATGTAGACAGTAACAATATAATTGAAACTATTTAAACAATTAAGCCTTAATTATTATTAGCATATGTAATAATTATAGCAATAAATATGACACCATAGATTTTTGAATTAGTTTATTAATAATTGCAATTATTTAGCATACTAGCAGTAATCGATTAAGTAAAACTTGATAAAATAAAGCTTTAATGAAATATTTTGAAAAAATTTGTGAATTTAGAGAAACGTTAGGAAATTTACTTTTAGCTGTCAAAGAGGATTTTGCCCAGATTTTTACCGGAAAGTACCGAATTTTGACGAAATGTAAGATGACCCGGAGTTTGACGAGAAATGCCGAGTAGAGTAGTTGCGAAAACGGAAATCCCCGAATGGAGAAAGGCACTGTTAAAGAATGGCTCTTTACGTCAAAATATCGTGCGAGAAAAGAAGGAAGGTACAGCTCTTATTCGCTTAATTTACTGGCTCCACACAGAGTGTGAGGAGTCCGTAAAAAGCCGGGAAATAGATAACGAAGCAGGATAGGGAGAAATAAAAAAAAACATTGTTCCGAAAAGATTTTAAACTTTTTAATCGACTGTTTTGTTTTGCAAAAAGGAACATCCAAAGTGTCATCTTTGGATCTTTGCTTTTTTTTTTTTTTTTTTATTTTTTTTTTTTTTGGTGGGAATAGATAAAAAAAAAAATTGGTTCTCTTTGGAATATGAAGAGACGAAATGGCGAAAGCGGCAAATTGCGGCGGCCCATGAAACGCAGCAAAATAACTGACAGTATTTACGGAAGGTAAGCCAGAATTTTTGGTTTGTTTCCCTTTCAATATGGCAGAAGAAGAAATACGGGAAACCGGCATAAATAAATATATATTTCTATGCATATAATATAAGACATACAAACAACGGTGTTCCAAAATGCTTTGCTTTATTTTATTACCTATTATTTGGAATGAGGATGGCAATTTTGGGACACACTCTATGGATGTCTGTCCCTGGTGTTTACATGTGCGTTATTGTTTCTCACTTTTTCTCTGCCTCTTCATAAAACACCTTAACTGTCTTTTAGATTTTATCTGAAGAGAAAAGATTTTGCTGTATGACACTTAAAAAAATTACTTATTTTAAAATTTCATTTTTAAACCGACGGTAAATCACTTAAAACGTAAAAAAAAATAAGGTTATTTTGTCTGCTGTGAAAAATCCGTTTTTTAAAATACATTTCACTACCGTATATTCTTAACTTTGAAAAGATATGATAAGCATTGATTTTGTTTTCACCCCCTTTTTTTAATCTAAAATTCGTAATATCTTTTAAAAAAAATTTTTCTGCAATTAGTCGGATGATCATTTTGTGTACAAAATAAATAATAAAATGTCCACGAATTTCCATAATTTTTTTCCGCTTTGCTCATCCATAAAACGGATTTTTAGTATTATTATTGATTGACATTGAGATTATTACTAATAAAACTAGACTTAACAAACCTATTTTATTAAATTTATTTAAGTACTCAATTGTAAAATATTAACGATTTTATAACTGATTTCCAAAAAAAATAAACAAATGGTATCATTATTTTCCTCAAGAGACCTGAACTTTCTTTCCTTTTTTTTTTTTTTTAACCTTCTGCAAAACTGGCGCAAAAATGAGAATTAAAAAAAAAAAACAACTGCAAAAAAAATGTTCCATTCACTAGACATTTTGCATTGTATTTGAATTTGACACTTTTTATTTTGTCTCGAAATATACGTTTATTTATCTTTTAGACAAAATATGTATCAAATTCTGAAGGCGGTAAAAAAAATCTTGTATGTTAAAAAATTAAAATCCCAAAGGATGTATTTTTTGAAAACTGGCATTTTGTTTTTATTCAATATTTTAACTTTAAGCCTGGTAGTTGTTGTGTTTAGCTAGAGCCTAAAACGGCTTTTGCTTTCTACTAAAAAAAACAAAAAAACAAGTTTTTTTTTTTTTAATATTTTACATGTAAAATTTATTTTTCTGTTAATCAGTTAAAAAATTTTGGAAGGTGGTTTTCATTCACGAAAAGAAAAATCCTGTAAGTTCTCTAATCAATCATAAAACAAGGAAATTTCTGTTTGTCAATGTTGAAGAATGCGTTGTTTTGAATATTTTAACAATAACTTTTAACTTATAACTTTATTAATTTTGAGTTTTTGATCTTTATTTTTCTGTGCAATTTAAGAAATGCTCAATTTTAAACAAATAATAGCAATATCATCAACTAATGTGAAAGTGTAAAATAATATTTAGTTTACACAATCGAATAAAAGTAAGCATCACTTGTAAATTACGTGCGTTTCCATTTACAATACTACGGATGACCACGAGGATCATAAACACTTTTTAAGTTTCAAATCCAAACAATAGCACATTTTTTTTTTTTTTACAATGTCTTTGTGCTTTTATAAGCTATTCATTCTAAAAATATATTCAACTGTAAATTTAAAATGCTACTTCTAGTTTTATACACTTATCTTGAATGAAGTATTTCTTTATGCTCCGACTAAAAAAAAAGTAAACATTGTTGTGTAGTGTAACTTAACTTCATATTAGTTTACTTTTACTTACATTTTTATTTGCCTTTGTTTTATGACGACGTTTCGGTCGCTCTGGTGTTTAGTTTGTCTTAATTTGGTGCATCATTTCTAAATGTTAATTTTGAACAAACTACACTACAGTTGCTGTCTCTTGTTGGAATTATGAAAGTAAATTAAAAAAAAACGAAACGCTTTTTCGTTTTTTGTTAATTTAGAAGTAACTCCTTATTACCATTTTTAAGTTCTTCAGTTTGGTTTTTTTGTCTTTCTTATTCGTCACGAAAGAAAATCTATTACAATAGATAGAAAAAGGAAGTCTGACTTTGTCAACCTTAATGAAGTTTGCTCAATGAAAAAGGGAAAGCAGTATCTGTATATTGAAATTAATTTTTATCTTGTTTTGTCTTGTTAAATTTGTCCTAAGTTTTAAAACATTGATTTTTTTTTTTTTATTTTTTGTCGTCAGCTTTTGTTTTTACTGTTGAAAGTTTTACGCGATTGTAAAAGTTACTTAAAAAATAAGTGCATTTTAAAATTTTCACTTACTGGAAAGTGGAAACTATTCCATACTAAATTTGTTTATATTTCCCTATTTGATTAAAATAAAAATTCTTGGACATAGTTACTTTTTTTTTTTTTAGTTGATTTTATTTTTATTAACATTTCAAATGGTTTGTACTGTACAATACATTATTACATAAAAAAAACAAACTGGTTTCTCCTTTTGGATATAAACTTCAACGGAACTCCTGGGCATGTTAGAGAGATTTGTTGATGTCCATTATAGCACAAGAAGAATGTTAATTAGTTTATTATGCGACATGGTGAATGAAAAATAAATGCTTTTTCACTCCACGTTTTCTTGGTATTGAGTAAAAGTAAATTATGAGTCTGGATTTCTGAAAATCTCGCACAAAAGTAGTTAGAGTACCATGTTGCACAAAAAAAAAAAAACTGTTTGTTCATCTGTCCATTCTCGGAAAAGTAAAGTTTAATTTTATTCTTTCACTTTTGAAGAAATGACAAAAATTTCTTGAGTCTCCACTAAAAATAAAGTTGGGCTTCCGCTTCTTGTACCTGACGCAAGAATTTGGAAACGAACCTACATTTATTTTATAACGTTTGAAATTTGTTAGGCACAAATGTTGAATTAAGTTTCATTAATCTACGGAAAAATAGATAACTATTACATTTCGAATGCATGACTTAAAAAAAACAAAAAAACTCTTATAAGTCTTCAAAGTTTTGTTCGAGGTTTACGTCCAATGTAAGGGAGACAAATCGGTTTTTGGCATCTAAAAAAGATATCGTTTGAAACGCTAAACCCGAAATATATTTACTGTCTATAACGCTAAACTTAAAAAAAATGTTCTCTTCGTTTTCTCAAATATGTGTACAACCTGCATTATTGTCTTTTTACATTTTGTAGTTTTTTGTTCTTTTTTAAAGAAATTTTTTTCAGAATATTTTTTTTTAACATAAACATCGCACGCATTTTCCCCTGCGTAATCAAGAATACCTAAATAGCTTTATTTTTGCAATATTTCTTCAATGCTCGCGACATGCATCGAGGAAAGAAAAACAATTCCTGCTGCTAGACAATTTACTTTCATTCCTTACTTCCTTTTTTTTTTTTTTTTTTTTTTTTTTTTTTTTGGGGAAGGAGATACTGCTTAGTTTAGTCTGGCTTGGGTTTTCTTTTCCTGTAGGTGTTGAAAGGATAATAATGCCGCCGCATGTAAAACTAAAAGTAGCTGCTGTATCTAAGGACAAGAAGGCAAATGACTACAACAACAATACCTTCGTCTGCCTGTCTGCCTCGTTCAGGGAAGGCAACGACGTTTGTTATGGTACTAGCTGAGATGTGTGTCAAGAGAAAAGGGAGAGTAAATAAATAATATTGCTGTCACTTTGTCAAAATCAAGCACATTGTCTTAGGAGGCAGGATGAGAAAAACGATGTTTTGTTTTCAAATAGAAAAAAAAATTGGCTTTTTTTTTTTTTTTTTTTTTTAGTAGGTAAGGAACAAAAATAGATGGAGATTGAAAAATTCTTATAAAATTCGTTTCTTTTTGAAAAAATTTTGAATATAATTTTTTTTTTTTTTCAAAGTATGCGGATATTTTTCTATTGAGTTTAGTACGTTTTTAAAACTTTTTCACAAGATATTGTTTTTCAAAGTTCAAAGACCTTCCCTTAACTCATTTACCCCCAAAATACTTTGGTTGACAAGTCATTTGTTAGCATTGCCATTTAAGTGAAACTAAAACGCTAAATAAAGTTTTAAATAAATTGAGAAGTGTAAAAGATTTTTGTGACTGTGTGGCACGGGTTTTTTTTTTTTTTTTTTTTTTTTTTTTCCCCTTTCTTCAGGTTTGTGTCTCTGAAGTACTTGATGGCGTTGAGGGTGCCCTTGGGTAGAATTTGGGCAGTTGAAGTAAAATTAGCTTTTTAAATCACTGATGTTAAGTTAAATGTAGCTCGTTTCTTTTTTTTTTTTTTCTTTTTAAAACATCATTTCTAGAACAATGCAATTTTTGTGTCTCAAACAAAAAACTCTTTTTGTTGTCCATCAAATTATACAGGATGTCAAAAATCCTCCTTAAAGTTATCATATAATACACTTAACAGTTTTTTCACCATTGACTGTTGGTAAAGAACTTATCCCCCCCACCTAACACATGTAACATCGATGAGCCTCAGCTTTGTGTGTGTGTGAATTATAATTTTTATTCCCTGAGCAGTGGTAAAACCCATAATCATTTCTGCTTATATTTCAATTTCAAATATTGATCAGTTTAAATGATAAAACTCAATAATTCTAAAAATCCAATAAAGAATTATTCATTTAATATTGAAATAAAAAAAAAAAAGTTATTCTACCTCTATTTTTGGTTTGTTTAAATTGGGCTTTCTTTAAATAATTTGTAAGATCTAAAAATCTTTCTGAAATGTCAATTTATTTAATAATTAAGGTTTGGATAATTAACTTTCTCTTTCTTGATAGAAAGGACCTGATGACCATTTTTTTATCATTACCACATAATGTGTAAGTTCATTATTTTGATAAAGAATTTTTTTAACATCTGTTTTTTGTTTGTACCTCAGCTATGTTGCAGTTGATTTTTTTTTCCTAGAGCAACTTTTAAAGTTATTAATATATATATATATGTATGTATGTACAGTATTCATGTCTTTGTAGTAAGGGAGAACAAGATGTTCCTGAATTTCTATAGAAGGCATGCTGTTTGAATCTCATCTAAATTAACTAATGAGTATTCGTTTAAGAAGGTTGCAGTTATTGAATCTGATATGTTAATTTACTCCTATATTCCTGCACGAGATCGCTAAAAAAAGAGCATAGCATGATGAAAAAGACGCCCAACTTGACGGAAACAATTTTATCGTCTAAATGTTTGTTATTATTAAGAGGAAAGATCAAAGTGTTTTCGGGGTATTTTTTTTACATTTTTTAATCGTTCCTAGCACGTCTGAAATTTTCGTTAAAAATCTTGTTTATTTTTTTGGGGGGGGGGTAGAGCAAAATTGACTATTTTCCATTTTATAAAAAAAATTGAAAATCTCCCTTTGAAATTCTTTTCAATATCAATTATCATTTTTTTAAAACTTATTTTAAGAAAATCAGAAATTATAACGTTTATTTAAAATATTTTGAACCAAGCTTAAGATGTAATTTGAAAATAAAGCAGGTCATAAACTTTCGCATCACTTGACAGGTTATGAATGACATATTGACGGATTCCGTGAGGATAATTTGTTCTATGGAAGGAGAAAAGTGAAATTATTTACCTCATTATTTTTAAGGAAAACTTTCAGTGCTCTAATTTTTTTTTTTTTTTTGTACTTAGCTTTCACCTTTACGTTTAGGATGCTTTATGAAAAATATATTATAAAGAAATTAAAATAACTGTTAAGAGTGAGATTAAATTTCATATTTCATAAAAAAGTTATCTAATTAATTTATATCTTATGAAATTTTATCAGAACTGTACATAAAATACTATAATTTTATGTACATTTATTACATTTTACTGTGTTATTTGTATTTCCATTCATTTTATTATTAATTTTGATATTTCATTTATGAAAAAATGTCATAACTGAGATTAATATAAAAATAAGATCATATAAATTTCATAAGGTGATACTGATACTTGTAGGTACCCTTCTCAGTTGAAATTGAAAAATCAAATTAACTTCTCCACATGTGTTTCGCAAAAGTAAAGGCCTTAACAGTGGAGAACAATACAACTTAATTGTATTCTGGTTGGTCTTCCGTAGTTTATAATTACAGCCTGATTATAAATACAAAATTACATTTCTTAATTACTCCGGATCTTCTGATTAGTCAAAATGATACAATTTACAATGCACTAAAAAAAAGATCTATCTCATAAGGAGACTTTGGAAACCCAGTGCGGCTTTTAACTAATTTTATATTTTAACAACTTAAATGTAAAAATTTATTATAATTAAAAAAAATAACAAATAATTGTTTAAAAAATTCATTTTTCATCAAAAAAATTCTTTGCTTTCAGAAAATATTGTCCATATTCGTAAAAACAACTAAAAGCAAATAAAAGCATTTGAAATTAAATATCTTTGTTTTATTGAGTTTTGTATGTTACAATTCAGAGCTGATTTTCAGGTACTGCGGATCCAATTAGAAAAAAAAAAAACATGATTTGCATTCCTCAAAGCCTTGTGCTTTTAACTATTGTAATCACTAAACCTGACGCAATCGAATTTCTAGTGTTTCCATAAAATTACTTATGGGTGGGTGTAATAAATATAAAAAAAATATATTTCTGCCATGACTTTAATAAAAAAAAAAAAAAACAATTTCGATCATCTGTGAATAGTTTCTGAAAGTTTCATTAACATCCGACAATTATTTTTATTTTTTCAAGATTTTCCAAATTAATGTGTGTCAAAAAAAAAAACGTGCTAAAAATTGTCTGTTATTTTACTAGTTCTGGTGATACAAAGAGAAACAAGTTTTTCTTTTTTTTTTTAATCAAAATTTACAATGTTCTAAAAAGGAAAAATTTTTTAAAAATATTAAAATAAACTTTGATCTTTCCTCTTAATAATAATATAAACATTTAGACGATAAAATTTTGTTTTCGTCAAATTTGGCGTCTCTTTTCATCATGCTATGCTCTTTTTTTTTTTTTCTTAGGTACCTCCATGGGATCGCTAAGTAGAATGTTGCCATCTTGGAATACACATGTTTTAGGTATATGTAAATAAACACTCTAGAATTGTGCAGTTTTTAATTGCTTCTAAGCTAGTATCTAATATATAACACTTAATTTTGTCTGCTTAACAACTGAAAATTAATTAAATTACAATGTAGTTTTGTATGTGTGTAAATATTGCATAAAGCTGCAACATCAGATAAATATTTTTTATTGGTATTTATTTGCTTGAGCAGAATGTAGTACAAGGATGTATTTAGAGTGAGTATCAGACATGTTCATGGGATTGGTAACAAAGTTACTTGATACTTTCCTATTGAGATGCATCCGGGATTGATCCTGATCCTCTTCTTTTCTTAAGTGTTATCTGTAGGGAATGGTCTCTGGTCCTAAGCATAATGCAATTTTATCATTTTATATCCAGTAGCATGTGTCATATCTTTTCCAACTTTTTACTTAATGGTTGCATATTCAGGTTTTAAAGATCAAATTTAAAAAAAATAACTTTTGTTGTTTGTTTCCAGTTTGGTCTTTTGTGGTCTTTATTAATAAATGAATATTTTGCTGATCGCTTTTATAATTGATTTGTTTTTTTTTTTCCCTAAAAGTAGTAACCTTTTTAATATTGAGATCACAGTTTGCAAGTAAAGGAAAGTAAAAAATATTCACGTTTTTTGATAGTATATATTGAAAAAAAAAATCGATTACCCTACTGTATATGTTATGACTACTAAAATGTCTATTCCTATTGAACTGCTTTAATTACAATAATTTCACTGGTGACATTTTGACATGTGTAAATCTGTCAATGAAATGAAGAAAAGCAAAGAAAAAAACAACCTGGCCTGTACAATGTCAAGTGTCATTGTTAGTAATTAATAAATAAAAATTTGTAAAATATTTTATTTTAATAGTTAATTGTAACCCATAAGTTTTGTCTTAACATCCATGAAAATATTCAGTTGTGTAAAACTAAATAGATGTCTCATGGATGATTATTTGGCAGATATTATGGACAATTAATTTGCTGAAAAATGATGAATGTAGCAAATTTGAATAAATTTTATTTAAAAATTGTTAATTATTAGACAACTGGTCATAAATATAGCTGAGATTTATCTGCTCCCCACAAAAAATATGGCTAAAAATATCCTCCAGGTCTAATGTTTAAATTCTATCAGTACATTATTTCACTAAAGTTTTCTATTTTTCTTTTCTCTCTCTCTCTCAATACTCCCTGCTGAAACTTTAAGGATCTTGTAACGCATGGTCATCTGTAATCTTTGCAGCTAGAACTTCAGTATTACAGTAGAGAGGTAATTGTTGAAAAGAAATTGATCAACATTAAATTATCCATCAGTTGGAGGAAATTTCTTGATTTTAAAAATAGGGTTGTCATATAACGTTTTGCTCTATAAATTTAATTTCTTTTCTTTTTTGTTTTTTACATGAGTGTGAAGGGAGATATTCAAGAGCTTTAAACGTTTTTGTATTCAGTAGCACTAGAATATCACTGCCACTGTTTTCATTACTGTAATAACTTGGTGAGTACAGGAATAAGATAATTGTTGGTCTACAAGCCTAAAAGATAAATGTTGATAGGTTTCAAATATTGATATTACCTTAATGTACTTACTTAAACCTGTTTTTTTAAGCAGAAAAAAACTTCAGTGTTGATACTTTGTTGGAATTATCCTTTTCATTGGTTTTATTTTTCTAGTCACTCTAATTTTTTAGTTCAGCTGCCAAAAGAATTACATTTTGAAAGGGAACTAGCAGGAATAAGAATCAACTAAAATACTTAATACATTTTAATCAATAGATTATGAATAGACTTAATATAAAACACCAGATTTGTTGGGATAGGGGTGAAGAATTCAAATCCTAAGGTTTTTGTTTCAAGACATGGAAGAAAAAATAAAATAAAATTAAGGCATAGAGATGAGTAAGTGGCTTTGAATAAGTACAGTAAGTTAGTTGAGTCATAAAAGCAAGAGGATAAATGCTACTGAAATGTAAATAGAAGATGGATTTTAAGAAAAAGAAGCTCCTTGCATTTGCTACTGAATCTTTTGTGCTCTTGCTGCAAGGAATTTTTTTTTCTCTTTGACATGTGCCATTATAGGTACATGTATTTCCTAAATGTCTGCCATAGATTAGTTGGCTTCTGACTGGAAGGTAAGGGAGCATAAACTATATAATTTGAAGCAACTTTCCTATTTCTAATTTAAAACATTTTAGCTTTCATCTCTGACTACTTTATTATTACTAAATCTTTGCAACATAGGAAAAAGGGGTTTAGGTCTTATGCTAAGAAAAAAAATCTGTTAAAGAAATTTAAGAAAATAATAAAAAGATTAGTTGAATTTTTCAAAATAAATTACTGTATTAATGCTGATAGATTATTTTTTTAATTTATAAAAATAGTCTTGATGCATGAATTTACTTTTATTTACATGTTTCATTTGAAGTGTTCAATTGAATTGATAGATGTCTTCCTTTATACATTCTTAATTATTATAAAGACATACTTTTTGTACACAAAGTTGGTGAGATTGACATCAGACAACAGTTTTTTTTTTTTTTTTTTTTTTTTTTGTGGAAAGCAAAACTAAATTTCTTTAAAGGAAATCTATATTTGAACAAAGGATTTCTTTTTGCTGTCTAACCTATGAACTGCACAACCAATTTAGATGTGAATAATAATGGTTTCTAGTGAATTGTATAAAAATCATATCTGACTTTTGTTGCTATAGCAATTTCTTACATTTTGTGTAAAGTCTAATTTAATTTTTTTTTTTTTTTTTTTTTAAATCCAAAGATAGATTGAATTTTCTTCAATATAATGCTTCTCTTTGAAATATTGATAATGATCTTTCCTAATTTCTTTTTCTATGAAACCACATTTTTTTGTTTGTCTTTTATTTTTAAAGATTCCCAAAATAGAACTTTATATCTAAGCATATTGTTATTGAATTTGTTTTTAAAAATTATTAACCTCAAAGATATTAAGAACAAAAATGTTAAGTCTTTTTCTATTCTTTGTTATATGCTGTTTTCTTTAACTTTAGCTTAGTGTGAGACTATTAGACTGTATATTGTTCAGATTTTTTTTTGTTTTTCTTATGCCATATCCTTTTAGGACATAGACAATTATGGTTCTCTAGATTACTTTTCTTTATATGTAAAATACCACACTTTTATGGGAAAGATGGAGAGGTTTCACGTCATCTCTGATCTTGAATTGTAAATTTAAGTCATCTTTCATTTATGTTTTGAATAAGATGTTAGTGAGGGAAAAGCACCATAAAAAAGAGGTTTCAGGAAGACAGAAAATGTTGATTGACTTCCTTTTAAGACAGTTTTTTTTTTTTTTTTCTTTTTCATCAGTATAAATATTGAGTTTGGAACTGATGATACTAGGAAGGTCATTGATGAAAATAAAAAAAAAATGGTGTGGTTCCAAGGACAGACACATGGGAAACCCCTACATTAACGTGAAATGATCTAGGAGTGGCTGTTCAACACTCATTACGTGATTTAAGAAAGATTGGATCAAGTCAAATATTCAGCCAGACACTGTAGTCTGTCAGCATGCTAAACCTTGTGAAACACCTTTGAGATATCCAAAGTCACAACCTGAGCTTTGCCATTCATATCTAAAGCTTGATAGACAAAGTCAGTAATAATCATTAACATGTCTGTAGTTGACCTAGAGAAATGAAAGCCATGTTGTTTATCTGAAAAAAGCCATACACAGTGAGGTGTTTAGTTGATTAGAGCCTCTAGTATTTTGCCAAAATGAGGTAAAAGACTATTTACATTGTTCAAAATGTTGGCCTCATCTTTATTGCCATATTCACAACATTTAGGCCATTGTATGCTCTGGCCTTCTTCAGGTGATTGGAATTTCAAACTGAACACTTTTTGTCCACTAGGGTAGATTGTTCTAGTTCCATGTGCCATGCCTCTTCCGGATATGTTATCTCCCTTTAACTCAACACTCCAAGTTTTTGTTCACCACTGCAATAGCCAGGTATTGAAGTCACTGTGTCCAACCAATGCTTTTATCCACTGGCTGGGCCATGTCTCTTTGAGGACATCTGTATATGACTTTTTGGGACTTGTAAACTTAATATCTCAATCATTTTTTTTACCAGAGCTCATATTTTTATTTTGTTGTTATTGCTTTTCTCTAACACTCTGTATTACTGGTTCCCATATTGTATTCATTTCTATGCTTGCCGGCTTAGATTTTTGTGGCCTAGCAAATGTGCTGATCTTTACATTATTGTATTTTCCAGTGATGTTCTCTGTCTATTATTCCAACCTCATCTCACAGGGGGGCAGTGATCTCCCTTTTTTCTCTATATATGGTCAGCTATGCCTGATTTTTCTATTTCCCCCTCATGTTACAGCTTTATGATGTTCTTGCAGTCTTACCTTAAGATGAGCCTATTTCCCCTTTATATTTCTTACCACAGCTGCAAGGTATGCTATACACACAGTCCTTACTTATGTTCTCTTCTAAGGTGTGTGGGGGGTCTTACTTGGAAGAGGTGTCTGAAGTGTCAAACCACTTTTGAAGGTTGTCCTGATATATAGACCACTGATCTTTTGTATTTTTTCCTATAATCCCTTCAAATAGGGTAGGTAGACTGAAGTGTTAGTATCCTCTTGTACCCTTCTATCCCAGTTTGTTGGAGCTGCTGCCATGAACCCAGAGTAGTTATGTTGTAGGTTACCCAAAGAGTTGTGAGTTCAATACCTGGCTACTGCAGTGCTCAAAAAAAAAAACTGGAGAGTTAGAGATAACTGAGACATCTGGAAGAGGCATGACACACGGAACTAGAACAGTTTACCCCAGTGGATGGAATAAAGGATTCAGTTAGAAATTATAATCACCTAAAGAAAGCCAGAGTGTACAACAGGTGAAACAATGTAAATAATTGCAAAATACCTCATCTCAGAAATATAGATATTGAGATAAAAGGCTAATAGGATAATTTGAAGTATCAGAAAGTTTGCCAGAGTTCTTAAAGACACAAACTAGAGTATTTACAACAAGCTGAAAAGCAAGAAGCAGCAAGTCATTTGTTCTAGATTTTGGAGAGAACAGGAACTTGTTCAGACGCACATTTCCTTGGTACAATTGCAGGGATACTGTCAAATCTGCATGCCTTGTTGGGATCTAGTTTGGTAATGGCAGCAGAAATCATGGACAGTTACGTGCATATCAATCAGTAAATATTCTGTTCTAGATAGAAAATCAGACAAAGATACTCTAGATGAGTTGGAAGTGTAATTGGAAAATAATTTACAAGCAAAGCATTCTGCTTTATCAGCAATACATGACACTACTTCAAACTAATTGAAGAGAAGAGGGATTGAAGATTTACCCTTCTTTTAATATATTCTTTCACAGCCAACAGTAATCATAAATGTTTAAAATGTCCTATAGATAATCTTTAATTTTTACATCCACTTTCAAGTGTTAGAAGTATACAAGTCGTCTATTTACTTCACTCAACAATACCTTCTTCTGAAGATTTCTTCACTATTGAACAACAATAGCCTGCAATTTAAATATTGAGATGGTTGACATAATTTTGGCTTTATTATTTTTGGTTGTAAGTTAATTTTGCAGGTTCAACCTTATATTCTTTCTGAATATTTTCTATCCTTAGTCATGAAAGAACCAAAGATTTGCATGAGGATATGTTGCGTTTGCAATAAAATTATTCAAATTAGTTTTGAATATTAAAAACTACTGCCATGAAAAATTGTATTTTTATACATCATGATATAAAAGGAGTTAAAATTTATAAATTGTTTGTGTGTGTATATATATATATATATATATATATATATATAAATATATATATAAATGGATCAAAGTTTTCAAAACCATAGCATGACCGATTTCTATTGAGTGATAGTATATGCAAGTATGGACAATTTTTACATCCACTTGAATTAAATCTCACTGATTTTGTACAAAAATCAGTTGTAACTGAATATTGATAGTGACAAACAATTTAATATTTATCTGCATATCTCATCTAAGTGTAAATTTGTAAGTATATATAGCTGTCTTTATTTCTTCTTTGGGGCATGAATTATTCTTTGGATTTGAAATCCCTCAATTCTCTGTTTTGAAGAACATTTGGTTAAGGAAACAGTAACTAAGATAAGTTATCTTAGGTACTGTTTCTTCCCATGTATATAATAATGGCATGAGGATTGATTTCTTCAAATGGTCAAAGTTTTATGGCAGTGCATGTCCATTTGAAGAAATCAAACTTTATGCTTTTATTATGTATATGTTGTAAAATTGCTCTGCTTCCAGATGTTAAACCTGGAATAGAATAGCCTGGTGAAAGTATTTGTGAAAAGACTATAAATAAGAAAAGCTTGCACTTCTTCATAAAAATGAACACTATGACTGTCTACAAAATTATTAGTTGATGTAGTAAGATTCACTTCTGTATTCACATAAGTGAATTAAATTTTTCTCTTTCTGTCTTGAAACCAAATATTCTCTGCAAGCAAATAAATGTTTTATTTACATATCAAATATTTTTTTTAACCATTTATTTCAATTTGTATTGTGCAAGAGTTTATTTTAAATGTACATATATTAATGTATTAGGACCAATTACATATTTGAAGTTATATAGTTTTATATTGTTTAATAAAAGGACCATTCTAACCATCACTAATCTGTTCATATTAGTTTTAGTTTATTTGCTGATAGCAATAATGTGAAATAGAACTTTCCACATATACATATCCTGTAAGTATACTTCATCAGAGAATGTGAATCTGGAAGAGTTAGAGTAGGTACCTCCACGAGATCGCTAAAAAAAGAGTATAGCATGATGAAAAAGACGCCAAACTTGACGAAAACAAAATTTTATCGTGTAAATGTTTGTTATTATTAAGAGGAAAGATCAAAGTATTTTTGTATTTTTTTCCATTTTTTTAATCGTTCCTAGCACGTCCGAAATTTTCGTTAAAAATCTATTTTTTTTTTTTTGAGTCAGCAAAATTGACCATTTTTTTCCATTTTAAAAAAAAAAAAAAAAAAAAAATGGAAATCTCACTTTGAAATTCTTTTAAATATCAATTATCATTTTTTTCAAAACTTATTTTAAGAAAATCAGAAATTATAATGTTTATTTAAAATATTTTGAACCAAACTTAATTTAGCTTTTGTGCCAAAAAGATGTAATTTGAAAATAAAACAAAGCAGGTCATAAACTTTCGCATCTCTTGACAGGTGATGAATGACATATTTACGAATTCCATGAGCCTAATTTGTTCTACGGAAGGAGAAAAGTGAAATAATTTACATTTACATGAACAAATTATTTACCCCGTTATTTTTAACGAAAACTTTCAGCGGTCTAATTTTCTTTTTTTTTTTTTTTGTACTTAGCTTTCACCTTTACGTTTATGATGCTTTATGGGAAATATATTGTAAAGAAATTAAAATAAAACTTAAGAGTGACATTAAATTTCATATTTCTCAAGAAAGGTATCTAATTAATTTATAGGTACCTTTCTTATGAAATTTTATCAGAACTGTACATAAAATACTATAATTTTATGTACATTTATTACATTTTACTGTGTTATTTGTATTTCCATTCATTTTATTAGTAATTTTGATATTTCATTTATGAAAAAATGTCATAACTGAGATTAATATAAAAATAAGATCATATAAATTTCATAAGGTGATACTGATACTTGTAGGTACCCTTCTCAGTTGAAATTGAAAAATCAAATTAACTTCTCCACATGTTTCGCAAAAGTAAAGGCCTTAACAGCGGAGAACAATGCTTAACTCAAATGACACAATTTAATTATATTCTGGTTGGTCTTTCGTACTTTATAATTACAGCCTGGTTATAAGCACAAAATTACATTTCTTAATTACTGCGGATCTTCTGATTAGTCAAAATGATACAATTTACAACACACTAAAAGATCTATCTCATAAGGACACTTAGGGAAGCCGATGCGGCTTTTAACTAATTTTATAATATTCTAACAACTTAAATGTAAAATCTATTTTAATTAAAGAAATAACAAATAATTCTATTAAAAATTCATTTTTCATCAAATAAATTTTTTTGCTTTCAGAAAATATTGTCCATATTCATAAAAACAACTAAAAGCAAATAAAAGCATTTGAAATTAAATATCTTTGTTTTATTGAGTTTTGTATGTTACAATTCTGAGCTGATTTTCAGGTACTGTGGATCCAATTAAAAAAACCAAAAAAACATGATATGCATTCCTCAATGCCTTGTGCTTTTAATTATTGTAATCACTAAACCAGATGCGATCAAATTTCTAGCGTTTTCATAAAATTAGTTATGGGGGGATCTAATAAATATTTAAAAAATATTTCTACCATGACTTTAATAAAAAAAAAAAAAAACATTTATAATAATTTCGATCATCTGTGAATAGGTTCTGAAAGTTTCATTAACATCCGACAATTATTTCTATTTTTGCACGATTTTTCAAATTGTGTGTCATACCAAAAAAAAACATGCTAAAAATTGTCTGTTATTTACTAGTTCTGCTGATACAAATAGACAAAGCTTTTTTTAATCAAAATTTAGAATGTTCTAAAAAGAAGGAAAACGTTTGAAAAATAATTAAAAAAAAAACTTTGGTCTTTCCTCTTAATAACATAAGCATTTAGACAAAATTTTGTTTTTGGCAAGGTTGGCGTCTTTTTCATCAAGCTATGCTCTTTTTTTAGCGATTTCGTGGAGGTACCTAAGTTAGGTGCGAATTTATGGAGTTTTTTTTTTTTTTTAAATTTGAAGAATGAGGTTCAACAATTAACACAAACCGAGCTTCTGGAACTGATGTTGATCTGTTCAAATCTCTCTATTCTATCTTTTAATTATGCTGTAGAAAATTTTCAGTGAATGTGTTAAATTTGTGCTCCTTGTTATAACTTATTGTTAATAAGTATTAACTGACTTATTATGTAAATGTAAAATCCATTATATCATTATAGTGGGACTTGCTTTAAATAATACAACTATTTGAAAATTTCTATACCTTTGCCTTTTATCATAAATGATAATGCTAAAGTCAAGTGAAAGTTTCTCTCTCACACACACACACTTTGTGTAACACTATATTGGTTTTTGGTGTATCACTTTAGTAAGACATTTGCAAACTTGATATGGGAAATGACTATTTATACTGTAGGACTTTATGAACCTCAAAGGAATTGTCAAAAGGAAAAAACTTCACAATGAATAATTAGTAATCTGCATCAACTTGATTTTTGTATAATTTGAATCTGATCACAGGCTGTTGTCTCTTTAAAAAAAAAAAAAAAAACATACTATTCTTCATGTGGTTATATTGTTTTGACATGCCTGAAATAGTAATCATAGGCATAGTCAATATGCATGCTTAATATCTCAATACCAAAAGTTTTTTTGGCAGGCTTACATAATTTAGATAAAGTATTTGGAATCCTTATTTGCAGTTAATGTTTCAGTTTAGCCCAGCTTATCATTTGACAAATTCCAAATTTAGAGCTCTTCTACAAGGTACAGAGCATATAGTTATTGTTGTAAATGATGAAATTGTCATTGATAAAAAAACATGAATTTCTATTCTACACCCTATGCCAGCCAATGCTTGTTGCAACAAACTCGGAAGCTAATCATAAGCCAAAGCAAGATTTTCCTTTAATATCAATGTCATGCAATTTGCATAAATACCAACTACAAGAGATATATGGTTAGTTCCAGGCTTGTAAATTGAGATGTTTACATTTTACTCTGATAGATATGGAAGCCAGATATAAACAACAGGTACAATGCAACAACATACGCTTTTTTTAAATTTTTTCTTTGGTTTATACTTGATTGCCACAAAGTCAACCTTATCTCATCCAAGGTTTGATACTGCATTAGTTGATATTAAAAATTTTGGTTTTTTATTTTAACAATTTTCTGATGGTGACTAATTTTTTTTTTTTTCCAAACTTGTCTTTCTTAAACTGCTCTTGAAATATTTGTCCTCTATTGACATTCTCTTTCACCAGTTACTGCTAAACCTTACCACACTGGTTTCACTAAACACTTTAAAGTACTGGAAAATTTCTAATCAATTTAACTCTATATTCTGCATATATATATATATATATATATATATAAAAATCAAATGCCTGGCAAAGCCTATCTGCTGATGATGCCCTGTGACATTGATTTCTGACAGCGGTTAGCTTCTGGCGTCGAGCCTCCTCAAAGGTGACGGCAGCATCATGAATTGTGATTTGCCAACATGGACAATCAATGGTGTGCTCCTCCAGTTCTTTGGGTTTGAGCTTGCATCCCTGGAGATTTGCTTTCACAGTGTCTTTGTACCACTTCTTTGGATGGCCTTGGTTTCACTTACTGTACATAAGCTCTCCGTACAGTAGACATCTTGGCAAATGGTGCTCCTCCATGTGGATGACACGCCCCACTCATCAGAGTTGGGCCTTAATGAGCATGGTCTCAATGTTTGAGGAGTGAGCACAATACAGGTCCTCAAGGTTGCCAGCGAATTCTGAGTATGGAACAGACAGCTCGCATGTGGAAGTTCTCCAGCTTCTTGATATGTCTGTGGTACAGTGTCCAAGACTCACAACCATATCGAAGGGAGGGCAAGACCACTGCTTTGTACACTCTCAGCTTTGTATTCAGCTGATTATTATGTTGACTGAGTGCTCTGTTGTAATGTCTTCCTAATGCCTGACTTGCTGATTTGGGCATCAATTTCTTTGTCCAAGGAGCCGTCACAAGAGGTGGTACTTCCCAGGTATTTGAAATGCTTAACATTGGCAAGCTGTGTCTCATTGATGATGGTCAAGCAGCTATAATGTGTTAATATTTATTGGTGATAGCTTAGAGTATTTGTGGCAAATATAAATGAAGTATTTAAATTTTTCCACATTGAAATATTTAAGGAATCCTAAGTGTTGGTTGCAGATTTATTAGAAATAAACTTTTTTTTTTTTTTTTTTTTGACAGTAAACTAATTTTGCTTCTGTGTGCGTAGATAACAAAATTGGCATCTTCAAATTCATTTTCTTTTTAAGTGAAGTAAGTTTTTGTCAATACTGTGAAAAACCCAATATTGGCCTTTTTTTTTTTTTTTTTTTTTTTACTGGCTGGCTAAAATGAAAGTATATTTTTGTAACTAAAAAGAGTATCCAGATTCTTTGTTGAGAATTTAGTTGCTTGTATGCAAATTGGATACATTGTCAAAAATTAAAATAGCTCATCTTCATTGTTTCAATTCATGACGAAATTTATTTAAACCCATGTCATCATGTTTCTCTTACCCAGAACTGGAGTGCTACCGCAAATGTTCTCATTTCATTGAGAGTGAAGATTTTTAGTTTCAGTTTGGCTTTGTGGTAGTTTGCTGCTGTAGAAATTCAAAGAAAAATAAAGATTAAGAACATGATTAATTTGGCTCAAAAAGTTAATGTTTATCTTGGTGTATTTTTTCTTTATTACAATTAACATATAATTTGCTGCTTTAGATCCATCACTTTACCAGTTAACAGGGATGTACAAAATGTTATGATACATTTTAATTTTTGAATTATTTACATTAAAACTGTTTTAAGGAATCAACAACCATAACAGTACCATAAATTCTGGAACAAAAATGACATGAAGCCAAATGTTTAAGTAACTTTTTTTATTTTATTGTTTAGAATTAAAGTAACTTATGCTGACTTATTTTGTCATAAATATACATTTTTATGATTATAAAAGTAAAAAAAATTTCTAAAAATGCAGTGGGGTAGGGGGTTAAAGTTTTGTTACATTTTGTTTACAATATCTAAAAATATTAAATTAAATTTATTGAATTTAATTAGGACATTGACTATACATAACTTAAATAATTTATTAATTTTGTGGTATAAAATGTTTGTTCCTATTTTGTTTTTTAATGGTAAACTAAACTAAATTCATGACTTTTTAATACCTTTTAGAAAGAAAGACATAAAAAACATTAAATTTTAGCTATTTGTTTTTCATAACTAGGAAATATTAGATTTATATAACTCTTTTATGGGGAGAGACTTTGTAACATTTTAATAAGAGACTAGAAAAAATTGGATTAACGATTTTATTTCTTTAAATCAAGTAAAATTAAAATGTTACATTTCAGTATAAGAAGGATAATAAAAATTCAACTTTTTTTTTTCATTTGTTCAAAACAAATACAGATCATGCAAAAATAAAATCTATCATTTTATCTATAAAAAATTATGAATTTTACATTAACTTCCAAGTAATAAGACCAGATTTCCTAAATTTACATTTATAGTCAATTTTGCACAAAAAAAATTGCTTTTTCGCAATGAAAATATAAAATATAGCAAGTCTATAGGAAAAAAAAAATTATGCTTACTAAAGTTATTCCAATGTGAAAAGCAAAAATTTCTTAAGCCAACTACAGCAGTAAACTGAAAAAGAAAAAAAGACAAACAACAATCTTTGTTCCCAGTAGAACATTTGAAATAGGCTTCCAGTTCAGGGCAAGAGATGCATGATGACATGGCCTTTGTTAAAGTTGTCTTTGCTATTGATTGTTTCTTTAAAACATAAAATAAGTTCTACATGCATTCTGAGTTTTTAACTATTCATTGTTTGTTACCATTACATTGCCATTTTTTAAAAATTTATTTGTCTACGTGGTTAATTGATAAAAATCATAAGTAGTTTCTTGGTTCAGCCAAAAATCTGTTGGGGGGAAAAAAACTTGTTTGGTTATTTTGTCATATATTGTGAAATAGGTTGGACTGATGATTTTTCATTACACCTTTCTGTAACCCATGCATAAATGTTTGTGACAGTTATTTTAATCTTATTTTTATATTATGTTTTGAATTGCTTTGACTAGCCTATTTCATATTCTTCTTTTTTATTACAAAAATCCTCTTTTAGCATAAATTATTGTAAGTTGTATGATGTAACTTTTGCTGTATCCAAAAGAAAGAATGACAACTAAAATTAAACTAGAATAACATAATGCTTTTGAAGCAAATCAAATTTTTGTAATCTTTTTAGATTGTATAGAAACACTTCAAATTAGCAGTAAATCTTTTTTTATAGATTAGTGAAATGTGTATTGATTTTTGATTTATAAAAATAGTTTTTAAGGAAAAAGGCAACTTCTAGTTCTAAGATAAACAATTCAATGAATAGTTTTTTCCTCACCTTAACATTTGTTCTAAAAACTTTGTTTTTCTTAAAGTATCTATTGGGGTAAATTTTCTCAAATAAGTCTAAAATCATGAAAGTTACTTAATCATATTTTTTTTAAATTCTCTCAGTTTACCATTTCATGGATTATAAAATGTCAACACTTGAACAGTTATTCTTTTTGTATTGATAGTTTGAGGAATTTAGCTACTTATTGTTTGTGATTTAGCATTATACACTTTTTAATACTCCTATTTGAATACATATTTCCAGTGGTTTTTTTTTTTTTTTGTTGATCTCATAAGAACAACATTGGAGTCTTTTAAGACTGAGTTTGGTTACAGTTGTAGAAAAAGACATTTGTGACAGAATTTGTTCAAATAATTGAGAATGGATGAACGTCTGACAGTTTAATTTTTTAAGCAGACTTTATAATGTTTTATGGAAATTTAAATTACTTTATTAGCTATGTATTAGGCAATAGTTATATTGGAGTTTATACAAAGAACTTTAATTTTTCTTTTAGTTAATCTTTTTGTTATATTGGATATGTTAAACAATTTATAAGTAGCTTTTTTGCAGCTATCTTTAATGTTTTGTCAGATTTTGTGTAGGAGCAAGAAAAGATAGTAGTTGAACAAATATTAAATGAGTTGCCTGCTTGCTGATCAATTCATGAAAACTAGGCTTCATTATTACAGCTTTGAAAACTATTGGCTTGTATAAGATTATTTACACCTAGGTTCTTGAATAAGAGGAAATTTATTGATTACATGATTTTTCAACCATTAGTTCTCCTCAGCTGCTATGGGAATTAGATTCTTTGCTTTTGTATTGTACACAAAACACTGGAAAAGTGATGAATAGAAAAGTACTCTATTAAACAGTATATTTATCAGGGTGTTCTGAAATGTTCTTGGCCTGACCAAGAAGAAATTCACACACACCTCCAAAAAAAAAAAAAAAAATCTGATATTTCATCAGACTTTAGGAAATTGATGAAGCTGAGAACATTTCTTTATCAAACCTATGACTGATATCATGTCCATTTTGCTAGTCTCTATAATTACTCCTTCTCTTTCTATCCAGTTCCTTTTATATAACATCTCACAACAATATATTCTCTTTTTAGTCAACCTTCTTACATATGACAACTGTTAGTTGATTTCTCACATGATACGTTCTTAAAGTTTAAATTTAACCTGCAATAATCTCATTCTCAAGGGATTCTTTACAAGAACAGAAGTTAGGCTATTTTTTCTCTTGTATCAGATTTTTATCGTGGCACCTATCAAGGTGCTTAAAAAGTTAGATGAGGCTTCATAAATTTTGAAACTTAATTTTACATTTTCAATTTATCTTGCTGAAATCAACTGAAATATTTTCTTACAAAAAGTTATAATTTAAGGTAAGTATTGATTAGTTGAACTTGATGGCATAGGTCCTTTAAAATTGATACCAAGTCTCTCAAATGTTACAGTTCCCTTGATCAAATGGGATACAACAGGTTGATGAAACTGATTTACACTAGCCACAAATGGGACAACCTTCAACCTCAGCAAAGAACAGAGTTTTTTTTTTTTCTTCTTCTAACAATGGTGTAGCATTTGCATAATGCCTGTATGTTAAAGAGGTTTGTACAATTATCATTTTGGAATCAGCAGCAGAAAAATGTGCCCAAGATAAAGCATGTATATTAATGTCATTCTTCCCAGAGCAGAATGTTAAAACTGTAGTAAGCAAGCTCAATCTCTGAATTTTATAAGACTGCTGCTCGAAATCGAACACAAATGCTACTGGTTTCTAATCAGCAAGAAGAGTAAAGTGGCATCCAGTTCAGAAATCTCCACTTGCACAGAGCCTCCTTTTTTTTTGTTGTCAAGTTTTGTTCTTAAGTAGTCATTAACATCTAGGATTAAATATTAGACTCCTTGTAAAAAAAACATTATACATAGTCTCATCTTTACACCTTTTAGAACTGACAGCTCTGTAATTACGGTTTACATTTATGTGCTGTAGTGCTTGCAGAGATTTATCAAATGTCCCCACAGATTGTTGTCAATGGGTAGCTAATAAATTTTTAGTCTGCACATACATATTCTTCCAAATACATACTGTTTCATAAGTCAAAAATATATTCCTACATAGAAAATTCTCAGGTTGAGAAATTAAAATACATTTTGCTATTTGGTTAGATTTTGAGAAATGGGTTGGGCCAAGAACTTTTCAACATACTCTCTTGTAGTCTTGTCAGCCATGAAGCTTGTAATTCTGAGGTACCATTTACAATATGAAAGAGTGCAGAACAAATAAACAAAATTACTACCTTTCTGTGACTACCTCTTGTTTTATTTATTTATATATCTTCCCCCTTTTGACTTTAACTTTGTTGGGCAATGATAAGAAAAATGTGGTTTGAAACAATCACATCTACCATTATTTTTGTATATTGTTTTCCTATTATTTGGGAAAGACCAGTGTATAATTAAGCAACCAAAAAAGTTGATAGAAAGTTACAGGAAGCATGTATTCACTACAACAAAGATAGCAAGAATAATGACTAGGAGTGATTTGTTATTACTTATGGAAGTACATATGTACAAAGAAAATACAAAGTACTAACAGTGGTTCATTATGGTAGAGGTTTATAGAGCAGAAATAAAAATTATCATTTTTTTCTCTTATCAAAGATTCCAAAAAAGGCATCCCTAAGCCTAATCTAATGATTTTAAAACAAGATAGAAAAAGATACAATGTTGACACATTTTTTTTCTAAAAGAAATTCTTGTTGATTATTTAGTTTAAAATGGAAATTAAAAATTCTAGACAATCTCTATCATATTTAATTCAATTATATTTTTTATTTTAGATAGTCCTATTGAAGTGATTTTAAAATATTTAGGTATTTGTAAATGAAAATTTAAAATTTATTTGGCACTCTATATCTAAGACCATCATAAATGATCCTACATAAGTCATATTAAACTTATGCAAATATTTTGTTAAATTTGTTTACATTTAAACTTTAAATAACTTAACAACCTATCCTATTCTCTAAAAACAAACATGAGTCATCTTTACCATAGATTCCAAGACAGTGATGTCGACCATTACTGTAACCTTTAGCATCAGAAGAATAAAAAAAATTGCCTGCTCTAATTTTAAAACCATTTTTTCTGTTGTATCTTTTGTTCTAATCCACCTTTTGTTGACTTGTAGAATTGCATAAAAGGGTATCCATCTTCTACACTCTAGAGATGCTTGCTTAACCAAATTTTTCCTCTCAAAGCAATCAATTTCTATATTTTAGTGACGATCATTGATTTTGGCACTAGAATTAGATTGTATCAAATGAAACAAGTCTGTAAAGAAATATACTCTTCCATTGTTGACATATTCTATCTTCAACACAATTTCAGTTTCACTACTGTTTGTATAAATACTTTGAAAAAATTTCTTCAAAATATAATTTTTATTGATAATTTATTTTAAGTGATATTCAATTGCCACAAACTTGTTTAAATTATGCCATCAAACTCAAAAATGTTAGTATGAAATGGTGGGGATCACTGCTTATAGTAACAAGTGTGCTTTTTAAAGTAATCTGAAAGAAAATCACTTTTTCTTTTTTTTTTCTTTAACAAATCCTGATACAACCACCAAGATTTACTTGTAATGTATTCATAGTTTCTTAGTTTACCATAAAAATCAATAACAAATTTTTCTTTTTTCTTTTTTTCTTTCCTGGAAAGTTTGCACTTGCCAATTTTGGCCAATTTGCTAGATTGATAGTAAAATAGTTTATACAACCAATGTTTCTGAATATAATTTAAATAATTGTGATTTTGGACAATCAAATAACACTATTATATTTTGACACTTACAGGGGTCATGTGATTAAAAAGTATGAGGACTTTTTTTTTTTTTTTTTTTTTTTTTTCTTTTCTTTTCTTTTATGAAGTGTTGCATTAGTTCATTATCACTAATTTTGAGGGTGTGTGTAAAATGTAATAGACTCTTCTTTCCCCAACTGCAGCTATGAATTAAATTGCAAGGTAGACTGGATTCTCTGTCCTTGCCTGGCAACCAGTCTAAGAAGAAAAACTGAATTCCAAACCATGGAGAAGGCAACTTTTAATCACTCACTGTCTTTCAAGAAATCATGGCAGTTCACAGATGAAGATAAGGAATTTGTGGAGAGTTGGAATTGCCAGCCCTTTTGAAGGGAGACACACTAAAAAAAAAGAAAATTGGAAGCTTTTTTTTTTTTTTTTTTTTTTTTTTTTTTCATATTGAAATTTTCTATGGGTGATTTGTACTGGTATGTAGCCAAAGATTAACAATAGCTCTCTTTGGCTGGATTATTTCACATACTGGCTGCAATCATCACTGCAGTAAACTTGATAGCCAAGAGTAATGTGGCTGGAAATTATAGTTGCTATAGCAACTATGAGTTGCATTAATATACAGCATGCTGTCTCTGACAATTGTGGTTCATGCTATAATAATGAACCCTACCGTCCTGTCTATTGTTGTAGTTGGCCATAACAAATGATCAACCTTATTAACGGAAAATGTTTTCAGTTATGTAAAAACTGATTTGTGAGTTAAGAATTCATATTCTTTATTTTATGTACCATATATTAATTTTGAATTATTGAAAAAATTCAAAGGAAATTTTTATTTACTTCTGTATAGAAATTACTAGTCTAAATCTAGTCTTATTTTTTAATTTGTAACTAATTAGAAATATTCTTTTTAAGTTGTATTCTGTTTTCTTAAATATCCTTGATTTGTAATAATAAAATTGAAGCAAATTGAAAATTCAGCTAATCCAGATATTTTTGTTCAATATATATCAAAATTCAGTTGTTAAATACACTAGCTTTGAGAGTTAATTTTCTAGCAGATAATTTTAATTCTATATAATTAACCTATAATTAAAAAAAAAAAAAAAAAAAATTTCAGCTCTGGGCTAAAAACTACTGTCTTTTTATTATTAGACTTTGCTGATAAAAATTCATAACTAAATAAAAATTTTTATTAACATGATTCAGATTTTTATAAAATTTAGAAAAAACAGGCAAATCTGTTCAATTGGTTGCTATGGACACCAATTTGGAGTTCTTATTCATTCAGCAAAGTGGTTCTTAAGTGTGCTAAGTATTACTCAGAATAACAATTGTCAGATACTAAACAGAATTTCTCATTAATATCTAGCCCTTCAGTTCATCAGGAAAATTTAAAATATTGTCTTATACTCTTACTACAAAAATTTGATGTCTTTGACATAAAATGTACATAAAAGACCCTCTGTGCTCTGAAGAATTTTAAAGATTTTGTGATTTCAATAATGAACCAAATCTCTACAGAGATCGTGTTATGCTTATCGTTTATTTATATCTAATTAATAAACCCAAAAAGTAATCTCTAAACAGAAAAAAATAATTGACTTTCATGTTTTACATACAGATTTTGTAGCAATCTGTATTGAATGCTACACTACAGAATTAGAATCACTTTGGATTGGGTGTCTTCACCTTGCAACCCCCCCCTCCATCTGCCTCCTCCTCAAGACCAAAAGATACTTGCAGTCGGTTGTTATTTGGTGGTGGTATTTCTTTCAGAGATTTGAACACCTCAAAGACTTTAATACATTTCTTTTATTATTATCATATTCATTATTATTGTAAGGTTCTCTATATAAGGCTTAGTGGAAAGATTGATGTGGACTTGAGCAATGATCACACTGGGGATATAGACCAAATTTGAAGATGGAAATTAGGACCTTATTTATAACTGATGGTGGAATCATCTATTGTGTCTTTCTATAACTTTTGAATTTTTTAATATCTCCAACAATTAGTTATTTTCATTGAATATTCCCAATGTTTCATACTTTGTAAACACACTACTTGAGACAGCTTGTTTGCAAATTCTCCATACTTAAAGTATGTAACAAAAGAAGCATATTAAATCTTGAGTTCACTAAAAATTATTTTTTATCAATGGTTTGTAAATTATTACCTTGAAAGCAGCACAAAAGTGACATATTAGAGGTCATAAAATCTTTTTTGAGAATTTCCAGCTAGACATAAAAAAAAAGTATAAGATAAATTTTAGTTAATTTAGACCCTTGAAACGATAAAAGATGTATTAATAACATGAAATAACTGATTAGAAGCATATTAAACCTACAATTGCTTATCCGTTATTTGAACTTGCTTGCATCTTACCCCCTTTTCTTTTTTTTTTTTTTTTCTTTTTTTTCAGTTATGCTACTAAAGATGAATTTTCCATAGAAATTTCATAAGGTTAAAAGAACATCAATCATTTTTTAAGAAACTCCTAATTGTGTTTTTAAAATGTACTTTTGGTATGCATTTAATTCTTGTCCTAATAAGTAACTCCACTATTTAGCTTCCATGGATAATTTAGATATCTCTTATATTGCAGTGAAATTTTTAATTGTTTTTAACACTCCCTATATGTTATTACTTTCTTTGTTTCATGCCTGAGCTGTGGATTAAAGGCAAAAAATTCTTCAGTGACATCATTAGGAAAATCTATCTCTATTCAATTTTCCTTCTACAGTGAATCTCTAAAGAAAATCTTATTCTTAGATCTTCCAATTTTCAATGAAGATATTGCCTCCATAAAAAATAAGATTATATAATTAACAGGGTTCATACAGGTCCTAGAAAATTGACAGGGCTTTTTCCAGGACTTGAAAGGTCTTGGAAAAACAGCAATAGCCTAAAAGCTCCTTGAAATGTCCTGAAATTTTCTAAATTGGGCTGTCTACACATCCTTTTTCTCATTTCACAAAAGTTAAAATACCAATTCCCAGAAATGTTTTTTTTACAAGCTAAAATTGTCCTTTAAGAAAAATAAATTTTTCTTCATCAGTAATATTTGGCAATTATTGTGAACGATGGTTTGTTTCCTTGAGCATGAGTTTATGATCTCGTAGTTACTTCTGTATTTTCTTGTCTAGGTGACGAGAAAGAAAGGGAGAAAGAATATGAAGGCGTGTCTTCTGATAAAATACATTTTAGAATTTGAAAAATTTATCAGTGTTTTTTAAAATTTGAACAATTGAAGAAATTTTATTCACATGTCAATTTCAAAAGTATGAAGTTCTTTTGATCTCTGGCCAGTGAATTGGTGAGTTCATACTGAAAAAAATAGATACTTTAAGGACGTGCCCCATGTCAATGTGTAAACATTTGTCTATTGTTGCCAAAAATAACAAGTTTGAGAATTAAATTTGACTCAAAGAAAATTTTGACTGAAACTGTGTTAGAAAATGTACCTTTGATGTGTCTTAGGGTAGGATAGAAAATACATTTTTGAAAAAATAAGAAGAATGTAATTTTTAAATTTTGTAGGCTAATAATGATCTGTATCTTTTAGCTTATGTAAGTATGAAAAAAATAAATGATGAAATATTAAAAAAAACAAACTTGGAATTTGGCTTTTATTTAGGTACCTCCACTTTTTCACTGAAAAAAACATCATAGCATGTTGAAAAAAGGCCTCAAACTTAATAAAAACAAAGTTTTATTGTCAAATTTGTTATTAAGAGGAAAAACCAAAGTATTTCTTATTAATTCTTTAAATCTTTTCTAGCATGTTCAAAAGTCTTTTTCTTGCGTTCAGTCAATGTAATTTTTACAATTTAGTGTTTTTTTAATGCTTTTTTTTTTTTTTTTTTCTGGTGAAAAACATTAATTTTCAAAAATCAAATGTCGTATTTCAATGACACTTTGAAACTTTTGCGCACACACACCCATGAAATTTTGAGAAATTAAATTTTCCTTTTTTTTTTCTTTTTTAGTTAAAATCGTGGTTTCTTGAAGAGTGTAAAACTATTAACTTTTTTTTTTTTTTTTTTTTTTGTGAATGAATTTTCACAAGAAATATATTATTTCATTTTAATTTTTTTTAATTTATAATAATTTATTAATAATTTTAAAATAATCTTTTAAAATTCTACATTTAATCTCATTTGGTGATATTAAGTGAAAACTATATTCACTAATCAAAAGTGAAAAGCTTACAAATCATTTTGCACCAAGTTATATTTTTTTTTTTTTTTTTTTTTTTTTTTTTTAATGTATAGGTCAAACTTGACAAAAACAATTTTATTGTCTAAATGTTTATTAAGAGGAAAGATCAAAGTATTTTGGTATTTTTTTTTTTTTTTTTATACATTTCTCAGCCATTTCTAGCACGTCTGAAATTTTCATAATTTTTTTTTTTTTTTTAATTTTTTTTTGAGCCAGCAAAATTGACAGATAATCATGTCAACCATTTTTTTCCATTTTATAAAAAAAATGAAATTCTTTTAAAAATCAATTTTTTTCAAAACTTATTTTAAAAAAATTTGTAATGTTTATTTAAAATATTTTTAAAACGAGCATTAATTAGTTTCTGCACCAAAAAGGTGTAGTTTGAAAATAAAACAAAGCAGGTCATAACATTTCACGTCACTTGACAGCTGATGAATGACATATTGACAGGTTACGTGAGGATAATTTTATTCTATGGAAGGAGAGAAATGAAATTTAGATTTAAGTTAAAAAAAAAAATAATTTACCTCGTTATTTTTAAGGAAAACTTTCAGCACTCTAATTTCCAATTAAAAAGAAAATTATATATATGATTTGCTTTTCTCGAAGCCTTGTGCTTTTAACTAATATAATTACTAAACTGAATGTGACTGAATTTCTAGAGTTTTCATAAAATTAGTTATGGGGCAGGGGGAGTAATAAATATTAAAAAAATTTTTTTCCATGACTTGAAAAAAAAGAAAACCTATTCATAATAATTTCCACTATTTGTGAATAGTTCCTGAAAGTTTCATTAACATCCGACAATTATTTTCATTTTTGCAAGATTTTCCAAATTAATGTCCGTCATACAAAAAAAAAAAAAAAGCATGCTTAAAGATTTAATTTTAGAGATTTAAGTGAAAGCTAAATGATTATTAAATTTATTATTTCCAGTAAGTAAAATATTCTGGTGTATTTCAGATAGATTGGAATGTCAAATTTAATTTCAATTTCTTAAAATTTTTTTAAGTGGCCATTTTCTTAATTTTAAGAAATTTGTAAACAACAAAAATTATCGATTTTAAAATTCTTTAAAAAAATATATAATTCTGACACATTATTTGAGTAAAATTAGAAAAAATTTAAATTAATCTGATTTGAAATAAATATTACTTAGCATAAAAAGTAATATACAACCATTTATTTAATGATTGGTCTTGCTTCTCATACCTTATCTGAGGCGATATTGGATGGCTGATGAGTGACGAATCAACGACAGCTAGTATGGCTGGCTAGAATTTATACAAAATTTAAAAAATCTAAGCAAACGCAACTTTTTTTTTTTTTTGTTTTGCAAATGAACATATTTTCCACAATTGTCTAATAATTTATTGACTTTTATTTACCTTTTTAGAGATGCTTTATGCAAAAAATAAAAAAATAATTTTAAATACTATAAAAGTAGGTACCTCCACAAAATCGCTAAAAAAGAGCATAGCTTGATGAAAAAGATGCCAACCTTGCCGAAAACAAAATTTTATTGTCTAAATGCTTATGTTATTAAGAGGAAAGACCAAAGTTTTTTTTTTTTTTAATTTTTAAAAAAATTTTCCTTCTTTTTAGAACATTCTAAATTTTGATTAAAAAAAAAACCTTGTTTCTATTTGTATCAGCGGAACTAGTAAATAACATAGACAATTTTTAGCACGTTTTTTTGGTATGACACACATTAATTTGAAAAATCGTGCAAAAATAGAAATAATTATCGGATGTTAATGAAACTTTCAGGAACTATTCACAGATGATTGAAATTATTATAAATATGTTTTTTTTATGAAAGTCATGGTAGAAATATTTTAAAAAATATTTATTACCCCCCATAACTAATTTTATGAAAACGCTATAAATTCGATCGTGATCGGTTTTAGTGATTACAATAATTAAAAGCACAGGGCTTTGAGGAATGCAAATCATGTTTTTTTTTGTTTTTAATTGGATACGCAGTACCTGAAAATCAGCTCTGAATTGTAACATATACAAAACTCAATAAAACAAAGATATTATTTAATTTCAAATGCTTTTATTTGCTTTTAGTTGTTTTATGAATATGGACAATATTTTCTGAAAGCAAAAAAATTTTTTCGATGAAAATGAATTTTTAATACAATTATTTGTTATTTCATTAATTATAATAGATTTTACATTTAAGTTGTTAAAATATTATAAAATTAGTTAAAAGCTGCATCGGCTTTCATAAGTGTCCTTATGTGTTGAGATGTTGTGAGTTTCCCGCGTGTCGGTGTATGAATTAAGACAAACACAGTTGTAGAGGAAAATACTGGTATATTCATAAACGCAATTAACAATAGAGTGATTAATAGAACGAAGGTTGGTTAGTACGAACAATATCCAAAGTCTATAGTCCAACGGTATGTACCGGGTAAGCTTATCTGGACTGCTCACGCTGACTCTCTCTCTCTCTGACGCTCCCCTCACTCTCTCCAGAGCTGACTTATATAAGAGGGACCAGTCCATTACTAGTTAGGTGGGTGCGGCCCCCCCCGCTAAAATTGTTTTTTTTTTTTTTCAAGAAAAAAAAAAAAAAAAAAAAAAAAATATTTTTTCCTTTTCGGGTCTATTATTAAATTTTGTGTCGCTTTACGTTTTCTTGCAGATCTGCGTTGTTTCTGCTCAGTCTGCGGTATTTGCAGGTCAAATGTATCAAACAATTCGTGTAATTCGTCTTCTTGTGGAATTACTACCGATTCGTCGGTCTTTCTTTTCTTCAACTGGTTAATGTGCCGTTTGTGTGTAAATTTGTTTCCTTGTATAATGTATACCATATCCCCAATGCGTTTTTTATGACCCCTGGTTCCCATGATGTTGCATTATTTGTATAATTTTTGAAAAAATTTTTTCATTAATGTTAAATTTTCGCCTGGGAACCATAGCGACTGTTGAGTGTACCTTATTTTCTGGTATCAATTTGTCAAAAACCGATCTGACCTTTCTTGCGAACATTAGTTCCGCAGGTGATAGGCCTGATGGGGCAGATTTATTCGGGGTAATTCGGTACACTTGCAGGAACAGCTGTAACGCCTTTCTAGTCGGGGTACCTGTTGCTTTCCTAAGAGCTCTTTTCAGTGTATCGACGAACCTTTCGGCTAGTCCGTTGCTGCGTGGGTGATACGGAGGAATCCTCACGTGATCAACTTGGAAATTTTGGCAGAATTCTGTGAATTCTTTGCTTGTGAATTGGGTACCGTTGTCACTAACAACAGTATCTACCACCCCAAACCTTGCAAATAATTCATGTAATTTGTTTATTGTATTTTGAGATGTTGGCCTCTTCATTTGAAAAACTTCGGGCCATTTACTAAAACTGTCGACTACGACCAAATAATGCCATCCGTCAATTGGACCCGCAAAATCAATGTGAATCCTTGACCATGGCCTGTCGGTTTTTGGCCATGGCTTCTGTAAAATTTGTGGTGATTTTGATGCCAAAATGCAGCCTTTACATCTGCCGACCATAGATGCGATGTCGTTGTCCATACCTGGCCAGTAGACGTATGCTCTCATGAGGCTCTTCATCCTATTTATGCCCGGGTGACCAGCATGAAAGTCTTTCAGTATTCTTTTTTGAAGTGTGTTAGGGATTACCACCCTTTCACTGTATAATAGCACATTATCGCACAGAGAGAATGTCTTTTGAATTTTTTCATCTTTACTGGCTAGCTTATTTTTTACTTCTATTATATATTTGTCTTTTTCTGCTTCTTTTTTGATGTCCTTAAGCGATACTGGTAATTCCCGTATTGCGTTTGCCCAAATTTTCTTCAACCTCATCCTCTGCTCTGAGGGAAGCGATTACAGTATCCTCTAAAGGTTCTGTTGTTTTTGGGATGAGTCTTGATAGCCCATCTGCGTGACCAATTTTGTGGGTGGACAAATATTGTATTCTGAAATTATAATTTAATAAAATTGTCCCCCACCTAAGCAATCTATTTGCGGTGTAAGTTGGCAGACCCTTTTTTGAGCCGAATATCGTTACCAGAGGCTTGTGGTCTGTCTGTAGCGTGAAAAACCGTCCATGTATGTATCGATGGAATTTTGTTACAGCGAAGATAATCGCCAATGCCTCTTTCTCAATTTGTGAATAATTTCGTTCAGCAGGTAGTAGCGATCTGCTTGCATGAGCGATCGGTCGAACTTTTCCATTCTTCCACTTGTGCAATATGCACGCACCTACGCTGTGTGTACTGGCATCGCTCGCCACGATGATATCTACCTTTGGATCAAAATGTACAAGAAATAGATCTGAAGTTAATTTTTCTTTTAAATCCTTGAATGCTTGCTCGCATTCTTTTGTCCAAATCCAAGGTTTTTCTTTTTTTAGTAGATCGTTAAGGGGAGCTCGTAGAATGTGGAGGTCTGGGATAAAGTCCTGGTAATATGACACCAAGCCTAAAAAACTTTGTAGGGATTTAATATCCTTTGGCTCAGGCATATTTTTTATTGCTGAAGCTCGACTTTTATCTGGCTTTTTCCCTTCTTTATTCACTATATGTCCCAGATACTTGATCTCTTCCAGGAGAAAATCGCATTTGTTTTCTTTCACTCGAAATCCATATCTTAACCTTTCGAAAACTGCGTAAATGGTGTTTGTGTTCATCCACCGATTCACTTTTTACAAGAATATCGTCGAGATATGCTATTGTGTAGTCTAACCCGGATAACATCGTATCCATAATTTTCTGGAATATTGCGGGTGCTGTCTTCAAAAACGGTAACGTTCGTATCTAAACAAGCCTTTATGTGTGTTAATACATAGTAACTTTGCACTTTCGTTATCCATGGGTACTTGCAAGTATGCCTCGCTAAGATCTATTTTCGAAAAGATTTTTCCGCCATTTAACTTTGCGAACACTTCTTCGGGACTTGGTAGTGGGTAGTGAAACTCTTCTATTGTGTCGTTTAACCTGGTTGAAAAATCGGCGCAGACGCGAATTTCGCCCGACTTCTTCTTTACGTAGACAGCCGGAGCTGCCCAGTCACTGTATTCTGTTTTCGAGATCACACCAATTCTCGTTAGTCTTTCGAGTTCTTGATCAATTTTCTCTAATGCAGCAAAAGGGATGCTTCGCTTTTTTTTAAAAATTGGTTGGATATTTTTCTTCAGCTGTATTTTTGCTGATGCTTCAGTGCAACGTCCAAGTCCTTCAGCAAAAACTTCGGGGAATTCCGTTTTCAATTCTGCTTGTAGATTTTTATATGGTCTTTGCTTTCATTAATGTTGTGGCAAAAAAGAACTAATGGGCACGTCCCATAGGTTGAACTTAGTGATTGCGTCAGTCCCAAACAGGTTGTTTGTGTCTTCCATTACAAACATTTTCATTTTTATCGACTTATTGTTGAAAGTTATATTTACCCATATTTCCCCTTCAAATTTTATCTTTTTTCCAGTTACCGTCCTGGCTATTTTGTTGGATTTTAGCAACGTTGGTTTTCCTAGATTTTTCCATGTTTTGCGTGTTAATGATTGAAATGTCAGATCCTGAATCTAGTTGCATTTTTACCTTCTTGTTGTACATTTTTACATGAAGGTATTTTCGAATATTCAGGTCTTGATCTTCGTCTGACTTGGTAACTTTTACTCGACTTCTGTTTAATTTTCTACACTTTGACATCTTATGTCCTACTTTTTTGCAATTTCTGCACGCTTTTTTTTTTATATGGGCAGTCATTGTACCAGTGCCACTGGCCACATCCATAACATGCACTCGGACATTTTTTTCTATAGCCTCTGTTCGTTCTTGTAGTAGGATACCACTTCCGTTCCGGCGATGGAGAACTGAAACTAGTCTTCCTATATACTTTCTTCACATTTGCGATAGCAGTTTCTTCTATTTTTTCTGAATCTTGCTTAATGCTTTACGCATTGCTGACAGTACTCAGCTAGCTTTTTGTAGTGTCATGTTTTGGTCATTTTCTAGTTTTGTTAAAATGCGTCTTCGCATTTCACTATCTTTTTTTAGACACTAAGCCTAGCACGAATATTAGACACTTGAAATTGTCTGCCGATAATTCGGACAAGCGAAAATTGTCACACGTCTTATTTACGATTGACGCGAACGTTGTGTAATCTTCCTCCTCGCTTTTTTGGATATTCAGGCATTTCCACCTTTTGTGAAATAATGAAAATCTGGGATTAAAAGCTCTTTTAATAATTCAATTGCTTCATCGAATTTTAAATCTCTTGTCTTTTTGGGTAATATAAAATCTGTAAACTTGTTGTGTTCTGCCGTTCCCAGTTTTCGTAGCAATAATCTTATATTTTTTTCATCTGTCCATGTTTGGCAATCAACTTCATAAAAATCCTGATATCTATGGTAGTATCTTTTCGAAAGTCTTTTCCTCTTCTGGGTTATAAGTAAAACTTTCGATCGTTGACCATATTGTGTCTTGGGAAAAAATATTTTCATCCGAGTCTTTCTGCTTGGACAGTATAGCTTTATGTATAAGTTCAGCCATTGCTAACTGTTTCTTTTCATTTTCTTCTTGTATTTTGTGTAGTTCCAGATGTTTTTTTGCTTTTTTCTTCTTTTTTGCTCTTTCTGAAATTTAAGTTGTTCTTTCTGAAAACGTTCTTCACTCTCTTGCTGTCTTTGCATCTGATACTTAATGAGTTCCAGCATAGTTGATTGAAATTGCTCCATGATTATGTATGTGTAGAGAAAAAAGAAAAATTATGTGTTTTTTTTTTTTTTTTTTTTTTTCTCTGAGGGGGGCCAAAAAATTCAAATTTTCTGGCACGACAATTTTTTTTTTTTTTTTTTTTTTAGCACAAAAATTGGTTATTATAGCTTCCAATTTAATCAATAAGTTAATGTCTAACTTACAGTTTTTTCTTTTTGTCGATAACTTGTAATCCTTTGCTGTAAATGCTTGAACTCTTTTAAAATTTTTCCGTGTTGGAAATCGGTTATTATTTCTGTTCGAAGCCAAGTCGCCACTGTTGAGATGTTGTGAGTTTCCCGCGTGTCGGTGTATGAATTAAGACAAACACAGTTGTAGAGGAAAATACTGGTATATTCATAAACGCAATTAACAATAGAGTGATTAATAGAACGAAGGTTGGTTAGTACGAACAATATCCAAAGTCTATAGTCCAACGGTATGTACCGGGTAAGCTTATCTGGACTGCTCACGCTGACTCTCTCTCTCTCTCTCTCTCTCTCTCTGACGCAATATTTATTTGCATTAAAAATACAAAATGTGGCACAAAGGCAAAAAGGGGATGGGGAATGACGGTCTTCATCTGTCTTAAATTTAAACTTAGCTAGTCGCAGACACTGACCCAAACATACCAACAACAATCCAATCACCAAAACATCACATTCACTCCTACCTTTCTTACTACGTCCACCATAATACCTCAATTTCTCTATGACGTCCTAACTAGTCCCCTTATTTACAGATATTGTTCATGGGGGAAGGGTCATAAAATAACAACTTTTAAAATCCCCAAATGCGTATTTACAGAATGAATTAATTATTTACAATAAAACTAAACAAAACTGAGTTAGTAATAAAACCCCCACAAACTATGAATGTGGCAGAAATGTCAGTTAACCAGACGAAATCGATGCGGGACTAAGAAAATGAATACACATTCAAACCAACAAGCATACACACAAACACTCACTGATTCATACACAACAACAAATACGAAAAAACACACCCGAAACGAAAGGCGCCCCGCATCCACCAGAAAACTGACATCACTAACCACCTAACGAGGGAGGGGATGGGGAATTAAACAAAAGTAAAAATAGGGACAGAAATAAAAGGGACCAATGAGCTTACATACCCTAGCTAAGTTAAACGGGGGGGAAAAAAAAAGGAAAAACTAAATATTCAAAAACAAAAAACCTAGTCTAACCTAATATCGGGGTGGGTTGCCAATGTTCAACCCTGTTAGGACAATATTCTGTGCCTAACCGACATCTAAATGCCACTCTAGGTCAGCCCCTTTCACTCTACACATTCGCGCCAGATTCACCCACCTTTTGCCGAATTCTGATGATGGGAGCCGCCGCCTTTCCGTCCTAATCTTGACTTTAAGCTGATGCTTAAAGTACAAGATCAGTTGGGAAGAGGTGAACTTCTCGCCTTCATAGAATCCCTTCTGTCGCGTCGTCCAAATCACGACTCGCATAACCCCTAGTAAGCAACAGAACACATAGTGTTCAGCCTTCGTCAATTGCGATACCACATTGCTACAAACAGAACTGGCTTCCAGGACAAAAAACTTTCCCTGCAGCATGCGAACCATGAGGCCTTCAACAAACTTGCACAACGGCACTACCGCCCTGCACTGAAAAAAGGCGTGACCAATGGTCTCGACATTCCCAGTACAGCGACGACAGTTTGGATATTTCTCCAAGCCTGCTGAACAAAGTCTTTTGCCGACCCAGAGGGCCCCGCGAATCATCAGCCAGGTGAGTGATGCCTCATCGTTATTGAGACATTTCAACCCAGGCGCCCAAGGCCATACCGAGCGAGCCTCCTGCTTCGTAAGACCGAGCTCTTGAACGGACCCCCTAACTAACAAACGATATAATGCCTTACGAGACAACGCTTGGGCGTCGGAGAGGCCATCCGACGTCCGCAAGAGGAGCTTCAAAGCACGACGACATTCACGATAGAAGGAGCATTCGCCACGAGGAGTACGACTGGCCTCCTCCTCGCACGAGTGCACACTTCTCAAGGATGGGAAATGTTTACGGACATCTTCTTTCCAAAAGGTGCCCACCTCATCCAAACCGCGACACATTCGGTCTAGAAAGGTAATGCATAGCATATATTGACGAATCTCAATGCTAGGCATCCCCAGACCGCCCTCAGAGGGATGAAGGCAACAGATCTCGCGAGATACCATATGGGACTTGCCTCTCCACAAGAAAGAGAACAAGGCCTTGACTAAAGACATTAGTCGGGCATACGGGAGTGGAAGCACAGAAAGACGGTAGAGGAGGATCGGATAGATGTGTGAAACACAAACTTCCGCCCTTCCCTTCAGGGAAAGTCTCCTCCGAGACCACAGACTAGCCGCGGCCTCGGCCCGCCCTTGTACCTCCGACCAATTCATTTCCAACTGGAGATCAGGACCGAACCAGACGCCGAGTATCTTGATCGGCCCATCCGTCCAGAGGAAAGGTCCGGGAAGAGAAACTCCCTTCCACGCACCCAACCGCAAGCCCACAGACTTATCGCGGTTGATTTTGGCCCCTGTCACCATCTCATACCCACTGATCTGCTTACTGACTTCGTTAATCTCGGCTCTGCTCGACACAAGAACCGAAACGTCGTCAGCATAGGCAGAATACCTGGCCGAGGTGTTAGCACCAGGCAGCGAAATACCGCGTAGGACCGGATTCGCCTTTAACTTGCGAAGGAAAGGCTCCAACGCAAGAACGTAAAGCAGAGGCGATAGCGGACAACCTTGACGAATGGAGCGAGACAATACGAAAGGCTTCGATCTTACCCCATTCACTTCCACCAGCGCACCGGGGGTCGCATACAAGAGTCGGATCCAGGAGCGAAAGTCGGCTCGAAACCGGCCGCCGAAAGGACAGCCTCCAGAAACCGATGGTCAACCCTATCGAAGGCCTTGGACTGATCTAAATTGATCAGCGCGGCTTCACTGTCGACTTGTTCTAAGATCAGGCGTACCATATGAAGGTTATCCTGAATAGTCCTGCCCTTCACAGCACAAGTCTGTTCAGGGCCAATCAGACTAGACAGGACAAGCTGCAAACGGTTGGCTAAGATCTTCGCCAAAATCTTTAAGTCAGTGTTTAACATCGTTAAAGGGCGAAAGTTCCCTAACCCATCCCCTCCGTCCTTGTCCTTACGCAGCAACTTGATGACACCTCTGGTGAAGCGTTGAGGTAAAGACCCCTGCCTCATCCAGTGGTTGAACATCAGTTCCAGCAAAGGCACAAAAACGTGCGACAACCTCAAGTAAACTTCGTAGGGAAGACCATCTAATCCCGGAGACTTATCCAGGCCAACCTGCTTCAGCGCTTCCCAGATTTCCGACTCTGTTATGGGACCCTCGCACCTAGCCACTTCAGCTGCCGAGAGGCAGGGAAAGTCAGCTAAATAGGCGTCGAACTGAGCAGAACTCAGACCGGGCTCCCTGGTGAAAAGCTCCTGAAAGTAATCTCGAAAGGCCTCACATATGCCCGCGTTTGTAGTCACGGTCCGCTTATCCGGTAATGTGACGCACGCTATATGTCGCCTGGCCGCGTTTTGATTTTCCTCTACACGCAGTTCAGCGGCCATATTCGTTGCCTCAGATGACATTCTTTTTAACCTAGCCCTAACTACCAGAGCTTGATCCTTCTTGATAAGCAAGGAGGCCAACTCTGCCTTAGCAAAGACTATGTCCCCACTAACACGGGATTTCACGGCCCGATCAACTTTTTCCTCTAAAGCCGTTTGCGCCGCTAATTTATCTAAATTGAGCCGACGACTAAAGTCGGCAGCAAACATTCGAATCTTAGATTTTAAATTGCCCCACCAGGCATTTCCCACAACCGCTCCCGTCAATTCCCTCTGGATCGTTAGTAGCAGCTGATCCCAGAAACCCTGATCACTGAAAAGCGAACAGTTTAATTTCCAGTAACCAGCCAACCTAACCTTAGGCTTATCTAAGTTTACACGGACCCGGACAAGCCTATGGTCCGTATAAACTATATAATGGAAACTTGGACAGCCTAAGAGCCCTACATCGACTCTCCTAACTAAGACTCGGTCCAGGTAGCTCGCAAGCGAGCCAGGAGCCGAGCTGCCACTAGTAGTCCAAGTCCATGCTACCTCCCGAGGGTGTTCATTCCGGAACTTATCGACGAGATCAAACCCATCGATAAAGTCCCGAAATGGTTTCACATCCGGGTTGTTAGTACCTTTTTTGTGCTCTATACGATCTATATCGGGGTCAAGGACGGCATTCCAATCCCCCGCTAAAACTACCCGACGAGACGACGTCAAGAACGGTGCGATCTGCCGAAACAAAGCAGGCCGCTCGGAATGAGTTTTGGGCGCATAAACCCCAATGAGACGAAGAAGCTTATCCTTTATGGTAACATCCAGCACACAAAGCCTGCCCGCCGGATCCGCGAAGACAAGGGTACATGCAGCCTTCAAAGACCTGCTAACTAGCCAAGAGACACCCCTCGAACAACCATCAAAACATGCTGAATAAAGGGCGAACCCCCTAGACAGTATGTCCTCACGATCATGAGAAGAAAACCGGGTCTCTTGCAAACAACATATATTCACCCCGAGGCGCTGAAGGTCACGAGAGAGCCTCGCCCTGCGAGACTCGGACCTCAGGCCCCGGGCATTCAAACTGGCTAACCAGAGAGCCATCGTGAAGCCGATTAGGGTTGCCCTTCAGCATAGAACATGGCTGGGGTGAGGACACCCACAGCTTGTCCCATTGAGCCAGTCCTCATCTCAATATCGAGCGAGTCATCCTGGGACAAGCCGCCGATGTCCGCAGGATAGGTTAATTTAAGGGCTCTATACAGGGAAGGGTGAACAAAAACAGGGACCCTCCCTTTACACTGTTTGGATTCATCAAGATTCTCCTCGAGAAGGACGACGGCTGGGGCACCACTTTCAAGGACGATTTCGCCTCCTCTATCATGCCCCAGATCTCCCGCGTTCCCGGGCCAGTTCTCACTACTGTTAGTTGGTTCTGGGCCTTGTGGAAATTTTCCGGCACCTCTACGTCCACACCCTTAATGTGCCGGAAATTCCACAATACTTTTAAGTTCTTAGGGTTTTTCACTTGGCCGAAGACCCTTTCCGCCTGTTCCCGGGAAACGCGGCAGACGTCTTCCCCCGGGAGATATGGTGGTTTCACCTTCTTTTTTTTCTTTTCAGTGGCGGTTTGCGACTCCGGACTTCTCACTCTCTTTTTTTGTGGTGTGGGAATGGGTGTAATGTTGGGAGTGGTTGAAGGAGTCATGCCCGAAGGCGTTCTTACGGGTGAAGGTTTACCAGAAAGATGAGATTTCGAAGGAGATTTTGACAGAGATTTCGGTGGAGGAGGTTTTAAAAAAAGTTTTTTAGATGAAGTGGGGGAAGACGGGGCAGAGGATAGGGGGCCCGGTGCCCCCAGCGACTTTTTATCTCTAGCCCGCTTAGCCTGTAACTTCTCCTTCAATTTTTTGATGTCCAGTATCTTATCCCAGCTAGGTTCGTTCATTTTCTGGATAGCAGTCGCAGTTTTCTCATACGACATCGAGGAGTCGCCCTCAGAGCTGGTAGAGGGAATGGGGCTGTAGGTGATTTTGTCCCTGGTGTCATGTTGGGACGGAGGAACCGCTGTTTGGCTCTTCCCCTTGCCCCTAACCACGAGGTGCCATTCCCCCTCCTCCTTCTCCTTAACCACACTAGTGGCAGGCGTTGGTTTCGGGGGCAATGTGGGCTTGGACCCAACCGAGGGACTTTGCCCATCGGTCCGCCTCGCAGCTAGACCCATTACAGGTGCCGCGGATTTTTCCTTTTCGGCCAAGGGGGTATTTTGGTCACCTACGACCGGAACTCCAGGGGCCTTCTTCCCTGGGCAGGAGGAGGAAAGGTGACCAGTCTCTCCACACCTCCAGCAAGTCGGACGCCTACCAGTCACAATGACCGGCATTTTCCGGTCGCCTAAAACCAAACAGTTGGGGACGGACTTGAAGGCCTCTTGATCAAGCATGATGTCAAAAGTCCATCCCCTGTTCAGATTGTCGGAGAGAGCTCCTAAAATCTGGCCGTACTGCATAAAAATGCAGCCAGAAGCTCTCCGAAATTTGAGGAGGAACCTCGAAAACGGCCACCCTGGTCCGCCTGCGGCCTTCATACTCGGTCCTTAATATTAGATCTTTAGTGATCAACTCCTTCTTGGCCATTGCCAGGCAATCTTCTGGTGTGGGTAGCAGAATGTCCCATGAAGAAACCCCTACCTTTTATAACTCTTTGGGGTTTTATCCCCAGGGACAAAAGTGATTTGATCACAATGTCTTTAGTGGAGCGACAAATCTTTTTGGTTTTTTGTCCACCACAAAAACGGTCACCATTCTCTTAGAGAACATATCGAGATCCTGGACATCATCGACGAACCCATCTTTATTCACCAGATGGGCGTAACCTTTTCGCCTTATCCAGGAAATCCGCCATGTTCAGTATACAGCTAGGTGGGGACTTCCAACAAGAGGGCAACTCCTCGGTCGTTTTCACTGCTGCCTTTTAGGGGCAACATCAGACTTGGTACTTTCTCCTTTTCTGGAGGTGTTTTGGTCATCTTTTGGGCTTTTTCCAGCCCGCTTTTTTTCGTATCATTCTCATTTGGGTTGGTATTATCACCCTTCCCAAAGAGGTCTTTTTTTTCACTTTTGACCGACTGCCTTCGTCGGCCATGTTGAAGGAAAGTGGATACAACCACTAGCGGGTCTTTTTGTAGTTTATCACACAGGAGAGGAGTTGGGGAGAAATCAAACAAAGAAAGCCTGGATAAACCAGGAAATTTAAAAAAATATGCAGACAAACAAAAAAATAAAATAAATAACTGAAAGAAAAATAAATAGGTAAGACTTTCTTTTTTTTTCAAAATAAAAAATAAAAAATGGCGCCCGAAGGCAGCCGAAAAAAAAAAAAAAAACCAGAAAACTCTTTTTTTTTCAAAAAAACTAACAAATGTACAAAAAAAAAAAAAATAAAATTTAGCGGCTGACGAAGCGATAAAGAAAATAAATTAAAAGAAAAAATAAACTAGTCAAAATAAAAAAGAGAAAGAAGGCGACTGAAGTCGCTAAAAATTAAAAAAAAAAAGAAATAAACAGAAAGCTTTTTTTTTTTGTCTAAACTGGTCTTTCTTTTTTTTTTAAAATAGAAAAAAATAAATAAAAAAAAAAAAAGCAGTCGTCCGGTTTGACAAAGTCAACCGAACTAAAAAAAGGAAAAAAAAATGTGAGCCGAAGCCCAAAAACAAATTAAAAACAAACAAAAGAAATGGAAAAAATTAAAAGAATAAAAAACTTAAATCAATAACTTATCAGAAAAAAAACTTGAAATTTCAGTAAAGTTCTTCCAAATAGGTAGACAGATCACAGAAACTGGCTCGCTACACAGTAGTACTTTTTAAAAATAAATCAAAAAATGACGTGCAACAATCAACACGGGAGACAAGAAAAACATTCAAAAAAGGTCTGACTCGGAAGTCTTTCTCTCGCTCTGACGCTCCCCTCACTCTCTCCAGAGCTGACTTATATAAGAGGGACCAGTCCAATTTGATTTTCAATTTCAACTGAGAAGGGTACCTACAAGTATCAGTATCATCTTATGAAATTTATATGATCTTATTTTTATATTAATCTCAGTTTCGACATTTTTCCATAAATGAAATATCAAAATTAATAATAAAATGAATGCAAATACAAATAACAGTAGAATGTAATAAATGTACATAAAATTATAGTATTTTATGTACAATTCTGATAAAATTTCATAAGAAAGGTACCTATAAATTAATTAGATACCTTTCTTGAGAAATATGAAATTTAATGTCACTCTTAAGTTTTATTTTAATTTCTTTACAATATATTTCCATAAAGCATCATAAGCGTAAAAGCTAAAAGCTAAGTACAAAAAAAAAAAAAATTAGACCGCTGAAAGTTTTAGTTTAAAAATAGCGGGGTAAATAATTTGTTCATGTAAATGTAAATTATTTCACTTTTCTCCTTCAGTAGAACAAATTAGCCTCATGGAATTCAGTAAATATATCATTCATCACATGTCAAGAGACGCGAAAGTTTATGACCGACTTTGTTTTATTTTCAAATTACATCTTTTTGGCACAAAAGCTAAGTTAAGTTTGGTTCAAAATATTTTAAATAAACATTATCATTTCTGATTTTCTTAAAATAAGTTTTGAAAAAATGATAATTGATATTTAAAAAAATTTCAAAGTCAGATTTCCAGTTTTTTTTAAAATGGAAAAAAATGGTCAATTTTGCTGACTCAAAAAAAACTAGATTTTTTAACGAAAATTTTGGACGTGCTAGGAACGATTAAAAATGGAAAAAATACCCCCAAAATACTTTGACCTTTCCTCTTAATAACAAACATTTAGACGATAAAATTTTGTTTTCGTCAAGTTTGGCGTCTTTTTCATCATGCTATGCTCTTTTTTTAGCGATCTCGTGGAGGTACCTATATAAAAGATTCTTAAATTAATTTCTCCGTAAAGAGACAAAACTCTTAGATTGCAAGACAATTTCATAATAATGTCAAGTTTAGATTTTCCATGATTTTAAACTATTATAAATTATTATAATTAAAATTTTAAAAAAGTGAAAAAATTCTTGTAAAACTTCATTATTCATCAGAAAAATTTTATTTCTTTGGACTTATTGTCCAAAGAAATAAAATTTTTAATTTTGTCCTTAATATAATTTATTGAAAAATTACATTGACTAAATGCAAGAAAAAGATTTTTGGATGTGCAATTAAAAGCTTTTTTCATTAAATTGTCAGTTTAATTGCATTCATTATTTTTCAATTCAGAGCAGATTTTCAGTTAGAATAGTGCAAGTTTAAAAAAGATTAGACAATTTAAATTCTCCAAGGAGTCCTACTTTTAACGAATTAAAAAAAATTAAGGAAATAGATTTTTTTTTTTTTTTTTTTTCAAAATTTCATGAAATTAAGTGTTGGGTAACACATGTAAAAGAAAAAGAAAAATATTTCAAAAATTATTTTATTCATTTGTGAATAAGCCCTGAAAATTTCATTAAAATCGGACAATTACTTGATTTTTACAAGAATATCCAAATCAGTGTTTTCAACAGAAAAAAATGCAAAAAAGTCAATGTCATTATGCAACTGCAATGACATAAATAAAACAAGATTTTAACTAAAATTTTGAAGGTTTAGAAAGGATTAAAAAATTTCAAAAAATAACTAAAAAATACTTTGGTCTTTCATCTTAATAACAAACATTTTGACTATAATACTTTATTTTTATTAAGTCTGTGGGCTTTTTCATTACAGTGCTGTTTTTCCATGAAAAAGTAGAGGTAATGTCAAAATATTTTAGGAAAGACCAAAGTATTTTTTAATTATTTTTTAAAATATTTTAATCCTTTCTAGCATATTCGAAATTTTGGTTAAAAAAAAAAAAAATTTTTTATTTTTTATTTTTTTTGTCAGAAGTCACATAATATTAACCATTCGAGGGTTTTTTTTTGGTTTTTTTTTGGTTTTTTTTTTTTTTCATTAAAAACATTAATTTGAAAATTCTTGCAAAATCATTTACTTGTTGAAATTTAGTGAAACTTTCAGAACTTATTCAGAAATGAATTTTATGAAAATTTGGAAATCCGACTTCTGTGTAATTTTGTGATTATATTAGTTGAAAGCAGAAGACTTTGAAGAATATAAATCATTGAATTTTTAGTAAATTTCAACCCGATGTTAAAATTCAGTTCTGAATTGTAAAATACAAAACCCAATAAAACTGACATTATTTAATTTAAAAAGCTCTTAATAGTCCTTATGAATAAGGACACTATTGTCTGAAGCCAAAATATTTTTCTAATGAAAAATGGATTTTTACAAGAATTTTTAAAAAATTTTAAATACAAAATGTGATGAATTTAAATATTTTAAAATTTTAATCTATATTTTTGGAAATGCTGTTATTAAAAAGATCTATTTTTACAGATCATAAATTTGAAAGTTTATTACCATCTGTGACACAATAGTATTTTTAAAATATATTCTTTAATATGCAAAAAATGTATTAAAAACAGTTTCTCCAAAACTATGGATGCACATTTCAGAAATAATAGGTCAAGTGTTTTTAAGAGAAAGGTCTTAAAAAATTGCTTTGCTTTCCATCTCTAACTGCACATATCAAACTCTCTGACTGATCATCATCGTCACATCTTCAAAATTTTTAATTTTTTTTACATCCTATTTCACAAAATATTTTAATTTCATTTTTTAAATATAATTAGTGAGAGACATGTTACAATTATTATTTTCTTTTTTAGATACAATTTTAGGGACGGAAATAATGCAGGCTTTGGATATATCTTCATTTAAAAAAAAAAAAAGTACCTAAAAAATCAAAATATTACACTTTTTATAGTTTAAATAAGTTTATAGTTAAATAAGCTGGTTCACTTAAAATTCGAAAATACTGTCACTTTTGCATTTCTGTCCAATAAATTGCCCTGATATTAGTTGTCGATACATTGATGTAAATGTCAGTTAACACCTCCATAACCAATCACCATGTATAGACATGCTTCTCTTATTTTCAACTAAATTTTTTCTGTATAATCAATTTTATGTCAATTTTGCTGACTCAAAAAAAAAAAAAAAAAATTTAACTAAAATTTTGGATTTTATAAAAAAATCAAAAGAATACTTTTGTCTTTCTTAATAACTACATAAACATTCAGATGGTGAATAATTGTTTATCAAATTTGGAGCCTTTTTTTCATCAGGGTATATTCATTTTTAGCAAAGTATTGAAACTCTCTATATGATATCTAGATGCATTTGCAACCTCTGTAAATGACAATGCACTCATTATTGCTGGAAAATGCTCAGGAAAAACAATCACCTGTTTACCGTTTATATATATATATATATATATATATATATATATACTTATTACAAAACGCAGATTGTGTGTGTGTCTGTAATGTTTATATATTGGATCGGATTTCCTACATTTTTCAACCGATTTCAACAAAACTTCACAGGACTACATAAAATTACCTTGTGGTGGTTCTAACAGCGCTAAAATGGGGAAAAATATAGTTGTTTTTGCACAAAATCAATTTGAAAACACGATTAAGAGACATCATTGAAAATGGAAGGGGACAACTCACATCGGGTTGTTTTGTGTGTGGGTTCCTTTAAATATGGGATGATTTCTTATATTTTTCAGCCGATAAAACATAACTTCATTTTTTTTTTTTTTTTTTTTTTTTTGGGCATGTAGTGTTTCTTATTGTCTTGCACACTTTTTTTCTTTTATTTTTACATACAGAATGCTTTAAAAATTCAATTTACAAGACAATTGTTTATAATAAAAATTCTATTCAATCGGTAGAGACTCATAATGATTGAAAACAATGTTTTTGTTTGGGTTTGACCAATTCGTAAAAAAAACCCAACTAATTCAGACATGCGTGTCCGTCAACCTTAAACAATAATCTTTGTCAATTTTATTTTTCAGTCTTTATGATGGTGGATACTTGATCTATCTCTTACTGTTATATCCCCGGGCAATGCCGGGCTCTACTGCTAGTATATATATATATATATATATATATATATAGTTAATACATAACTAATTTACTGCCTTTAACCCTAACATACTTCCAACAATTGGTAATAGTAAAAAACAGACGGCAGATAGCATACTATAGTAGCTGTTATGTAACGTGTCCATTTTTGAAAGTATGGTTGGCCGCACACAACATTATCAGAAAATAAGAGCAATGACTATAGTAAATTTAAAGTCAGCATTCTTTCTCAACATTTTTAACATTAGTGAGTACTTTAAAAATTTTATAAAAACAGTGTTCATGTCAGTTTCTTAAATTGTTTTAGTCTCCTAGAACAACAATTGATCTGTCATCACCTCATCAATTACATAAAACATGGCAATGTCTGTTAAAAACACAACTATTTGTTTTTAAAAGGCATTTCTGTGTTATTTTAAACTTAAAGTAAATATTTTTTTCAAATCAGATTAATTATACTTTAAATTAGCTAATACTCCTCAAATAGTTTCAGAAAAGTATATTTTATTTTTGGAAGATTTTTAATACAGAGTATTACATAAAAGACTGCAGTGATTCCAATGACCTATGCTTGTGGAAATTAAATAACTGAATACCAAAAAAAAAAAAAACACAAGCTCTGCAAAGGTCAAATACATAGAGATGTATCAAAATTGGAAGAGGATCTGAATGTTAAACTAGATGAACTGAAAAAAATGTTTTCTGTGCAATAAAAGCCATGAGAAAGTACAGGTAACTGAAATGTGTAGTCTTTTTGTGAAAATTTCTATTTGTTCTGTTCATTTAAAACCATTATACTTAACTTCACAGGAAATATGCAGCAGTCAAGAATTTTTGACATTCACAAACCATGAGTAGTCAAGATATCTGAAATGTGTAGCAATAAGTAGTAATTCAAAATTTTTTAGTGTAGTAGAACTCCAAATTGTGTAGAATGCTACACAAAATATGTAACATAACCAGGTCTGCATTCAGTTATGTTTTAGCCTTCAATACTTGAATTTCTCTACTGCTTTCAACTGATCCATGTGACATGAATTATTTTAACCAGCTGTAGCTTTACGTTGAACATCTCTGTCAAACTTTATTAAAAGATAAATCACAAAGTTTGTGTTTTTGAAATGGATGACCATTCACTTTGTGTGCGTGCATGTGTGTGCCAGTTTCAGTCCTTGAAACTTAACATAATCCTGGAAAAGTCTTAGAATTTTTTTTTTTTTTTTTTTTTTTTTTTACACAGATCTGTGGGAACCCCAAATTAAGTTTGAAGTGTCCTCTTTTACATGATGGATCAGAAGGTAGCATATCTATATTTAGGCATTTGAGGAGCGTACTATGCTCATTGTAGTGTCAACCAAAAGATTGGTGCAATATTGAGATTGTTTGGTAAGGCTCCAATATTGATAAAGATATTTCCACAGTGCTTCAAATCTTTTTCAAAGAAAAGAACTTTCTGCAGTTTCCTATCCGTTGTAGGTCTTAATGTTTATCTTTTTGCTATCCTTCCCATTATGTTTCCTTGTAACCTGCTTATCCTGTGAGTATTAAATTTTCCAAACCATCTTTTCTCATTCTTAGAATTTTCAACTCATTCTCAGTACGTGTCCTTTTTATTTCCATTTTTTTCTTAAAACTTGTTGCTTACATGCTCTGTCCATGATATTCTCAGCATCTTTCTGTAAAATATGTTGCCTCAAGTTTCCTCTTCATCTGTGAGGAAATTGTCTAGCATCCACTATCATATATAGAAAGACTGATATTACATACTTTTCTTTGTTTCTAATGAAATTTTTCTGTTTAATGCTTTCTTTAGTTTTTGGAAAACATTTTTCACTATTCAAATGGGCCTTCAGATTTTTGTATCACATTTTCCATTATGTGTTAAAACACTTCCCAAATATTTCATCCTCTGTAACTTCTGTACTTGATTCTGAAATCTTTAATTCCTGTACTTGCATCTTGGTCTGTTTTTCTTGTTTACAACTATATATTCTGTCTTCCAATTAATAGTTAGTCTTCCTTTACTAATTTATCCAGGAGTCCTTGCAGTTTTCTTTTCATGTTCTATCAACATGGTATCATCTGTGTACCTTATGCTGTTAAGATTTTACCCACTGATTAAATCCTGGTAGGATTTCTAGTTCTCTTAGGATAGCCTTGGCGTTTAGGTTAAATAAATCTGATGGTATGACATCCTTATACCCCTTTCTATTTTTGTGTACTTAATTTATTTTCTTTCAGTATGTCAGTGTTTTGATCTCAGTATATGTTATGGATTATTCTAATTTCATTCTCAAATAGATCAAGTTTTCCAAGCAGTTCAAATAGATCTTGATAGTGTGCCTTTTTCCCATAATTTTACCTAGTCTATGAAACATGGATATACATCCTTGTGCATTTATATTGTTCTATCTCATAATATCATTAAACCAGGCTGCCCTAAATACCAAAGCTTAATCTGGAATTTTGGAATCATTTAAGAATGAAAAAATTGAAAATATTGAATTGATACAAACAGATATTCTTAAACATAGCTTTGTTCTCATTCTGATTTTAAGATAAACTGAAAAATTGGAGAATTCAGGCTAGAATCCAAAAAGATTACTTTCTTTCAGAACGTCCTCCACCAAACAAAAATCTTTTTTTTTTCTTTTTAATTTTAATTTCAAGGTTAGGATGAATTTTATTTGCTACTAGCAGTAGAGCCCGGCATTGCAACAGTAAGAGATAGATCACATATTGACCATCATAAAGACTGAAAAATAAAATTGACAAAGATTATTGTTTAAGGTTGATGAACACACGTTTTAATTAGTTTTTTTTTTTTTACGAATTGGTCAAACCCAAACTTGAACAAAAACATTGTTTTCAATCGTTATGAGTCTACCGATTGAATAGAATTTTATTATAAACAGTTGTCTTGTAAATGGAATTTATAAAGCATTCTGAATGTAAAAAATAATGAAAAGTGTGCGAGACAATAAGAAACACTACCTGCCAAAAAAAAGTGAAAGTTTTGTTGAAATCGGTTGAAAAATGTAGGAAATCCGATCCCATATATAAACGAACACGCACACAAACAACCTGGGTTTTATAATAAGTATAACTCGATATGAGTTGTCCCCCTTTCATTCTGGCGACTTAATTGTGTTTTCAAATTGATTTTGTGCAAAAACAATTGTTTTTCCAATTTTTGGCACTGTCAGAATCACTGCAAGGTAATTTTACGTAGTCTTGTGAAGTTTTGTTGAAATCAGTTGAAAAATGTAGGAAATCCGATCCAATATATAAACACACACACACACACACACACACACACACACACAACCTAGGTTTTGTAATAAGTATGATTTGGTTTCTTACCAACCCCTACTTGCTACATCTGTGGTGTTTGAGACAGCAATAAGTCTGTCAGCTAAATAACCCTGTGAACCCACTGTGATAATGAAGCAAGATCTTGGGCGGATTACAGGGTTGCAAACTTGTATTTGGGAGTATGCTTGGAAAGATTGCTGCCCTCTGTTGTAGTGTCTCTCATAGTTTTTATGCCCCACCCTTTTTTTGTTTTTAGTGAGTAGCCTGTCAATGGATAACTCTTGACTCGTTTAATGACATTTTGTTTTGCTCAAAGCTAAGTATATATTCTCTTGTGATCAAAAGTTTCTAACAAAGAGCCTTTCCAGGCCATAACTCTTACATTCAGTCTTTGTCCAGCTTCTCTTCATTAGTTTTTACCATTATCTTATCTGTTTTTTATTATTTGTGTATGAGCAATGATTCTTGGCATCTGAACAAAATCCTTTTCCTTTGGTCTGCTATAGAAGGCCTCTAATTCATCACTTTTATTTCCTTTATTCTTTGATTAGGGTTTTAACCCACAATCCTTCAGTTGCTATACCATCAAGCTTCTTAGTGCCTATATGCCGTATATAAAATGAACATCTAACAGCATAAATTATACCAACCTCATTAATATAATTATACCAGTCTCTCAAAGAAATGATTGTTGTACAGCAAAGAAAGAAATTCATGCAATACTAAGCACTATTGCAAGTCTAAAATAAAGCATAAAAATTTCAAACTTTCTATGGAAATCACTTTTGTTATACTCCAATTCATTTTTGGCAATAAAATGCTCTACATTTAATTTTAAATAAACTAAAATCGATTATTAAACAAATCCTCTAACTTGTTTTTATTATATATAATAGGCATCCGTTGTCTATTATATTTAATAATATATGCTTGAAATATCTATAGTGGAGGAAACAAATATTCATACACATACAAATATTTAATTGTATTTCCAACTAATGAATAAACATACTTTTCATATAATTAACTGTATATAGATGCATAATAACTAAATGTCATGCATGAATACTAAGGTCCTTAGAAGTGACAAAGGTATGTTATCTAGCCAGGAGTCCTTCAAGACCTCCTTCAGGAGATTGCAGTAGGTGGCTGCAGTCACTTTAACCCCATCAGGAACCCTGACAAGGCCAACAAGTCTGTCCTCAATGATACCAGTTTACAACATGACTCCTCCGCCCTGTTGTTGTCATGAACGTTGTTGATGCTCATCTTTCAAATAGATCCAACCATTTGTCCAACAGTCAGTGACTAGAACTCTTGTCCAACATCATATACTTCTGAGCCCATTGAAGACTCAAGTTCCCGTGATGAGGCATCAAAGGTGGTGGTTTCAGGGTAGTTTGCAAGTAACCCATGGTCCTGAGGGTGTTATTTCAGCTGGTTTTCAGTACATGAAGTCATCCAGTGGCGGTGAAAATGGCTTTGTTTGTCCAGGTCTTTCACATAACTTGTGGCTAATAATATTCCTTAAATCTGTAGCTGTCACAGTCTTAGAGGTTCCACAAGTGGATTGTTTGTTCCTTGGCAAAGGGTCCTTCAGGAATCATCTGTGTCCACGTGACAACCTAACTTCTCTGCAATGACATGAAGAGATGTGCCTTTAGCACTTTCCTTGATGACAGACTTTTCTTCATTGTTGAGGCCTTTTCTATGTCTCCTTCCTCTTAGAGAGGAAAAACTCTATTAGTGTGGTTCACCCAAAAGCTGCCAATTCTGAAAGAAAAAAAAAAAAAGGACATTACACAGAATAATGAAAACCTAACAATGGTGTTGCCATATTGTGCAAACCAGCTGGGAAAAGTTTTATCAAAATCAATTCACAGAAAACTGAGAAATCCTAAATTTCACAACCAAGCTATAAGCATTTTATATATGAATGAGAGAATTTAGATTTTCAAAATGCATATTAAAAATGTCAATCTTGTTTACTTTCCTTTACTCTAAAGCTGTGGTTTCTTATATGCAAATACCCATCGGAAAGGTATGAATTCATCACTTCCCCAAGCTATGGGTTAATTAGAAAAACATGTATCACTAAATCATTCTATAAAAAAAATTCTGGCTTTAAATAACCTGCAGAGTTAAACCATAGAAAATGAATCCATCTATCAACCAAAGCTGTGATTTAAATGTTGGGGTGGTTACCACTTTAAGAGTATATAAAGGCTTTGTTTGAATAATTAAGCAATTATAAAACAAATATTCATATGCGTACAAATTTTTAATTTATTGTTTTTCCAACTAATTAATAAACATACTTTTTATATAATTAACTGTATACAGATGCATAATAGCTAGATATGCCTAGAAAACAGAAAAAATTATGATTTAATAAAAATAAATCCCATTTAGAGTAATTCCATATCAAATCATCCAGACTGTCACTCTTACAGATTTTCTTCAAATTATCATTAAAACAAGACAATCCTGAAAATTTGAGCCTCTGAGTCTGTGCTTCAGAAAATATGCCATTTTTAAGATTTTGTGTGAAATGTGATTTGAGAGAAAACTGAAGCTTTACAAAATTCCTTTTTTTTTTTTTTTTTTTTTTTTTTCCTCAATAAAATTCCATCCAAACATGCCAGTGCCATGAAAATTTGCACAGGAAAGTTTTTGAGAGTGAGGAATTCAAAAATGACATCAAAAACAGCTAGAAATCTTGTATAGCTCAAAAAAATTTTGGCATGTGGGAAATATCTTGAAAAAGAATGTGACACTATAGGTAAATGAACTTTTTTTTAATTTTTTTTTTTTTTTTTTTTTTTTAATGTGTTCCCCATACTACAATCATGAAGGGAATCAAAAATGAAGTCTTGTTCTCTCATCATTTGCCCACAGTTAACAATCAGAAATGGGCATTGGTATATAGACTTTATACTTAATCTCCAGAATACATTCCAAGGAAGTCCAATAACAATGGATTTTTCAGTAAGGCAAGATGGATGAATAACTAAAGTGACACTATTTTCATGCCTTAAAGCTTTTATTAGGTCAAATGGTCATAAAATGCTAAACAGTACAACAGTAGAGAAACAATCCCACAAGCGATATTCACATGTAGAAAAATAATACACCAACCAAAAAACTTGATAACTTATTTTTGTCTAGGAATGAAGTTCAGCAAATGCAGCTACAGTTTTGTTATAATCTGCATCTTGTATATTTTTTCAGTACTTGTTGTAGGTGGACTGATGGCATGAACAATGTTCTTCACCAGAATATAACATGAATCACCACCCTCTGGCCATTTGAAGGTTTTTCACTGTCCATGGAGATGCATTTTTACATCACCCTCCTCCTTATTAACATGAGTAACCATACCAACCCACCAAAAACAACTATATACATATGAGGACAACTCTATATCGCCGATATCAACCGAAGTTGAAGTCATGGATATCAACAAACAAATCCTCTTCACTGGAGAGTTTGTCCAATTTGTGAAGATGACAGTGGAATGAAATGATGGCTGCTGCTTGTTCCTGGTACAGTGTTACCATGTTGATATTGCTTTTCCATCTTCTTCCTCACTTCATGAATATCCTTCTTGTTGATCCCATAGAACCTAATTGATATGTCATTTCCTTGTGGCATAAGTCAAGCATAGTATTTTAATTGAGAATTTGATTGTTTAATGGTTTCCATAAACTTTGTTTGGCTGTGTGACGTTTTACTGCACCACCTATGCCATCACAAGGTGATTTACCATGGCTTGTGGCAAAAAACACCCATTTAGTATCTATCCCAAAATCTTGTTTGTGGGCACACAAATTCAAAAAGTTTTTGAAATTTTTGTACTGTCCACCACAACCATCAGAAAAGTAGATCATTTTTTGACATGCAGGTGTCTCTCTTAAATAATCTATCTGTATTGTCTGAATCTGGTACATAAAGCTAGTGTCATGAGTATTATCATCTAAGATGAAACAAAAGGAGTCGTGTTGCAGGTATCCATCTGCATCCTTGTAATACACCACTAGTGGATGTACTATACAGTACTCTTTACTCCAATGACAGCTTTGAATTTTGTCCTGTATCAAAAATTGGTAATTCTCTGCAAAATCTAACACAAGCACCTCATTTTTTTCCAGTGATTCCTTCTTTGACTTTAGGTATTTTGCTTGGCACTTAGCTAGATAAGAATATCATGTGAGGTTGTTTCAGTCACAAGATCTTTATACTTTTCATATGTGGTTGTTAGTGTTGTCAATGAGGCACGATCAGAAGTGTCCCATTGACAGTCTTGAAACTTTTCATCCATGCCGAGATCACTGAACTTATTAAGGAATTTCTTCAAACCAGTAGTTCCAAGACAAGACTCACAACAGTGCATCATGTACTCCTTGCTGTCGGTGTTACAAACAACTTTATTGATAAGGTCTTTGCATGTAATGTCCCAGTCAATAGCATCAACTAGAAGTACTACATTCTGATGAGTGCTGCATACACAGACTGAGTGAGTGCTTGATGATCCAGCAATGACCTGGAGATGCAGTCTCTAAATTCCTCACTGAATTAAACACTCCCAAACTTATCTCATTGTCAAATCATATGCATGAAACAATAGTACAGAAAAAAAAAAAAAGATGGCAACAAGCCTGAAAAACAAAAGTGCAACCATTCACAGCAACTCACAAAATGACATCTGTATGCACTTCAAGTCAAATTCCCCCACAGGAAGTGTGTAGTTGTTCATTGTTTCTGCTTCTAGCAAAACCAAACAGGAAACATGCAAGTTATTGTAGCTTCAATCTGATATGTTTGCTTTTTATCAGTGGAGAGTACACCATATTTTTCTCAAAAATGCATAATGAGTAAGCCTGTTATGTGTGTGTGGTTTGGCATCACTGCTCAGGTTCTTAATTGCATGCCCCCCCACCATGGATGGCAAATTGTAGGTTCTCCCAATTAGTGGAAGGTACCCCCCATTTACAAGATAAGTGATGCCCAATTTCAATTGGTAGCTGTGGGCCAATGATGAGAGAACAAGACTTAATTTTCAGTTCCTTCATGATTGTAGTATGGAGAACACATTAAAAAAAAAAAATTTTCATTTACCTATAGTGAGTGCCACTTCATTTTTTTTTTTTTTTTTTTTTTTTTTTTTGAGATATTTCCCACATGCCAAAATTTACTCGACCATTTTTGAGCTAGACAAGATTTCTAGCTGTTTTTGATGTCATTTTTGAATTCCTCACTCTCAAAAACTTTCCTGTGCAAATTTTCATGGCACTGGCATGTCTGGATGGAATTTTATTGAGAAAAAAAGGAATTTTGTAAAGCTTCAGTTTTCTCTCAAATCACATTTCACACAAAATCTTAAAAATGGCATATTTTCTGAACTTCTTGGACTTAGAGGCTCAAATTTTCAGGAACCTACTACTGGTTAAAATTTGAAAATATTGTGAGGTAAGGGTGACAACTTTCCATTTTTATGGATGATTTGACATATCTTTATCCATTTTAATGGATGATTTGATATCTTTATCCATTTTAATGGGTGAAAAAAAAATGTGTACAATATAAAAAAAGAATACATAATTTTTATTTAATACTTTGTAGAATAGCCATTATTACCTCCTCAGCAACCAGCCTCTTGTAGTTCTCGATTAGTGATTTTGCAAATTTTAGTTGGTATTTTGTTCCATTCTTCTTTGCATATGGTCTTCAGATCCAGAATGTTTTTTGGAGCTCTCGATTGGATTTGAATTTTCAAATAACACCACAGATTCTCAATTGGGTTTAAATCTGGGGACTGTCTTGGCCATTTCAGGATATTTACATTATTTTCAGCAAGCCATTTCTTTTTAAATTTTGCAGTGTGCTTAGTATCATTATCTTGTTGGAAGGTCCAGTCAAGAGGAAGTTCAAGATTTTCAACTGAAATCATTAAATTTGCTTCCAAAATATTTTGATATGCTGCAGCATTCATTCTACCATCTATTACTGTAGCTTTTGCAGAAAAACATCCCCCCCCCCCCCCCGGCAAACCATGATGCTACCACCACCAAATTTCACTGTTGGAACTGTTTTTTTTTTTTTTTTTTTTTTTTTTTTTGTTTGTTCGTTTGAAGGCCTTGCCATCTTTTCTTCCATACATGATTTCTAAAATTACATCCAAACAACTCAATTTTGCTTTTGTCTGTTCATAATACTCTTTCCCAATACGATTTTTCCTTATCCTTATGTTCACGAATGAATTTCAACCTGACATGCACTATTTAAAAGCTAATTTTATGTTAGTCCTTTACCTACAGACAAATATTGGTTATTTTTTATTACTACTATTGTAAAAGTCTAAATATGATCATTTTATTGATTTGACTATCAACTGAACTCATAATTTCAAATGTGTTGCTAAGTTTTGTTTGTTTGTTTGTTTTTTGTTTTTTTTTTTTGTTTTTTTTTTTGTTTTTTTTGCACATTACAATAGATTGAAAGTTGGCAAATGGAAGTAAATCTGTTCAAAACAAGTTATGCTAATGAATTAACGTGATGACCGATAAGTGTATTTAATAGAAATGACTGGTTTGAAGTTGAAGGTGGTTTATTTTGATGTTTGTTTTTATTGTATCTAAAATCTGTTTGCAAAATCTGAACAGTGCAATGCAAATAAATTTTACTGATTTGGCTAAATATTTGGAAAGACTAAGAACTCGAACCTGGATTTTGATAAGGTTCGAACTAAAGATGATCTTATGTAAATTCATTTGAAGAAGAAATCAGTTCCAAGTGAAAATAAACACTACCAACACTCAGTTCATATAAAGTCTTTTAAATTACGGTTTTAGTTTAAGATATCTGTAATTTCTTTTTATTTTTATAAAAAGACTTTCCTTTTAAGTAGATACCTCCATGAGATCACTAAAAAAAAGAGCATAGCATGATGAAAAAGACGCCAAACTTAACAAAAATTTTATCGTCTAAATGTTTGTTATTATTAAGAGGAAAGATCAAAGTATTTTGGGGGTATTTTTTACATTTTTTAATTGTTCCTAGCGCGTCCGAAATTTTTGTTAAAAATCTTTTTTTTTTTTTTTTTTTTTTTTTTTTTTTTTTTTTTTTTTTTTTTTTCAGTCAGCAAAATTAACCATTTTTTTCCATTTTATAAAAAAACTGGAAATCTCACTATGAAATTCTTTTAAATATCAATTATCATTTTTTCAAAACTTATTTTAAGAAAATCAGAAATTATAATATTTATTTAAAATATTTTGAACCAAGCTTAACTTAGCATCTGCACTGAAATGATGTAATTTGAAAATAAAAAGCAGGTTATCAACTTTCGCATCACTTGACAAGTGATGAATGACATATTGACGGATTCTATGAGGCTAATTTGTTCTACAGAAGGAGAAAAGTGAAATAATTTACATTTAAGTGAACAAATTATTTACCTCATGATTTTTAAGGAAAAACTTTCAGCGTTCTAAATTTTTTTTTTTTTTTTTTTTTTTTTTTTTTTTTTTACTTAGCTTTCACCTTTACGTTTAAGATCATATAAATTTCATAAGGTGATACTGATACTTGTAGGTACTCTTCTCAGTTGAAATTGAAAAATCAAATTAACTTTTCCACACTTGTTTCACAAAAGTAAAGGCCTTAACAGCGGAGAACAATGCTTAACTCAAATAATGCAACTTAATTGCATTCTGGTTGGTCTTCCGTACTTTATAATTACAGCCTGATTATAAACACAAAAAAAAAATGATTTGCATTCCTCAAAGCCTTGTGCTTTTAACTATTGTAATCACTAAACCCAATGTGATCAAATTTCTAGCGTTTTCATAAAATTAGTTGGGGGAGGGGTAATAAATATAAAAAAAAAATATTTTTGCAAGATTTTCCAAATTAATGTGTGTCATACCAAAAAAAACGTGCTAAAAATTGTCTGTTATTTTACTAGTTGTAGTGATACAAAGAGAAACAAGGTTTTTTTTTAATCAAAATTTAGAATGTTCTAAAAAGAAGGAAAATTTTTTAAATATAATTAAAAAAAAAAAAACTTTGGTCTTTCTTAAGCATTTAGACTATAAAATTTTGTTTTCAGCAAGGTTGGCAAGGTTTTTTTTTTTTTTCATGGAGGTATCTAATTTTAAGAAATACACCATGAATTTTCAGATTTAGTCTTTTGTTTTATATATATATATATATATTTATACACACACACACACACACATATATATTATTTATTATTCACACACACACACATATATATATATATATATATATATATATATATATATTTATATTTATATACTTTTCACACACACACACATATATATATATATATATTATATATATTTTATACACACACACACACACACACACACACATATATATATATATATATATATATATACACACACATACATACAGTAGCGGTTATAATATAAGGAACGGAAACAACAGACATAAATATATGTATTACTTAAACACTAATGCATGATTAGCAATTAAATTTTTACCAAATAAAGATTAGGATGTAATGCATAAATGTTATACAAAGTTACAAAAATTTACATAATAGTTTTTTTAAATAAAGATTAAATGGAACAAAGGAAATAAGCTATTGGAAAGAAGTTAAGGAACGATGTTAATAATTTGCATAAACTTTTAATTTACATTGTTAAAAAACTTGGAGCTTTTCAACAACAAGTAAAAGTTCATTTATCATTAGGAAATTATTTTTTTAAACAATATCGCAAATTCTACACACAAAACGCTCTTTTGAAGAAAAAAAAACTCATTATCACTATCAAGAAAAAAAGTCAATTTCAGAAATTTCTTATATTGTTCATAGGTCTAAAAGTGTCATTCATCATGTAAGTAGCAGGTATAAATCCGATAAAACGTTAGATGCAAAACCAAAAACTGGCAGACCTCCAAAAACATCACAAAGAGAAGATCGAAGAATTGTTAGAATATCTATAAAAAAACGTTTTGAAACTGCTACATCAATTGCCCGTAAATTTAATGAAGAGACAGATAAGATCTCAAGGAAAACGGTTGCATGCCCATATTCCAGCTTCAAAGCCTCTCATTTCAAAGCGAAACCAAAGGGCACGCCTGGAGTATGCAAGAGAACATGTTGTTTGGACTGACGCACAATGGGATACAGTTCATTTCAGTGATTAGTCCAAGTTTACTATATTTGGTTCTGAGGGCAAAACTTACGTACACCGTAGAACAGGTGAAAGACTGTCTTCTCAATGTGTCAAGAAAACCATTAAGTTTGGTGGTGGCAGTGTGATGGTGTGGAGAATGATTTCATCTGAAGGAGTTGGCCCTATCATCCGCGTACATGGCAATATCAATGCTGAGATTTACAAAAGGCTTCTTCAGCAGCGTGTGGTAGCAAGATTACACCATAATCTTTATGGATCTCCTATTTTCATGCAGGACAATGCACCTTGCCACAAGGCTCAGAAGGTTATGGCTTTATTTGAAGAAGGAATCGCCCTAATGAAGTGGCCAGCCCAGAGCCCCGACCTGAATCCAATAGAAAATGTTTGGAAGATAATTGGAGAAAGGGCTCAGAAAAGAAACCCGAAAAACCAGGATCACCTATGGGAGTTATTGAAAGAGAATGGGAGGGAATTACTGCTGATTTTTGCAAGAAATTAATTAGATCATGTGGTCAACGATGCAGAGAAGCCATTGAAAATAAGGGGATGTTTACCAAATATTAAATTTTGTTGATATTTTGTTCTCAATCAAGTATTAACAAGATTGTCCCTTAACTTTTGTCCAGTAGCTTATTTCCTTTGTTCCATTTAATCTTTATTTAAAAAAAAAAAAAAACTATTATGTAAATTTTTGTAACTTTGTATAATATTTATGCATTACACCCTAATCTTTTATTCGGTAAAAATTTAATTGCTAATCATGCATTACTTTTTAAGTAATACACATATTTGTTGTTTTGTTTTCTATTATATATATATATATATATATATATATATATATATATATATATATATATATATATATATACACACACACACAGATACATATATATGTATGTATAACCCTTGGTTACAAAAGTCCCAAATGATGATGATTTGTGGTTACGATGCAATCTTCATTAATCTTGTTTCGATATGCTGTTTGCCTTGTACAAATGACAGTACACGCTCTTCACCACTGACCTTGGTTTGTTGTGGGTTTTATCTACTCTAAAACATGTACATGTGTATATACATATTTAGTTTACCTGTAAGAGATAAGGACGTTTTCTTGTTAAACTATAAGTTGGTGAATTCCTGATAAAAAAGAAAAACAAACTTATGTTTGTTTTTCTTTCTTCCCCAGATTTGCTGCTGCTTCCAAGTACAGCAAGAGAGACACAAGATCTTACACTTCGTCATCTCATCTACTGAGTGCCAATGGCATCACTGGCAATAAATATACAAGCAGCTTAAGACAATTTCATATGTATTTTCATTTCGTTATGTGTATTATATTTGTCATTCATGTTTTTTTTTGTTTTTTTTTTTATTCTTATGTTATATGTCAGAGAAATGTGTTATGTCCTAGATTATTTCTTTACTGTTGCATTAGCCTAGGGGTATGACATAAGTGCTTATTTATGAAAAATCACACAGGTACGTTCTGACTCCCACAGAAGTGGGAACACTGTCAAGAGGTCAAGGAGCCCCCCACCACCACCACCACTACACATAGGGTGGGATGGGTAAATTGTTGCCATTTTATATTTTTAATTTTATGCATCATGTTGTTTGTTTTTTATTTTGTCAACTGCACAGTATAGTAGGGTCATTTGGGCACCATCTGAGGAAAAGAGCACCATGATGCAATTCAGTCCACCAGAAATTTGGAAACTGCATGCTGTGCTGCTTGGCATTCATGCTGAAAGCTTCAATACAAACATTTCAGAGTGTTTGGGTGTCAATCTCTAGACTAGTGCAGAGGATTCGGAAAGAGTTGGATGAGTCTAATGGTGATTATAATTGTGCTTGGGGTGATCACTAGTGATAGCGATGTTATGCCTTTAGCCTTCTTCCCACAGGGACTCACATTCAACATGGAGGCCTACATCAAGTGCCTTGAAGAGGTAGTGCAACCCTGGGTCAAGAGGGTGGCTGCTGGAAGACCCTATATCTGCACCATGACACACAAACAAGGGAACCCAGTCATGGCTATCAGACAATCTCTGCAACCATTCACAAACTTAAATAAGCAGACTGTCCAGAAGAGTTGCACGAGATCTCAAAGTTATCTGGAGGCTATGGCTGAATATTTTTTTTTCTTTTCTCCTCCTCTCTCTCTCTCTCTCTCTCTTAGTATTTCAAGATATTTTTGTGTAATATATCTGTTAAAATGAGATGTCGGTGTTAATTTCATTTTTGCGTAATTTAGACAATTTGTCCATTGCACTGTGTGTGTATATATATATATATATATATATATATATATATATGCTTAGATAATACAAGGACAGACTTGTTCAACAATAGCTACTTGTTACGAGAGTCTAATTTTCATTCTCTGTTAATACAAAGAATGCATATAAGCAAATAAAATTATCCTGTACATGTTATGTATGTTTGTTTTTAAATAATTTTACATCTAAAATAAAATAATTTTTACATCTAAAATAAAAACTACCTTCATGACAGAGAATGTTGCTTGGTTCTGTTTCACTGCAAAAGTGAAAGCTCCTTTACATTTTATGAGAAAAAAAACAAGAATATGAAGAGAATGTTTTCTGTTTAACCTGCTTCCCAAAAGTGACCAAATATTTTCTTTTTAAGGGTTTTTGAGTTGTGCTGAGAATATTTAAGAACCTATTCATATAAAGTCTTTTAAAAAAATAAAAAATAAAAACAAGTTGGTCTCATAAAGAATAAAAGAAATCAGACATTAAATATCTTAATTTTTCTATTCATCACTCTTCTTTCTTCTTTGCTACCAGGCTGTATGCAAGAGTTAAAATAAAATAGATCATTAAGCAATTTGTAGAGGAGTGAGGTGCTTAGCACACGCACCCAAATCTTTGGTAGTTTTGGCTTATCAAACAAATAGCTCGTTTTTGTTAAATGAAAAGGATGACTAGATAAAACCCCTTAAATCATCAGGTGTTTTATCTGTCATTTCAAAAATTATTTATATGCTTTTAAAATCTGCTAAAAGATTAATTTTATTAATTTTTTTCTTCCTACAGCACATTCCTATACCTGAAATTTCTTGTAGTTTGGGCGCTGGTTATAATGGCTGACTTCATTTTGGAATTTCGGTTTGAGTACCTGTGGCCATTTTGGTTGTTGCTGAGAAGCGTATATGATTCCTTCAAATACCAAGGCCTGGTAAGTAAATTCAAGATTAACTAAAACTTCTTATATTTCAGTAATATAGGCACTTTATTCATTGTTCTGTGTATGCTCATCACTGAAACATTTTTATATTCTGTACCATTGCCAGTGCTAGAGAATACTTTAGGTCATTTTATTTGATTCTTATTTGATTTTGAAATTCTTACTACAATTTTATGACTGACTTCAGCTTTATTTAGGCGTTAAAAGAATACATCTAATATTATCAATATTATGATCTGATCAATTGTAATGTGCTGTGAAATTTATATTGTTTTTTGTTCTTTCATCAGTCTACTAAAATATATAATTGCCTAAACCCTTTCTTTCTCCAACATTCACGGTATTCATACCAACTTCTGCAGTGTAGAATCGTTCCTCTTCAAACATCCTCTTCTTAGAAGGACTCTTGTGTCTGCATGCATGGCCTGGGAGTTTGTTTGGAAACTCTCTCTTGAGTCTCCAAACCATTCTTACATGTGCCTCTGTCTTTCTCTACTAAGCTTAGTCAGCTATTTCTTGTTCCCCTTCCTCTCATGACTGTTGTGTGTTAGATAGTATTTTTGATAATATAGATAAGGCCATCTCTCTACACCTGTTTGCAAATATCTTTGTGTTTGGTGACTTCAATGCCTACCATGCCAGATGGCTTAATCACTCTTTCACTGACCTTACTGACATCCAAACCCAGAACTTCTCAACCTCTCACACAAGTGGTGAACTTCCTCATGTGTTTCCCCAGTAATCCTGATGGACACACTTCTCTTCTTGATCTCTTTAACTCTACCCCTGACTCGTGTCATATTTTGCAGCTCTGCCCTGTTGGCAACTCCAATCATGCAGTAGTGTCTTTAAACATCTCTTTTTGCTCTCACATCTGCCAAGAACCTCCTACCAACATAATCTTTCTGTTATCAACATGCTCATTGGGACTCATTCCATGACTTTCTTTGTCATGTCCCTTGGGGTGAAGTTTTTAATCATTCTATTCAAAAATGTGCCTCTGAGGTCTCTTCTTGGGTGAAAGCTGACATTGAAGCTTTCATTCCGGTGTAGAAATACCAATTGAAACCACAACCATCTCCTTGGTTCTCACTGAATACTTGGCTGCTATGGCCCACAGGAATCACTTCTGGCTGTACCAGAACAACAGGTCTGATGATTGCAACAGATGTCTCTTTGTCTCTGCTTTTAATAAATGCAAGTGCATCCTCAAAGAAACGGTCACTGTTTGCTGATAGAATGAAATGATGTATAGCCTCTCACAAGTTCAGTTATAGAGATTATTGGTGGCTCTGTAAGAGTGTGCTAAACAACAATAAATCCTCAATCCCTCCTCTCTTCAATCAATTTGTAGTTTAAGCACATTTTCATGTAAATGTATCTACAATAGTTTCTAATCTTTTTTAATGCATGCACTTATTTGACTCATAATTAAATACTAGTGCCATTTTCAGAAACCAGTTTGTAGTTTTCACTCATAAGGATTTCTTGAAAGTTTGGGTATCTATACTTTAAAGATTTTGTTTTTTTAAATTGTGTATATGAGAAAATGTTTTGGTTAGAATATATGCACTTGTTTTGTATTTAGCGGAGTATTAATTCTAGATAAATTATTTATAAGTATTTGTGAATAATGTAATAGTTATCAGTGAGAAAATGATATTAGCAAACATTCCAGACAAATTTTTTTATGTATTTAGTATTAATACCCATGAGAAAATATAGATCAACCTTTACTCTTCCTACCTATGGGTTAAATAATGGAGCAGAATGGGTTCTCTAGCCTTAGATGTATAAAAGGAGAAAAACTGAATTCAAAGCAATTAAACATATTGATGTTGATTAGAAATTGGTGAGCTTACACTAAACTTCTCACAGTAGACCCAGGAGGTGGTAATTTGGGCTAAAATGACTATTAAAAAAAATGTACAAAGTTATATTTTATGGAAGCTAGATAAAATTTCTGAATCAGTGCCAAAAAGTAGCTCAATTTCTTGTCTCTTGGCAATTTCAATGTCATGAATTTACAAAAATTTAGATTAAATTTAATGAAAATCTGTATTTTTAGGAAATGGCCAGTAAAATGCAATCTCAAATCCTTGTGCCTAAATTTTATTTTCTGTATTATGTATATCACATAGACACATAAAAACCTTATTTGAACACATTTTACACCCACACTGACTCATACTGGGCCCTAGAAGGACCATCCAGGGGTCAAAGATGACAATATTTTATGAAAAATTCAGCTGAAAATTGCACTTCTTCCTCAAATTACACCAGAAATATGGCCTCCAAACATGGGTAAAGTATTTATTTTCTGATCCCTGAACATATTTCTCACGTGAATCAATTTGAAATGGTGCCAACAAAACCAAAATTGGAAAGAGAAACAGCATGGGGTCAGATTTCAAAATTTTCAGAATTTTAAACACTTTTCCAATTTGGAGCTTTGATCTTTGCAAGGTAGTTGAGTTTCATGAATCAAAATTATTTGATCATATCTGTCAATGTAGACATATAAAAACCTTATTTGAACATTTTTCAACTGCATGCTAACCCATAATCGATCCTAGAAGGACCTTTCAGGCTTCAAAAATGGCAATATTTTAGGGAAAATTCAACAAATGACACTAGAAAGATGGCTTCCAGACATGGGTAAAGTATATATTTTCTGATTCCTGAACATATTTCCTACATGAATCAACAATTGAAATAGTACCAACAAATCTGAAACTGGAACAAAGTTGACAGAAGCAAAAAGGAAAAAAGAAACAGTTGAGGTCCGATTTCAAAATTTTCAAAAATTTAGACAATTTCCCGATTTGGATCAATGATCTTTTCAAGGTTGGTCAAAAATTTCATGAAGTAAGTTTATTTGAGATATATATATATATATATATATATATATATATATATATATATATGCAAAAAAATGTTATTTGAACACATTTCAGCCACTTGCTGATGTATGGACCCTAGAAGGACCTTCCGGGAGTCAAAAAATGGCAATATATGACTGAACATTACACTTATCAAATCAGAACATATATCATCAAATTGCTATGCAAGGAAAAAATCCTCTAGTTCATCTATCTTAAAGTAATAAGCATCATGAGTTTGAACTGTATGATCTGTTGCTTTGCAAATTGTACACAATTTTGTCCCAATGTATTTTGATGTGACATGAAGATAGGAGTTGGATCTCTCTAACAATCTATGGTGAACAGCTTTAATTTGATTGTTGTATTTGTATGCCATGTGTGATACATGCTTAGGCAATCATGTATCTTTCAATACATGACTGATGAGGCAGATTTCTTCCCACAGTAGGTTGCCATTTCTTTTTGCGGTAGACCAGTTGCCATCCAAGGAGGTAGAACCCAGTCTGTTCTGCCAGTTACCCATAGCTGGGAGGGGGGAGAGAAGAGGATTCATACCCTTTCCTAAGGGGTAAATGCATGTAAGTGAATGTAATGGATTCAACTTGAATTCGAACTCAGTTCTCTGATTCTTCAATCTGAGCCGCTATCCATTACTCCACCATGCCTACTGAGACATTCCAGATAGTTACGAATATCTTTATTGTTCACTCCTAAGCCTTCTTCAAAATATCCCAAGCCTCTAAGGTACCCCAAGCTTTCCCCCACCATTCATTTCAATCAATTTGGCACTATGCTGTATGGTCCCCTGCAATGTGTGGTTCAGCAAAGCTCATGGCAAGTTGTTGGCAATGTTAAGCATTGTTTCTTTGCAGTGCTGATCAAACAGCGTTGATCTTTCTGTTACACAAAATTATCCGGAGAATAATGCTCAACTGTTTGTGCAGTTTTAACATTGATTCTTTGTGTTTTTGCTGTGATTCTTACTGAGCAGCTTGGTGGTAATAGTAATCTACTCGTCAGAATAGAATCAATGAGCTTGTTTTCCATCAGTTGACATACCACCTTTACCTCCTGTAATCTAAATGCAGATCAGTTTTTAGTTTGAAGTCCCTCACATCAAGGCGGTTGCATAAACCAGCCTCTTCAACCCATTTCTTATAGTCTGCATGATAACAATACAACATTTTCAAATGCCACGTTGTTCCATTTATGTAGGAGTGGGTAATAGTTATGCAATACTGTCAGAATTGGAAAGTGGTTGTTGAGTGACACCAGCTCTGGTTCCAAAGTCTCCTGGTTTAATACAGATGTTTCTATCTACAGCGAGGACTTCATTGAATATGTTCTGCATATCTGAAGCCCACTGTTGATTTTGAAGCCATCTTGTTTTTTTGTTTGGGTCCATGCAATCTTTGACCCAAGACTTACACAATATACAATCTGCACCTTCTAGACCAGAAATCAATTTTTTGAACTTAGTCTTTTCATAGTCTTTGATTACACATGATACTAAAATTGTCATCACCAACATTAATTGATAAACCATTTGTATTTAAATCATTCCAAGCATTATCAATTTCTTTGACCATGAAGTTGAGGAGGTCAAGATTACTTTCTACTTCTCTAATCAAATACACAGGTCTCCCTGATCATGCAGAATTTGGTACTTTGTTCTGCCATAAAATCTCTTCTTTGCTATTAACCATTCTATGTAAGTTTCAGAGGAATGATATCATACTGAAATATGTGGTCTGAAATTTTTCAATTTTCTTTATTTCATCCAATTTGACTTGCTTATACTTATCTAAAAAGCCCTGAATGGCCTTTCTATTGTCAGCAAAAGCAAAAATTAGAGCAATTTTTGTGTTTTGGGGCTGTAATGTCCAAGGACTGAAATCCGGTTTCAGATCCTCCCTCTCCCCCAATATGGAAAAAAAAAAAAAAAAATGATTTTTTTCATATAAAAAATTCAATTTTGTTGATTTCACTGATATTTTGTTGCCCATACCTTTCTAGAAAGCCCTTGATGGCCTTTCTATCTTCAACCAAACCGAAATTTGAGCAATTTTTGTGTTTTGGGACTGTTATGCCTAAATATAGGGATCAGGTTCCAGAATACCCAAAATATGAAAAAATTTGACTTTCTTGATTTCACTGAATTCATGTTGCCCATACACTTCCAACAAGACCTCATACAACATTGTACCATGAATATTTCTCATTATTCCCAAATTATCAAATATTGCCACTCTGGGCCCAATGTGCTTCTGTTGCTGGATATGTCTCCATTATGAGAAATTATGATTCTACCAAAAGGGCCCTGGCACACTGTTCATTTTTTAAATCTTATATATATTTACAATTTAGAAACTGAAATTATGGTTATTGTCCCTTAATCTGGTTATATTTTTTCTATTGTTGTTGCATGTTTAGACCTGACATTTGAATCATAAACTTTACATCTCTATCCATAATGATTTAAGAGATAGTCTATTGTTGTTCCATTACAAAATTTTAACACTATACTTTTACTTTTAAAAATAAAAATTTTTTAATTCTTTAACGCACTTTTAAGTACAATTTCAGCTTTGATTTCAAAGTTTTCAAATGTGCGTAGTGTATACTGAATTTTCTGTAAATTTTAATGGAAAATGTCAACTTACAAAATATATTTTTACTAATTAGATACATTCTCTTTGGATGCTCCAATTAAACAGCAATAATTCATGACTGAACTCTTCAAAACATGAAGAGAAAACAAGAAGAATGTTTGATTTTTTGCACCTTGTATTATGTTTTGTAATGACAGAAAATTAATATTATATTCCATTTCCATATTTCCTTTTCCAGGCATTTTCAGTATTTTTTGTTTGTATAGCCATCACATCAGATGTCATCTGTTACCTTTTCATACCAGTCCAGTGGCTTTTCTTTGCAGCCAGCACTTATGTCTGGGTACATTATGTTTGGCACACTGGTAAGTAATAGCAATAGATTTCCAGTTATGATACATTGTTGGGAATTATGTTGTTCCTTTGATTTTTCTTTCTCCTTAAAGTGGAACTTTCAAATTTTCATGTTGAATATATTTTTAAATAACCTGTAATTCTTAATCTTATCAAATTGTTGCAACCCTATTTGGTATTCATTAAGAAAATAATTATTTTAAACCTAATTTTTAGGTCTTTACTGACATTGAGATTCAGCATAATCTTTGAAATAATGATTTGATTATTTAGTAAGTTTTACTCAGTCTTGATAAAACTTACATTTTCAAGTAAGCAACACACACACACACACACACACACACTTTCCCAATGCAGAAAACATCTGAATTATCCCACGGCTTCCCATAAATCTAGAAACTTGATTTGAAGATTTTTTTTTTTTTTTTTTTTTTGTCAAAAATTTTTTTCATTTTTTAGAACGAGGCATTTGTCTACCAACAGTATCCTTGTGGTTACTGTTTGTTTACATAGAAGCTTCAGTCAGATTAAGAGAACTAAAGAGTTTGCCTTTCAATTTAGCCCTTTGTAGACCATTTGCAGCACATTGGTAAGTATTATGATTTCCTTAAGATTAATTTTTTTGTCAGTTTCAGTGTATTGAAATGTGATATTAAAAAAAAAATTAATTCTGCTAGTACTTAAAGTTAGGAGCAAACCTAACAATTCAATATAATCTTCCTGCTTCATATCAGTGCAAAACGTGAAACTGAGATGGTGAAATGAATTGCAAAGGTCATATTTCAATTGTATGTAGCCTGTGTTAAGTTCTTTGTAGAGAAAGATAGTTTTGGCAAGGATGAAATTAGGAAGTTTTCTAAGAAAAAATGACAGCAGATTGTGAAACAAAACTGTAAATAAGCAATAAAGTTTTTGCCAATAATTTTTTTTGTATATATTCACAAATAAATGAAAAGTTTTTGAAGAGTTTTTTTTTTATATGGCATGCTATTTTACAGTTGTCAAAATTTAATTTTCAAAAATACAATCTAAGCATGAATAAACTTTGTGAATTTTACAAAGGATACCCCCCTCCACGTTTTTGAGGATTTCTTTTTTTTTAACAAATAGTGTTTTTCACAATATTAGGTATTTTATAACTATTGGGGATAAAATATTAATGCAGTAACCTCTGAACGTTGGCCTAATTCTGAATAATTCTTTGCAGTCAGAAAAATTACTGTAATAATTTCAGAATATTTTGGGTGGATTGTAGTCAATCCTATACTATTCATCAAAAGGATACAATTACATTTAGTGAATATGAGGCAACTTAAAATATTCAGCCAAAACACCAATTTTATAGAATAATTATCCCTTTTAATTTAAAATCCACTTCCTGGTTGTTATCATTGTTGACATGTTACTATCAAAATTGAATTCCTTATTATCCCTTCAACTTCACATTATCTCCTGGAATGAAAACCTTGCACATTCATCCAGTTAATGAAAGACCTACTCTTCAACTCCATCACTAGTTTGGTTAGAATAAAGAAAATGTTAAAAGCAAGACATGTACCTGGTTCCAAAATAACCAACCCACTGCAATTGTCAAGTCTAGGTGCTTTTGATAATTTTTTCCTGTGAATTGAAATTTATCATTAAGCAAATTCTCTAAAGATTAAAATAAATATTTAATGGTGAAGTATTGATTGAATACAGTAGATGAATGAAAATTTCTCAGCTAATAATTTTGGTCTTGTCATCAATGAAAATGTTTTCCTTATTCCAGATTTTCATTGGTTGCTGCTATCATATAAGAGCAGTACTTGTTTGTGTTAATGGTTTGCTTCTCTACAATAAGCTTATGAGTTGAGGACTACTTTCCAATTGCTCCATATACACAACTACAACTTGTTTGAATGAAGACTAATCTATTATGGTCAATGGCCATTCATTTGACTTGACTAATGAGAAATAAAAGTAATGAATATGGACTCAAACAAGGTTCACTAAAAGTTTTAGATCTTTTTTGCTGATGGCATGTGGGGTGTTCAAAATTCTTCTAGCATTAAATAAAATGCATCAAGAGTTGGCAATAAAAGATAAAGGGAATATAAAACTAATGAAATTTTAACTGCTTCTTTAAATATACCAGGTAATGATTAGTATCCTACACACACACACACACACACACACACACACACACACACACACACACACACACGTGTGTGTGTGTGTGTTTATATTGTCTTTGATAGTCTTGAATTGACCTGGAGTGATAAGAGGATAGAGCTGATTTTACAAGACGAAAATAGTTATTTGTTTTTATGATCTTTATACATTACTTGTGAATTAAATTAACATTGAAAGTGGGCAAATTGTCACCGCTGTTTAAATTTTGTCACAATGCTTTTGTAAGGGAGATAACTTGGTTACTACCTGATTAAAATCCATTCCTTTTGAACAAATGCTGTATGCATTGATATGGCTCTATTTTCTTTTCTATATGCTTTGTCCCTTTAGGACGTTGTTGTAATGAAAATGTTTACATTTTTAAACAACTGTATCCGTCACAGAGTAGCATCCCCGCGCTATAAATTGTGACCAACATCAACTTAATCTGCAACAGGTTGTAACTTTATCCACTAACCATATCACCTCAGTTTTAATTCAGTCACAATGCTTTAATAAGGGAGATAACTTGGTTACTACTTGATTAAAATCTATTCAGTTTAAACAAACGCTGTATAAATAAATCATATGGCTCTATTTTTTCTACCTGTTGCATTGTGCTGTCAGTTTTGATACAAGGTTATAATTTTTACACTTTGATCTACCCTATTAGAATCTTTTCCGTTTGGGTTTTTTCTTTCAAAGTTTCTTTTTCTTTATTTTAATATTTTCATTAATGCTTGTTTCTTTGCAATTATTAGTTTGTTCAGAAAAGTTCTGATTTTAGAATAAACCTTGTAATTGTGTACTAATATATTATAATAGTTGCACAAAAGCATATTACGCATTCCTTAATGATTAAAGTGTCATCTTTGTTAATTTTATATCAAACACTTTCAGAATTTAACTTAAAACATTATCTACCCATTTCTACTTGAACATAAAAAAAGAGATGCATTTACATTTTTGCATAAGTGCAAGTTTGGCCATGATGCTGCCAATATTAACAGAACATAGGCTGAAGTTTCCACTTGATTGGACATTACAGTGCTGGTTTCTAAAGTTCCACAATGGTGATATGAGCCTTGAAGATTAAGGTGGCAGAGGACATCTATCTGCAATTGACAATCAGCATTTGAAAACACTACAAGCAACATCCATATTAAATGTCTCAGATAATGGGTGTCAGCATTTCAACAATATCAGACCATCTCAATTAGTAAGGTGAAAAAACTTGATAAATGGGTTCCACGTGAAATTCAAAGTTTGATGTTTTGAAATGCATTCGATGCTGCATCTGTGAAATTTAAATTATTCATTTCTTGATTGAATAGTGACTTGTGATGAGAAATGGATCCTTTATGACAACCGTAAACAATATGTTCAAAGGCTTGATCATGATGAAGCACCCAAACACTTTTCAAAACCAAGATTGCACCAGCAGAAGATTATGGTAACTCTCTGGTGATCCACCATTAGTGCTATCCATTACAGATTTCTGGAATTTGATCAAAACATCACTGCTGAAGTTTACTGTCAGCAACTGGATGAAATGCACGTTCATTTAAGCAAAATGTGATCCTCACTGGTTAATTGGCAAGGTTGAGTTCTATTTCATGACAATGCTTGGCCACATGTTGCCAAGATGACACTGTAGAAGCTCACTGACTTTGGATACAAGACTTTGCCACATTCACCATATTCCTTTGATCTCTTGCCCACTGACTACCACTTTCAAGCATCTTGAGAATTTTTTTAGGCCAAAAGACATTCCATAGTAAAGATGCAGAAATAGCATTTAAAGATTTCTTGCCATCTAAACATTTAGCCTTTTATTGTAAAGGCATAAACAACCTTGTAACATGATGGCAGAAATGTATAGATGTTCAGGGTTCCTATTTTGATTGATTTAAACACCGCTTAAATACATTAATTCAGGAATAAATGTTGATTCTAAAATTGGATGTTATTTTCTGAACACCCTAATAAATATTTAAATGCATATGTCCCATTTAATTTTCTCTACTTTTTTTTTTTTTTAGCATAGGCTACCCTGTGGTTACTTTGGGTTTTGGTTTTAAAAGTTATATATCTTACAGAATGCGCTTGGTAAGTGACATTTCCTTTTCATTATGTATTTATTTTTATTTTACTTAAAAAAATCATTGAAAGCAGCAATGAAGTCTTGAAGTAGATAAATGTTTTAGAATTTCAAATATTACAACCATAGAAAATTCTTTCCTTTCCTTTCAGATTGAAATTAATGAACCTGCATCATATCTTACTTTCAAACTTCTTTCATAATACTACTATTGAACAATCTTTCTCTGAACTGACAAAGCAATTGAATATAGGAATTGAACACAATACGAAAACTTTTTTTTTTTTTTAAATCAAAACACTTCACCTCATTTCAATATTTTCTTTGTAAATGGGTTTTATAATAAAAAAAATTAAACCAATTTTTAATTTTATATCTAACCAAATTAACTTTTTCAGCGCAAACAGAAAGAAGTCCAAAAAGCAAATGAATTTTATATTTTGCTTCTAATGAAAGCATTGCCTCCTGATGTTCAAAATACTTATTCAGAAAAACAGAAAGGTAAGACAAGTGTTTCTTTTCTTTTACTTTCATTATCTTTATTTAAAATATCTAATGGATTTTGTAATTTTAAGATAATTAATTCTTTCTTTATAATTGGCTGAAAGCATTTGATATTTTATCTGAAAATATTAATATTCTTTAGTAGAATGTTTTAGTTGAATAAAATTTATTCACATTTTGAAATGCTATCATTTAAATATTGATATATTTAAAAATATTAATACTGCTTTTGCCTATATATTTGAATTGCACACACAATGTGACATCTACTGGTGCATATTCAAAAATCTTTCCCTCTGTATTTGCATAATTAATAAGTACTATCCTGCCCCAATTATCTTAGTGTAGTAATAGGATTAATAATAAAAAGCAAACTTATGCAAAAATTATGGTTTTCTTAGTTAAAAAAAGAAATACAAAAAAACACAAAGGGGACCATAAGAAAGAATAGAAGTTTAATATTGCTTCGCCACTTGATTGGTGCCCGTTCAAGTTGCTCTGTTACATAGCTGTTTCCAGTGTTAGTCTTTACTGGCTAGTGTTTTTCATTAAGCCTTATCTCGTTGTCTAGCAGCTCTACCACAAAAATCAGATGAGGAAGTAATTGCAAATGGTGTTTCAGGAAAGAAATCCCACAAAACAGATAATGAAGACAAAGATAAAGGGAAACATTTTACAAAAAACACAGATGACGATGATGAGGATGAATATGAATATATTGAGCAGCCATTGTCTAAAAAATCCAATGTAAATGATTATGATGAAAGTGCAGAGAATGAACAGCATACAAAAACATATAAATCCAACACTGTGAACAAATCACAAGGAAACAAATTAAACAGTAATAAAGAAAATAACTCCAAGAAAGGAAAAAATTATAGCAAAGACATCTCGCCATCAACATTCAATAACAACAAAGATGAAATTATAGGCCGGTAAGTAATCTCTTTATTTTTCTTTATGCTTTTGATGTCTTTTCTGAAAAATCTGTAAATAATATATTGCTACAAGGGTGAATCAATATGTTCACAACATTACATGTAATTAGATTATATTAAAAAATGTGTAACAATTTTTTTTTTTTTTTTTTTTCTCTGTGTTACCACATACAGTGCAGAAAAATTCTTGGGCATGATCGAAAGGGACTTAAAAAAGGGCTGGTATTTTTGTCATTTATTTGCATTATATAATATAAAAAAAAACATCAAAACAATTTCGGAATATTTTCATGCCATTCTAAAATGCTTTAATTATAAAGTTCTTAGCATCTTGCTGAGCAAGTATTTTTTTTTTCTAGTTTTAACCTCTGAATTTTACAATTATGGGAATTCTTTATACCTTGTCACTTCAATTTGCTGTTTATAATGTAGGATTTGATATCCTGATTTTTTTTTTTTTTTTTTTTTTTAGCATTATTAATTTTATAAATTATAAAAATAGGAATCTTATTTTTAACAATTCAAAATTAACCATATACATAATAGGAAACAGTAATATTTGTATTAACTTTTCACATGAAGTTATATTCAGAATCTGATATTCATTGCTTTGAGAGTAAAGTGATGGCAGATATTGAATCAAAAAATAAAACTTATGATCTCTTTGAGAGAAGATGAGGGGATTGGCATGTCACCTGAAGATGATTAAAGAATTTGATGTTCCAATCAAAACATTCAATAACTTCTAAAAAGAAATTTCAGTTCTTTAATTCAGTGTTTTCAGTTTTTTGTAGATAATTTTAAATATGTGCATAAAAATGTACAAATGAAAAATAATCTGAAAATATTTCTTATTCTTTGCTTATTGACTGTCTATGACTTTGCAGCTTAGAAAATGATGTTAAGCGCCTTAAGGCCGACCTTCAGTCCAGCCGTAATACTGAACAGGAATTGCGTACACAAATAGCAAACATGTCCATATCTGAAAAGTCAATGCGATCAGAACTTTATCAGCTCCAGCAAGACAATGAAAATTTACAGAACAAGTAAGTTGGGCATTTATTTCCTTTTTTATTAACCATAATCAGTCATGTATGTAGAACTGATTTCACTTCAGTTAATTTTGACTCTCTTGCTATTACCAAATAAGTGCAAGCTTTGCTTTATAAACATGCCTTTCTAAACTGACTTCTCCATCTTACATCTTTAAACATCATCAAACATCGTATATAAACCATATTTTTCTGTATTAGAGAAACATTTTGATATAAAACAAATATGTATATTAAACCAACCATTTGTTTTAAGTTATTCCATGTCAGCATTTGAGATATTAACTCTATTATTTTGCCTTATATTCTCCAGACACATAACCTTTGAGTAATCCATGTCTTTTTATAAATTTACCTTTTATATTCACTTAATCAAACCATTAATTCATTCTACTTGGCAAAACATTTTACTTTATTACTTATAGTATGTTGATAGTTGTTGAATTGATAATAATTAAAATAAAGATTAATTACCCAGTTATTTCCCCCTCAATATACTAATAATTTCCTATCTTGTGTTTATACTCTTAATTACTTTATTAATCAATAAAATGACATTTAAGTATTTTTATGCAAAATATACTATGTCAATTGTTAAACTGTGATTTTGTGTTTGCATTGCTCTCCTCTTTCTTTTATCAAATTGATTTCTTTTTTTTTTTTTTTTTTTTTTAACTTGTTTACAGACTACACAATTTGGTGACCAGCAGACAGCAAGATAAACAAAATATTTCCATCTTAGAACGCAAGCTACAAGATGCTTGCAAAAATAAATGTGTTGTTGAACAGCAATTGGCTTCAGAACGTAAAGCTAAGAAAGCAGAAGAATCAGCAGCAGCCCGAGCAGTGTTAATGGCAGCAGCAAGGTAAATAGAAAAGTCTTAAAATTGGCTTTGTACTTCACCTTGTACAAATGATGCTTCATTAGTGTGCTTTTTGTGACACCTGTTGACATCCATAGCATTGATTTGACAGATGCAGTAATTGTGCTGTATTAATACATAATATGAACACAACATACACACGCGCTTATAGTACAGTTCAAAATTTTGAAGCCACCCTCAGAATTAGCATGGGATGACTTGACAGAAGAGTGGAAAAAAAAAAAAGGCCTTAGTCATTGAAAAAAAGAATGGAATCAAAAAATTATCAAACTTTGAGAAACTTTTACAATAAATAACAAAATTTGTGCTGCAGTAATCAAGGCTAAAGGAGGATATTTTGATGAGAGCAAAATTTAATCATAAAAATTTTTTTTATTTCTTTTGTTATAACAAAATTTCTAATTAAAAAAAAAAAAATCAAGTCTGACTTTTTCTTTTAACCATGTATAATAATTTTCTTTTATTTAAAGTACAAAACAACTACTTTTTGAGTCCATTTAAAAAATTACCATGGGTTACCTCAAACTTTTTGAAGTCTACATATATATATATATATATATATATATATATATATATATATATATATATATATTCGATTCTCCTGTCAAATTCAACATGAGGATCAAGCAGTTTAGTTCCCAGGGAACTGACACCAGCACCAGATTTGATTATAGTGGTGAAGGTTTTGTGCAGAGCCATCCACATTTTTTGAAAGGCCGAATATAGAGACCTGGTGCACTATGTGCCACAAAGTTCTCCAAACAACCCTTAGCAGGTCTTCAATTCAGAGTTGTCCTTCTCCTAGTCCAGTTGACATACAAGGCTACAGAACCCAGACTGTCCTGCTATCTACCCATAGCTGGAGGGAGAAGATTAATACTTTTCCCAAGAGTATTAGCACGTAAGTGGATGTAATGGATTTGACTGAAATTCGAACTCAGCTCCCCGATTCCTTAATCCAAGCCACTATCCATTACGTCACCGTGCCTCCTTTTTTTATATATATATATATATATATATATATATATATATATATGCATTCTGAAGTGTTGAAAATTTATTGGCACTTAAAAAACGTTTTACTACTTTATGCACATTACTAGAGTTTGAATGAATTGAAATCAAAGTAAACATCAAATTTGATCATTTTAAATTTTTACATTGTTAACCTTGTCTATTTTCACTTTATATTTTATATATATATATATATATATATATATATATATATATATATTTTATATATATAAATATATAAGATTTTTTTGTTATAAATCATTTATGCTATATTCATGTCTTGAATTTGAAAAATAATTTTAGAGAAGAATGTAATGAAAATTGCAAAGCCAGACGTCGAGATACAGAAAATGATTTGAAGCAGCTTCGAAGAGATTTAAAAATTCGTGAAGAACAGTTTCGACAGCTAGAAAGAGAGGTACAGGTATGTAGCAATATTTTGTTTTTGAGGTTTGTTGAAAAACAAATTCTCTTTATTTGTAAATCTTGCACAATCCAAAAATGTTTATTCTTAACTGAAAATAAAACGTTCTATTTGTAGTTCAGGACACCTGTCATTTCAAAATAAAATGCGAGAGCGGGTGCTCATTTTAAACAGTGACTGATTTTTCTGTGTTACCCTTCACTGATAGCAGGTCATTTAAAAAAGAAATCCTGTAACAGGTGCTGAATATGTTGGTGCAATATTGAGGGTGAGAAGAAATAAATGTAAACCCAGTTCTGTAAAATTTGAACACCTCTATTTTGATATTTGAAAGCAAAGGCATGTTCATGCAGAAGAGATACTTGCCAGGAAGGGTTAGGAATTAAAAAAAAAAAAAAAAAAAAATTAAACAAAGGCAAGTTCTATTGGATTTATTTTGAGTTTTCTATCTGGATAAAAAGCAATTTTAGTTTATACAATGATAAAAATGTTTTGTTCCACTAAGCAAATGATTTTTTTTTTTCTTGTCTCCCTAATCTAAATCTGAAAAACTGTTTACCTTTTGAATAAAATTTAAACATAATGAATCAGATGTTGCCATTTTTACTTTGTCTATTGTAAGAAAAAGAAAAAAAAATTTCAAAAATTATTGACAGCCTCCAGACGTTTTCATGCACACACATATCAAAAGCTTTGAATTCTGTATTTATATTACATTTTACTAAAATGTTTTTCAGAGTCTTCGTCAATATAAAGAAAGCCAAGGAGAATCAGAAATTTTAATGTCAGCACTGGCAGCCATGCAAGACAAAAATACACATCTTGAAAACAGTCTAAGTGCAGAGACACGGTTAAAATTAGACCTTTTTTCAGCACTAGGTGAAGCCAAGCGAGAAATCGAGATACTGAAAAGTAAGTATAAATTATAATCAAACTAAAATTATTCATGATTTCATAGTATGAATGATTACCATTTATTTGTAACTTATAATTTCATATTTTTAATTAAGTTTTATAAATATCACTAATAAGGAAACATTTTTGTGATTTAGTTTTGCTGTTTCTGATTTTTTATAACTTTTCATTTTGGCTCTTTTAGAAACATGTGGAAGGCTTAAAAACTGTACATGCTATTTTTAACTGTCTAAATACCTTGTGCAAAATTTATTCTTGCTCTTGTAGTTAATCAGATAGTGATGAAGGCAGTGAAAGTACATATTGTCTTGAAACCAATATGTCAATAATAGCAAAATATCCTGTCCCAAGAGATTTTTAAACTACAAATTAAAAATCATACTTTCAGCAAAACAAACTGGTATAAAATTAATGTTTCACTTCACTATCTTTTCCTACAAAAAACTGCTTAGATATCAGAAATTCTCTAGAATTTCAAGAGATTTGTAGTTGTGGAAGCCTTTTATTTCTTAAAATGTATTTATAATCTATTAATCTTAATTTTAAAAAATTAAATTCATTTAAAACTTTATGTAATTAAGATTGTATCAGATGATTCACATTTGTTGTTCTTATGGCTTTAATATTGCCGTGGCAGGCCCTTGAAAGAGATTAAGAATATAATAGTTCAAAAGTAAAGCAAATATTTTCATATAGTGTTTAATATTAAAATCATATTAAAAATAGAGCATTTAATAATTTCCCATTTAACTTTAGTTTTTTTTTTTTTTTTTTTTTTGTTTACCAAAAAATAAGTATCCCTATATAATATTAGCAATAGGAACTGTAGACTTTGTTTAGAAGAAAAATTATCAACTTTTAATAATTATTAAATAAGAAGAATGAAATAATGGGTTGATGCTGACATATTAACAAATATTTACTTTGTTACTTTAATAATATAACAATACAACATAAAATATTATAATTTAATTAATAATGTAATATAACTTCAATACAAACCATACAAAAATTGATATTTACAGTTAATTTTTCTGTAATATTTTATATATATATATATATATATATATATATATATTAGAGAAGAGGCCACAAACGTTTTTGGCTATAATATGGATTTTTTTTTTTTTTTTTGTACATTATACTTTATATATTCTTTGCTACATGTTTTTCAGGTTTTGTGACCTTCATCAGGCAATGATTGATTATTTTCACATATTATTTAAAGGAATTAATTTTTTCTGATGTTTAGTCTTTTAAACATTGTCTTTTGTGTGTAGTAGTAATACAAACTCCTCTTGGACTAGTAGAAGAATAGTGCTGAAAAGTTCCTAACTCAGCTAAGATGAAAATCAAAAACAAATTCTGATATTTGGCAAGATTTTGGGAAGTAATTCAAGCCTAGAACTTTTCAACACATCCTTTTTATGTGTGATATATACATAATCTTAATATCATAGAAGCTTACAGCCATATCACATTGAAACACTGGTTCCCATGCAATCACCGAAGTTAAGCAACATTGAGTTTGGTCAGTACCTAGATGGATGACTGTTTGATAATACCAGTGCTGTAAACTTGGATGTGCAGGTGGTGTAATAGATGATGGCTTGTAATTGTTAATTAGAGAGCCAAATTTCAATTCCATTTGGGTTAGTTGTATTCAATCTATTCTCCCCACAGCTATGGGTTAATTAGTAAGACTTGTATCCCTAAATTATCTTACAATCTAAAAATATTTTCTGGCTTTAAATAACGTGCAGATAGTTGATAATCCATAGAAAATCAATCAATCAATCCCTCATTAACATTATAGCTGTTAAATTTCTGTTTTTTTAAATGATTTGTATGATTCTTCTAATGATATTTTCCCAAAAAAAGTTTTGAAATTGATTATGGTGTTATTTGCTGAAAGGTTTTGTATATCCTCTTAAATTCTCAACACTATATCATACTTTTCAAAAATTCATTTTGTTTAATGATTAATATTCATTTGAACTCTCTCTCTCTCTCTCTCTCTCTCTTATTCAGATGTTGTACAGAAAAAAGATTTTGAGATTAAAGACATAAAATCCCGAATGGCAGAGACTATGGCTCTGTTACCCAGCACCAACACATACAATGGACTTGGTTCCACAGATTCTTCCCCACTCTTCTCCAGCAAGTTTGCCAAGGAAGATGTCATTGTTAAATCAAACCTGAATCCTCATGCCAAAGATTACGCCCCCAAAACGACCATTTGAGCCAGTTGGACTTCCCCTATCAGTTGGCGGCCCTCCTCTTTCTCTCTTCCTTCTCCTTTTCCCCTTTATTCTCACTGCTGACTGCAGATCTGAGTCAGCAGCTCCACTCTGACTTGTCAAATACATACCATGCTATTATTTGTTTGCCTGCCTGCCATCAGTTGACCAGTGATGTGCATTCTATGATCTTAGAATTTATTTTTTCTCTATTCAGTGGCATTGTCATTAGGAATGATCATTGCCAGGCAGCCTGCTTCACTGATAAGTAGGCTGCCCTCAGATGTTTCTGACTAGCTTCAGTGCAGATTGGTGCTACCTGTGTTTGCTGTTCACTTTCTACTACACAATAGTTTCGTGATGCCTGCCACAAACTTACACCCTCTCTTTGGTCTATTCTTTCCACTCTCTCTTACCTCACCTTTTTAAGCTTGTTTTCTTTCAGCTTTCTGTTTCTCCCTGTCTGTCTCCTCGCTTTGTCCTGCTAAAACAAGAGGCTTTTCAGCAGTTTGCCACGATTAGTTACAGCCATAATAGCTGTAGAAAGCAGTTGGTATTTTTTTACTTAGTACTTTAATTTACCTTTAAACTTAACTATTTTTACACTAATTATAAGCTATGGGCATGTTTTTGCTGTATTTTCAGACTTTCTCTATTTTCTTCAATGATCAAGTTTAACTGTATTAGACCATTTTTTTTTTTTTTTTTCATGTTCATAGAAACTTCATAAAAGTAAATTTTAGATTAACAAAACCATAAGTTTCTTTTGTCTCTTAATTTGTTTGGAAATTAGTTTAAATTTTGTAAGTTGAATCTGGTTTTTAAATTTTACCATTTAATCAGATGATAGCTTATTTAAATAAAGTGTTTAACATTTAGAAATTTCTGGTTACTATTAAGATTCTTGATAAATTTACTAAAATTTGAATCGGATTTTTATTATATAATGGATTGTGTAAGAGTGCAGGTTTCCTTTTCTTTTTATTATTTTAGCTTTTAACTATAAATTAACTTCGGCAAGTAGTTTTGCTGTTTCATGTAAAGAAAAAAAAATTGATATTAAAACTAAAATCAACTTTGAGCTATTAAGATGTCTTAAATATTTAATACAATCAGAATGCCAACATGTGATCTCTCAAGCAAAGTCAATTGAAAATAGATAGAATATTCATTAAGTAAAATTTGGATATTTTCAAGTTTGTTCATTAAATTGACTTTCTAATATTTTTCATATCAGAAACTTCATTATACCAAATTAATAAACAAAAAAAAACCCTTCCGTCCACTCAAACTTTGCATATGTTTCTATTTTCCAAATCCCGCCACTATAAAAGTTTTATCTTTTTATCAATTTAGATAACATTTAAATTCACTTAAATTAGCTTTTAATTAGCAATACTAAAAAGAAAACAATATAGATGCTTTGTGTTTGATTTCAATAAGTGAATTTTTACTATTACAATTCTAACCTTTTTGATTAAATCTTAATTTTTTTTTTTTTTCATTTTAGAGTTATACATTTTTTGTTGTGATTATAACTGAATACTGATCTATAGATTCACTTTGAGCTGTTTCTAGAAATTTCATTTTTTTTTTAACCCCCCCTCCAGTAAAACAACTGAACCAACCTTCCCACTCATCCCCTTTGCATGTTGGTCAGTCAAAAAAAAAAGTTGCACATAAGATATTGAGATAAGTGGATATTTATATTGTTAAACCAGTTTCTTTTGTGCAGTTAAGTGGTATATATTAATTTGAAATAAGTCAGTGGATTTATAAAAATTTACATATCTTTTTACTCAAGGTTGACTTTTCTGTTGCATATCACTAAATAAGCAAACAAAAAAAATGTTAAACTTTATTATTTTGTTTTTGTTACTTCAAAAATTGTGAACATAATTTGAGAGATGGAAGAATCGTAAACTATTATATTTATATAATTTTATAAGACAAATTGATTAAGTTTTATTGAATTTATATCTTGTTTCCTTATTTTTTTTTTTTTAGTCTAGGCAATGAAAAAGTTGTTTTTAAAAATAACTACAGTAACAATAGCAGCAGTACAGAAGGAAAAACACTTATAAATTCAAATATTCATTTCAGATCTTACCACATGGCAATTTAATTTATTTTTTCATTGATTAAATTTAGTTTTATCTAAAGGATCTAATAAATTTTGATCTATTTTGCAAGAATTGTAATTAGAAAAAAATAACTCTTCCTGCCTTCCCACTTTTTTTTTTTTTTTCTTTTCTCTCGAATATTTCAATTTTTAATTGGATATAAAGTTCCAGGCCTGCCTTTCATTTGGTAACTCATTTCTACTTCTATTATTGGTGCCAATTTCTTATTACTTTATAATTTTTTTTACAATTTTGCCAATTTCAGGATTGGATTACACACTGGAAAACTTTTCTGTAATTGGCTGCTGAGAAATCAGAATCTCACTTAGTCCATACAATAATGATCTCCAACATCCAATTTTCTCTTACTTTTTCACACAGATGCACATTACAACTTCTGTTTGATACTCACAAATTTCATTTTCTTATGTTGAACTAACAAATGAAAATTTTCAAAGTTCATCACTTTATATAAAATGTCATATTTTTTTATTAATTTTTCTATCTTAGGCATATTCATGAAACAAATCTTTAAATACTGCATATGAAAAATATTACCAAATGATCCCTTTTAAAGTGTGATTAATTGGCCCTGGCTGACTAGATTCTACTTTAACACAAAAAGTTGCTGCTCAACAATAGGCATTTTCAGCTAGATTTTTTTTTTTAATTTGTAACTCATTTTATTTATAAATTAACAAATTATCTGAAAACTAAGACTTCTGTCTTTTTATATACAATAGTGAGCTTTAAATATTTAATGGAAATGTCTTTTCTTTCTTTCTTCTCTTTTCTATAGGAGCTGTTATAAAAGTTTATATATTGTTATGCCTCTTCCAGATTTATTAAACTATGCAAAGTGGCAATATATTCACTTTTGGCCTACTTCAGCATTTTCTTGATTCCATTCAGATTTACATTAGAGAAACTTGTTTTTAATTAATTTCCAGTGTAAATTTCTATTTTAATTTTTGTTGGCTATTGTTCCCTTCCACCATAAAGTTTGTAGCAAGCAAACTAGGCAATATCAAATATTTATACAAAGTACACATTCACAGGCAAACTGCTGAGCAAGGCTGGCTGGCAAATTGAAACCTTGAATAACCCTAAATATATTTGTGGCAAAAAAATGTTGCTTCATCTAGTTCTATGTATTTTGTTTTTCAGCATTACAAAATATTTTGAAAAATATATTAAACAAAACAAAAATTGCAATTGGCAAAGATGAGGGGCTTTTATGAACTGTCTCAGCTACCTGCCTGCCTACCTTACCTATTTACCTACCTACCTACCTGCCCGCCCGCCTATCTGTTTGCCTGCCCCTGGCTTTTAATGACACTGACCATAGTCACTTGCCTCCTGCCGGATGGTCTCTATCTATGAGTAGCTTCCTATGATGTTACTCCAGAGCTGATTACCACATTCAATAAAATAAGGCATTCTCCATGTGCAATTAAAGACTGCTTTTGTTATCATTTCCCTATATGCACACACACATATATGTATGTTGAATATTATTGAAAGTATCTTTCTTTTTTTTATAAAAATTTTCAGAGTAACAAAATCACTTGAGTATTCATTACTCATTGCATACTGTTGGTCAAGAATGGAACAATGGGTATTTTTCAGTGTGCAGAGGACAAAATGAAAATCTGGTACAAATTTTACAAAGTGTATGTTAATGTCCTTTGGTGTTGAATGTCTTAAATCTTATACTATGCCAAGTGTAGATTTTACAAATAAAATCTACTTTTAGCAATCTATTGTAATGAGATTAACCTTATAAGTTTAATGTGAAAAGCTTAGAAGGCAAATTAAGTAGGATTTTGCAAGAATTACTTAGATTGGCAAGAGGTTTTTTATTATTATTAGAAAATAAAGTTTATTTAGAGATGAGAATGAAGACAGCCAATTTTTTTAAAAACCCAAAATTGGAACTTGTTTTAATAAAAAATCAAGAGCTTAGATAGCAGAAGCCAATATACACACTTGAGTGACTATCCTTGCTCCTATCTATTTCTCTCAAAGAAAAGCATAATTCTGGAAGTACTTTTCATGAACTTTAAAATTTCATTGACAAAGAACTCCGATGAAGGAAAAATAATTTTGACAAATGATTATGAGCACATTGTTATTTTTTTTCTTAACCTGAGGAGGGAAAAAAGTTCTTTACTGGGAAATTAAAGTCCTCTTGAATCTTCAGATAAGTGTGTGTGTGTGTGTTTTTTTATTTACACACACACACACACACATTGTTCCAAATGATGGGATGTTCAGATGACATGAAGCACAATCCTGCTTTGTTGATTAATGGTAAAGAATTGAGACAAAAGACATGGCAAAATCCATATTTAAGATAATATGCAAACTGATTAAATTCATCAAAACATGAAGAGGCCCACCTTCAGTTGATATTGGAATTGGGGATATCAGCAAACCTAATTAATGTACTGCCTGGTGACTCCTTATTCTGTCTTCTCCATGATGCTCTGTTCAGCTGAAGAAATGCTAAGAACAGGAAAATCCTATTGAGTCATAAGTAATTTCTCTTTAGAGGAACCAATTGTAATGACTAATAGATCATTCTCTTTGGATATCATCACAGATAACATTTTCAAAATGCTTAATGTCTACCATCCCAGGAGATAGATATATATATATATATATATCTATCTAATTTTTTTTTCCCCTCCTTATTCTGTCATCACCCCTTTACTTGTTTTGTGGTGATGGATTTAGTTGTAAATCTATCATGGGTGTCAGGGGACTTTTTTTTTTTTTTTTTTTCTTTGCTGGTTTGTCAAACTTAACAACAGTTACAAAGTGGACAAAATAAACATAAAAATAACAGTAGAAATACATTCCTGAGCTATCCAAATTAAAAGTAAAATTAAGTGTCAGATACATTTAAAGGCTCCTGTACAAATTCTGGTTCAGCATCTCAAGTTGGGGTGAAATGATTTAAAAAAATAAAAATAATAAATAAATAATCGTTTTTTAAATATAGAACTGATGCAAAATGGATTACATACAAAATGTTCAAAGCAAAAGACACTGAACTGACAATGATAAATCTCTCTAACCAACCCTGAAAGTTGAGCTTCATAGAACAAAGGTAATGTTTGTCTGTGGGGGGAGAGCAGTATTGTTCATTTCTTATTTCAGAAATATGATACATTTTCAAAAATTCATGTGAAGCTATTTATCAGGGGATTTTTTTTTTTTTTTTGTTAATCCTTAACTTCAAATTATTCTCCCTTATTTAAGAGCCATAATGTTACACTAAAGTCTCTTTCTGCACATATTGAGCCATGAGGCTAAAACCTTAACATTCTAGGAGTATCTGAAATTTGATGGATAAACAGTGAAGACTTCACAAGCACCAGAATTATAATCAAATATACCTGCAGAGAGGAATAAGACTAATGAGTAAGATGTGTGTCCTGGGATACTGGCAACTCTTGAACAGTAATCAAACTGAAAAGGAGGCCATATAATATAGCCATTACAGTTCAATTTGTGCTAATATCACAAAGTGCAAAAGTAATATACGTTTTATAGCACACAAGATAATGTAGTAATTCAGAGGTTCTTGCCAGTGAGCTCAACTGAATGATGGTAATTATAGCAAGTTTTGGATACTAGATCTGCACATAAGGTTGAACTGTTGGCAGGTGATTACACAGCTTTGCTGGTTGAAGGGTTACTTAACTTGAAGTTAATGGCCAGGGTAGAAGTTTTCCCCGAATGCAATCAATGACCAAATATCCCTGACTAATGTGAGCCTTCAAGCCAGAGGATATTGGCTGGCATGGGATGGTTTCTACCAGATCTGCTTTGTCCAAGACAGGCTACACATGATAGAGATAATTGACAAGAGAGGTAGATGGTCCAGTACACGGCTGTACCTTATGACCCCACCTAGTCATGCGACTGATAAGATGTCAAAAGCCAGTACAAATTGCTAGAAATTATCCTCATGGAAGCTGAATGCAAAAGTAGTACTAAAAAAATATGGGGAAATAGTTGGCAAGATAGGGTCTGGATCGTGGAACAAATATAGAGAAAATATAGTTGATTGGTGCACAATGAGTGAAATAAAGAAATAACCAATATCTGGCCTCATCACATCAACTGCTGTCTGTCTTTTCTTTTCTTTTTTTTTTTTTTTTTTTTTAAACATTAGCAAGTGATTAATGGAGACAAAACAAACCTGTCATGCTTTGTGCTCTCTATTGATGTGCATAGTCTGTATTCTGCAGAACTTCTGCCATAGTCTTTTTGCTTCACTCCATGGATGTAACACGGCAGTGGCCCTGATTGAGACTTATTAGTGCATGGAAAGTGGTTATTGACTCTAATTCAGAGTGAAGTAGAGATATCGAAAAATATCGAAGTAGTTAAGTCCAGCTTAAAAGTATTCATTTAAACCCATAAAATACTTATAAAGAAGGCCTCAGAAGAGTTTGAACTCAAATTAATCCAAATAAGATTTAGTATAAATGACACTCCCAGCCCAACTCCATAACCCCAAGAAAGTTGGCAGGACATGACCAATGAGTTTGCCAAGTCTACTGGAGTTTCAGTAACTATAAGTTTTTTTTGTTGTTGGTGGTGGTGTTTTTTTTTTTTTTTTTTTTTTTAAAGCAATCTATCTGATGTAATTATGTTGATTTCAAAGTAGGTTTTGGAAACTTAAAAATCCAGGCCAAAATTGAAATGCATTTTGTTGAAGGCCATCTGGGTTATTTAACAGGAAGGTCTTGACAAGTTAATTAGTCATGTCTCTTGCATAACCAAAGTCTCAACAGAAATGCATACACAGAAATCAGAGTAGAGTTTGAGTTAACCAGAGAAATTGAATGCATATGAAAAATGACAGCTACCTTCATTGTGCATTAGAGGAAATCTGCCATAGAAGTTATTCACTGCTAAGATATTAGCATCAACAGCATTACTTAACATATAGATATCTCTTCGTGCCTCAAGGGTAGGAAAGGAGTAATTGGGATGAAACAGACCCATAGCCACTCTATAATTTTTACATTTCACCTGTAATTTGTTGGTAATATTTCAATAGCGCCATTTTTTCTATTGGCTCATTTACACCTTTTTCAGCTATATCACCTGATATTGAAGAAACAGTATGAACAAAATCTTACCCAGATCAACAACAGCCATGGCCTATTGAGGTGAATATTCCACCCCAATAGGCACACAACAAAAGATGAAATTCACTAGATTGTACTTTACTAAAGTGTAGCTCCTTTCTTGGTATAATATTCAAAACCTCAACAGGTCTGTTGTATTTGGTAACCAGCACAAGTACAGGTTATGTCTAATGATTTTGGCCAGTGTTTGAGTTATATGAAAAACATGCATCATAAATATGGTTAGTGATGTTTTGTTTACTTTTGTTTGGGGGGGGTTTAAGCTCAAAGTAAGCAGGTGGTATATTATTAAAATGGAACCTTTAGTAATTAACTTTCTCTTTACTTTCCAAGAAACTAGCCAGTTCTCTGATTTGGTGGGGGGAGTTATTTTCCACTCTGATGCCCTTTTCCCACAGATATAACAATGCAAGCCTGCCATTATTTTGTTGCTATTTTATTCTATTTCACTAGTTCAGACTGGTTTTTTTTTTTTTTTTACATCAAGGACACACCATGCCACTTCCAGAGTTGAATCACCCTCATTTCAAACACAATTTCAAATTTGATATTATAAATAAAAAGTTAGAACTTATCAGTTTAACAACACACATTCTACATCAATTAAAATATCTATTATTCAATTCTGACATCTCTGGCTTAAAGAAGTTCTAAACAATGCTAATCTACAAATGATTTTCCCTATTTTTTTTATGAGTAGATCAGTCTATTTAATTATTGCCTAGATGCCTATCATCCAGTTCGCTCTCCTCCCAGGTCTTTTGAACAGGAGTAGAGGTTTATCAATTGTTTCCTGCTTAGGATTGGGTTTGTGGTCCCTTCTAATGTCTTATCATTCTCTTTCATTCCAAGTAGCCCCTTGCATCTTGTGGTATTATCACATTGCTTGGGGTGAATTGATTTAAAAAAACAAAAAACAAAATGGCCACTTTTTCCAAAAAAAAACTGCCACTTTATGGAACAGACTGCACACGGGGGTGCTTCCCTGAAGACTACAATCTTAGCTTCTTCAAATCAAGGGTCAAACATTATCTTTTCACCTTATCCTTAGTTACCTTCATTTCTGTTAATTATCACACACTTCATTCATCATTACTAGTGGCTTTTGAGCCTTTTAGTGGCTGAAACAAAAATAAATTTCTGTAATTTTTCAATCTTGCTTATATTGTAAACACATGTACAAGTTTCTGAAACAGTTTTTCGCAGTTTTTGCTTTGTGGGAAAGGCAAAGTGTACATTCAACTAACAAAAAAAAGCAAACCGATGGCAAGATATTGCATGGGAAGAAAAATCTTGGCTATAGTCGTCTCAATATATCTTGGTAAGAAAGACAAGTTTGTTTCACTTGGTACTGCCTGGTGACTAACGGACCAGATCTTCCTTTCAGCTAACAAGAGCTCTATCTCCCTCCAAACATCATTTCTTACTTTAACCATGACTGCCACATCTCACCTTCTACTTCTGTTCTTGCTCTACCCATGATTCCTTGTCATGGTGCAACTGACAGCCCAAACTGGATGCTTATTTTGAATTTTGTCATTCTACCTGGAATGAATGATTTTAGTCTTGGTTTGGGTGTATGGTAGTTTACTGTTGTGGTCAACTTTTTTTTTTTATATATACTAAGGTCTTATTATTGGGTTGGTGCATAATTATCAGGCGTTTTTAAATATTTATTATGAAAAAAGAAAATTTAACAATAACATTTTTAAATGATTATTCCAGAGCATATGATTATCAACATGCATTTTATAACCTGAAAATAAAATATTTTTATTAAAAAAAGTAAACAAAACAGCAATTTTTATTAACAAATAACACCTTTGAAAACGCCTGATAATTATGCACCAACCCAATACAATTAATATATAATTTGGTAGATTTTCAGATCCATCATCTCTCACCCTATTAACAAGGGTATACAAAATGCTATATGTATTTTAATCTTTGAATTAAGTATCCATTTTAAAACTATTTTAATGAAACAAAACTATATTGGAACTATGAATTCTGGAACAAAAATGTGATGTGAAAGTAACTTTTTTTTTTATTTTATTGTTTAGAATTAAAATAATTATTGTTATGCTGACTTATTTTATCATAAGTGATAAAATTCAATTGTGTGATGTTTTTTATTTATCAAAAATTGTCAAGATAACTAAGTGAACTTGTTGACCTCTGTTAGGTCAGCTTAGAACCTTAAGCAATTCCTTTTTACACATTCTGTTCAAAAATGTATTCTTTCTGTTTATTTAACTTTCTTGGACCAGTTCTATGACCTGTAAAACTTATGCATTTGTCCCTTTTGCTAAGTGTCCCTAATCTTCATCATTATCTATGTAGAATTTTAACCAGTATTTGTATTCCCACATCCACTGGTATATATGTAAGGAATGAAACGGGTAATGTGGGAGTTTTTGCAATTTTGTCATTCAATTACTCATTATTAGACAGTTGATGCATGTGCGTTAGTAGATATCTCTGTTATTTTTTAAACAGAATAAGTACCAGGCTTGGTTTCCAATAGTTTTTAAAGAAATATACCCTTTGATAGGGTTTGAACCTGAATTCTCCTTAGGAGGTATACTGGTCAGGTGTGTGTATGTATGTATGTGTGTGTGTGTATATATATATATATATATATATATATATATATATATATATATATATATATATATATATATATATATATATAATTGCACCAACAATAAACTTTCATCGTCATTAGTTTGTTTATTGTTGGTGCAATTACACATGCATACAAATGAGTTTAGTAGAAGTTGCTTTAATCACTAGTTTTTTTTTTTTTTACAGACATTCTTTTTCATTGTGAGAACAGATAAATATTCACTCTTAACTAATCGAATAGTTAAGGGTGAATAACTCTTGATTTATTCATTGTATATTTTGCATTAAACTAAACAAACCCTTAAAGAAATATTCCAAAGCAATTTGCCACATCAACAATGTTGGTCTTTAAAATTCAGTCTAGCCCAATCAAATATTCTGAACAAATTTATCTTAACAATTTGTATGATTTTTATATAAATATTTGTTGTTGTTTCACATCATTTTTTTTTTTTTTTGTTGTTCTTATCTTGCCTTATTAGCCTTGTGCCATATGACAAAAATTAAAATGTTTGTGGAGAAGTGAAATTTTGTACATGCAGCCAACCTTATATGACTAAAAACAGTCTTCTGATAAATTTTCAACCTAACCTTCACCTTTGCAACAAGTTCATACAGTTGAGTAAATTTACGTCCAGTTTCTTACATTTCACTATTCTTGACAGATCTTATCACAATGTGTTTGTGTGCAAGTGTAGTCGAACTAAGATAAACAAACTTTTTAGCCCGATGAAATCGTAAAGGACAAAAAAAGGCATCAGAGGAAATCTTTTTCATTTTTTTTTTTTTTTGTCATACATCTTTTTTTCAAAATTATTATTGAAAAAAAAATGAATATATCGTTATCCCATACAATATGGTAACAATCCGTATGTAATTTCCAGGAGCATATAGATCCAGGGAGAGCTCTGTCAAAAGACAGAGCAAAATTATTCATTAAATAATATCAAACACTTAAAAATCCTATAGTAATAATTTTTATTATCAAAATGCCGAGTACCTTTTTTATTCAGATCCCGTTCAAAGGGGAATCACTCCGTCCAGATTAGATAGATACCATCTCCCCTAGGGAAAGAAAATACTTTAGGACCGTTTTTATAATTCCCTTTGCAATTTGGTACAACGCATCTATAAGGCATTGTTTTTGTTTTAAATTAATTCAATATTTAAAAAAAGTATTAATAAACAATTTAAAAATGCCGCCGTAAAAAATCTGATACAAAAAACAAACGACACGCTTCTTGAAATGATGACGTCACATTTCTCCTTAACCCAATGAAACAGGCCTTCTCTATCGATGGTCACGACTCGATACTCGTCCAGACTTGGTTTTTATGTGGCTCGGGGCACTGGTTGGTTGATGAGTCATTTCTTCAGTTTTCTCCATTGAGAGGTTGGATGCTTTCTGGGTTTTCTGCTCTTATTACCCTGCTTATAGATAGAGGGTTGTGGTGTGTCGGGTGTATCCTCTGCTGTCGTCGTATGTTTCTACGATATAGGATCGGGGAGTAGGGGCGTTTCCAAATATCGGTTAGGCTCTGTTTTCTTGCTCTGAGTTTCTGGTTGTATGTGTGCTGTTGTTAAGGCTTCTTGTGTTCAACTCTATTCCGAATAAGTTTGAATTGAACTTAGGCCACTTGGGCGCCAGTAACTTCGGATGGAGTGGGATATGTTCTTTCTTCCACTGCTCCGTTACTTTGAGAAAATTTAGGTCTATTTGTTGATGTGTTGAAAGCCCCAGATTCTTGCGAAATCAGCAAATTCTTTAGCCATGTATTGACTTCCTGGATCTGTTCTCAGGGTCACAGGTATTCCATGCCTGACGAATATTTGTTTTGGGTTTTCTATTACCTCTATCGCGGGGCCGATAAGGATGTCGCCCCCGCAAGCTTTACGAAGAAAGGTGTGAACAGAAGACAATGAGGGGGTTTAAGAAACAATAACGTCGATTTTATTTATCTAAAATCTACAAAGTGTACTCTGGAGAAATATGTTTGTATCGGTGTCGGGTCCGGTATGACTAGTGTATATTTTTTTTTTTTTTTTTTTTGCTGCAGGGGTAGTTGATTTCGGTCGTATCGGCGAAACGAATGTAGAGTTGGTCGGCGGCGGTAGCTGGTCGACTGCCAGATGGAAGAATTGTCGGGAACAGCAGCAGGTTGATCGATGTCGCACGAAGATTCGTTGTATCGGTTAGGACGAGTCCCTAAACAGGGCTGAGACAGAATAGTGATACGTCTTCCAGGGCGGACCAACTGCGGAGACGGGATCGCGCCGAAGAGTATTCTCTCGACAAAGCACCGGAAGCTCACAAAGATAGCGTACTACACTTTGATCCAGGCCCCCAGGCCGAGCAGCTCCCAGTGCTTCTTGGTTTTCTAGTATGACTGACATCTGTTTCTGGTACACCTCACTGGCTGATGTGATTCCAAACGGTAGACGGTTAAATTGAAACAGAGTAATGAAGGTCGTCAATTGGCGGGATTCACATGATAAAGAGATTTGAGTCAAATCTCTTTATCATGACAGTATCCACTATTAGCGTCTAGTTTGGACATAATTTTGGCCTCATCCATTGGGATAGTACATCGTCGACTATTGGTAGCATATGAAATTCTTTTAACATACGCATTTAGTTTTTTTTTTTCAGGTTAACGCATATTCTGACCTTTCCATTTTCTTTTGGCACCACTACCATGGGTGAGCACCATTCTGTGGACTCTTCTACCCTGCTTATCACCCCTATCTTTTCCATCCTTATGAGTTCTTTCTGTGTTTCCTTCATTGATGGTAAGGGTACACGACGTGATATTGGGACGGAATAGGACTTAGCATCTTAACGTCGTAGAGCTATGGTGTAGTCTTCTCCAAATAAGCCAAGGCCCTGAAATAAGTCTTTCATCTCCTTTGTTGGGGACGTGCAGGATAGTTAATTATTTAAGAAAGAATCAGAAGGAAATTTTAGTGGGTGCGTGTCTCACTGCATCCCCAAACATATAAATAAACGAACTTTCAAATGCAATTAAAAACGAGACATAAGCAATTTAGAAAACAATGCAACATTTATACAATTTATCAATATGCAGATTGGGTAATAATCAGTGTGTGTCGTGTGGACAAAATGTGTGTGTAATTGTTTGATTCGTGAATGTCTCTTTGTTGATATTGTTCGTTAGTTCGCTGTCTTTTGTTTGTGTCAAATATCGTAATTATGAATAATAAGAGATTTTGGAAAGAGTTTTTTAGAGTGGTCTACCCTTAACGTATTTGATGTTTATTGTTTACTTATCTCTTAGTAGTGAATTCAATTCACTGTACATAAGCAAGTTAAGAAAAGTGTTCAGAGTTGATTGATGAATTTTCGAATGTGAGTCAGTTAAGTAAGTGTCTTCGTGCGCGGCAAAATTGTGGTTTGCAGTGGCGTGGAGTATATTGGAAGTTACTCTGCGAATTCATGAGACTGACTGGCGTGGAGTTGGTAATTGTCTTTAACGTCTGGTCAGCAATGACTAAGACGGGAGTTGGTGAATGTTATATCTTGAAACTTGGTAATTACTGCTGCTATTCTCTCCGAAGGTTCAAACGTTCTCTGTTTATATCTCACCGAGTGGCTCACTTGAATTTGGCGCAATTTCCATTTTGCACGTGAACTTCAAGTGATTGACCAATGGGGTTGTTTGCTTCGTTTCTTGCCGTTTTTATTGGTCGAAGTTTTCTAGGTACGTAGGCGTACGATGTGGACTCTGCTTTTGTTAGGGTTAGAAGGTAAGGAAAATTGGACGAGTCCACACCTTCATCGGATCAAACGGTTGTTTATGGTTGGTATTTCTGATACTATGCACTGCAGAGTTTGATTGCCAATATTTTTAGTGTCTTGATAGCTGCTCTTCCTGATAGTGGCTCTTCCAGCTTAGGGATGACATAAGTGTATTGTATTGTTTGTCGTCCTTTATTTCCTTGGATGGTTGCCTTTAGTCTCCCCGTCACTTTTAGGGAGCTATGGCGTGGACCATGTAGGGTTTCTGTTGCTGCTGCATATGATAAAAATTAAAATGTTTGTGGAGAAATGAAATTTTGTACATGCAGCCAACCTTATATGACTAAAAACAGTCTTCTGATAAATTTTCAACCTAACCTTCACATCTGCAACAAGTTCATACACAGTAAATTTACGTCCAGTTTCTTGCATTTCACTATTCTTGACAGATCTTATATCACAATGTGTTTGTGTGCAAGTGTAGTCGAACTAAGATAAACAAACTTTTTAGCCCGATGAAATCGTAAAGGACAAAAAAAGACATCAGAGGAAATCTTTTTCATTTTTTTTTTTTTTTGTCATACATCTTCCGTCCATAATTATTATTGATATATAAAAACTTCATTTTTCTTTAGGTGTATTATTCTGGTATAACAGTGATATCAGCCCCAGTGTCTATTTTAAATTTCACTGGCTTATTGCCAGTTCAATCCTCCATGGTTTGTTCTGCTTAATCTCAGCCATTGTCAATGGCCCTAGGGTGGTTGTCGTCGCTGCTGTATCTGTAGTCTTCGTCATATTGAACCTCGTGGACCTTCTTTGACTTGCAACACTGTGCGTAATGGCCGACTGTAGTGGCATGTTGCAATCTGTTACTACAACGGTGGCGCCCTGTTTCTGGCTGCCGATTTTGTCTCTGCCCTTTAGGGTTATTGTCCTTGTAATTTTTTAGGGGATTTTCGTTTTTTTTTTTGTTTTTTTTTTTTTTTACGGTAATGATGACTGTCGGCCATGTGAACGGCCGCATCCTCATCTAGTTGCTCGACTTTATTATTTCAGACAGCCGTAATATCATTTGTTGTGACTTCATAATTTCGTTATGGAGCGCCCTTTTGACTGCGCCTTCCAAAGTAAGATCTGGTATCATTATGTCTCGTATAATTTGACGTCTCTACATCCCACTACTATCCTGTCGCGTATAAACTCGTCTTCAAGCCCCTTAAAATCGCATGTTTTTGCTAACACGTGTAAGTCAGTCACAAAAGCATTTATGGACTCAAATTCTTGTTGGCAGCGCTTGTTGAACATCGCTCGTTCATAAATTGCATTTGTACTGGCCGTGATGGTCAAATCTCTGACTATGTCGAGGTTTTCCGAGTCCTCCGGCGATAGTTTAAACGTATCTAGGATATCCTCAGCTTTATCGCCCGTGGTCCACTTGGACTCTTCCGAGCTTTTCTTCGAGGCCCGATACGGTTTTGTAGCGAGTGAATCGTCTTATCCATTTTAGCCACTATCCGTGCTGGTCAAATAGGAACGGCTCTGGCGTCTACACGTTGCTGTTCATTTTGTTTATTTTCCGGTTTTGTTTTGATATTCGTCTGACGTCTCAGCGTATCCGTTCTCTAGTGCTTCGTTAATCTACCTTTAGTTTCATAACAATCCCTCTTCTGACACCGTGTTGTGTTCCTAAATGAAGAAGACCGAATCACAATACGTGTGTTTAAATTAATAACAAAATGGCGAGTGTCTTGTATATATATATATTTGGTGCAGCAGAAATAAATACTTCTCTCATGATGATAATACATTAACTAGATGAAGACAGAATTGCTACTAATGTCTTAGCATTGAGTAGGAGGCATTTCTGCTACAAAAATAAATGAGAAAAGAACCCAAACTTAATAAGTAAGTTTTATCATCAAAACCTTTGTTATTAATATTAAGATAAATGACAAACGATTTTTTGATTATTAAATTATATTTTTTTTTTTTATCCTTTTTAGAATTTTCAAAATTTTGGTTAATTATTTTTTTCCATCAGCAGGTGACCATAAACTAGTATAGGAAGTTTTAATGTCTTTTTGTGGTGAAAACACAGTGATTTTGGAAATTCTTGCAAAAATGTAATGTCGGATTTTAAATAAACTCAGGATTTATTCACAAATGAATGAAATATTTTAGAAATTTTTCTTTTTTAGAAAATCTCAGTAAAAATATTTTTGTTGCATCTGTTACCCAAATTTATTTAATTTTATGAAATTGAGAAATTAATTTTTGTAGAACTTAATTTTTATATTAGTTATAAGCAGAACTCCTTGGAGAATTTAAATCGTCAAATTTTCTTTTGTAAAACACAACCCTAGTTTCATCTGCCCTGAAAAAGCAATAAAACTAAGACATTAATTAATTAGAAAAGTTTTAATTGCTTTTATGAATGATATGGACACTATTGTCTTCAGAAAATTTTTTGTAGAGGTTAGGTGATATTGCTGTTAATTAAAAATTATATTTACTGATTATAAATGGAAAATCTTACTACAATTCAGCAACCTCCCTTAGCCAGTATTTTAAAAAGAATTTTGAATTTTCTTGTGTGTGTAGAATTAGATTTCTACATTCTCTGTTTTAAACCGGTTAAAAGAAGATCACAGCTAAGTATTCTCAGTTTGTGCTGAACCCATTAAAATCGGTTCCAGAGTTCGTACGAAACAATGCTCTCTGATTGGTCCATAAATAATAATGTCATGTTTCTGCCTACGTCAGTACGGCTAACCTCGAGTTGACCTGTTCAGAGTTCAACGCGCCAAAACCATTGGTAAACATTCTTTCGAGCCTCTCACGTGATCAAGAAAATTCATAAATATGAAACTTCGACACGACTTAGTGAGTCCTTAAAAGTCCGAAGTCGGGCGACCGGCTGATCGGCTGAACTCTCTGCCTTCGGGCGGGGAAGAACCCGAACGTGGCTACGCCGAAGGGCGGAGTCTCTTTCGGGGAGGTAAACCGACCCTGAACCCGTTTATACGGGTTCAAAGGGCATATTTTTGGCCGAGCCCACGGGCTCAGAGATCCCACGTTAAACCGGCCTTGTGTCACATGATGCCCTCGTTGACCGTCCTTAAAATAATCAACTCGTCACACGAATCCATGAAGCCCAACTTCCTCGCTAAAAGTTAATTTTTATTAACATCAACCCGGCTCGTGGAATTCAATTTCTTTTCAACTCATCTAGTGACTAATTCAACCAAGACAATCAATATCTTAACAACTTAAAGGAAATCGTAACTATATCAGTTGAAGCGAGACAACTCTACAGTAAGTCAAGCAATCTATTTCATTCAATTTCGCCATCAACATAAGCTGTTTAATTCCTTACCAGATCTATAGCATAACACCTTTTATATTACCCTTGATCACACAACCAAGAACTCTAAAGTGTTTTAAACAACTCTATTATATCGTGTGTACTTGTTGTTATATTAAAATATTTTCTGTTAAAACAAATATCTGCCTATTTGATTATTTCTCTTGTTGCTCTTGTCTTTGTTGCATTTGATTTAGCAAAAATAGTAGGTCAGTTTAATTTGTATTTTGTCACCGATACAGATTGGCTAACCCACTACGTGCCGATTTTTAAAATACTGACGTCCATACCTGACATTATTAATCAATAAGAGTGGTAACTATAGTAAATTTAAAGCCAAAGTATCTAAGATTCAATAAAACATTAGATTTCTTAGAATATTTTCCTAAATATTACATTACTGGCTAGTTAAAGAATTATATAAAATAGGTGACCACGTGATATTTGTCAAGTAATTTTTACAGATAGAAAAAATTTCCAAACATAAGTATATTGAGATAGTTGTTGATAACTTCCAAACATAATCGAGATTGTTGTTGCCACGTTATAAAACACCCGCCAAAATCTCAAATCGTATTTTTTATTTTGAAAGATTTTTAAATAAATAGAATTATGTTGTGCTGAGAAATTTGTAAATATGACTAAAATCAGCCATTTTTAGCAATTTAAAAAACTCATTCCAATCAATTTAAATTTGTTTTGAAATACAGCAAAGTATTTTGCTTATTGAAAATATTAAATTGTTCTATTAGCTTGAAATTAAAACTAAAATAAAAGCTTCAAGAAAGATTTTTCATTTTTAGAAATTCATTTTAAATCTTAGTTATATTGCTAAAATCGCTGAATTCAGTGTCATTTTTAGCCAGCCGTCATCACACTGCAATTCTCATTCAAAAAAATCTTTCAAAAATAAAATATACTTTTATGATGAAAGTGAATTTATACATTTTCTTTGTTCTTGAGAATTGACAAGCAAAATAATAAACACTATTATATTATTTACTGGAATGGTTGGCAAAATATTGGCTAACTGCTAATTGATTCAAACTTTATAACGCGGTAAAAAAGGATTTCTTTATATTTCTATATATTTTCTATAGTTCGTTCACATATTTTAATAATTTAGTAAATGTTTATACATTTGAGAAAAATGTTTTCACATTTATTTCTTTATAAATTGGTAAATGATAAATATTGCATTGCATTAGTTTTAATTGTATTAGTTTTTTAGAATGTTGTAAATATAAAATTATTCCTGTAAATAAGCAATCTAATAGTGTTTAATGCTTTTGTTGTAAATTCTCAAGAACAAAAAATGTATAAATTCACTTTCATCATGTGTTTAGGTTTTATTTCGATTCTAATCATCGCTTTTTAAAATAACCATTGCCAAAGAGTGAAGGTAGTTGAAAAAATAATGTCATGGGAAGAAAAACCTGCCTGTCTTATGTTACGGCTTTCTGCAACTCGCCACCCATACCCACACAAAATCTTACACATAGCGACCCATCTCTCTAATAATATATGTAAACTCTAACCCCTCTCTCTTTTGGTATGTAATAGCAGTTGCTGAACGCAAAGACGACAATTAGGTCAGACTGATGACCACGGAAACAGATGGAAACCAAAGTTAAAAATAGATTCTCATACACGTGATGAATCGCGTGCCCAGATACGAACGATTGACCGGGAAACATTGACAGAACTCCGTTAGATGACAAATATCGAAGGAAACGGAGTGTATATTAAATTCTCATGTGAATTGACTTTCTAATTTGAAAAAATGATGACCTCATCTTACACGCATCACAGAATTAAATGGAGACAAATCTTGTGTGGACAATTCCTCGTTCTCTTGTTACTATCAAGCAAGAGAGATCACACGAGAGGAATTCTTAATTTAACTTAACACTATGCAGCTTAAAGTAAGGGCATAGATGAATGGCAAAACGTGACCGTCACCTAAGAAATGCATATCCCTACACGCAAGCCATTGAGTGGCATACCACTAGCGTTTGCCGCTGGTGGCCCGCTGTCGGGTCACCGGCGTGTTCGGCTCGACAATATTAGTGGCCCAACGGTGGCTGCCGCCAGAGGACCGATGGCAACGGCCAGCAGGCCACTAGCGGCTTACGTGTAGGGATTTAATATACTTAATTGGACGAAAGTTCCGAAGCAAGAATTCTGCACAGTTAAACCTATTACTTACACAGCATCAAATCTTCATAATCAAAAATACGATTTATGCAGGGCTGAAACTAAATGACCGGATAATGAACGCAATTTTGAAGTAAGAAGGATAGATCAAAGGACACCACTACTCGAGCAAGTGAACTGGTTTGAAATTAAAAGAGACAAAGAGAGAGAAGGGAAAAGAGAAAACCATATTTTATTTCAGAAAAAAAAACTGAAGCTAAATTGTTGTTTCAATTTTTGCCCATATAAAATAATGCATGCATCTTTCCACACAGAAATGTATGTGTTGTGGTGTCCTCCCTCTAAAAACTCTTCCACCTACTATAAAATTAGTAGGAGAGAAGGCCTTGGGGGAGCAGTTGAATAGATTGAACGTTGGGCCAACCGACACACACTCACTAGTCGTGTAATACTCTTCTGTTGTACTTACTGTTTAATATATGATATATCTGTAACAATTGTTTTGTTATTTCTTTAACCATTTACTTGGTCACAGCAGTATGGCACACATCTTTCTACGCATTTTCATATCTGAATCTTTTTATGTATTCTCTAGTTGTAATTAAATCTTGTTAATTTGTACATTCTTGTCATTGGTCACTTTTGGTTATCGCTCCGAAATCGTGTATTTGACCCTGCACTGAATTCTTCCACTGTGGAGCAGTAAGCCTGGGCGTCTTTTAGACGACAAGTTTTTTTTTTTTTTTTTTTTTTTTAAATTTTTTCTTAATTGGGTGCTTGAAGCTAGAATTCTCTGTAACGAAAATACACGAGAAGAGAAATAGTGACGAACGGACGATAGATTAAGATGGCAGGGGTAGAAGCATTTCTGAAAGAACCATCCATTGACCAATCAAGCAAATTAAAAAAAACAAAAAAAAAACAACGTGCCAGAAATAGGGAAATGCTTGGAAATAGACATTAGAAAGGCCATGAGAAAAACAAGCTTGGTAAGAGTAATAGCTGAGCACATGGTTAGCAATGACATATTTGAAGAAGAAATACTAAATCAATTACCGGTAGATGTACAGAAAATGTCACAACCCCAAACTGAGTGAGAGAAAACCAAATTAATCGCAAGGACAGAATTAGAAAAGGCATGTATTTAACAAAAAACTAGACAGGGGTTTAGAAATAAACAGACAGGATAACGGGGTAAGACAGCAAGGGTTCGACTTTACAAAACAAGTTAGGCTCATACCTAAATTCCAGGAGGACGAAGTAGATAACTATTTCTCACATTTCTAGAAGACAGTCATTAATTTGAGCTGGCCGAAGAGTGCTTGGCCTATATTGCTGTAAACAGTCTTATACAGGAAATCCCCAAAGGCGATAGAATATAGTGCGGACTATGACTTAGTAAGGTCGGTGATCCTTGTTCTTGAGGCATACCACCAAAAATTTAGAAATCACCGAAAATCAGAGGCATAAACTTACGTGAAGTTTCTAAGGCAGAAAGAAACATACTTCGATCAATGAAACACGGCAAAAAATGTGGACAATGAATATGAAAAACTGAAACAGTTAATACTGGTTGAAGAATTCTAGAATTGTATAGCTGAGTAAATTAGAGTCCATATATATGAAAGAAAATCTGAAACTGCTTATGAGTTAGCGATATTAGAAGATGAATATGCAGTAACTGACAAGAGGGGTAAAGGCAAAGCTAATGTAGGAATCCAGACTTCGAGTAAAGTGAAACACGTGAGTTATGAAAAAGGCGGGAACATACAATCAGTTAGAGATCGACTGACAATCGGGCGGGAAAATAAACCGATGAGATGCCACCACTGTCGGAAGACAGGGCAGAGAATAGCTAACTGTTGGTCTTGACAGAACAATAAAGAGATCATTACTAAACCAACCGAAAGGGAGTTATATCTGTGAATGAAATAAAAGATATATATAAACCATTCATATCCGATGGATATATTACTTCAATAAAAGATTATAGAAAGCGAAGGCTGATTCGAATTTTAAGGAATACCGGCGCATCGCAATCACTTCTATTAAGAAGGTATTTGCTGGGAGGACTGAAGACAGCCACTAATAGGTGAACGAGTATTAGAGGAATGGGTGATAAAATTGTGAACAAAAAGCAACATAAAATCAAATTTACAGGACCAATTACCGTGAACGTAGTGAGTAGACTTCCCATGAACGAAGTGGAAATGTTATTAGGAAACGATTTGGTGGATAGAAAAGCGATGATCTCTCCCCAACCAAACCGAGAAAAGCAGTAAGAAAAAAAAAAGTTTGTACAAAAAACTTAGAAAAACTAATGCAGCATTGGGCACAGTAACCCGTACGTAAGCGAAACTGACAAATAGTGGGAAGGAAGACGAACAGGTAGTTTTGTCCCAAAACCTTTATGAAATATGATTCCAATGTAACAGGTATTAGTATGGTGCTATCTGCCACACAGAGTTTACTGACTATTCTGCGTTAGGAAGAATAACGTGTTTTAGCCTTCCAGTAGCACACCTATACTAATATTAGCATTAGTGCAGCCATTGATACACTAACACTGAATACGAATATAAAAAGACGAAATAAGCGGGCGTAACAAACAAAATATGTAATATGGCAAACAACTTACGTACATAAATTCAAAAGATTCACATATGTCCCAAAACAAATGATTGTCCATATTGTCCCAAAGGAACGAGGAGGTTTACAGAATTAGAACAAAGAAATAACATACCAACTTTATGGCCTTTGGTCGCCCGCAGGTAAGTGAACAGAAAGTACGTTTTTCTTTCGCTAGGCCGTACACATGTTGACCAGTTTCCACGTGTGTGGACACCCTGGTGGTCAGGAAGGTAAAGAAGCCGTTCCTCCCAGAACGGAAGTAAAGACAAAAAGGGGAGAAGAGTTCTACTCTCTAAAAGGGGCCAAAACTCCCATTGGCTCAACCCAAGGGAAAACCCTACACAGGGTTGAATAGAATTAGAGAAAGGAGAAGCGTTAAGAGTGATGAAACTGCTTTAAGCATCTCTCTGTCAAAGAGGAACCTGATCAACGAACAACAGTCTGACCCGGAAATAACACAACCCTTTAATTAAGCAAACTAAGCAGCATAGTGCAGATAATATGTCAAAATCCTATTTTATCAGGAATGATGTATTAATGCGAACATGGAAGTCATCTCAGATCCCAAAATTCTGAAGACTGGGCAACCTGTGAGCAAATTGTAATCCCAAGAGCTTACAGGCGTAGTATATAAAAAACGACTCATGAAATTCCGTTGGCAGGACATTTAGGAATCAATAAGATCTGCGAAAGAATTTCTCGGCATTTTTTGGGCCCGGAATCAAGAAAGATGTAGTGAAATTTTACAAAACTTATCACGTATGTCAAATGACCGGAAAGTCGGGAAAAATCCCAGCTACATCCTTACATCTTATTCCTGTTTTTGAAGAACCCTTCAGTTGCATAATAATAGATTGCGTATGTCCATTTCAGAGGACCAAATCAGTTAATAAGTACTTGTTGACCATCATGTGTGAGTCATCAAGATTTCCCGAGTTTCATTGTGAAATATTTCAGCCAAAAGTATAGTGAAAGCTCTCACTAATTTCTTTACTAAGATTGGTTTAGCTAAAGTAATACAGTCAGATCAAGGATCCAATTTCATGTTAAAACTATTTCAGCAGGTAGTCAAGCAATTGAGTAACACTTCTATAAAAGCGAGTGCTTACTATCCCCAATCACAAGGAGCTCTGGAGAGATTCCACTCCACTCTAAAGAATATGATGAGGATTTATTGTTTAGAAACATCAAAGAATTGGACGAGGGCATTCCGTTTTTGATGCTTGCAGCTCTCAAATCAGTACAGGAATCCCTGGGTTGTAGTCCGTTTGACCTTGTATTTGCACATTCCGTACGAGGTCGGTTGCAATTAATAATGGAAAAAAAAATGGTTTCAAGATGATCCAAGCATAGAACATCTATTAGATTATGTAGAAAGATTCAGGGAACAAATCTCAGAAGCGAATAATCTAGCTTGAGAGCACCTTAGAAGTGTTCAAGACAAATTGAAAGAGTGTTACGATAAGAAAACTACTAAGCGAAAATTCGAGAAGGGATTCGATGTGATAATCTTATTTCCCTACGAATAAACCTTAAAGCTAAATTTCAAGCCCCATACAAAATTAGGAGAAAAATAAGCGAACTCAGTTATGTAATGGGTACACCTGATCGCAAAAAGAAATTACAGAGATGTCGCATAAACATGATGAAATCATACTTCAGAAGGACAAATGATAAATCCGTGTGTGCCATCCAAAAATCTTGAGGGCCGGCATCATGGGAGAAAAAAGGGAATAGAGATCCTTCACATAAACTTAAGAATTCTGAAATATTAGTGAATCTCAATAGCAAGTTTGCCAGACACCGAGAAGAAAGAGTTAGCTACCCTTATCGTGGATTACAAGTGTTTATTTTCCTATATACCTAGTTAGACAACTATGGCATCTTACGATATAGATGTAGAGACAATGCCAAACCAATAAGGTAACATCCGTATAGATTGAACCCCCCCCCCAAAAAAAAGAGGCAAAGCTTATGAAAGATGAAATCCGATATATGTTAAGAAATGGAAATTGAACCAAGTCAACTGAAACCGTTCCAGAAAGCGGACCGACAAGTCGATGATGTTTTGTACGGACTTCAGAAAGGTAAATAAGCTTACCAAAACAGATTCCTAGCCCCATTCCGAGAATAGACGATTGTATCGACAGAATTGGAAAGGATCACGAAGTGTGATCTTCTAAAACAGTGGTTCTCAACCGGGGTCTACATGGAACCTAGGGGTCCATGTAATATTTCAGGGGTCCACAGGCAAAACTCAATTGCTGTGTTAATTAAAAATAGTAATAATAATTATTATTATAATTATAGTAGAATATTTTATTTGTATTAAATTAGTTTTCATTTAAAAATAAATCATATAATCGTATACTATTTCTTTGATAATTAAAACCTTAAAATTTATATTAGTGAAGAATAGAAAATTGTTCTTATGTCCAATAGCTATGAAGGGGTCCACCAAGATAAAAAGAAGGGGAAAGGGGTCCATGGGTAAAAAAAGGTTGAGATCCACTGTTCTAAAAGGTTATTGGGCAGTACCGTTAACTGACAGAGCTAAACAGATATTAGGTTTTCGTAACGCCCAACGCAAGTTATCAATATTGCATAATGCGTTTCGGCATGAAAAATTCACAGACAACTTTCGTAGGACTAATGAATCATTGCTTGAGAGATTTAACCAAGAGAAGATACAAATATCGACGACACTAATATATACTGATTCTTAGGAAGAGAATCTCCTAACGTTGAGGAAGGTATTTGATAGGCTTAAGTTAAAGAACCTTACCATTAATTTGATAAAAAGTAGCATTTTGTAGAACATAGGAAAATCTCTCCTCTTAGATGCCAAGATACAAGATATCAAGAGATATCGGATTCCTGATAATTTAAAAAGGATTAAAATAGGTACCGACATGAGATTGCTGGAAAATGAGCATAGCAGGATAATAAAGGCCTTAAACTTGACGAAAACAAAATTTTATCGTCAAACAAAATGTTTATGTTTTTATTAAGAGGAAAGAACAAAGTAATTTTTTATTATTTTTCAAAATTTTTCTGTCTTTATTAGAGCATTCTCACTTCTGATTGAAAAACGTCGTTTCTCATCATCAGCGAATGTCCTACTAAATAACATGGCGGATTTTTGTGTATTTTTTTTAATGGCAGTCATTAATTTTGAAAATCTTGCAAAAATAAAAATAATTGTCAGATTTTAATGAAACTTTCAGAAACTATTCACAAATGATGGGAATTATTATAAATATGTTTATTTTTTTTAAAGTCACGGTAAATTTTTTTTATTTATCCCCCCACCCCCATAATTAATTTTATGAAAACTCATGAAATTCTAATTTGTACAGTTTTAGTGATTAATTAGTTAAAAGCACAAGGCTTTGACGAAAGCAAATCATTTCTTTTTAGTTGACCTTCTTCTACCTTAAAATCAGCTCTGAATTGTAACATACAAAACTCAATAAAACAAAGATATTTAATTTCAAAAGCTTTTAGCTGCTTTTACTTGTTTGTATGAATATGGATAATATTTTCTGAAAGCGAAAAACGTTTTCGATGAAAATTAAATTTTTACAACAATTATTTATTTCTTAAATTATTTTATTTTTTTACATTAAAATTGTTAAATATTCTAAAATTAATGAAAATGTTGTACAATTTAGTCAATGGCGTTATTAAGTAGATAAATATAATTTACAGATTATAAAATAAAGCTGGTTACAATCAGCAAGTTGCCAATAGCTAAACTAATCTAATATAACATGTTTTTTTTGTATCCAAAAAAAAAAAAAAAGCTTAAATTCAAATATACGGAAGACCGGAAGCATCATAAAAACAATTGTCCGTCACGTGGTTTGCGTTGGTAGTAACATAAACATTTTGACGATAAAATTCTGCTTTCATCAAGTTTAAGTTAGTTTTTATCATGCTATGCCTACTTAAAAATAACGAGGTAAATAAGTTGTTCACATAAAGCTAAACTGTTACTTGTGACCTTCTGTACTATAACTTTTCCTCCCGTAAGATAAAATCACGCACATGTCAATCAACACCTCTGTTAAGAAGACCGGCTTTCTATCAAATTTAAAGTACATTTTTTTTCAGCGCAGAAAGTAAGTAATGTTTGTTTCAAAATACATTAAATAAACTATAATTTCTAATTTTCTTAAATTAATTTAAAAAAAAAATCATAATTGATTTTTTAAACGAATTTTAAACGGAGATTTTCACTTTTGTAAACAAAAGTTAAAAAAATGGCCAACGATCGATTTTCTGTCAATTTTGCTGATAAAAAAAAATATAAGATTTTTAACGAAAATTTTGGACGTGCTAGAAATTATTAAAAAATGTAAAAAAAAATAATCAAAAAATACTTTGATCTTTCCTCTTGATAATAACATAAACGTTTAGACCGTTATTATCCCGCTATGCTCATTTTCCAGCGATCTCATGTAGGTACCTAGATTAAAAAGATTTCTGGGATTGGCGGGATATTACTGAAAATTTTGCGGATATCTTTCTGAAATTTCTTCTCCGCTGACTGACTTATTAAAGAAAGGGATCAAATTTATCTGGACTTTGAAATGTCAGGAAGCCTTTGATAAATCAAATATTTGTTAAGTACCAGTCCAGTATTTAAAAGTTCAGACTTTAATCAATCGTTCGCTATTGTAGTTGACGCAAGTAACATATGAATTAGTGTAATATTATTTCAAGTTGACGATCAGAATAGAATACGTCCGTTTAGTTACTATTCGTGAAAATAAACTAAACATTAAAAAGGATATTCTCCGGTAGAAAAAGAAGACTTAGCCCTAATATCGAACCTGCAACATTTCGAAATTTACGTAGCTATGTCACAACCTTATACTGTAATGTTCATGGATCACAACCCGTTGGTTTTCTCAGACAGAATTAAGAACAAAAATAGACGCCTCCTAGCATAGAATTACAATAATTCAAAAATCGAACACATCGGGGGCATAGAGAATAAGTGTGCCAATGCACTGTCACGTATCTAAATTTACCAGTAGTGAAAAAAAAAAGGAATTAAATTTTTCTTTCATTTGCATGAGGAAATGTTACGGCTTTGCACAATTCATCTCTCTTATACCATAATATGTGAACTCTCCCCTTTCTCTTTTTATATGTAATAGAAGTCGCTAAATGCAAAAACAATTAGGTCGGACTGACGACCATGGCGACAGATGGAAGCCAAAGCTGAAAATAGATTCTCATACACAAGACGATGACCAGATATGAAAGATCGAGCGGGAAAGATCAACATAATTCAGTTGGGTGACGAATCTTGAAGTAAACATACTGTATATTAAAATCACATGTGAATTGACTTTCTGAATTGAAGAGAAGAAATGTCGACCCACAACTCAAGTAATTGCCATAACACTTATTGTGGGCACATTTATCCATGTTTTCTATATTTCCAATGGAAATAAGAATGTAAAAATAAATACAGGTTAAATATTCATCAAACTCTCCAAAAGCAAATTGCACAAAATGTTCAACAGAAATATTTTAAAACATCTCACCAACATTGTAATTATTGATTTGAACCTACCTTGATTCTATTCATCTCATGCTTCATCCATACAAATTACAGGAGGGTCCAATGATTTATTTTTCTTCTTAGTCTTTAGGGCTAATTGAAGTGACTCAAAGCCTCTTGGATGTCAAGCTGTCTACTTTATAAATAATAACGAAGATAAGCAATTTCAAGTATCTATTATATTGTTAAACTTTCCTCTGGTTTACTCAGCTTTTACTATGGTAGGCTCCTTATCATCTGATTATTATAAGGTTGTTAAACATGAATTGCCTAAACATAACACCTGATTTCTTTCTAGGCACAAAGAGCAAAATGGTCGAGCTGAGTGAATTGCAGGTCAGATGAATCAAGGTAAAAGAACAAAATAACATTAGCACTGTTTACACATTTTTCTTTAATAGAAAGATTAACTATTTGAATTCTCACTGTTTTAAAGGTTAATATGTCAGTCAGTTTCAATAAAGGAATATGCAGAATTGATGATAAATTAACGAGTTTTTCCTTAAAAATTATAAAATTGGCTTCAGTCCCTTTCCCACCCGCATAACGTAGCTTCCCTGTGCCTTTTCAATAAATACTTTCATCATAATTGTTCTGATGAACTTCCCACTATGTTACCTAGACTTTATGAATTTAAGCACAGTACTAGGATTTGCAGCAAGATCTCATCATTTTACAGTTGAAATAGCTGGATGTAACCGTAAGTTCTATGCTAACAGTTTCTTCTATCGCATTTCTCACTTGTGGAACTCTCTTCCGGCTTCTTGCTTTCCAGTCAACTTTGATCTTCAAGAATTTAAATGCAATGTCAATTGCTATCTTCTGTCTTTTTAATTTCTGTTCTTTTATTGTCCTGTTTCATTAATAGTAGTTTTTTTATATTCTCTAACACTCTGTTACCCCTTGCCTCTCAGTGGCTTTATTGCCTGGCTTGGTGTGAAATGATAAAAAATGAACAAAAACATTAGATCTTTGTATAATTGGGGCAACATCAAACAGAAAAGATGAAGTTAAGTCATTATAAACATAAATAATGTTGTCAATATTAAGTCATTATAAACATAAATAATGTTGTCAATATGTACAAATCATGAATTGCATGATAATAACTCATTCAAAATATTTTCTGTTTTATTATTTTAATTGTTTATGGTACTTATTACTTTTTATGTTTACTTAGAAAGTGACTATTTTTATTTGATTACTTGTCTTACTAGCCAAAATTGTGACTTTTTCCTGTGATTTTATTATGGGCCATGATAAATTAATTGTGACTTTTTCCTGTGTTTTTTTTTTTCCAAGCTAAAATAGTGATTTTTTTCCTGTGATTTTATTACTAGCTACAACAGGTCAAATAGCAACAGTAGCTTTTTTGTCACTCATCTTTGAATGTGGATCAGCTGACCAACTCATCTCATTGCACACTCTGTATTTTTGAGAAACATTTTTTGATACATATTTTAAATGCTGCATAATTTCTATCTTTCTCCATAAATTATAATTAAATTTTAAGTTCATATCCATTCAGTTGGGTGATTGTATTATTAATAATATAATAAAAAGATGTTTTCCGAAATTGATTAATAGAATTTTATTTTTTTTACTGAAGGAAAAAAAAATAGTTGAAATAAATTTTATTTCAGATGCTATTTTTCATTATATTTTATGATTTATTGGATGCATGACTTTTCAAATTAAAAGATGGCTTATAATATGAGGCTAGTTTAAAAATATATTAACAAAGGGAATGTAAGGAAGCTAATTACATTTAGAAAGATGTAATTCCTCCCTTAACAATTTTAATGTTATCCACTTTTTTGTTCAGTGCTCCTAAGCATTTGTTTGATTAAGTCAACCAAAATACTGTTTTTTTTTATTACTTTTCAAAACACATACAGTACATCTTTAATCCAACTGTGGTCTGGCATTTTTTTTAATCATTTGCCTTTAGCTTGTTGAGAGCAACACCACATGTTGTTTACAACTTTCCGCAGCAGATAACAGCAACAGAGTATTTTGGTGATACGGTCTTGCTCATTCCTTATATATAGCTGCATATTTACGCATTCAGAATAAGAAGTATATATTACTTTTTAGTTTTAAGTTTTTATTTTTTAGGCTTTGTATTGCATGAAACAATAAAAAAAAACCTTCATTTAGAAGAATTAATGATTGTTTTGTTTCCTGGTTTTACCATTGTTCTACTTTTGGTAACACTGCAATATATATATATAACTTCCCCCCACCCATAAGAAAGAAATATATGTTGGCAACTTCCAATGAATTATTTGCAACAACAAAAACTTGGACAGTCAGTGAATCTTTGCTGATGATCCAAGTCTTTTACCCATAGAATTTAACTGAACTAAGATTTTCTTTATTGTATATTGTTAAAATAAAACCCAGTAAAAAATACTACAAATATGTTTGCATAAGGTGGCTTCTTTTTTTTTAAAAGGTGATTTCAGTCAGCTGGCATTTTCTGCTGCCTGGCCCACAAGAGTGCTTGATTAAATGGGTCCAAATGCATAACCAGTGATTTTAAAAATGTATAAACTATATGATCTAAGTAGATTATTTTTCCATCAGTCTATTATAGATAATTCTATTCTATTTATTGAAATGAAATCTAATTAACAGAATGCTTATGGTCACATCACATTGAAAAATTGGTTCCCATACATTCACCGAAGTTAAGCAACATCAAGCCTGGTCAGTAACTAGATAGGTGACCACTTAGGAATACCACGTTCTGTAAGCTTGAATGTGCAAATCGTGTAACGGATAATGACTTGGAATTGTTAATTGGAGGGCAGAGTTCTGATTTCAGTTGTGTTAGTTATATTCACTTATGTGCAATACACTTGGGAAAGGTATGAATCCACCTCTTCTCCTCCCAGCTATGGGTTAATTAATAAGACTTATATCACTAAACCATTAATATCTAAAAAAAAATTCTTCCAATCTAAAAAAAATATTTTATTGTTTTAAATAACCCATGAAAGGCTGATAAGCTGTAAAAATAGTCAATCAATCAATTAACAGAATGAATCTACTGTAGATAAAAAAAATATCTGACCTCTCTCCATTTACAAGAATTTCATGCTACATTATTACAAAAAAAGAAAATAACAAAAGATTTTTAAAAATGTTTCAGACAAGTTCAGCTTTCTTAAAAGCTTTTTACAATAAATATGGCAACATCATCATTGAACAGGACTGGCAAATTATGAAACTGGAATAAAACAAAAAATAAAAATATTGGTTTTAAATAATGAAGTTGCACTAATTTTTGACTATATACAGATTAATTGTTGCTCCATTGCTTTTCAAAAAATGTAAAACTTGTTACAATTCTGTTTTCTTGTAACAAAGAAATCTTTTTACAGTAGAGTTTAAAAAAACAGGTAAAAATCTAAGCAATCCTAATTCAAAAGTAAATGAATAAATACTGTATTTATGAGCTAATGTTTATTCATAAAAATGCAGTATTTATTCATGAGATAATCATCATTATTAATTTATATATCATATCTATCTAATAATAAAAATATTATTAGATAATAATTATCATTAAAATTATCATAAAAAATTATTTATAATTATAGAAAATTTAAATATTAAAATATAATTAAAAATTATTTTTTATTTAATGTATTTTGCTTGTGGTAGATTTATGTCTGTTTTCAGCTTTTGATAACAGCTTTTTTTTTGTTACATCCAAACCAAAAAAGATTTAAAAAAAAAAAAAGAAAAAAAAAAGGAAGCAATGTGGCCTCTATTCCGAAATTCCACCATAACATTGTAAATGCTGTTTTCACTGAGTGGGTAGGTGGAGCTTGTGCTGTCAAAGTCATGAGTTGTATTTTTTTTTAGATAAAATTTTCAGAACGAAGAACAAAGCAGATGGTTGCCATTGTAAAAAAAAAAAAAACAAAAAAAAAAAAAAAAAAAAAATCAAATTCCCAGACTTGGACAAAAAAAAAAGAAAAAAGAAAAAAAAAACAGAATTATATAAAAATTTGAAAAACTTTTTCACCCTTTAATAGTCATTTCTGCTTAGTTTAATTTGTAATGTATATAAATGTAGGTAGAAAAAAGCAAATGTTGATAAAAAGTGAGAGTCACAAAGCTTTGCCCCCCAATACCGTCCACTCCTGGGCTAGCTGCATGGTTTGGGTGTGTTATGCGCAGACCCTTTCTAACAAGAGATTATATTGTGGATATAGTCAACTTGGCCTGGTTTCATTTTGATGATAAGCTCTAGCTTCTTACTGGAAGATGAATTAGCTTAACTCAATTCTGATTTTATCTCATATTTGTTGGCATTAAAATTATAACCATGGCTCAGTTCAGATGAAGCAAGGTGTTTGTCCATGTATTTATTGGATCCTGATTTAGCCTGGCTCAATTCAGATATGTCTACATTATTGTGTACATAGCCATTAGAATCTGAATTAGATGAGTTCATACAATTCTGAACATAGTTATCAGAATCTGAATTGACCTGGCTCAAGTCATATATATTTACATTGTTGTGTACAAAGCTATCTAAATCTGAATTAGCCTGGCTTAGTTCAGATGAGTTCACCTCATTACATATGTAGCCATTTGAATCCAGATTTTCACAGTTCAATTCAGATACAGCAACTGGATTATCTCTATGGCTATTGGAATCTGAATTAGCATGGCTCAATTCAGAAGAATTCATCTTATCATATATGTAGCCATTTGAATCCAGATTCAATTCAAATGAAGCAGTGTCTTTATAGTTATTGGTGTCTGAACTAGTTTGGCTTAATTCAGATGAATTTATATTATTCTGGACATAGTTATCAGAATCTGAAGTGACCTGGCTCAATTCAGGTGAGTTCATCTCATTATATGCATAACCATTTGAATCCAGACTTGCATTCCTGGATTCAGGTAAAGCAATGGAATCTGAATTACTTTGGTTCAATTCAGATAAGTCTTTAGAATCTATATTAGCTGAGTTTAAGTAAGAAGAATCAATGTTTTCTGTTCCTTGATGATTAGAATCTGAATTATCGTGGTCCAATTCAGATGTGCTTACATCATTGAGTATATAGCCATTAAGATCCTGGTTGGTTTGGTTCAATTTCAGTTGAGGCAAATTTCTTTGATGATGATCCTCCTTATGATGTATATTTGCTGGTATTAAATTCATTTCTAATATTTCTCCTGAATTGTTATTGTTGGTGTTATTGCATTTGGTTATTAGAATTTCTTTCTCCTCAAAGTTATCAGAATTCCCGATTAATTGTATTTGCGAATCACAATCACTGGTTGTCGAAATAATTGTATAGCTTGCAATCTGAAGTAAGAAAAAAAAGAAGAAAACAGTAGTAATTAGAATTATGTGTATGAAAGGATTTTCTTCAATATCCTATTAGAATTCTTAGCAAAACCGTTATTAGAATTCTTAGCAAAACCGTTATTAGAATTCTTAGCAAAACCGTTATGCCCTAACAATACAATATAAATAATAGACTATTCTGCTTTGATGTGTGGAACGACAGAAAAAAACATATCAGAGTTGTTACCTGGTTTCAGTGAGATAATGAAAGGAAGAAAGAAAGAAAGGAAGATAAAAGTGTTTAACATCTGTTTCTGTGAAATGATAAAAATTGTCAATTTCAAATGTTTTTCATTTGTACCCCCTTACTTTGTCAAATAATGACCAGCATTCATATTTACAATTGTTACTGCAATATTTTGTTAAAGTTGTTAAGCTCAAATATTTAATGATGTGATAGGGGAATTTCAACAAATATTTTATTGTCACAAAACCCACCATGAACTTAATGAAGCATTAACTTAAGAATTAACATTCATCAGAAAATTCAAATAAAAAAATGTTAATAGAATCAGGCTGTATTTAAAAAACAAAAAACAAATCTTATCTGCATTATTTACATTTGGAATAATATTTTTATTTTCATTATTTACATTTGAACTAATATCCTCATCTTCATCATTTACATTTGCACTAATATCCTCATCTTCATTGTTTATATATGCACTAATATCCTCATCTTCATCATTTACATTTGCACTAATATCTTTATTTTCATTATTTACCTCTGAACTAATATCCTCATCGTTGTTGTTATTTATCACAACATTTTGTCTGTTGTGTCCACTGTCTGTCTTCAGGTGTCTGTTGATCCAGGCAACTATCAGGGAATTTCAAACTGATATTATTTAATTATTCTCAAGTCACTATACATTTCTAGAGATATATTGCCTTGTTTTCTTTAGTACTAGTCAGTTTTTGATAGTTCTGCTTCTACTAAGCCCGTACTACCCAGCTCAGGGATTGAACTCACAATTGCTATGCCAATTTGCATACTCATATAGGATAATTAGGTGTTCTGTTAAGTGTCTATCTCTAAAACCTAGAAACGTGGATATATCTATGTCTCTACCAAATTAATAATATCCCGATATATTATTATATAGTATTTTCTTCTTTATTCCAAAGTTTATTTCATCTAAACATTTAAAGACTATAACAGAAACATTTTATATATTCAGTGTGTGGAGTTACTCCACTTACCTTCCTAAAAAACACCACTAGAGGACACTTTCTAAGACTATGAATACACTGTAATTTTTTCTATCATTCTCTTTTTCCTATTTTAGGACACACTAGGGTGTAGGTTTATCATGAAAACACACACACATGTATGCGACTTCATTTTCTCTAAGATTTCTCCACATATCTTATATACGCAATTCACTAGTCCTTAAATGTTTTCATGCATTCCATAGTTTTGTCACATATAACATCATTGTTTTTGTCACTCGCAGCAGTATAACTTTGTGTCTTGTTATATATATATATATATATATATATATTTCTTCTTATATATATATATATATATATTTCTTCTTCTTATATATATATATATATATATATATTTTTCTTCTTATATATATATATATATATATATATATATATATATATATATATATATATGTCTTTAAATTCTTTGAAGAACATGGGGCCACAAGATATCATTATGGTTTCTGTAACAAGCCAGTTTTTTTTTTAAGTGAGTAGGTTGTTAGCCGACTGCACAACCCCCAACCTGGAAGATCAGGTTTTGAATTCAGAGTTGTTCTTCTCCTAGACCAGTTGCCACTCAAGGCTACAGAACCTGGCCTGTTCTGCTATTTACCCATAGCTGTGGGGAGAAGAAGAGCATTCATACCTTTCCCAAGGATATTAGCATGTAAGTAAATATAATGGATTTCACTGGAATTCGAACTCGGCTTTCTGATTCTTCAATCCGAGTTGCTAGCCATTACTCCACAGTGTTTCCACTTCTGTCTTGTTAATAATACATGATTGTTTGTTTGTATATATATTGGTTTTAGTTGTTTCTTTGTATTTTATTACCCGGACTCATATACCGAATCTGTCAATTTTGTTGTGGGATAAACATTCCAGGACACGCATGTTTCCCAACTTAAACACTCAACGTACATACTCTTGCAACAGGTGTATCATAAAAAAAGTGAAAAGAAAGCATGCAAGAAACAAGCAGAAAAATAAGATGTTCATCAGAATGCAACTTAATTTGAAATCTGATGAAAATTTTATCATAAGTTGATAAAATTTTAATAACGACATTTGATAATTTCTTTTATGTTATTCGGTGTGACAACCTAATAAAAAAACAATGATGTTATGTGTGACAACATGAAATGGCGCATTTTTTGGTTTGTTATTTGTTGTCTAATGAAGTAACCACAGCTAAGTATATGAAAAAAATCTCGACTTATTTCTGACTTTTTTTCTTTCCATATAATTTTTCTTTCAATATATTGTTACTCATAAGCCCAATGAAAATGATTACAATAAAATAATGTCAAGTAACCTTACTGTATGCTTCCCTGACTGGAAAAAAGAACCATTTTTGTATCAAATAATTACATGCAATAAGAAATGGGTACTCTTTGACAACAGTAAGAGAGTAAGCTAGTGGTTAGATGCAAGTGAATCACCAAAACAATACTCAAAACCTCCACTGCACCCTAAAAATTTAATGGCTACTATATGGTGGTCTTTCAAAGGGGTTATTCATTATTCATTCTTGCCTCAAAGGAAAACAATAACAGTAACCTCATATTATGGAGAAATTGAGTGTATGCACAAAAAATTGAAAAAGAAAAATCCTAGACTTGTGAATAGGGATGGCCTAATTTTGCTGCACAAAAATGTATGGCTGCATGTTTCTCAATAAACTGTTCAAAAGCTACATAGCCGTAATTATGAAACTTTGCCTCATCCTCCATATTCATCTGATATCTCTCCTACTGATTATCATTTATTTAAGCATTTTGAGCTTTTCATATGCAATAAAACATTCTCCAATAAGGAAGGGAATTACCTCTTCCTTATTGGAGAATGTTTTATTGAAACATTTGAACTGTTTATCACATCAAAGGATGAAAATTTTTTTGAAGATGGGATCAAGAATTTAGAAGTATGTTGAAGAACAGTCATTCATCAACATGGAGCTTGTCTATATTTCCGAGATGAGGTATTGTAATTATTTACACTATTTACATTGTTTAGATTGTTGCCCTCATCTTTGTTGCCATATTCCCAATGTTTCAGCTGTTGTATGCTTTGACCTTCTTCAGGCGATTGGAATTTTGAACCAAACCCTTTATTTCATCCACAGGCATAGATTGTTCTGGTTCTATGTGCCATGCCTCTTCCAGATGTCTCAGTTATCTCCCTCTAACTCAATTCTCCAAGTTTTTGTTCACCACTGCAGTAGCCAGGTATTGAACTCACAACTCTTAGAGTCAAGTCAGTGGATCCAACTAATGCTTTTACCCACTAAACCAGTGAATAAAAGCATTAGTTGGATCCAGTAACTTGACCCAAGGGGTTGTGAGTTCAGTGGTAAACAAAAAAAAAATGGAGAGTTGAGTTAAAGGGAGATAACTGAAACATTCAGAAGAAGCATGACACGTAGAACTAGAACAATTTACCCCTGTGGACAAAATAAAGTGTTTGGTTTGAAATTGCAATTACCTGAAGAAGACCGAAGTATACAACAGCTGAAACATCATGAATATGGCAACAAAGATGAGGACAACAGTCCAAACAATGTAAATATAGTGTAAATAACATGGAGCCCCATGTAAATAGTGTAAATAACATGGAACCCCACTTCAACTAAATAAATTAGTTATTTAATATTTCAGAAGCATTTTATTCACTTCTTATAAAGTGTGTCATTTCATGTGTAACGACTTAATATAATAAAGAATAACAAAACTTACATTGTCAATTTCATTGTAAGTGTGATCACATTTCTGAAAGAAAAGTATTACTAGATTAGGAAGTGATGAAAATGAGACAATGACAATTCCAGACCCCAAAAAGGGAGGAAATAATCACAGAGTGTTGTTTGAAAAGATAATAAACATGTATACAATATTGATTATGATTATATAGATACATAAAAGGTAACACAAATAAAAGATGATATGGATGTATAAGATAAAGATAAGATATACATATATAATAATATCAGAAGATATAAGTACATAGGACAAGATATAAGGGATGATATGGATATTTAAAATATAGATAAGAGATGTTATAGATACAAATACAATATTATATAAATACATAAGTGACAATATAGACAAGATATAATATGGATATACAAGAAACAAAGGATATTATACACAAGATGCAGGTAAATAGGTGCCAAAAACACGTAAAAGGGGATATAGATAAGGGATATTATACACAAGATGTGGGTAGATAAGTGTTATAACTATCTTCTAGCAGTTATAATGTCTAGCTTAGTCTACTGACCATGACGTCATTAGAAATTCTCCTTGACTGCCTCCAATGGACTTCCTTTGATTCACTTTGAATTCTTTGTTTAAGGTGTTTTGCCTAGTTCACTTGTGTTACCAGGGGGGAGTGTCTTATTTACTCCACAACATTCCCCTACTGAGATTTTTTTTTCCACTAGTAGATATCTTATTTCTTAGCATTCACCCCCTCCACTTTCTAGAGAGTTCACCATGTACTGGACTTTGTATTTCTTTTGTTTTGGGGTAACCTCTAGTTTTTCTGTATGTTTCCTGTTTCTCGTAATCATACTTGTACGCACAACAAATTCTTGGGTTGTTGGTGCATCAAAAATATCATACAGTACTTGCATAGGTTCTTCCTTTCTTGTGGTATTTTCTTCAGTAAATCTTTTCTTTAAACAATTCCAGTGTCTTTTGTTTTCTCATTTTTATCCTTTTACTATAAATATCATTTTTCCAATTTGTGATCTTATTATGCCATCTTCCCACATTTCTTTTCTATTTTTACATACTCTGAAAAACACTTTTTCACCGATTTAAAAAATTTTTGTGTCCTTTTTGTTATCAGTTCATTTTCTGTTTTTTACCTGGTAACAACTTGTCAACCACCGATTTAACTTTTCATAAGAATATCAATTCAGCCAGTGACATACCTGCTGGTGTATTGGGATTCATTGTTATCTAGTATACTTGTTAAATAACAGTTTCAGACTATTATTTTTTAGTGGCAGTTTATTTTGGCTCAGACCTTCTGAGGCTGACCTTTAAGGCCAGATGGTAGATTAAATAGTGAAGTTGATTTTAATTGGCTGAGCCGAATGTGGGAATGAGGTATACATTAAGGTTTTATGAGAAGTTGCTGTTTGAATGTCAAAGTAAATGTATGTTAGATTTTGTTTGTGAAACCCTCCCCTACCAGTGGAGAAGGTTTTTCAAGAGTTGGTTGAAAAGGAAATGGACATGTGAGATTTTCGTGTTTGAAAGTGGCTCCCTAATAGGGGGTGTAGTAAGCTCCACTTGATAAGATGTACCCATCAACATGATTAATAAACTAGTAAGTTTAAAATTTCCTCTTGTTGATGTCTCTTTTTGATCTCCGAACCAAAAACATTTCTGGACCCAAAAAACATTTCAACACCCGGCCAGGAGAAGATGAGCAATAGAAGATACAACATTATAGAATTGACCCCATCAACTATGACCTCCCTAGAACGAGGGGGCTATACAACACTCTCAAGAATTTTTGTAGTGTTTCTTAGCTCACTTTTTCATGACATGCTTTTTTAAAAGCTCTCTTAAAAGTACCCACAAACTGTTCAGCTTGTCTGGATAGCAATATGTTCAATCGAGAACATTTTACAAAACTGAATTGTGTACCGTTATCCAAAACTATGACAACTGAAATGTCATATATTGCAAACAGTTTGTGTAAAAAATTCACTGTTACTGTGAAAGTTGGTTTTTCGCATTTACTAATTTCAGGCCTCTTAGTAAAGCTACCTGCTACCATAAGATAATATATTGGACATTCAAAATCTATGTGCACTCTTGACCATGGAATATCATCTTTTGGCCAATGTTGTAATTTTATGGTAGGTTGTTTTGCTGCCAGAGCACAAGCTCTGCAGGCTTTTACTAAATTTTCAATGTCTTGATCCATTTTGGTCCAGAGATGCAGAGATTCTCATAAGAGATTTCATTCTTGAAATTCCCAGATGTTCACTATGAAATTTATTTAATATCCATTTTGTAATATGATAGGTATTACTACTCTAAGTACTCTGTCACATATTAAATAAGCTTTCAAGTCTGGATTGCATTCTAAAAATCACCTACCTTTTTTACTTTCTTTTAGTTGTCTTTTTATCTTCAAAATGTTTTGTTCTGCTTTTACTTTTATTTCTTCCGGGGTAACTAGTAGTTTGCTTATTACATTGCTTAATATATTTTTAATTTCTATTTCTCTTTTTAATATTGCAATAACAATGTCCTCAAATGTTTCAGCATTTTTTGGTATCAATGTATGAATTTTTTTCAGTGAGAACTTTTCTTTGATTTAGTTTTACAGTGTCCTATTTTTCCACACTTGAAGCACTTTGAATTTTTGAAGGGACAATTAACTCTGAGATGTAACCTTCCACATTTATTAATTAATTTTTCTTTTCCCACATCTTTCTTTAGCTTTTATGAATGTGTATTCTTTCTCTTCAGTTTCTTTTGCATCATGTCTTAGATTTAGGATTCTCTGACATTCGTCCAATATTTCTTGTATTGTTAGTTTTTTATTCTGTTCTAGTTTTGTTAGAATTCTAGCACATATTTCTGCATCTTTTTTCACCATTAACCCTTGAATGAAAATTAACCCTTTAGACATATCCGGTGTTTGTGTGATTTGAATCTTTCATGCCCCTTGTTAACGATTCCAGCATATGTGACAAAATCTTCTTTTTTCACCAGATTCATACACTTCCAACTTCCAATAACAAACTTTTCTCACTAAGAAATTTAGTCAAAATATTTGCTGTTTCTTCAAAGCAAATTTCTGTTTTTTTGGTAATACAAAATTACAGTATTTTTCATATTCTACCAGTGTTAATTTTCTCAATAAAAGTCTTGTTTTTTTCTCATCTTCCCAGTTGCTAATGTCTTCTCTGAAAATTTGCTTGTATCTTCTAAATAAGCAGAAAAGGTAATTCCATCATCTGAATTGTATGTGAATTCAGCTATCGCATTTGCCAGCACATTGGGAGTGAGAGAACTTGGCAAATTTTCCGTTTTCTTCTGTATTATTTCAATTAAATTTTGGTGTTTTTTTGGAGTTCCAACAACTGCTGCTGTTGTATCTTTACCACTTGGACTAATAATTTTTCCATATTTAAAGAATATCTATTTTTTATTTTATTTTTTTTTTTTTACATACACCAAAGGAAAAAATTAAATCAACATTTCTTTATTTCTTGTCATTATTGTTATCATATGTGCTGAAGCAAAAAAGCACCTTTTCCTACTCTGTATGAGTTTCAATCTCTCATTTCCACCGCTATAACTTGCTCTTAGCAGTTATAATATTATGTCTCGCTTAGGCTACTTGCTGTGATGTCATTAAAAATTCTCCTCAATTGACTCCAATGAACTTCCCTTGACTCACTTTGAGTTCTTTATTTAAGGCATCTTGCTTAGTTCATTTGTGTTACTGGGGGGTCTTATTTACTCCACAACAAAAAGAGATGACAAAGATACATAAAAGGGGATATAAATAAGGGTATTATGCACAAGATGCAGGTAGATTAAAGCTGACAAAGACATGTAAAAGTGAATATAGATAAGACATGATATAGTTAAATAACATGATACCATTACCTACAAATACCAGAGATTACAATATAGATAGATAAATTATATAACATTAAGTTATACTATTTTACACAAAAATATTTAAATCATAGATAATTTTTCCTTATTTTATCTGAGTAACCATTTTGAGTTTAATTTCTATGACAATTTTGTACTAGCATTAGTAAAGAAGACTAATACACAAATTGATAATAAATAAGAGATAATAAAATAATATTGATAAGAGATAATAGCTTTATATAAGAATTCACCCAATATAAGGCTCGAGAGCCACACAAGGTAGTGGGTTCTGTTGAAATAGTCATGATAAATGAGGTGTGTGATATGAATGAAAGAGGAGGCAGTAGGAAGTGAAGATTATGAAGATAAAGAGTAATGACGGACACTTGAAGGTTAATATTGTGATGTTCAGGTAAAACACACATGAAAGTCAGTTCCATAGTTCTTGAGAAAAAGCTGTCTGGATCATGCTTTCTTCTTATCACCAGAACACAAGGATGATTAGACATCATGGAAGTAGCATGACATATCCGACCTGTAAAGGTCTGAATTTGTTAAAACTAAAGAATGGGGCTCATTGGGACATTTGCCATAAACCATAATTAACAGTAATTTATTATAATGACTTTTGCCTATTTATACTTTCTGAATAAACAGGAAAGGAGCCACGAGTTCCATGAGCCATCAGGATCATCAGGGCACCACATGTACTATTCAGTCAGTCAATTTTAGTCTCTGTTCATCTACAACATGTGGCTGGCAATATGAACAGGTGGTATTGGAATCATGTGGCAGATAAGCCTGTCCCCTGCCAAGGGTGGATTAGAACTGACTCTTGCTATCTCAAACATGACAACAGTCAGCAACTGGATAAACTCTATCTCCAGTTTTGTCACTAGGTCTCAAAATGTCTCCACATTCACTCGTTTGTGCTTCCATTCCCATTTAGTCAAAGTGGCTGTCACTTAGAAAAATTAAAACCTGTTTGAGCGATAAAAAAGAAATCCTTGAGATCAAGATATGATCACACTTTCCATTTCTATGTGGGTGTCCCAATCATAGTGTAACAAGCAATATGAAGAGAGATCTATAGCTATGTTTCATAGATTACACAAAAGAATTTGATAAAGTATGACACAAAGATCTACTTGAAATGCCAGATAAGCTTGATTTACATGGGAAAGATTTTTGAGTAATCTATAATCTCTACCATGAACAAACAGCCTGCATGCAAACAGAGAATGAAGTTAGTAAATACACATAAATAGAAAGGAAAGTAAGACAAGGTGGTAGTTTTGCATTGAATCTATTTAACATCACAGAGTCTCCACTACTCCATTCATGTTATATTATTTCAGGATCTTTGCTTTTTCTTCATTGCATCACACCACTTTCTTCTATACAACATAACAGGTTTATTTCTCTTAGTTGATTGATTATTATTAACACAATCTAAATAGTCTCCTTGAACATTTCATAACATTTTTTATACATTCTATTAGCTCAGTATTTAATTTTTTGCTGTTAAGTACAATTCAAGCTTGGCAATGTGACTGCACACTTTTATAAACCAGTGACTTTTTGCTGCTCGAAAAAGAAGGGGAGGAGTGCAGGCTCCTGATCCCTGTGACCAAGGCGCTTGAACCAGTTCTATATTAAGTTACAGTCCACTTTTTTTCATCTGCCAACTGGACGCTAGTTAGAAACTTTTCTTCCTTTACACAGATCTTTTCTTCTGGGTTTCTCACATTACTTCTGGCATTTTCTGACTAGTGCATTCAATTCTATAAAGCCTCTTTACTTCTGGCATTTTCTGACTAGTGCATTCAATTCTATAAACCCTCTTTACTTCTGGCGTTTTCTGACTAGTGTGTTCAATTCTATAAACCCTCTTTACTTCTGGAGTTGTCTGACTAGTGCATTCACTTCTATAAACCCTCTTTACTTCTGGCGTTTTCTGACTAGTGCATTCAATTCTATAAACCCTTTTTACTTCTGGAGTTGTCTGACTAGTGCATTCAATTACCATGCACCCTCTTTACTTCTGGCATTTTCTGACTAGTGTGTTCAATTCTATAAACCCTCTTTACTTCTGGCGTTTTCTGACTAGTGCATTCAATTCTATAAACCCTCTTTACTTCTGGAGTTGTCTGACTAGTGCATTCAATTACCATGCACCCTCTTTACTTCTGGCATTTTCTGACTAGTGTGTTCAATTCTATAAACCCTCTTTACTTCTGGTGTTTTCTGACTAGTGCATTCAATTCTATAAACCCTCTTTACTTCTGGCGTTTTCTGACTAGTGCATTCACTTCTATAAACCCTCTTTACTTCTGGCGTTTTCTGACTAGTGCATTCAATTCTATAAACCCTCTTTACTTCTGGCGTTTTCTGACTAGCGCATTCAATTCTATAAACCCTCTTTACTTCTGGCATTTCTGACCTGTACATTTCCACAGCTATACAGCCCCATATTGCCGGTGTTTATAGACCAGATCACACAAGAGCCCTGTAATTCTGGCTACATATTGGTCCCTACTTCTGGCATTTCCTTTTTCAACCTACTTCACCTGGTTTCATAGGAAGTTGCTGCCCACTTATTGTGCTGACATCAAACATCTACTACTTCAAACCATTTGGTTAATTTCAATGGAGAGATTTTCATCTTAACTTCACCCAGAGACTGCTCAATGCCAGCAAGGACATTAACACAACATAGGCTATTATTTCTCATGGCTTCATTGTGTATTTCTTCAATGCCAGCACCGGACATTTAAACTACTCCAGCCTATTACCAGCATCTGCTCCACACTAGCACTTCAGCTTATTGCCTATTTCTAGCCATGCACTGGTTTATCCTATGGCCAGCATATCATCTTGTCATCAAACATCCTTTGATGTACACTTTTAGATAATTAGTATGGACAAGATTATTGTTTTGACTTTAAACAGCATCTGCTCAGCACCACACTGGACATCAAACTTACATGGACTCTACTTTTAACATTTTTACAGTTATTTTTGTTATACTATACCGGTCAGTATTCCTCTGTTTACTTAATTCTTTTTCCATTTACTTTATTCATTATTTGTTCATGTTTGAGTTGTCATTTTAAACATTTGTTCATTTAATCGAAACACTATTATTAAATATATTATGTAAGTAAATTTTGCATTAAGTTCCTTGTTTTTGTTGTCCTTATCTCATCCTGTCAGATTTATGTCATTTATTTTTAAATGTTTATGGGCCTCCTCTGACTCATCTCTTTTTGGGCACACAGGCCTTAGCCTACATTATATTGCCACCTTTCAGGGGGTCCACAACAAACTTATACAGCAAGATGATATTTGAGAGAACTAGGATTTATTATCGGCAGATATAATCTTAACGCAATATATACAGATAGCAGACTTCTAAGGAAAATGAAAGAACTCTTAGACAAAGTAGTAAAGGAAGGCAAGAAGAAAAGACTACCTATTAACTACAAGAAGGCAGAATGTGTAGTTATCAGCAAAAGAGACATCTCAAGATATGAGCTATGTATTAGGGACAACAACAAAAAATCAAGCAGATACAGAAATTTAACTATTTAGGTAAAGTTGTAGAAACGATAGAAAATGTGACACAGTAACCTAAGGTGCATATAAATAGCAAAAGTTGCTTTCCAGAAACTAAGTAAAGTATTAAGAGATATGAAAATATCCTTAAATATAAAGGACTGAAATGTTATGTAACAGGTAATTTCCTATGTGACAGTAAATACAGGCCAATCTACTCACAGATGAAGAAGAGACTTGAAGGAACTGAGATGTGATTCTATTAACAAATGCTAAGAATACCATGGAAGGAACATGTGTGCAATTAGGAAGTGTCAAAGAAAACAGGAACTAGAAGAAAATTTATACTTATGGTCATAAAGAAATAACTGAAGTTTCTTGGAAAAATAATGTGGTATGAGAGCTGAGAGAATTTAACACATGCAAGACATACAGAAAGCAAGAGAAATGGGCAAAGTAAATGGGCAAATGGTAAAAATTCAAAAGTTACTTAGGGCAAGAAAAGACAAGGAATTGGGAAGAGGTATGATTGCCCATAACCTGAAGGGACATAGCACATACAAGAAGTAGGTCACTGTTCTATATACTGAACAATTTGTTGAGTGAAATTTTACCATTGTGGAAATATTTTCATTAAAGCAATGGCAGGTCAATATTCATATATTGGCCATATTGTAAAAAGGGTTATTTCATATTTTTCCATCAGATCGTTCAAGTTTTTTAACACTTATTTTTCCATATTAAAAAATGGGTTTTTCTTAGCAGACTTCATCAAATGGTTTTACTTGTAATTTGATTTAGTTTTTACAAGAATCCATAAAAATTTGTTTTTATTTTTCACTTTTAATTGGTATTTTTTGCTGGTGCAATTACTTACAGTTATTATTTATTTCTTTTAATATGGAAAACATAAAAAAAAACATTTTTGTAATTCTGCGATATTAAAGAATTTATTTTAAATCATTTTACTTGAATAATACCAAAAAAAAAAAAAAGAATTTTAAAACTTACCACATCAGGAATGTTTGCAGATGTAATAATTTCTTTTGTGTTTTTATGTCTTTAAGAATAAAAAAAAAAGAAATATATACAGAATCTATACAAACATAAAATTATAAGAATACAAATCCATAACACATATCAAAATACATCAAATTAGTAGAATTTAATGTACTTCAAGGTGAGAAAAATTTTTGTCAAGGATTCAATAAAGACTCAAAACAACAATGGTTATCAAATTAAGAAAATCTCAAATGACTGACTTCAGAGTATCACAGATACACCACTCATCAAGGTCAGATTAATTTATTGAATTATTACCAGATATTGTAATTATATTCTACATAGGAAATTCTAATCAAAGACTTCAAACAAATTTCAATCTTGTACTATGCTAAAGCCCATTAACAATGTGACAATATTTAAATATAATCAAAAGTGTTACAACAGGATGACATTATATTTTCTTGTGCATAAAATGAGATGTTTTGAACAAAAATTAAATTAAAAAATGGTGGGGTGGGAATGCTATACACAAGTACACATTTCCAGAAATTTTTAATTGACTTAAAAAAGATCTTATTTAAAACAGCATGATTACAAATACATTCAGTTAGCACAATAGATAATAAAACACAAAGTAGATAGGTATTGATAATAATTGTTGGCAATATGTCGGCCATATTTGTTCGTTGGGAATCAGCGTAATCTTTAAAATTAGAACAATTTTGCTCACAAGATAAAGTTTATATTTTGATTTTATTGTTTTTTTGTAAAGTTTTCTCTCTTCATTCTTAATAAAAAGACAGTATTTTCTTTTTATTTTCATATTCTATTAATATATAGAAGTATAATAAAGTCATATCAAACAGAAAAGTATGATAGATTAATTAACACCTTAGCACAAGGTATGCCTAGTTAGCACCTTTCATTGAAAATTCAAAAATATGTTTTGAAATGGAAATCAAAAGCAATGCACAATGGCTAAAAATCTGTTTCATTTGTATTCTTTAGTATACATTACTGAAAAATTAAATATTTTAGTGAAATATATGTACAGCTGTAAGATTTTAATGGATAATATGGTACAACTTTAAAAACAAATACACAAGGTTGGATGTACTATGTGATCATATTATACTCAAGGGTGTAGTTTATTTCTTATTTTTACCTTCAGAAACATGGAGTTGTATTATCCTCAAGTTGTATTATACACAAGAAAATATGGTAAAGTTAAAATGTTAAATTATTATTTTTACATATATATGTATAAAATTCTGTCATTATAAAATGTATTTTTGTAAAAAATTAAATAAACTCAACTAATTCAGCAAGAATCCTACAACTCCAAATATTACACTTAAACTATCATAATATTCAAAATTATATATATATATGTATGTATTGATGCAGGTTTGATTAAAAATGCTAGATAAGTGTTGTTTTTAATTTTTCGAGTTAAATTTCCTTCTTTATATCCAAGAGAGTGGACATTTGGATCCAATGAGCATAGATATTGTCTGAATGTTTGTGATCAAGTGCTCTCAATAAGATTTCTCATCATCCTCAAGATTCAGGGTTATGTATATATGTTGTCCTTTACATAATCAACTATTTGCCAAACCTAGTGTTGGATGAATAGGTAAAGAGTCTTGGAGAACTGACATTGAATAGTTTCTCTCTGATTCCATCCAATGAGAAGCTGTTAAAACTAATGTTCGAGCTATGCCATTTTTCCTCTTTTAGATGTGTTTTGCACTATTTGTTCAAGAATTATTTTACCAATCCCATATGTCTTTGTTCATCTTTTGTCTTCAATTATAGCCTATCAAATTTATTTTGTAGAAGAAAAAATTTGTTGGTGATATAGTAGTTGGCTTTCTTCTTTTTTACTTCATTAGGAGTTACACTTCACTGGTATAAACTAAAGTGAAATCACTGAAAATTCCACCCCTTTTCACACTCAAAGTGGCTTCATTAATCAAACTTTGGCCTGGAAGGAAAGAATTCTTTTTCTTCCCAAAGAGGAAAATTTGTTTAATATCTAAACTTATTCCTCTGCTCCACTTTGTCTGGTGTGTGGAAGGTTATTAGCAACACTGTATCATGAAAAATAAGACCTATAAAATGGTGGCAGATCTGTCAATGAGTCAACAACTGACTAACTAGAGTTAGTGTCTCAATAAAAACACCATGGAGAAGGCAACAGGAAACTTCTCCACTACCTATCCCAAGAATAATCATGGTAACAGCAACATACATAATAGAGATAATGCAATGAAGGGAGTAAAGTCCACTGATGATAACTCCTCACCTGGTAAGGGAAATCATGTGTAACAGCTGACCATCATTTTGTGACTGTTCACAAAATGAATATAATGAATAATGGCATAAAGGGGGTTAAGTTCCCTAGGAACAACTCCTTACCCAGAAAGGATGAGCAATAGGTGTCCCCCCAGACTATTATTGAGTTATTGTTAACAGCAAATAAAAAACAGTAATTGGGTCCTGGAATGCAAGGATTCTATACAAGTGTGACCAGTTTGAAAATATCAAGCAAGTGCTGAACAGATTAAATATCAACTTCTAGGTATATATGAAACTAGGTGGGCAAATAATGGGGACTTCATAAGTGACACACACAGAAGGTAATATATGCAGGTGAAGAGAAAAATGAAAGAGGTGCCGGGTTAATATTAGATAATGACATGAGGAAATGTGTTCTGGGATACTGCCCAATCTCAGACAGAATCCTGTTAGTTAAACTGAAAGGGAAGCCCATTAACATAATAATTATCATTGTATATGCACTGACAGCACAGAGTATGGAGGAGGAAGTCAATAAACAGGGTAAAATTACATTAATCTAACCATTATGTAGCACTTCAAAGAATTTTCTCTCAGCAATCCAAGAAAGATAAGTATTTCAAACTACCTTTCTGCAACCATATATCTCTTCAATGAGCAACTCTCTTACCTTTGTCTTAAACATTTTTTAATATTATTTTGTGTCAGATCATTTAATCTGTTGTATGAACATTTCCTCTTCATGACAATTTGTTAAAACTATGGACTTTAAGAATTCTGATTTATTTTCTTGAAATGAGCTACTGACACAACTTCAAGTGTGTAAATTTGTGAATAAATTCTTTATCTTGTTTTGTTAAAATTATCTGTGTGTTTCCTCATCATTATCATCCTTCATTAATCTTCTTGATGTGGGTAAATCAACTGTTCATTTTAACCCCTAAGCCACATGCCACTATACACAAACTATTTGTAAATGAAATGACACTCATATATATAATGATAGACACACAAACACGCACATTGTGACAAATAGAAATTCAGCCAACAAAGCTTGAAGTTTTGAGGAGCATGGAACCACCTCTTAATTGCCGGTGTTCCCAGGTCCACTCTGACCAGGGGTGGTAGCACCTGTTAGGGTCCCAGTTATGGCCAAATAGTTAACCCCGAAACTGAGGTAAAAAGCATTTTGAAAGTGTAAAAATAGGTTTTAATACCAGAAATACTTTGTAAAAAATTACCAGAAATAGATTTTTGACAAAACAAAAATATTACCAGGAAAAAAGTTGTCGGCATTAAATGACCCATTGAGGTTGATATGCCGTAAAACAAAACAAACCAAACCAAACCAAACCAAACCAAAACAATGTAGGCCGGTTAATGAGGAATAGCTCAATATAAATTACACAAAAAAAAAAAAAATAAAGAGCCAAAAATATCCAAGAAAAAGTGACCCTTAAATTCAAACATGCAGAAAAACTCCAAAAGCCAAGCAAAGGGATATGAAACAGAAACATTTTGTTAGAAACAAAAAAACAAAGAAAATAATTATTTTTAATGAATACTCGAAATCTTGTTAGAAAAATATGCATTCTCCAGAAGGATATTTTTCTAACAAGATTTCTCTAATATTTAAGCCAGTTGATGTCAATAAATAAATATACTGTTTAATAAATAAATAAAAACAGAGCATTTACTCAAATATGAGTAAATATCCATTAAAAATAATGTTTAAACAAATAAATTAAAAATAGATCGAATTTAATCCATTTTGTAAAAAGAAAAGAGTGCTAGATTGAAATATGATATCCATCGTCTTATATGCCAGTGAATGTTGGATGATCTTCCCAGGGATGGGGAGAAAACTGGAGTCAACAGAAACGTGGTTCTACAGAAGGATACTGAGAATTCCATGGATGGAATGAACAAGTAACAAGGAAGTCTAAAAGAAAATGGCAGCTAAAAGAACACTTATGCTCAGAATCAGGAAGAGATAGCTAAAATTTCTTGGACACATAATAAGGAAAGAGGGCTTGGAAAAGTTAACTCACACAGGGCATATTGAGGGCAAGAGAGATAGGGGAAGTAAGCAAGCCACCTACCTGATAGGCATATGTGAATGGATGGCAGAACAGATGGTGTGTATGTGTGAGGTGGGGGCTTAGAAAAGGGAGAAAAATTACTATAGGCCACAATATATAGGAAGTTTTGGCGAGACATGTCCTGTGAAGAGACGCAGCACATCTATCTATCTATATATAAAATTCTGTTATTCTGTCACCCTCTAAAGTAGCCACATAATGAATGATCAAAGCCAAATTTTGGAGAGAAATCCAAACAGGTAAGGGGTACAAAGCACAATTGGTTTTATTAGGGTGTGTTGTTTAGTACAATAAATTTTCATTAATTTCTTTGTAAAAATTACAAGTTTTATTATTTAACATACAAAATACTTTATTTTAAAAATGATTTAATGATTAAAATAACGAATACTTATTAAATAAAAATGCAGTATTGTTTTTTGCATATATGTTTTCTGGTAAAATATAATGCTCATTAGTAATATTAGTAATGCTCATTGGTAACACTGTAAGTATAAACATAGGGTAGAGCAGAGTTTGTAAGTCTTGAGAAAAAAAATTATGTTAACAATACTAAATACTGTGTGGATTTCATTTTAATTCTAATAGAAGAAAAAGAAGTGTTGGATGTTATCCTTTTTGATAAGATTCTTTATTGCCAAAATATATCTTCAGCTGGTGAATATATTTTAAAATTCATTTCAAATATTGGATAAATTTTTATTTACTTCTAGACTATTTTTTGTCAATTGACCAAAATATGTAAAACCTTATCTAAGTCTATTTCAAGAGTCAGAGAAAGCTCTATATTTAAAGGCACTATCCAGAATTCTAAGATCTAATGATGGTTTCTCTTTTAGGTTCAAATCATGCCAGTGAGCACATATTTTGTTTTAATAAAATTTCTCAAATATTCAGGCCTGTAGACAAAAATAAATAAATGTATTGTTTCATATATAAACAAAGTGTCTATTCAAATACAAATATCCACTAAAAATAATATTTAAGTGATTACACACACACATATATATAATTACAATATACTTACATCCAATTTATGAGACACACAAGGATAATGAATAACAAAGCAACACCAAATATCACCACTAGAACAATTATCCAAAGTTTCTCACCTGAAAAGAACAATTGTACAAAAATCAGTCAGCCATTTTATATTAATTAGCAGTGCTTGGTTTTGCTATTTGAATTTTCTGATGAATTATAATTGTTATATTAATGAATAAATAAACTTTTTCGCAAATTCTACGACAATAGAAATTCCCTATTGCATTGTTAAATATTTTAGTTTAAAAATATGGACAAGGTATTACAATAAAAATCATAAGTACAAATGCAGGTCATTATTTAACAAAGCAATAGTGTACAAAATGATAAGATTCAAAATTGACAAAATTAACTTCCTCTTTTACAATTGAATTAATTATTGTTTTATTTTCAATTTTAAATATTGAAAAAATGCTTTACTGTACTACTTATTTTGTTATTCTTTTATTTGTCAATATTTTCATATATTTGAAAGTTAACTTTCTTCTTAAATTAAGTACAAAAAAAAATCACTTTACGGAAACGCATAGTGATTTCTGCAAGAAATTTCACTAAAGGAAGTAAATCGGCCCAAATTTTATGACTCTGCCACATATCTTTCTGCAGTGAATTACTTCTCAATAAGCCAGTAATAGCTGACGAAAGACCAAGAAGAAGTCCGATTTTTTTTCTGGTCGTTAACATCCAAAAAGGTAGGTTTCTTCATGATCTAATTGTTGATTTGAGTTCAGCATGTACATTTGCATGGAAATAAGACTATTTTGGTAAAATTTGAAGGGATATTAGCACTTGGGAAACAAAGTGAAAATTTACCAAGAAACCATACTGTTTTGAAGTTATCGACAAGAAAAAATTGGACTTCTTGTTGGTCATTTGTCCCCCATTACTGCCATCATGATACCTCATTCGCTGCAGGATACTTGCGCTGGCCTTTGGCCTATTTACTTCTTTTACAGACTTTCCTTGCAGAAAATCACTATGCACTACCATAAAAAAATGTAATTTTTTTTTTTTGTTTTTTTTGGTAAGTGTATTTATATTTATAACAAAAACAAATTAAATAATACAACAGAACCTTTTTTTCTGTTTTGAATAGCAATGACAAATTAAAAGAACAAATTAAATAATAAAAATAAAGTATTTTTTATATTGTAAAATTGAAAATAAAACAAAATTAATACATTGGTTTATGAATTTGATGACATAGTAATTGTGAGTTCAATCTCTAGATCAAGTAGTGCAAATTTGGACTCAGTGGAAATGAAGCAAACAATAATCTCAATTTTCATACAGTAGTATTCATATTAAATACAAATTTTTATTGCAACCTAATCATGCACAATAACAATCATATGCAATATAGGTGAACAATTCAACTAGAAAAATTGAAAATAAATAAAATATATCTAAATGCAAATTAGAGTCATAATAGATCATACTATCTTATATAAATCAACAATGTTTTGCAGAAATTTTTAACATTAACTTGAGATTTTTCCTCTTGTTAAAAAGTTGAATAATTTTAACACATTTAAAATTCTTCAAAATTCCATCTGCTTCTGAAGTAATTCTGTTACTTGCATATTTATGGTTGCTTTGCTTGTCAGACCCAAACACAGATTATCCACTGAGACAAGCAGTATTGATGGCTTTTACCATGTTCATATTCTTTCAATTTTTTAGAAAGACTTTCGCACACATTTGTTTCTTTTATAAGAAGCACTGAAGATGCAGTATCACCAAAAAGTTTACAACAAAAGCAATAAATCTGTTACTTTTTAAAGAATATAACAACCAATGACCGTTTCTTTTTCCCCTTATTTGGCATTATCCACTAGTTATGACATTTTAAGAAACATCTTCTGTGGTCAGTATTTACATCAGTCGGACTATTGTCCTCATCTTTGCCGCCATATTTGTCACAACGTTTCGGCCGTTGTACGCTCCGGCCTTCTTCAGGTGGTTGGAATTTCGAACTGAACCCTTTATTTCGATCACTGGGGTAGACTGTTCTAGTTCCATGTGCCATGTTTGATGGATGTCAGTTATCTCCTGCTAATTTTTCCCTCTGAAAGTTCTCCACTGCCTTAACCAGGTATTGAACTCACCTTCTTTGGGTCTGTCACTGGATCTAACCAACGCCTTTATCCACTGTGCCATGTGTCCTTGACGGACATAGACGGATCTTCTGTGGTCATTGTAAGGATATTTATCCAACTTGACTTTAGTTGTGCCATGTTCAACAATATCACAGCGTTCTTTATTGGAGATGACTAAAAGCCTCTCAGAAATATCATCAGATCAAGGAGTAAAATTAAGGAAAACTTTTGGTAACTCCTCTGAGGGTGTTTCCTTGTTAGTAAATATTTCTTCTTCATTAGATGTCCCATATGTGGTATTACAGCAAGGGAAAAAGGAACACATGGATAGCGAGTTCAAGCAACAGTTAGCAACAATTTTAGCATTTCTTTCCTTATGTTTTTTTTTTATTTATTTTTCTCTGAATGTCATTCTATTTCTTGTTGCCAAATCAGCTTTTTTTTTTCTCCCCATGTTTCAGTCCTGACCTACTTAACCCCTTTCAGTCTTCATTAAGTTGTTTCAGGGAGTCAATTTACTTTGTCTAGACAGACTTGAATTTGTAGGTCATCTCTAAATTTCGGGGTGAATTATTTTCATGGTTCTTAAACCACAGCCAGTATGTGGTATTATGGCTAGGGTAAAGATGAACAAGGGAAGCCAGTTAAAGTGACAACTAGCTAACTATATTCCAAGTATATACAAATGTATTGACTCTGTTTTAGCCAATCAACATCGTCTTTACAGATAATGTCTTGACTGTATGTCAGACAATCAGTATTGTCTTTACAACATTTTATGCAACACCATCATTGTGTCATTATTCACATTCAGAAGATTTTGAAGATAATTCAGCTAGCAGTGTAAAAACTTAGGAAATTCTTGGGAGATTGTCTACTCATGCTGTCATCTGCTCTTTCTCTTTTTGTTTCTGTCATCCACTTTTATATCGTTTCATACCTGTAAGATGCCATTAAAAATTTAATAGTAATTTCTATTAGTTCCAAAGTTTAATCTTAAAGTGATATCTAAGGTTTAAAATGAATTTTTAAAAATGAAAAATCAATCTTGTAACTTTTATTTTAATTTTAATTTCAAGCTAAGAGATTAAATTTAATATTTTTAATAAGCAAAATACTTTACTGTATTTCAAAGCTAATTTAAATTGACTGGATTTTTTTAAAATAAAATACACTTTTCTGAAACTTTATTTTAGTTGATTTAAAATTTAGTTAGTTTGATTTAAAATAAATAGTACTCACTTTTAGTTTGAAATATCTAAGAAATGCATTTTTTAACATGGAGGTAGCTGTTTATTTAAGTTGTTGATAGGTTGACAACTTGGCTGATAGCCAGAAGTTTATCTCATTTTTTTCTATCAGGAACATATCTGTAAAAATTACTTGAGAAATATAATGTAAGCGCCATTTTTGTATAATTTTTAACTACCCAATAATCTCAAAACTTAGGAAAATGTTCTCTGTAATCTAATATTTTATTGAATTTTAGGTACTCTGGCTTTGAATTTACTTTAGTTATCACTTATTTTCTGATAATGTTGTGTATGGACACCTGTATTTACAAAAATCAGCATGTTTATGCACATACAAAAAAAAACAAATTCTTTTAAAAATACTAGTGTTTGCTAAATTGTAATTTTCCATTTATGATTAGTAAATATAATTTTTACTTAATAACAGTATCACCTAACCTCTGCAAAGACAGAATTTTAAAAGAGGGTTTTTGGGGTAGTATGTGCCATCCATGGTTGCAATAATAACAACAAAGATGTAAATAATGTAATAAATAAAATGACTTGAAGCATTTTATGAAAGTGATCAATCATTTTAGGTAGATGAGTGATAGGGAAAGGAAAGGTGAAAATCAATAGAAAGAAGAAAGGACAAGATTATAGAAAGTATGATAAGAGAGAGAAAGGAGGAAAAACAGTGAAAAGAATAGAAGAAAGACAGAGAGGGAAGGAAAATTGATAGAGCAGAAAGTGAAAGAGAGAGGAAAGAGAGAGAGAGAAAAAAGAGAGTGATATAAAGAATAGAAGAAAGAGAGGGAAGGAAAATTGACAGAGCAGAAAGTGAAGGAGAGAGGAAAGAGTTTAAAATAGAGAAAAAACAGAAAAGAATTGAGTGACTCTCCACCAACATACACACAAAAATATACCAATGGTTGAATACTTACTTTCTGGACATAAGATTTGGGATATTGTTGATTCTCCATAAATAACAGAGCTTTCATTTTTTATCACAGCTGTCACATTAACTGCCTCAAAAGTATGATCTGATTGACATGAAATGCTTATGTTGTATTTTGTGTCAGTCACATTTTCAGTAATCTCCTTTTTGCCGCCTATAATCTTAAGTTTGTAGTATACTACAGGTTCCTTTAAGAAAGATGGGGGCTTCCAGGTGATTATCAAAATGCTTTTATTTATTATCTTCAGCTGCAAATCAACGACGGCAGTGTCTGAAAAAGAAATTATATTTATATATTTATATAAAAATGAATGTAAGGTCACTTAACCACATAGTCACTATACAGGTTATGATGGATAAATTGTCGTTTAAATTGTGCAAAAGTGAAAATAATATGACATCTCATTTTAACAGAAATATTTACCAAAATTGCACAAAAATATCTTGAAATACTAAAGAGTAAATTTATTCAATAAAATCGCCATTGGCTTCAACCACTAGCTCCAGATGATGTCATTTTTTGTGTTGGAAGGAGTTTTGTTGGTTTCTTGCTCAACTGTGCCCCAAACATTAATAATCAAGGGTGCTGCAGTCTGGAGAGTTAGTTGGCCAGATGTAAGAGGTGATATGGTTGCAGAAATTGTCTGACAGCCTTGACTGGGTTTTCCTGCTAGTGTGGTATGGTGCAGAGTCCTGTTGCCAGCCACTCTCTTGACCCAGAGCCACACTACCTCCTCAAGGCACTTGATGTAGGCCTCCATGTTGAGTCTGAGGCCCTCACCAATAAATTTGGAAGTTCTTTTCTTATTAGAATGATCAGAGTGAGTTTTCTGAGCTGCCATACCTTCGTAATCACCATTAGACTCATCCAACTCTTTCTGAATCCTCTGCACTGTCCTTAGATTGACATCCAAACACACTGAAATGTTCATATCAGAGCTCCCAGCATGAATGCCAAGCAGTACAGCATACCATTTTCAAATTTCTGGCAGACTGAATCATGTCATAATGCTCATTTTCTCACAGAGATGGTGCCCAAATGACCCTACTATACTGTGCAGTTGACAAAATCAAAAACAAACAATGTGCATGTGTGAAATTAAAAATATAAAATGGTGACAATTTATCAACTGTACCCTCTGTGTGTGTGTATGTGTGTGTATATATATATATATATATATATATATATATATATATTATAAATGAATTGATTTAAAAAAGTTATTTTATAACACAGTTCAACCATGTTTCAAAATAGAAGCTAAAACCCTAATTTAATTTTGCAATTAAATTAAAAGCATTAGTTCCATTTCATCTTCAAAATTCGCTTGAAGATGAAATGGAACTAATGCTTTTAATTTAATTGCAAAATTAAATTAGGGTTTTCTTTCCATTTTTGAAACATGGTTGAACTGTGTCGAAAAAATAACCATATTTTAAATCAATTAATTTATAATATTAATGCTCTGTAAATTTACATTGAGCACTATTTTGTAAAAATAAAAATATCTATAAGAACACCGGATTTTATATCTTACTGTTCTTTCTTTTTATTTATATACATATATATATATATATATATAGATATATATATATATATATAGATAGATAGATAGATAGATATATGGATAGATAGATAGATATAGATAAGTGTGAATATAAACTAAATAAGGAGATATTAACAACTGTATGTCCATGTGATACCATGCATACACAGATAAGCAAATAAATATTTATTTTATTTAATTTATGGTGTAAACAAAATAGTGATCAATGTAGTTAAACAGACCTATGAAGTGTATATTAATAAATACATATATACCTACGTTTGTAGTCCAACTTAAAGTTTAATGGCTTTCCAAGTCATCGGGCATATATATATATATATATATATATATATATTTTCCTGATTTTATTTTTAGAAAATATTTTGTTCATTTTCCAATCATGATTAATTTCCTTAAAAATTCTGCTTACCTCCAATCAAAGTTTTGGCACTGATGTTACGAGGCTCCATTGAACAAGCAACTTTGTTGCAAGAAGACACGGCAAAATTGTATTTGGAATAAGGATTCAAATGAGAAACATTTGCCATATTTGAAGTACTTGATATTGTATATGGACTGCCACCAAGCTGAAAATTAAAACAAAATGCACATCAAGGTTTCTATGAAAATGCTAAGAAAATCCACCACAACAAAATGATTGCTTAAATCAGTGAAATTTCTTTTCAAATAAAATACAAGCAATTTAAAAAAAAGGAAAAAAAAAACTTAAAAATATAATTAGGCTACTAATCAAAATTATTTCATGCCAATTTAATTGAACAAAAAATAATTATTCTCCATAGTATCCTTTTGTTCAACCAATCAATCCAAAGAGGACCAACTCCTCGTCACTGATATGATGCTACATACCACTTTTGCAAAGATTTCCTCTTAGACCTACAAAGGTAACTACAGACCAGTGAAACTGATTGAAAACTGTTGTATCATCAAGGTGAATGATACATGGAGAAGAATGAGTGCTTAATATATTTATTCAGCATCAGTATCAGGTACTAACAGATACATACAAAAAACACAGAACAATAAGTTACAAAACAATTAACAAGACAACTTACAAGGAATAGAAAAGGGTCAAATGCTGTATAGCCAAACAAAGTATGATCAGTCCAAATATTAATTAGCTTAGAATCAACTTATTAATCAACCATTGAAGTCCTTAATCATAGACTATTTAAGGGTATGAGCCAGGCCATCTGGTAGAGTGTTGAACGGGTGCTAGCTACTCTACAACAAAAACAATCATCCAAGATTAAATTGCACACCTTATAAATGTCAATGGAACAATAAGTTACCAGCAGCAGAGCTTTCAGTCCAAATGTACCTACATTAGAATGTTTCAATGATTGAACTGAGAACTATGATAACTGAATGGAAACTGATGTTATTGACTCAGACTTTGCCAAAGCTTTTGATATAGTGCCTCATTTATGGCAAAGTTCTAAGTTGGATCAAATCATTCCTCCTCTCACAAAAACAAAGAGTAGTTCTGCAAGATGGTTTATCATCTTGGTAGAAATTCATTAGTAGTATTCCACAAGGCCCCATTTTGGTGCCAATCCTGTTCTTCATTTATGGAAACAATATCCCTGATCTGATCAGGTCTATTGCTAAATTATTCTTTTTTTTTTAAGCGTATCACCCCAGGCAAGGTGGGAAGCCACTAGGACACAAGGGATTACAGAAGATTTGGAGCGAGATCAGATAAGAGTGATAGAGGAAAGAATGAGGAGAAGGATAGTGGATAGATCAAGGCAACTGGAGATGTCGATTAACATTACATTTGAATAGTTGGAGATTATAGTTCTCAAGGAAACTGGAATAGGGAAGGGAGTTCCACAGGCAAGAGGTGCGAGACATGAAGCTATTGGAGTAGAAGAGACAGCTACATTTAGTAGTTTCAACAGTGAAAGGGTGAGAGTGGGATGCCAGCCTCGTAGGGCGCTTGAACTCATGAAGTCTGGGAACCAGCGAATGCAGCTCCTCGGAGCAATTGCCATGAAAGTATTTGTAAAAAAGACAGAGAGGGGCAACGGCGTGTCTGTGAGAGAGTGACTGTAGAAAAGATACCAGAACAGGGCCAATTATAATGCATATCCACCTCTGGAGCCTATCAAGAACCCAGAGGCAAACAGAAGGGGCTCCAGACCATATATGGCAGCAATACTCCATGCAAGGGCGAATTGTTGATTTGTAGATCTGGAGGATTGATTCCAGGGAGAAAAATTTTCTGGCACAGCACAGGGAGCCAACTTTCCTTGTGGTGGACGAAGAATTGACTCAATGCATTTGTTCCATCTCAGGTCAACAGTCAACGTGAGACCGAGTAGCCACAGAGCAGTGCTTTTGCTGATGACACTAAACTACATTGTCACATTAATGACAATCTACCTATGACAGGTGCTTTAGCCAACCTAAAGGCAAGATCAAGCTACCATCACTTCAATCAAGATGCCACTTTACCAATCTGTCTGACGTATACAAAATAATGAATGGCTATGATGTGTGGTCACTGATACAAATTGATGAAACAGCAATTGAAAACTGTTGCAGGATTCAACTTCTTTGCCCTTGGGGTGAGGACAGGAGGAACTCTTTATCAATGTCGGTTATTTTCAAGAAGAGACTAAGGATCCTGCTCAAATGATCTGTAGGACTATCAACTAATTCGAATACTAAATAAGAAAGAAAAAAATTTTAAACCCATAAAAGGAAATGATTTGATTATTTATATAATGCTAAATTATGTAAATATTTATATTCTAAACAAAAAATACATATCTCAATTACAATTTATTTTTTTGCAGATTTTTTAAAATTCTTCATATTTTCTGTTTTTTAATAATTTTTTTTTTAATCAGTTCACCCAAAGCAAGGCAATAATGCCACTAAGATGCAAGGGACTACTGAGAGTGAAAGAGAATGAAAAATACTTCAGAAAGAACTAGAAACACAATTCTAAACAGGAAACAAGGGATAAACCATTACTCCTGTTCAAAAGACTGTTGAAGAATGTGATCCAGATGACAGGCAAATATGGCAATGAAGCTGAGGCATCATCATCATCATCATCATCAGTAGTAATATTACCAGCTGGAGTTGCTTACCTATAGTGAACATACAAACATAGTAGAGTCCATTTTTGTGTCTATGCACTTACAGTCTCTCTTCCTGTATCCTTTAACATTATAAAAATTCAACAGATTAAAAACATTGACATTGGCTTTTATATTAGATCATTCATCTAGCAAAGAAATCAATTCACAGCTGGGTTCTTTTTCTACCACAACTGTTATAATGATAAAAATTCTAAATGCAAACTTTACCTTTGTATAAATAATTCTATACTCTATGATAATTCCATTTGGTTGTAATGCTGGATCCCATTTTAAAGTCACACTGCCACTGGTGATATTGGTTACTTGAAGATTTCTAACACTGCTAGGATCTGAAAAATATAAAACCAATCCCATGAAATGTATCCAAATAAGATCTTTGTGCTTAAAGAGTTAGACCATAAGGTTCATGTTTCAATTGTTGGTTTTGGAAGGTTATTAACAACAAATAGTTAATTAAAAACAAATTAAAAGAATCCCAATTCTGGATCGATGTAAAACAAAAACTCTACCTCTTGTAATTAATATTACATGTATTTAACTTACAATGTTCAGTTGGTATGAATTAAACTATTTTCAAGAAGAATGTTTACTTATGACATGATATACAATTGTAAAATAGAGAGTGGGTAGAGTAGGAAAAGGAAAAGTTCAAAGGAGGAGAATGAAAAATAGATTAGAAAAAGAGTAAAAAAATAGAGTATTTTAAGTAGAACTGAGAAAAAGAGAAAAATATGTTGATGGCAAAGAAACAAAAAACTGAAGGAAGGGATAAAGAAAGAGGAGAAGACAATTCTGCCAATAAAAAGAAAACAAGAATTGTGAATATAAAATTCTTTTGTATTGTTGATACAGCTGATGCAAGTGGAATGTAGGCTAGGTAGGGGGTTTTAAATGAAGGGTAGAGTTGATAAGGCCTGAAGTTGATGTGTTTGTCGGGTTAGTTGACCAAGGTCATCTTGGTAACATTGATAGAGGCTTGGAGTGCATTAGGGAAACTTGCCATTCACCGTGAATCTGACTTTGCTGATACAGAGGATGTGAGCGGAATGTCTCTATGTGAGTGAGGTGTGGCAATTTGTAGGATGATGGGTCTCGAGTGGAAGTATGTGTCAGGTTGGATAACTGAGGTCATGGTGTTGGCATTAAGCACCTGCCAGGTGTTGACATTAAGCACCTGCCAGGTGTTGACAGCTAATCTGTTGCCCACATTCTGTTCTAGTCATTTGTGAGAGGATTTCTTAAAAGCAAATTGTAGTAGCTCCCAGATTCATCTTTTTTTCATGTTTTTCTTTGGTGACAACATTTGTGATTGAACTCTTTTATATCTGTTTAATATCTTTTTTTTTGAGAGGATTTATTTGTGAGCCAGATGCTATGCTAGAAGGCCCTGTGCCGAGAACATTTTTTATTTTCTTATTTGTTTTCTTAACATTCACATCTGACTGACAGGAAGTGGTGCATGACAGAATCTCAAATGAAAGAGAGAAAATAAAGAAGAATATGGAAAGAAAAAAAAAAGGAAAGAGGAAAATGTGAGGATGATTAGAGAGGAAGAGGGGAAGAAAAAAGAAAAAATTGAAGAAAAGTAGAAAGAAAAAATAAAGAGATTTAAAAAAAAATAAAAATAAAAAAGAATGAATTTGAAATGCTGAGGAGTACAAAGGTGGGAGAAGATGACTGATTGATTGATTTGTTTTCCACAGTTTATCAACCTTTTGTAACTTATTTAAAGCCAGCAAATATTTTTTAGATTGCAAGAATTTTTTGGAAATAATTATTTACTGATACTACCTAACCTATAGCTGGTGGGCAGAAAAATTGGATTCATACTTTCCCCAATAGTATTTGCATGTTAATGAATATAACGAACACCATTGGAATTGGAACTCAGCTCTCCAATTAACAATTCTGAGCCATTATCCATTACACCACCCACACATCCAAACTTACAGCACTTGAAGCAGTCACCCATCTAGGTATTGACCAGACTTGACATTGCTTATCTTCAGTGATTATGCAAGAACTGGTGTTTGAATGTGATATGGCCATAAGCCTGGGAGATGATGAGAGAGTAGAATAAATAAATGAAATTGAAGAGAAGTCAATAGAAAAAAAGAAACAAATTATTAAATAAAGTCTTTAAAAATGAATCACAGTAGAATAAGAAAAAAGAAAAGAATGAACATAATAACAAATTTACTTACTAGTTTCAAGAGTTGAAGTTTTTAACTGAGGACTAATTTGACTCCAGCCTTCTTCTGTATGTATTTTAAGGCACACGGAATAATTTGTAAAAGGCTTCAAGTTTTTAATCTCTGTTATTTCAGTTTCTGGTTTTATACCAATGGCTGGAATATTTAGTTCAAATCCTGAATGGGAACAAACATATGTAATTAACAGTTAATAATACCATGCTCTCTTGTAGGTTAAATTGCCACTTATCAAAACTTAGTATAATTCATACTTATATCAATCAATGCATCACATAGGACCACAATATGGTTATTAAAACGAGTAGAACCTGTGAAAATTTCACAGTTTTGTTATTTAAATTTTCTAATGAATCATAATCATTAAATTAATGATTGAATAATCTTTTTACAAGTTCTATAACTATGAAACATCTGTGGAAATTCCCTCGTTGAATCATTAAATATTTGAACTTCACAAATTTAACAAAATAGCGTAATAACAATGATAAGAATGAATGTAGGTCATTATTTAAAGTAAGAGGGTAAAAATGGAAATATTTAAAATTTGTAAGTTTTTTCCATCTCAAACACATGAGAGCAGTCTGACTTTCAAGTTTTTTCTATTTGGATCTTTTGATAAATCACAATTCTTAATTTAATGCTTGAATCACTTCTTCGTCAGTTCTACAATTTTGGGAAAAAAAAGCAATTGGGCGGTACACTCAAGAATCGTTCCCCAGTGCTAAGGATATTATCAATAATAAGACCATGAGGTTATAGCAACAGTGGAGCATTTATCAGGTATGAGGTATGAACAAATTGTTCTACGAAATACTATTGAAATTTGAAATCTTCCTATTGGATTGTTAAATATTTGAGCTTAACAACTTTAGCAAAACGTTGTAATAGCAATCATATGTATAAATTCAGGTCATTAGTTAAAGAAGTTGAGAGTCAAATAAAAATATTTAAATATTTCCCATTTAACTGAAGCATGGACAAGTGGATTTATGACTTTCCAAGTGTAATTAGTGGAAAGTGAACATAAAACAATTTTAGTTGGAATTCCAACTTTGTCCAATGATTATATTTTCCATGATCATATTTTTCTATGTTGTCAACCAATATCACCAACAAAATATAAACATTCTTTGAAATAATATCTATGATTAGCATCACAATACAAATATGTACACACTTTAACACAATGTAAAAATATTGATTATTTTTAGTTTTGCTGGTTAAAGATAATATTAGTATGGCTTCATTGCCTTTTACAGTTTCATATAATATCCAAGTTTAGATATCTTCTTTTTTTTATTAAATCTTACCAAATACAAGGCTCAAGAGATACTCAAGATAGAGGATTATTGAATGAGAGAGAAGGTAGTAGGAAGTGAATATTATAATGACATGGAGGGTAGATAATGATTGACCTTTGATTTGAAGAGGTTAAAATTGTAGCATTCAGGGAAGCATCCATGTGGAAGTCTGTTCCACAAAGCAGCCATAGTGATTATTTTTAGTAGTGCTGGTTAAAGACAATATTAGTATAGCTACATTGCCTTTTACAGTTTCGCCTAAACACCACAAGTTCTATAAACCCCAAACCCAAAGCAGTGTGACAGGATACTGATCCTGTTCAATGTTTATTTGCATGAAATTGCTGAATAGTGGTGCTATTGGATAATAATTATTCAAATTTTCAGAAGAATAAACTGAATGGTTGGAAGAAAATAATTATGTTTTAAACAATAAAATTAATTTAAGAACAGTTCCAAAGAGACTTGAACCCAGAAATAACTAGTCAAGATTCAGTAAAATTCAGCAAAATAAAATTTTCCCCTAACATATTTACTTCCCTATGATAAGAAGAAAGCATTATTGATGTGTAGTCTAAGTTTATTGGTCTTGAGAACCCATGTTCAATGTTTGTTGACATTAATATTTGCTCAAAGGCTTATATTCTTATAGAAAAAAAGTGACCTAATTTCTTTAACAAAGGGAGGCATATGGTTTATGAAATATTTCCTAAGATAGGGCAGAAATGAAAAATAAAAATTCAGGGTGTGTAAATAATAATCACTAGATAGACATTGGTGTATAGATTCAGTTATAACAAGAGTATAGGAGATGAGAAAATTGAAATCAAAATAAGCTATACTAGGGATAGTTTCACCCAACACTAAAAGTTGCTACAAAACAAAAACATTAATTTAAAAACTCATGTCATGTTCTTAAATAGACTCATCAGTATGGATGCCATGCATGGTGCAACCTTATTCATTAACCATCTATCTTGATTGGTTCTTGAGCCTTGTGTTGGGGAACATTTAGAAAAACAATATTATAAAACTGGATGTCTGATTCATAAAAATTGATAATGATTTGAGCAAGGTGTAAATATTTGCCACAATTTTTTTGATAAACTATTTATTTTGTATTTTATTTGTGCATGATGGTCAACCTGTTCAAAATTGTCTAAGCTGTCAGCTGTGTACAACCACTTTCTCAGATCAATTGTTAAAAATGGTCTCAAGCAAGTGAAGTTTGTAGCCCTCAGTGAGGACCATCATCCTTTATTTACAAGAATAATTTTATATTTACAACATTCTATGACTAGCACAATTAAGACTAATGCAATGCAATATTTATCATTTACCAATTTATAACGAAATAAATGTAATAACAATGTTTTATTCATAAAGTCATAAACATTTACTAAATTACTATATGTGAACCAACTATAAGGAAATCATTATTATTTACAATTAAAGTTTGAATCAATTGACAATTAGCCACTGTTTTGCCAACCATTCTATTAAATATAATAAATAAATAGTGTAAATAATCAATCTAATAAACAAATAGTGTTTATTATTTTTATTGTCAGTTCTCAAGCACAAAGGAAAAAACATAAATTCCCTTTCGTCATATGTTTAGGTTTTGTTCTAATTCTAATCATCACTTTTTAAAATAATAAACATTGCCAAAGAGTAAAGGTAATAAAAAAGGTGGTTTTATACAAAAAAAAAACAAACATCTTCTTCATACACCATCTTATTGTGGGCAGGTTTGTCGATGTTTGCCAAAGATTTTATGAATTTTAACTGAGAGTACTGACTACTTAATAAATGGACACTGAAAGTTTTTTATAAGGAAATGGCTTTGTTACTGCTATTTACATATATATATATATATATATATATATATATATATATATATATATATATATATATATATATATATATATATTGAGATCAACGTGTTTTAGTGGACTCAGCAATTTTCAATCTGCTTGTCTGAATTATCTTCAAGAAGCGAGAGCAAGATCTAAAAAGATCAACCAATCTAACAGTGATCTCACAATTCTCACACTTGCTCCATATGTGGCCTCCTTTGTAAATCACTAGCAGGTTTTAAATGCCACTTAAGATTAGCGCATAAACTTTCATAACTGAATCAATAAGCTGGCAGATCCTCATACATCGAAACCGACGGGAGTCCATTATATATATATACAGTGTATCACAAAAGTGAGTACACCCCTCACATTTCTTCAAATATTTAAGTATATCTCTTCATGGGACAACACTGACAAATTGACACTTTGACACAATGAAAAGTAACCTGTCTGCAGCATATATAACAGAGTTAATTTATTTTTCCCTCAAAATAACTCAAATATAGCCATTAAAAGCTAAATGTAGATATATGTAAATATATATATATATATATATATATATATATATATATATATATCCACACACGCATATATGTATAGATATATATCTATATATATATATCCACACACACACAAACACACACACACGTGTAGGGGTGGGATACAAGCAGGTGCTGAAATGTCCTTGGCCTGACCTATTTCACAAAATCTGAACAAATGACCAAACATCAGAATTTTATGAAAATCAGCTTCTTGCTGTGAAGTCTTTCATGGCTGAGTGGTCCAAAACACACCTAGTTTGAATGTGGTATCCCAAATATAAGATGGACACAGGTCTGAACCCTGCTGAAAGTCTTTTTTAAGACTTTCAATTGCCCAGGCTAGTAGACATCAATTACACTGTGTACAAAACAGGGATGCCTATTCAAACATATTTATCCATGAAACCTAACATTTATATTAATAAGAATATATTATTAATATATTTTTAATAAGAATAATATATTAATAAGAAGTAATATTGCATTATATAAAATCCATTAATTTCTTCAAAATAATTTTGTTCATGTTTTGGGTATGAAATTGTAATTAGAAGATTTTCATGGCTGCTAAAAGATGCGAATGAAAGATTTGCATTTATGGAAAAAGGTCAATTGAGCCTTGCTTTGCTGTGAAGTTTTCTGCGGCTGAGTGGTATAAAGCACACCCTAGAAGGAAGGTGATTTCCCCATTATAAAGGGGGACACAGATTTGATTCATGCTGAAAGATACATTTTCTGTATTAAGACATTTAACTGCCCAGGGTGGAAGTCCTCAATTACACTCTTTAAAACAAGGTGTGTCTACCCCAACACATGAACCCATTATATATAATGTTTATATTAATAAGAAATATGTATATATATATATATATATATATATATATATATATATATTTATATATATATATATATATATTCAAACCTGTTTGGTTGAATAATATCAATAAATTCTGTCTATCAAATTTTACTTATTTTCAAAAATCTGAATTTGTTTATGTTATTTTGAAATTTGCCAAAGTTCATATTTATTCTATATTCTCCCTCTATGTAATTTTGAATGTGCCTACATTCATTTTTAAGGATTGTGCTTTGCATATGTTTACACAATTGTTTTTGGTTAATTCTGGTTTTCTCATTTATTCTGGAAACAATTTCAAGTCATTTAAAGTGATGTCATTTTAATGGTCAAACTGGAGTGTGTGTGTGTGTGTGTGTGTGTGTGTGTGTGTGTGTGTGTGTGTGTGTGTGTGTGTGTGTGCTGAAGGCGATCATAGTTGTCTCTCTCTGGTACTACTCAATTATAAAAGAAATGGTTGAGCCTCACTCATGGGCAACAGTCAAATTGCGCTGAATAAAGTTTCACTGCAAGCTTAAATGTTTGTTTTTCTTTGCAATATGCATGCATATCTATCATATTATATGTAAATTTGATGAATTTGAAACATTTTTTTTTGTAAATTAGAAATAAATATTTCAATATCAACTGCACTAATCAATTTGTATGCAAAATGCTTTAAAAAAAATAAGTGAACCCAAAAGTCTTTGCCAAAGTCTTTGAAAACTTACCATTTTTACAATCATTTCCTTTGGCATAAAGAACCTGAAACAAAGTTGGTCTTCCATTCAGTTCATTACAACCAAAAGAAGGCCACTGCAATTCCATCTTATAGGGATATCTTTTAAAAATGATTGGCTTTGGAGGGGTTTTTGCTAAAAAATACAAAGAAAAAATATTTTGTTTTTATTCAAGTTGCACAAAAGAAAAAGGAAGAAAGAAAATATCTTCAGAAAAACATTGAATCAAATGATTTTTGAATTGTCAGTTTTTAAAACTTTATACCTTTTCTATCATTTTCCTTTAATGAATTTTGATCACAATTTTGAACACAATATGAAGACAATGAAATAAAAAATCTTCAAAAATGCTTTAACAAAAATTGTTAAAAGCTGAGACTTATTTTGGAGACACATTTAATGATTCTTTCAATTGACACTTTGGTTGTAAATGACATTGGGTGACAATTACTTGATAATGATAGAAAAATTTTCCATCAAATAGTGAAGTCGACTTCTAATGGGATTGAAACATTCAACAAGAAATCAAATTTGAAATCTTTGCCATGCCACAATGGTTAGCATGATCAAATCTTTAATGCATTTGATTCTCATTAGAAGTTCTCCCCCCACTTGTGCTTTTGGGGCCAATATCAGTGAGAAAAAAACACACTGATCAAAACATGCAACAAGAAAAGATAATGTTGGATAATTTTCAAAGCCTAAAATGTTTTACTTACCTATTCCTCCACCCAATAAGCATTTGGCAAAAGTTAATGAACTGCTTCCTTCAGAACTGCTAACCGACGCAGCAAAATTTGTTGCTTTTGGGGCTTTCAGGATTGTAAAGTTTTCATTTTTGATTTTTGTCCACATCATATCAGACTGAAAGAAAATACATTAATACAGTTCCTTGATGCATTCAATGGATTCGGAAACTGGATGAAAAAAGAATGTGTTCATATGCTGTTGTGAGATCGATATAGCAGGCATACAATTTCCTGTTAGAGAGTAAGCAATTTATACACACACACATATATATATATATATATATATATATAGTTCAAAAGTTTGAAGCCACCCCCAGAATTCACATGGGATGAACTTGACAGAAGAATAAAAAAAAATGAAAAAGAGCTCTTAGAATCATTGAAAAAAAGAATGAAATCAATTATTAAACTTATACTTTGAGAAACTTTTGCAATAAATACCAAAAATTTGTGCAGCAGTAATAAGGGCTAAAGGAGGATATTTTGATGAGAGCAAAATTTAATCATAAAATGCTTTTTTCTTTTTGTCATAATAAAATTTCTAATAAAAGTCATGTCTCACTTTTTTTAACCATTTATAATAATTTTCTCTTATTTAAAGTACAAAACAACTACTTTTTGGGTCAATTAAAAAAATTACCATGGGTTGCCTTAAACTTTTGAACTGTAGTATATATATATTAGTTGTTCGTAATGAAAGGGGATTGATTTATTATTTATTAATCTGACAGATTTTTATTTCTTAAACATTATTTTTTAGTGGATACTCATTTTGAGTAGGTGTTCCATTTATTTATTAAAAGGTATATTTATTTTTGTCTACTGGCTTGAATATTTGAGTGGAGAGCACATATTTTTCTTAAATATTCAGTCTGGTAGAAGAAAATAAATAAATATATGGTTTAATAAATAAATTGAATGGGACTGAGTTAGATGAAACCAAGAACCAACCTATTTTATTGGCTAGGAAGAAATTTCAGCATGTATTTGTGTGCTTCTGTATAAATTGGGGAGGGAAAGTGTTTTACAATCATTCCTATTCTAGATTGGAACCAACAGAAAACAATCTACAACAAGAAAATGAAGAAAGTGTATTTAGGCTTTTCTGAGATGACATTTGGGATTTATATTATGAATTTAACTGTTCATTTCATTTTAATTCATAAAGTATAAGAATTATAAATCATTAAAGACTTGTGCTGGTAATATAACTTATTGGAAAGATACAGTAGTAGATATGATAATGGTAATATTAGCCGTTTCTGTATAAGGAAACATTTGGCATTCACTGACCAAGCAGCCAGTACAGAAAATAGCTTTCTCAAATCCACAAACTGTTATTACTCTGTTGTGAGTGACAAATAACAATGAATAGAAAGGAAATGACAATGCATCTTATTAACAAAAGGAATTACATGTGTATGTAATTGTAATGAAAGGAAGAAACATTAAATCTAGTTATAAGAGTGTGCTTGTCTGTGTATGTGTGTGTGTGTGTGTGTATGTGTGTGTGTGTGAAACAAGCGTATGTGATAGACATGTGTGTGTATATGTGTGTGTAAGAGAATTCAAAAGTCAACAGAGGACCAAAGAAGCAAATGTGCCATGTCAGCAGCACTCCTATTTACGTGTAACTACAACTGAAGACTAGATCTAAAAAGAGAGAATATGATCACCTTTTTTAAGCTTTAAGAGTTCCCCCTATTAGGAGTTTTGCCAAAGTCAAGTGAGATAACTCACAACTCTTTTTAGCATTGAGAGGCTCTTCACCTAAGCTAATAGTATGGAATGATAACATCTTGATTATGTCATTGTTTTCTCTTTGGTGTTACATGTGTTATCCATTTTAGTTGTTGCTGTTGTTGTTGAAGGGCCTTAAATGATGTGGTTCCTCTTATTTGGTACAATTTTTGTTTATGATTCTGTAGCACCAGTCCACAAGAAGTTTGAAGAACAAGGGTCCTCATAACTTCAATTTTCAGGTTAACATTTTGGCTTTTGTAGCATTTTGCAGTGTTGGGTGTAACTAGTGTTAGACATTTCCACGACGGTCGTCCTTGAGTATTGAATCTAGAGGTTGGCAGTGAATATTTCAGAGACAGTAGGAAAGCGCATTTTAGGGTTCAAGAGTGGATATCACAGCAGAGTGTACTTCATCCTTCTCCTGGTCGCCTTTGGTCCTTTCGGTAGGAGGAAACAAGATGGCCGCCTTTATACACGACGAATACAGTGTTGGGCGGCTTCTGATTGGTCAACCTTCCATTGGTCGACTATAAAGGGAAATAAGTCATTCTGACTCGCTCACTAGTTATAGGTGGGTTATATGCCCAAAAAACCGTAACAACTAGCACTTGCGCAATTTATTCTATGTTCAATTTCAGCTGACATCAATGAATATAATTAAAAAGATGCAATGAATGTTCAAGCAAATACAGAGGAAATTAGGCAAACTTGGACCACTGTGTTTGCGAAAAAAAGTGGAGTGTCAAAAGGATGGTTTTTCCTTGATACCACTAATATTTTAACTACCTTCACTTATTGTCAGGATTTATTGTTTTACAAATCAATGATTAGAACTGTAATAAACCCTAAACATATGATGAAAGTGAATTTATACATTTTCTATACATTTCTGTTTGGAGTTTTATAGCCATATGTATATCAACAGGACTCTGTACCTTCTCATGTTCTCTAACTGACTAATGAGTAGTTGGCCAAGAATTTTTTTATTGTCATATCACTGACAACATGTTTCCTCCTAGTTTCTTTGATTTGAATCCCTTGTATTGCTGTATCTGGAGCATTATCAATAGAGACCAACAATGGTAATGTTAGCCGGTATTTACCCACCTCCCCACAAGGCAGGATGTGACACAAGGCCGATTTTTGTGTCCATCCAGAATACAGAAGGAGAGCTTACAATGGTAATGTTAGCCATTTTCTTATAAGGAAACTTTCAGTGTCCATTTATGAAGCTGTCAGTGTTCTTGGTTAAAATTCATAAAATCTTTGAAAAACCTGCCCACAATAAGACAGCGTGTAAAGAAAAATAGTTTTTCCAATGACAGTGCTTTTTTAACTACCTTCACTCATCAGCAGTGTTTATTGTTTTAAAAAGTGATTAGAATTGGAATTAAACTTAAATATATGATGAAAGTGAATTTATACATTTATTCTTTGTTCTTGTAAATTGACTACAAAAATAATAAACACTTTTATTTATTATATTTTGTTTATTGGATGGGTTGACAAAACATTGGCGAAGTGTGAGCTTTATAAAAAAGTAAATAACAAGGATTTTCTTATAGTGGTTTTTCAATAATTTTAATAATTTAGCAAATGTTTATAAATTTATGAATAAAAATTGTTTTTATATTTATTTCTTTATAAATTGGTAAATGATAAATATTGCATTATTTTTAATACAATTGTATTAGTTTTTTAAATGTTGTAAATGTTGCACCGGCCTCTAACACAAGGGAATTACACCGGTTCTCACTATATATAGTGCCAGTAATACCTACCCGGGGTAAGCAGCGACAGTACTACAACTGCCTAGCTGAGTAGTACTCGTTTCCTACCTTTGTATCTGTGATGTTAAATACACTTGTTCTTTAAACCAACTTCGACTTGATTTTCTTATTTTTACTATTGTGCCACAACACAACAGATTGGCGACGTTGGAATCGAAACGATATCACTGCAGACAATCACCTAAAGTGATTGAAATACAAGGATTCGCAAGATTTTTACGGCAAAACACCTTCGTCATTTCGAACAGATATGTGGATACGCAAGGATTAATAGCAAATTAATTACTACAATAGCAATTTGGCGACGTAAAAAAAGAAATTATTAGAAACAACCAAAAATTTGCTACCAAAAGTCTACAGCGTGAGAACGCGAATAATATTGTCAATTATAGTTGAAAATACTGACACGAAGGGTTTGGAAAAAAAAAAGAGGTTCACTGTTTTTTTGTTTTTACAAGAAACCAGTTTTTTTTTTGTCACGGTAAGATTTTTTTTTCTCCTCTTCAAAGTTAAATGATTTGTCGAATGAAAAATATATATTCGCGTAAGTCATTTGTGCTTAACAAAGACTGTTAAAAATTCGAGTCATATTTGTGCAAAACCACAAAAAGGTTGGGAAAAATTTTTGTGACTTTTCCATTAGTCGACACTCCTTAAAAGCAACGGATTTTTTTTGTTTTTTACGAGAAATACATATTTCTGGTTTGTGTATTAGTTGAGCAAACTAATTTTAGTAAGCAAGCCTTGGGAAAACTGATTTGTTTAATACAAGTGAAAACTGTATGGTGCGTAAATTGAATTCGTACCATGGACGCAGAATTAGAAGAGTCTCTTCTTCAATTGTTCAAATTTAAAACGGAACAAAATCTCGCGTTGCAAAAGCAACAACTTCAACGACAACTTGAAAGTGAGGAGAAATTTAAAAAGGAGTTGTTGGAACAACAGAAACGCGTCGAACAAATCTTTATGAAAACACAGGAGGAACAGAGGAAACTTCTGGAGGCAACACAGTTAACAAATGCAAGCGAGAATCATAATGCATTCTACCAGACGGCTGTGTGGAACGCTATTGAAAGTTTCAATTATAATCCAAAAGACAAGGTCACGTTTGCTCATTTCTATAGAAGATATGAGGATATTTTTGTATCGGATTGCAGTACATGGACAGACACTAAAAAAGTTAGGTTTCTGCTAAGAAAATTGGGAACTGCCGAGCATACAAAGTTCGTGAATTTTATCCTTCCAAAAAAGACCAGTGAGTTGAACTTTCAAGAGACAGTTATTCTATTAACAGAACTGTTTTCTACAAAAACTTCTCTTTTTCACAGGAGATATAAGTGTGAGATGTTGTGAGTTTCCCGCGTGTCGGTGTATGAATCAAGACAAACACAGTTGTAGAGGAAAATACTGGTATATTCATAAAAGCAATTAACAATAGAGTGATTAATAGAACGAAGGTTGGTTAGTACCAAACAATATCCAAAGTCTATAGTCCAACGGTATGTACCGGGTAAGCTTATCTGGACTGCTCACGCTGACTCTCTCTCTGACGCTCTGTCACTCTCTCTCCAGAGCTGACTTATATAAGAGGGACCAGTCCATTACTAGTTAGAAGGTGGGTGCGCCCCAACAAAGTGTATGAATGTCACTAGAAGAGAGGAAGATGATTACACTACTTATGCAAGTATTGTAAACAAGCATTGCGACGATTTTAAACTGGAGGAATTATCATCAGATAATTTTAAATGTTTAATATTTGTGCAAGATCTGGTTTTAGGTAAAGATGCTGAGATCAGGCGTCGTGTTTTAAATAAACTCGAAAATGAGCCGAATTTAAAACTACAAAGCTTAGTGGAAGACTGTGAACGGTTTGTTGTGTTGAAACAGGACTGTTGTGACATAGAGGAAAGCGAAGTGTTGCACATTAAAAAGGTCCATCAGAAGAAAAATTTAACTTCAAAAAATAACCAGCGGAAAAAACCGGGAAAAGATCCACCTGGACCGTGTTGGAGGTGTGGAGATAAACATTGGTACAATGAGTGTCCCTACAAACTCAAACAATGTGACAACTGCTACCGGAAGGGGCATAAGGCATCACATTGTAGGGAAAAATCTGGTAGAAAGAAGACATCCATTAAACTAACGAAAATTGAACCTGAGGAACGAAATATCCGGAAATTTGTACAGGTCAAAATGTTTAAAAAGAAAGTAAGACTACAGCTTGATAGTGGGTCTGATATTTCCATCATTAATATAAAGACATGGAAGAAGCTTGGGAGACCCACTATAATTAAATCACATAAAACGGCGAGAAGCGTCTGTGGTGAAAAAATCACGTTCAAAGGAGAATTATTGACGAATATTTCTTTTCAGAATAAGACCGAAAAAGCGAAAATTTTTGTCATGCGAAAATCAAATAACCTCTTTGGAACTGATCTGTTTGAAAAATTTAGACTATGGGATCTGCCTTTAAGCTCTTTTTGTCAAAAAGTTGAGGATGCGAATATGGAGGCAGAAAAACTTAAGAGGGAGTTAAAAGAGAATTTTCCAGATGTATTTACAGGCGGTCTTGGAAGGTGTACAAAAGCGGTAGCAAAATTTGAAGTCAAAGAAAATGAATAGCCAGTGTTCAAAAAGAAAAGAAAAGTTCCATACGCCACTATAGAACAAATAGACGGTGAATTAGAAAGACTCAAAAACATGGGTGTCCTCGAGAAAATTGATCACAGTGAGTGGGCTACGCCAACAGTTTACATTAAAAAGAAGAGCAAGGAGATTAGGGTTTGTGCTGATTTCTCAACAGGTTTAAACAATGCATTAAAGGATCACCATTATCCCTTCCGAGCCCTGAAGAAATATTCGCGAAACTGAGTGGAGGGAAATATTTTCAAAATCGACCTCAGTGACGCGATTTACAAATCCCAGTCGATCAGGAGTGTTCAAAGCTGCTATGCATCAATACCCATAAGGGATTGTACAAGTTTAACAGACTTCCTTTTTGGGGTCAAAGTCGCCCCTGCGATTTTTTCAGCAAACAATGGACATGATGTTAAGTGGGCTGGACTTCGCAGTAGGGTACCTGGACGATGTGTTAATGAACAGCGCTAGCAAAGAACAACACAAAGCTCATGTAAACCAAGTATTTAAAAGGATCCAGGATTATGGATTTAAACTGAAACAGGAAAAATGTACCTTTTTCATGGAAAAAATAAAATACTTGGGGCAAATTATTGATGAATCCAGATAGATCGAGTGCAATAAGGGACATGCCTGCTCCAGAAAATATTGCGTCTCTACAAAGTTTCTTAGGGTTGGCAAATTATTACAATGTATTCATGCCAAATATGCATAAACTAAGATCACCCTTAAATGAATTGTTAAGGAAGGACCAAAAATGGGTCTGGACGCAAGAGTGCGAAGAAGCATTTCAGGAAATTAAAGATATATTAACGTCTGACTTGTTTCTGGCACATTATAATCCCAAGCGTGATATTATAGCTGCAAGCGATGCCAGTGCCTATGGCATAGGAGCGTGCATACTACACAAAATGGATGATGGAAAAATAAAACCCATAGCCCATGCATCCCGTTCACTTTTACCAGCCGAAAAGAACTACTCACAAATTGAGAAAGAGGCGCTAAGCATTATATTCGCAGTAAAGAAATTTCATCGTTTCTTGCACGGTAGACAATTTCTGTTACAAACAGATCACAAACCTTTACTAACGATTTTTGGATCGAAAAAGGGACTACCACAACATACGGCGAATAGACTCCAAAGATGGGGTACCATTCTTCTGAATTATAATTTTCAAATGAAGTATGTACCATCTAAAAAACTTGGTCATGCAGATGGCTTATCAAAGTTAATACCTAAGCACACAGAACCATTGGAGGATATGGTAATAGCAGCCATTCAAGCAGAAGTTGAAGTAAAAAATACTTTATGTGACACGATAAGAGAACTTTCAGTAACACTTGATGAGATTAAGAGTAAGGCAGAGGTGGACGAATTTATTATAAGCACAAAAGAAAAAATCAACAGTAACCAACTGGATGAGGAAATTTATTCAATTTGTGATAACGTCCTGTTATATAGTGACAGGGTCGTAATTCCTACGACATTACAGAAAAGAATGCTCAAGGAATTCCATGTAGGACATCCAGGCATATCAAGAATGAAAAGCCTTATGCGCTCTTTTCGTTTTCTGGCCAAACATGGATAAGGATATAGAAGAAAAGTCAGGGAGTGTAGAGGATGCGCGATTAGCTATGAAAGCTCCTCCGACTCAATTCGGTTCGTGGGCAAAACCGGACCGATCTTGGTCGAGAATTCACTTGGATTTTTCTGAACCGTTAGATGGTTTCTACTATCTCATTGTTATAGACAGTCTATCTAAGTGGCCGGAAGTACTGAAATGCAAGAACCCCACATCCGAGGCAGCTATTCACTTCCTGTATGAACTATTCGCTAGGTTTGGAGTTGTAGACTGCATTGTCACAGACAATGGAACGCAATTCACGTCTACCGAATTTAAACATCTCTGCAAGGATTATCTAATCGAGCATATAACCATTCCACCATACCATCCAAGAAGCAATGGGCAAGCGGAGAGATTCGTGGATATGTTCAAGAGAGCCTTTCTCAGGGCTCTCTTGAACATACAATTACAATTACAATTTTTACAGGGTCACTCTGAATGCAAACATCGAAACATCAAAGACACCTGCTGAGGTCATGTTCGGACACAAGGTTAGATCAATTTTCCACAAGTTGTTACCAAACCAGGATAGGCCAAACCTCAAAAAACCAATAACAAAAAAACGGTATAAAGTTGGCGAAAGAGTTTTCTACAAGATGCATAGAAATAATAGGACCTTTTGGGAGTCCGGCACTATTGAGAAACAAATAGGCAACATGGTCTATATGATTAAGGGACCAGATTTCGTGCACAAACATCACACTAACCAAATCCGGAAAAGATACTCAAACAGTGAGGTGACCAGATCGCCCAAGGAGGACATCATGGACACAGTGTTTGATACTTTTCAGGTGCCCATACCAGAGACAGCTCCTGAGAATAGGAGGTCAGAAAGAAAATGGAAATCAATGGAGTTGATTAAGGTGAACCCAAAACAAAAACGTTATTAATTCCCAGACAGGATAATTTCAAAGGGGGGGGGGTTGCACCGGCCTCTAGCACAAGGGAATTACACCAGTTCTCACTATATATATTGCCAGTAATACCTACCCGGGGTAAGCAGCGACAGTACTACAACTGCCTAGCTGAGTAGTACCCGTTTCCTACCTTTGTATCTGTGATGTTAAATACACTTATTCTTTAAACCAACTTTGACTTGATTTTCTAATTTTTACTATTGTGCCACGACACAACAGTAAATATAAAATTATTCTTGTAAATAAACAATCTAATAAATAAATATATCCTTACACCCTTGGGTAAGGTATGAATCCAACTCTTCTTCCCCTTACTATGGGTTAATTAGTAGGACATGTATCAGTAAATCATTATTATCTCAAAAACATACATTCTTACAATCTAAAAATATTTTCTGGCTTTAAATAACCTGCAAAAGGTTGATAAATCATAAAAAACAATCATTTTGTTTTCAGCCATATAAATCAATTAGACAATCAGCAATATTTTATAGAATTATATTTTCTCATCCAAATTCACTGATGTGTAAGTACAATCATGCATCAATCATATCTTCTCAACTGAACATTTCCAGTTCAGTATGTTTTTCTATTTTATTTTTTTATATATATTATATATTATTTATTTATTTTTATTTATTTTTATTATTTTATTATTTTTATTTATTTATCTATTTTTTATTTTATTCTAGTTTTTATTTTTATTTATTTATTATTCATTATTTTATTATTTATTTTTATTTTTTATTTTATTTATTATTTATTTTCTAATTCTGTATATATGATTTGCAATCACATTTCAGTAAAACCCCATTTACAATATAGACCAATTGTTTGGAGGAATCCTCTAGATTTTGAAGAATTATATAAAAATTGAATGTTGCATGCCTTTTTTCAAAACTAATTTACTTGCACACTTTGAACTAGAGGGACTTTCTCTTCCAGAAGGATTTTATCATATTTTCACTAATAATAATAAAATTAACTCATAACTGAATAAAGTTTCCATAGAATTTTAGTTCTTTTTGTCTAATTTATTTTGGTGGTTAATGGTAATTCTAGAGGATTTAAAATTTAAGGTAATCCCCTCTCTAAAAAAATGGATGCCATACAATAATAGGTTATATGGTTCAAGAATCTTAGTAGGAGTTAATTAAACTAAATAAAGCATGAAACTTACTAATTATAAAATCCAGAGGTGGACTCAAACATTATGACCTATATATATATATATATACAGAACACTGATGCCAGAGAAAATGGACATGTTTTATCATGTCTCAAAAAAGTGATGTTAAAGAAAGTCTCGATTGTTTTTATTTGAATCATACATTATTCTTGTATTTTTCTTGTTTATTATAATATAATATTTAGTTATGTTATTCATTTACAGTATTTAATATACGTATTTTATAATTTTTTGTACATGTTTATCTATCTTTAGTCGTGATATACAATGATTTTTCTTCTTTTTTTCTTTCTTTCTTTTTTATTTTAAAACAATTGTTGTTTCGCAAGTGAAATTTCTGACTAAGATTTATATATATTAAGAACATTTAATGTATTGTATTTGTTAGATTAATTATATAGTGGCATGGATAATTTTAATCTATTTATATTTTATATCCAAGTGTAACATTTATTTCTCTGTTGTTGTTTTTATGAAAGTGGTCGTAATTAGAGGAAAGCATTTTTGTAATGCTTATTTTGTTTATCTTTGACTAGTAGCTCACTATCACTGATTTTTTTATCTATTATTATTTATATTCAAAAGATTCTTTAACAACATTTAGTATGCAATTTATTTCTTTACATTTTCTTATTTATTAATTGCAAAGTAACGTAATTCCAATTTTACTGAAAACACGTTCCCAGTTATAACATTATTTTGTTTCATTTTTTACTACTAGTCAATTTGTTTTATCTTTCAATTTTTTTTAAACAACAGCAATAATAATAATAGAATTTTCTCTTATACTTTATATAATAATTTATACTTTGTTGTAATATATTGTACATTAATGACGAACTGTTTACCCTGACATCCAGTGTATGTTCTGTGTTTAGGTGGCAGTGGGTAGAAGTAGTACCTTTGTTACTTGGCTGCTGCTCTTATTATTAAGATGGACGGGCAACACTAGTCTTCACTGATCCCCTAAATCTCCACATGCCAAACCCTGTAAACCGCTTCAGCAGGCGGGCTAAATCACCATCGAAAGGCACTGCATTCTTCTATGCACTGGTAGTACTGGAGAGGCATAACTCTGTGTTGTTCATTGTATTCGTGGCAAATATTTGCACCAACTTCTTGTTATCAGCACTTCCAATAAGTGTGGCTGGTTCTACACAAGCTTTCACCACTCTAAACAAATCTTTTGTGTGAAGTTCAGTTCTGTGTTCCTTCTTTGCTATTCCACCAGAGCTACAAGTCCACTGACGAGAGAATTAAGGCAAGGGGGACAGATACAGGATAGTACTGGAAGTCTTTAGCTGGCACTCCCACAGTGGCAACCAACAGGTGATGGCTGTTCTTGCACAAAACCTTGAGCAATTGTGCTGTTGTAAGAACTCTCCAAGGCAACGATTCTTCTCCAGACTGTAAAATGGCCCAGATCGCTGATGCATTAAGCAAGCACAATATCAACATTGCTGCTCTTAGTGAGACTCATTTTGCAGGCACCTTTCAACTTGAGGAATTCAGTGCAGGATATACCCTTTTCTGGATTGGCAAAAGCAAAGAAGATCCCCACCTATCAGGTGTAGGCTTTGCCATAAAATCAGACATTGCTAAATCCCTGTCATCTCTTCTGAAAGGAATAAATAATCACATTATGACTCTAGTCTTAGACCTCGACAACAATTCTTCTGCCACTCTTGTGAGCTGTTACGCCCCAACCCTGAACACTGCTGCATCAGAAATTGATGACTTTTATGATCAACTACATACAGTCATTTCCAAAGTTCCATATAGAGACAAACTTGTTATTATGGGCGACTTTAATGCAAGGATTGGTGCTGACCATAAGACATGGCCTGGTGTCTTTGGCACTCATTAGATTGGGAGTATGAATTCTAATGGGCTACGACTACTTTGTCTCTGCCAAGAATTCAATCTCACCATCGCCAACATGTTATCAGCAGTTCAATCATCACAAAATGACTTGGATGCATCCCAGAACCAAAGATTGGCATATGATTGATTACATTATCACCAAGAAATGTGACACGAAAGACTTCAATATCATTCGTTCTTTCTACAACACTTGTTATCTTTCAGACCATGTTCTACTACGCAGCAAAGCATCCTTTTGATTCGTACACAAGAAACATCTTGTTAGTACGGTTCCTAAACGAATCAATATCTCACCCCTGAATTCTGGTGTTAAAAAAAAAAAGAATTCTCTGACACACTGGATTCGAGGCTGGATTCAGTTGTGATCTAAGAAGACATTGAATCCTCCTGGAAATCTCTCAGAGATGCCATTCATTCCAGCTCCCTTGAAGTTCTACAGCTTCTCATAAGGAAGCATCAGGACTATTTTGATGTAAATGATACTCACATTCATTGTCTCATCAAGAAGATGCATGATTTGCACAAAATATTCTTAAACAACAAACATTATCCATCAAAAAAGCATATATATAAATAATGTAAGCAGGAAGTGCAAAATGCTCTCAGAAAAATGAAAGAATCCTGGTGGTCTGTTAAGGCTGTGGAAATCCAGGCGGCAACTGACAGAAAAGATTCCAAAGCATTCTATGAAGGCCTTAAAAAGGTGTACAGCCCACAAGGAAATAGAATTTCACCTGTTATGTCATCTGACGGCAACACACTGCACACAGACAAGAAGGAAATTATATCACAATGGAAAGAACACTTTGAAAGTGTCCTTAATTCCACCTCTGCCATCGATGACAATGTCATTTCTTCAATTAATCAGTGACCAGAATTATTCCAGCTGTCTTTTGAGCCATGCTTAAAGGAAATCCAGGATTCTATCAAGTAATTGTCCTCAAACAAAGCTTCTGGAAAAGATGCTATTCCCCCCACCAAATTTTTAAATATGGTGGGAAGACTATAGTTAAGAAACTACTTGAGCTTTTTAAGTCATATGGAAGATTGGTTCTGTTCCACAGGAGTACAAAGATGCTTGTATAAAACATCCATTCAAGAACAAAGGCAAAAAGGTTGTATGTGATAATTCCTGTGGCATTGCACTTCTAAGTATCACTGGCAAAATTATTGCTCATGTTATTCTCAACAGAATAATCAAATATCTCATTGACGACATCTATCCCGAATCTCAGTGTGGTTTTTGTTCAGGTCATGGAACCATTGATATGATTTTTTTCACTTTGTCAGGTTGCTGAGAAAGTTTGCCAGAAGAACAATAAACTCTATACTATCTTTATTGATCTGACCAAAGCGTTTGACACTGTAAACAGAAGTGTCCTCTGGAAAGTGCTCAAAAAGCTTGGCTTACCTGAAAGTATGCTAAATGTCATCATTTCATTTCACGAAGGAACGAAAGCATCTGTTCTATCTAATGGAGAGTTTTCAGAAACCTTTGATGTAACAAATGGCACAAAACAAGGATGTGTCATGGCTCCTGTTCTTTTCATTCACTTCTTTTCAGTCATGCTGCACCATGCTTTTAGTGATCTTGACATGGGTGTGAAATTTAAATTCTGCACAATTGGCAGCCTCTTTAACCATCAGCATTTTAAATTAAAATCACTGAGCACCTGATGAAATGTTAAAAAAATTTTTTAACGTTGAAACAAGATGTACTGTTTTGTAGTGGGTATGTGCATATTCTAATATAATACCACATTATAAATAAATATTTAATGCTCTACTTTTGTATTGAGCCATTTTAAATTAATGTTTTGAACACTGAAATCTTACTCTTCATTCTTTTACATTTGGAGATATATATATATAAATACAAATATAAAAGTGAACATTGAAGTTAACACTCAGATGTGACAGGCCTGATGATTGTGTCTAGCATGAAACAGCCTGTTGCCTCCGAGTGTTGACTTCAATGATCACTTTTATATTTATATTTACATATGCTCTATCTCTGATATTGAGCACTTTATCCCATAAATATAGTGCACCTTAAAACTATATTTCTTCATATATATATACACACACACAAACACACACACGCACATATATGCTAAGAATAAAAACAACAGGATTTTCCCAACTATATTCCAACAAAAAGAGCCTATGTTGTAATAACATTAAACGCACCAATCCATTCACTAATTCAGTCACTAACATTACTTTCAAAACCTACCACAACAAAAAATAAAAGTATGCCTTTTAAACTGTTCAATTGTCTTGTCTTTGTTCAGCCACAACTCAATTTGGGAAGTCATTGAATTACCCACAGTAGTGACACTGTGGGAATAGGCCAGAGAGTAACTCCAATACTTCAGCTATATATGATCACACAATTTAAAATATTTGACAAAAATAAATTCTCCCTGTTGAAATTCACTACTGTGTGAATTTCAAAGTTTATCATTAAACTGAAATTGAACAAGAGGTAAAATCCTTCAAAAAAAAAAAGTCTACTTAAAAAAAATCAGACTAATTCATAGGTGATGATTTTGAAGTGGACACTTACCTTACACCAGAAAATAGGTTTTTCTCCAAGACAGGACATCACGGTGACAGTTTCGTTTTCCTGAGATTGTTTGAGTGCCCAAGAAATACTGAAGTGGGTGTTGTTCAGCTGAACAACAGTAACAGCTCTGGGCCTTTCAGGTGCTGGAAATCAAATGTTTGAATTTTCTTCAATAACATAAATGAACACTCTTTATTATTGAACAATATTGCAAACAAACAATTGTAAAATTGATTTAACAATGACAATAAGCTGACTGTACATGCCTGCTTGTCAAAGTTTAACAAATAAAAAACTGAAACTGTTTTGCAATGTGTCAGACATTTGGATTTTTATTCAACAGTTAAGTGTGTGTGATATTATGAAGCTTGAGGCAACAGAAATGTCAATCTACAGAAGGATGCTGAGAATGTTATGAATTGAACATGTGAGTAACAACAAAGTTTTGAAGAAAGTGGAAACAAATGGACATTTATACTTAGAATCAGAAAGAAACAATTGAATTTTCTAGGGCACATAATGAGGAAAGATGGCTTGGAGTATTCAACACTCACAGGACATATTGAAGGCAAGAGGAACAGAGGAAAGCAGTGAATAAGCTCCCTAATGAGCTTGTGTAAATGGTTGGCAGAACACCTGTAATAGAAGTGACAGTGACTTACCAGGAGCAAAGCGAATTCGCTGCCTCGCGTGCCGAACCATTCTCTGAAAGTCGGTTGCGTGTGCGTCTACTGCCATTTTTATGCAGCAGACTTATTTGCATAAGAGAACCACGCTACCGATTAAAAACCCGGCGAGTGGACGTGGGAGGCCACTGCTCTTCTAGTCTTCGGCGAGACTAGACGGATTGCAGACAGAAAGCGACAGCAATTTCTGGACATACGACAACACCAATTAAGAGGGATTACAAAAAGACAAATCATATTAAGAGCTACAAAAGATCAGAAAGTGTGGAGAGCCGTTACTGCTCATGTTCTGAAGTGTGCATGAATTCCAAAGCCAAAAGATTAGCACTGAAAGGTAAATCAGTCTAATTTTTTGCAATAATAATTAATGCACATGTGCACACTGACACATTATATATACATACACTAACATATACTGATCCATTGGAAGCTTTTTTTTCACCCACAGTTAGACAATGTGACAGAAGTTTTGGGTAGTGCAATGGCTATCAGCACAGAAAGTGAAATTAGCAAGCCGAGTTCAAATTCCAAGCTAGCATGTGAGATTCACTTTCACACAGTTGGGAAAGGCATGAATCTGCCCCTTCTCTCCCCTGCAGATCTGGTTAAGTAGCCCACTAGCCTTGGATATATCACAATGGAAAGTGTCCTTAATTCCACCTCTGCCATCGATGACAACGTCATTTCTTCAATGAAAACACTGAATTCCAAACCATAAAGCAACAGGAAACCCCTCCACTATATTTCCCAAGTATGTAAGTCAATTCACAGATAATAAAGAAAAGGAATGTATGAAGAGTTATGGTCCCATATGTCCTGAATGGATTAGGCATTTAAAAAAATGTGTGATGCTGGTAGACATTCATACAATAAAATTGTTTCATTGTTACGATTGCATGCTTTGAAATGCATATAAATACATACACTGACATGGAAGATATCTTTATTATTATAAAACTCTGTGAACGTTGCTTGTGTGTTTGCCAGAAGTTATATATAGAGAGTGGGTGAAGGAAAGATTATGAAAGTAAATTTATTATCATGTAGGAAGTGGGTAGAGAAGAAAATTGTGTGTATTCATCTCAGATCGTGACTTAATTTAACATCCTGATTGTGGACATAAATGGTTACATTTATGTTGGCTTTTCTCCTCTCTCTCTTTCCACCTCTTTCTCTCTCTTTTCACTTCTCTCTTTCCACCTCTGAGATTTCAAGCATGCTTATTTATATTTCAGCTTTCTTTAAACAAACAATATTTTAAATATTTAGAAAATATTTATGCCATATTTAAAAAAATATTTTCAAGTGAATATGATTTTAAAATATTTTTTGGCATATTAAAAATATATTTTTAGGTTAATGTGATTTAAAAAATATTTTAAGTGAATAAGATTTAAAAATATGAGTTGTTTATACAGTAAGTATTTTTTATTTCAACTTTCTTTAAACAGACAATATTTTAATATTGAAATCAACTTCAATGTTTTCTAACCTGAACTGTCACTGACCCAACAGGTCACAGGTAGTCTAGTTATATATAAATCTATATATCAGACAAATAGTGAGTAATAGACAAAAAAAGGAAAAATATTGTGATATTAAGCATTTTGTCCCTTTAAAGTGATGGATTGTATATGTGAGTTCCATTTGAGGTCTGGAGTGAACTTGAGACTGAATAGACATTCAAAACATGGAGCTCATTGAGAGTGAAATCATTATGACTGGAGAAAACTTGAGATATAATTGGTGATGATGAAATGATATTAGCTTACTTTTTGACACATTGAAAATTTCCCCATTGAGCTGTTAGAGCTTGGTCAGAGGAGAGATCAGCTGCAAGGCTTTGATCATCTTGATATTTTTAAGTGCTTACATAAACTTGGGATAATCTCTTCACAAATATTCCTAGGCAAATTGATTATAAAAAGCAGAAAAAGGCTAGAACCAGAGAGAGAGAGAGAGCCTTGAGGGATGCCTGCATTGATCTCATGGGCTGCAGAAGACTGGCCATTTACAAAGATCTTCATAGACTTAGATGTGTGAAAGGACTTGATTGCATAGATTCTTCCATAGCTGAAGAATTTGTGCAGATAGCCCCTATGCCCCAGCTTATCAAATGTCTTTGAGATATCTAAGGCAATTGTTCTGGTGATGAAGCTACCATTGAAATTTTCACTGATTCTGTGGGTAATCCCATTTAAAATATCTGCAGTTGACCTATAGGAGTGAAACCCATACTGTTTCTTATCCCAGAGCATGTTTCTGGTAAGGTGATAAACTGTCTCCTTGTTGATAATAGATTCAAAGTGTTTTCTAATAACATGAAGAAGGGATGTTGATGGTACAAAATATTGTAATGGGGATGAATTCTCATCAGTATTCATGAAAACATGGCAAACAGCTGGCAACTTAGAAAAACTTAGAAAACATTTCTCTTTGAGACAATTGTTAAACAACTTTGCCAAGGTTGGAAACAATTCTGGGATAAAGTTCTTAAGTACACTAGCAGGGAAATTTCATCCAGAGCAACAACAGCCATTAATAACAGTAGATAGAGATGCTTTTCCTCTGTTAAGTATCTTCTTTATGATTCTCTAGAAATCACAAGGAACCGAGTCTTTTGTTGTTAATTTTATTTTGAACTCACTGTACATGACTGCTCCTAGCATTCTCCAGACTTTCTTTAGCAATGGTTGTGGTCAGTTCTAAATGTGGCAAGAATTGATGGAAATGCAAATAATGGCTCTGAATACAGCCAATTCAGGTGTTTACATAGGCCAAATGTTTGCTCTTTATTGATATCGTTGAAAGAGATAAAACTATCAAATACAAAAAAGAAATCCATGCATTAAAGTGGTATCACAAGACGTTGGTGCATTAAAAACATAACAATGGTATCACTAGGTTCAGGTGCATCATGGGTTCAATAAATTTAAAATTCAAACAGGAATATTTGATAAATTTAACTGATATGAGAAACTTTTTGTGATAGTTTTTTTTTAGCTGAAATGGAAATACATATAAAAATATAGGACAATACAATGACTAGACAGTGATAGATAAGCAAATAGATTGTGAACAGACTGAAATTTGTGGATACCAAGATACATAGATAATGAGCAACCAGAGAGAGAGAGAGAGAGATAATGAACAATCAGAGAGTGAGAGAAAGATAATGAACAACCAGAGAGAGAGAGAGAGGGGGTGAGATAATAAACAACCAGAGAGTGAGAGAGAGAAATAATGAACAACCAGAGAGAGAGAGAGAGAGAGTGAGGAAAATAATGAACAACCAGTGAGAGAGAAAGGGAAAGATAATGAACAACCAGAGAGAGAGAGTGAGATAATGAACAACAAGAGAGAGAGAGGGATAGGTCATAGTATTTCTTACCTTTTGGTGGGATGTGTATAGTAGTCGCTGGTGAGTATTGATAATCATTTGTTTTAGCTCGAATTTCAAACCAAAGTTCTTTATTCTGTGGCTGATCATTTATTTTGATAAATATTTCTGAAGTTTCAGCCAGAGTTGTTCCATTTTGTTGAACGGTGTAACCTTCCAAAATACCATTCCTTAATGGCTTTGCTATCATCTGTAAAAATTCATTGCATACACAATAATAAAATATTTAAACTGTATTTATTGAAATGAGACATCATTGCAATGCAGGATATTTTCCCTTCGTTCTATTAATCTATTCTAAGCCTTAAGCCTCACTATTTTTCTTTCTTCTTCAATATTTTACATATTTACTATTCATCATCGTCGTCATCATCATCATCATCATCCTCATGTGTACCATAAATGGGTGGGGGTCATAGGATCATTGAACAACTGAGCACCTAACCAGTTCCCTTCATATATTTGGGTTGAAATCCAAAGAGGTATTCATGTGCAGTGTAACTTGGGCAAGTAGATCTGACGGAGCCCATCCCTCTCCAGCTTAAACCACAGCTGATATCCTCCAACCTGGAAGATCAACTTGGTTGCAAACATGTGGTCATTGATTACATTGGCGGGATCCTCCACCCAGGCCATAGACTTCCTCCACCCAGCGACATTGTGTCATCACCACACTGACTGCATATATAGCTATGGAACACAGTTTACCCCATTGTGCTAGATGACCTGACATGAAGGTGCATCCATCCTTTGACAGGTCTTGTCTTCAATTCTGCTAGGTCCCTAGCCACCCTCCTCACCAAAAAAGCCTTGTGGTGGAACCAGGTCAGTCATCGATGACGCAAACATACGGCAAGCAGTACTGGGTTACATGACATCAGGAGCATTTGTAGCATGACCCGACAAATTTATTATCATTAGACTATTTACATTCAGATGTATGCCCTTGTCCTTGTTGTTAATATCACAATGTTTCACCCCTTGTGCACTTTGGCTTTCTTTGGGTGTCTCTTGATCCATCCCACCTTCAGATATCTCATCTTCTTAGTAGAGGTTACTTAGTGCTATTTCTGTGTGTCTAGCCCAGAGGATCAAGGTAATGGTACATGTATTTGAACATTATTTTATCCACCATTTAAATATCTGGGATGAGGAATTATCATTATTTACAATATTTGTATTCAGACTAATGTCCTTATCTTTCTTATTATTATCCCAGCATTTAAAGCATTGTGCCCTCTGATCTTCTACAAGTGTCTGTCTACCTGGGTAACTTTAATGGACTTTTGAACTGAAGACTATTTGATCAATGGAGACAGATTGTTCTCTTTCCGCTGTCTATGTACATTATTTTTCCAATGTCAAAATCCTTATAGTTACTGGTTTTGTTATAGTAATGTTTTTTTTTTATTTGATGGCATATTGCAAAAAAAAAAAATCATTGTTGCTAGACATGATTGGAAAGTCTCAGTGTATTATCATCAGATGAACACTTCCTGGATATTAAGGTTTACCTTCTTTTTAGAAATCAAGGTCGAGCCATAGCAACAGGGACTGATTCTTGGCACTATGTTTTGTTCATTACTCACCTGGTTTTTTCTTTTTCTAAATTGCCTGAATGTGGAGTTATTATTATTTATATTATTTGTATTCAGACTAATTTCCTCATCTTTGTTGTTGTTATTACATTTTGAACTTTTTGCCTTCTGACCTTTTACAGATATCTGTTGACCCATGTCACCTTCTTAGTAGATATCACATAATGCTAATTCTGTTTCCACCACTGTCTAGCCCAGAGGATCAAGGCCTTGGTTCATACATTTGAACTTTATTTTTCCTGTCTAAATTTCTGGTTTGAGGAGATATCATTACTTACAATATTTACACAGTCAGACTAATATCCTCATTTTTGTTGTTGCTATCATGTTTTAGATCTTTTGCCCTCTGGCATTTTGCAGGTGTCTGTTAAACTGGATAACCTTCAGGGAATTTCACACTGAAAACTCTATTTAACACAGATAAGGACATTAGTCCAAAATTATTTAATCTAAACAGAATATACTGGGAAAATAAGTTGTTTTTCATGTTTGATGTCGGCAATAAACATTTATTACAAATTGCTGGAAACATTTTTTATGAAGATTTTTCAATTCTTTTATTGAATTATATTTTCTTTTCTTTTATATTTATTTTAAATGATAATATTTTTAGATTTCAAATTCATCTATGAATTTCTGGACAGAGGAATTACCATTATTTACATTCAGACTAACGTCTGCATCACTGTCATAAAACATTTTGGCCATCTTTGGCCTTCTTCAGGTGAATTAATGAAACTTGACACAAAATCATTACCTGAATTTTGACCTGAAACTTTCATTGTATAATGTTCAATCTGTGTAATTAATGTAATTAAGTGCTAAGTGCATTCACAAGGAAGATCATATTTAAAAATAATTATTTGTTGTATAAAACTTATTGATGTATGATGATGGCTGTTGTCCAATAGAATTGCTAGCTGAATTTTTATCTACAGATTTTCAGTATATACTGTTTAACCAATTGGACCTACAGATGACAGTTGGATTAAGTGCATTGACAATGATGATGATTATGCTGAAAGTATAAATTTGTTAGGTAAAATACCATATATACTTGTGTAACATGCTATCTTGTATATCGTGTGACCCCCAAATTTTACTTATAAAAAAAATGATTTTATCATGTGCCTCATGCATAATGCGATTTCCTTTTTTGAGAGACCAAATTACAATAGACTAACCTGTTTTCCACTATCTCTTTATCCCATCTTCTAGTTAAATATGTTAAAAAAATAAAAAAGAATGATAAAAGTATATACGCATACAGACATAAACAACTGCTCAAGAAACAGCTAAACATCTTACAAATGTAAACAACATAAAAGATGCATATTTGCTATGTTTGTATTTTATAATACGATACTAATATATGAATATTAAATGCATTATTATTGGATGCACTTAAGTAAAACAGCTATATCAAAATCATGTTTACTTTGAATATAGCTGTACTTTTTGACTACAGTAAATGGATATATAGTTTGATCAATGGCATAGCTAATATGCTAATTTTATATCTCATGTATGATGCAACCCCCTTAAAATTAGCTTCAAAATTAGGTCTTCAACAATTGCATGATACACAAGTATATACAGTAAATGTTTTTCAGTTATAAGGCTATGGACTTATTGATAAACCTGTACGGACATCATTATTAATAATAGGGACATTAATATTAATAGGAACATTAATATTAATAAATAAAAATATAAAATAATAATAAATATCATAAATAAAATAAAATAAAACAAATAACATTAAAATTCAGTTTAAAATAAAATCAAATAATAAAAGTTCTCCTACAAGAAAAAAGAAAACCACATATGAAAAAAGCAGTGTGCTTTTAAAATTAATCCTTTGATTAGGTAGTAATTTTTTTAACACTTCCACTGCTGTGGACTTATGTTTTAATGAAGATTACATTGTCTGCTGTTGATGTATATATATATATATATATATATACGTTTTCAAGACACCATGAAATGTTGGTCTTTTGTGATTGTCTTGTAAAATAATTAACACTTAGTGCTATTTCTAAACAAGTATAGATATATAGTAAAGTACAATACAACCTCTTTTGCGACATTTTTATTGTGTTGGTGGTGTCACTTAGTTTAGTTAGTACTCCTCCTTGCCTGCTGTCAACATATGTACATGTTTTCAAGACATACTTATCAGTCTTTATGAAGTGCCTTTGTTAGACATTGACATTTACATTGTGAATACATCACATCACTGATTTCATTTTAAGTGACAACTTTTCTTTTTTTTTTTCACTCTTAGTTCACAAGGCCCAAGGGCCACTCAAAGTAGAACATTACTGAATGAGTTATGTGATATGAATAAAAGTGTAGAAAGTAAAGATTATTATGATTAAGAGGATAGATAATGATTGACAAATGTTGTGAAAAGTTTAAGATTGTAGTGTTTAGGGAGTTTATGCCACAGAGTTCTTGGGGAAGGAAAACTGTCTGGGTGGAACTTCCTCCTTACAGCTGGAATACAAAGGAAATGAAGGTCATTCAACTCTGTGGATGTAGCACTGCAATTCCTAGTTGTAAAGATCTAAACTTGTGGATCTAAAGAATTTTTGCTAAAACTCCAAAAAGCTTCAATGAAAAAGTTCAATAAATTTTTGTATAATCTAGTCCATTTACCCATAATTGAAATATCTGAAGTTTGAACAACAATATGGCTGCATCTTTGTTAGACATGAACATATTTGTTGGGTTATGAATACATCATATCACTGATTCCATTTTAACTGACAACTTTTATCATTCCTTTTCATCAAAGAAATATTTTTCTTATTCTTATGACTTTTAGCATCTTCTGCAAATGTAAATAAATGCTGCCAAAAGTTTTTAAAAGTGCAGTTGCAATGAGATAAATGTAAAAAGATCATTACAAGATTTAGAATTTTGAACATTTTTATATTTAAAAATCAACGATTTCTTAGAAAAAAAAGAAGTAATATTTCAGGATGTGAAATAAATTTTTATCCATTAGATATTCCTGATATTTTGAAATGTCCCCAACAAACCAAAATTAAACAGAATAATAAATAGAATTTTTGAGAAGGCATGAAAACAAAATAACTTACAGCCCAGTAGAAGATGAAACATCTTTTATCGTTTTCTTTACAGGGTAATTCCAAATAGCTTCCATTTGTTGATTTTGGTCCAGCATACGGAGCTTTGAAAGATAAATGTGAAAACATTTTATTTTAGGATTAACTACACTATTAAGATTTCTAAGATTAAATCCTATGTTTATATAACAGATAATAGAAATTTAAAAAATAGTAAATAACAAGGATTTACTTATAGTGGTTTTTCAATAATTTTAATAATTTAGTAAATGTTTATAATTTATGAATAAAAAATAGTTTTCATATTTATTTCTTTATAAATTGGTAAAGGATAAATATTGCATTAGTTTTAATTGTATTTGTTTTTAGAATGTTGTAATATAAAATTAATCTTGTAAATCTAATGAATAAATAGGGTGTAATGTTTTTTTTTGTAAATTCTCAAGAACAAAAAGAATGTGTAAATTCTCTTTCATCATATTTTTAGATTTTATTACAATTGTAATTATTGCTTTTTAAAGCAATAAATATTGGTGAGGAGTGAAGGTAGTTAAAATAATAGCAGTGTCAAAGGAAAAACTGACCTTTTGACACCCTTTTTTTCTCAAATACAAAGGTCTAAGTTTGCTGATTTTTGTTCTCTACTACACTCCCACACACTTTCATGACTCTCTCTCCCCGCCATATATATGTTATGATACACATTTTTTATTTTTTATTCAGTTTTAAAATTTGAATGTTATTTTTCATACAAATTTTATTAGTAAAGTTTTTTTTTAAAACAAAAATAGTGATTTAATATTTAATCATTTAAAATTATTTCTTTGATAATGTTAGGCAACTATAATGTATACAGTGTTATTACAGCCAGTGTAGGTATTTTCAAAATGAAAAACAATTAATTTGCACACAGATATATTCATTCTTATATAGTAGAATTATCTGAAAATTTAAGTACAGCTTCTATAAATAGCAATAAAGAATTTTACACCAAAAAGATTGTACCCAAACTTTGTTCAAAAACTTGGATTCAAAAAGTTTATTCATTTCACTAATAAAAATTCCTTTGCTAAAAAAAGACAAGTGAACATTAAAAACAAAAGCTGATTGTATTTTTGTTGATGATTTTAAAAGGAGGCTAAAATTATCATTTATAAATATAATGATTAAACAAAACATCTTTAAATTATACATGAGTTTTTCAATAATTAGACATGTCATTTGCTCGTTTATAAGGATCAAAGATAGCATCTACTCACCTGATGGCAAAGTTCTTCTTTCAAGAATTAGTTTATCACTCCAGTATATACTTTCATTAAGTTTTGCTTGTATTTCAAAGGTGTATGTCGTGTATGGCACTAAATCCTCAAGTACAATTTCTGTTTCATGGGTTGTAAAATTCTAAGTAAAATTAAACAATAGAAATTAAAAGCTTGCAATTTCAAAACATTCGCAACTGCTTCTGAAATTATTATTTTTATTGAGCAGTCATTAAGTTTTGTATTTAATTAAAAATGTCTTAAAAGTGATTAAGCAACTGAAACAAAAGAAAATTAGTTTTCATTTTACTTTGCGAAATCGCCTTTCTAATCTTTTACTTGAGATGATTTAATAAATGATATTAAATTGTTCTTTCAATTCTTTTTGCTTCTGAAAAGAGGATATTTCTTTCTTTAAATTGCCTCAATTTTCTTTAATCTAATTAAGCTTAAATCTTAATTAAATCAAAATTTCCATTAGTCTATATACCAAGTTTTGTGAAAAATAATCCAGCATTTTTCTAACTTTAGTATTGATTCTTTTATCAAAGTTTTTTCTAGATAGTTTCTTATCTATTTCTTATAGAGTAACACCTATCTCAACTCACCTCAAATTGCCAACAGAACTACTCAATAGCCAACTGATGAGAACACCCCTTGTCTCCAAACAGCAGCCAGGAGATGAACACATTCAAGACTGCTTGCATCAAAGTAGAGAATGAATAAAGCCATATCATGACAAGCTGAACCCAAGACAGCATGCACTGCAGTCAGCAGGTCAACATATCTACACACAGGAACAAAGTACAAAACTGTGGTAACCAGGTGTCATTGTTCAAGCCACAAAAGAGCCAAGATCATCATACCTGGTGAAATATCATAATGGGAGTGTCCAACACAGGAACCGACAATTCCTCAGACCTGCCAGGAGAGAGTCAACTAGATCCGACCTCAACATTGATGGCAACCATCCGTAGACAATACCAAACAGTACACCACACTCACCAAATAACAAGATGAAAACAACACAAAACACCCAGCTGTCAAACAAAACTGCATGACCCTCATCAGTCAAGCACTACACTACACCGTTCAGATACAACAATAAAACCACCACAGAGATTAAACCTCTGAAACAAAAACAAAAAAAAAGGTCTTTATTTCTGGTATTTCATTAAAACACAGGCTGAACTGAAGACTATTAACATTACCTATGTAGTACTAACCAACTAATCTTAAATAAAGAGAGATGTATTACCTAGTAATCCTCTTAATAGAACTCTCCAGAAGTAGGAGCAACTAACTCCCTTAGTAACTAATGGTATTAAGCCTCTTTCTACTGTTGTCTGTCATGGAATAAACATGTGTAGAGATTTGCTTGTCATCTTGTCAGTGTCATAAGGGAACCCCAGAAAACAAAACATGTACCATACCCAACTTAAGTTTTACTTGTAGTTTAATTAGATGATATCAATTGCAACAAAAAGTGAAATTAAAGTTAAACCTTTAATAAAGTATTGTTTTTAAACCTTTCACGCTGTTTGATATTTAATTTTAACTTTAAATGAGTTATTTATTTAATTTTTAATTGCATGTAACTACAGTAGCTACTACCTATTACTTCAAGTTGTTTATGATTTGCCAAGATTGAAAAACAGACTGATGGACGGACACATGTACATTGTGCTTTATTTATATAGATTTTTAAATCTCATTTAATATTGCAGTTACCTCTCTTTGTAATGTATCTTTTTTCTCCCCCTATCCACTAAAATACATTTATTATATATATAAATATGCATGCATATATATAAATATGCATGCATATATATATATATATATATATATATATATATATATATTAATTGCCCTCTGAAAGTTCTCCACTGCCTTAATCGGGTATTGAACTCACACTCTTTGGGTCCTGGAGAACTTTCAGAGGGGAATTAACAGGAGATAACTGATAATTGACATCCATTAAACATGGCACGTGGAACTAGAACAGTCTACTCCAGTGAGCGAAATAAAGTGTTCAGTTCGACATTCCAACCACCTGAAGAAGGCTGGAGTGTACAATGGCCAAAACGTTATAATAAATATGGCAGCAAAGATGAGGACAATAGTCCGAATAATGTAAATAGTGTACATAATAACTCATCTCAGGAATATAGACAGGTATTTTCTCCAACTAATAAAAAAGTATTGAAATCTTTTCTCGGATTAGCCAATTTTTTATAGCAAATTCTTGTCAAAATGTTCTGAAAGAATTGAAATGTTTTATGAGTTGTGAAGGAAGAATAAGAAGCTTGTATGGACAAGTACACTCCAAACAGCCTTCATTAAATTAAAAGAAGATCTACCTAAAAAACCCATGGTCAAGATTTTTGACCCTAAAAAGAATGTTATATTAACCATAGATGAGAGTCGCCAGTCTGTATTGGCAATTTTGTCCCAGGAAGAACACCTGGTGATATCTCTTTTCAGGACATTGATACCAGCTGAATTGAACTATTCTAATATTGAAAAGGAATCACTTGCAAAATTTATGGAGTATGACCAGAATAAGAAAAAATTATTATTAGGAAAATAATTTTTGTTGAGATCCGATCATAAGCCATTAAAATTTATATTCAATCCTAGGAAGGAATTGCCAAAAGTTACATCATCCAGAATATTAAGATGGGCTATGAAGTTAATGGCTTTTGATTATGATATAGAATTGTCCTGACTACAATTTGAAAAGGAACAATATGAAAAGAACATAAAAAAAATTGAGGTTGAATTTTTGTATTGGGTAGAAACAGATGTGTTGCCCATGAATAGATTAGTTATGGAAATGTTACAAGATCCGGTCTTAAGTTGAATTTTATCTAGAATAAGGAACACTAAATAGAATAATTGTTCAAAAGCAGAAAGACCATACAAAGTAACCAGGCACAAAGTGTCAATAGAAAATGGTCTAATTTGTCGTGGGGATTTAGACATACCACCAGAAAAAAAGTAGAAAAGATGTAATTAAATGTGTACATGATGATGTGTATTGTGGGATAACTGCTACACAAAAACAGTTAAAACTCGAAGCATGGTGGCTGGGAGACACCCGAGATGTGGAGAATTCTGTACGCAAATGTCCTAAATGTGGCAAATAAAGAATTTTCGTCGCAATAATTTACACTCTTGGCGTAAGAAAACAGAATTATGGTCTAGAGTTCATATGGATCATGCACGAGTTAGCAAGGTAGGTTTATATCTAATACTCATTGATGGCTTTTCCACCTGGCCTGAAGTTTTCCGAGTTCAGGATAAAAAATCTGTTACTGTAAAACTAATATTATGCATAATATTTGCTACAAAGTGAGTAACAAAAAAAATTAGTAACTAATAATGCTCCTGAATTCTTTGATGAAAGTCTATGCTCGCACTTAAGGAAGATTGGTTTATAAAACACCTCCTTACCACCCTCAATCAAATGGGATTGTTGAACGAATGGTCCAAACAATAGAGATAGGATTGGAAGCATTTTCTTCTCAGCAAGAAATGATTGAAACTTTCCTACCAAGATTATTGTTGAGTTACAGTATGATACCACATGCTGACAGATTAGAGAGCTCATCTGCATTAATGGGCAGACAGATTAGAGCTTCATTAACCATGTCTTACTCTATTAATGAAAACATATGGTACATTAATAAGGAAAATGAGCCAGAAAAGGCAAATTTCATAATGCAAAAAGGATACAACATGGTATTAATATGCAAGAGTTGTAAAAAATATTGTTGCCTATGCAGACAAGTTAACAGCTAGTCAAAATTACGAGGAAGTACAAAACGAAGCTTGTTCAAATGATCATGTAGATGAACAAGAAAGCAAGGCAGAGGAATCAATGGACGATCATAGTTCTTCAGAAAACTCGGAGTATGAAACATGGGACACTGAGAATAAAAGAACTAGATGAAGGTCCCCACATAACAAGAAATACTCATGAAACCAGTGAGAAAGGGAGGGAATGTAGGAGAAGCCGTAGATCCATGCAGGGCATAAAACCCAAAAGATTCAGGGAGCTGTAATGGAATTGGTTTAGCTAATAGGTAATTAGCATAAAGAGAGCTATAACTATAGCTCATGGGCAACTTTGAGGACAGTACATATATCGTATCCAGCCGGAAGTTACTACCAACCACTCAAATGTCTGAAAATGTCACCATGGAAAACAGAACGAATGCTGTTAAATTCCGATGACTCAGCGTTTTCAGAAATCGAAATGCAAAAAGCAAAACAAAATGAAATATAAACATACACAAGTCCTCCTAACTAAAAGTAATGACCAGAAACTAATTTATATATACATGGTGTCCAAATGAAACCTATGTGTACATTCAAAATGTGGAAGGTAATTTTTAGTTGACGACCAAAAGATGTTAACCAGGCAACAATGTTAAACATGGCCGAGACAAAACACAGCCGATTTCTTCCACCAATAACGTGGCCCCAGGGTAGAGCCATGTGCTCCCAGCTCTCACCTTCACCTGGCCAACCCTGGTCGCTGTACATGAAGCAGACACCAGTGAAGCCAGCCGCATCTAATTCATCTAATAATTCCATTTCAATGGATAGCAGCATGTATGATTTCAAATTCTACTTGACCAGCAAATTTCTTAATCTTATCTTCATGTTTAGCTTTCACATTGGACTTGAGATTCTGATAGTATGCAGATGGCTTTTCTTTTATTAAGTGCTTATTCATTTTTTTTACTAAAACATTTGTTTCTTTATTGCATTTTTATTTGATTTAGGGGGCCAACCCTGATCAGTCTGCCATTGATTAAATTAAAACAAAAGTCTCCATAAGTCTATAAACAAAATTGTTTGAAAAACGACCAGATATTTTCAGAGTTTTAATGATGCAGAAAGTGTTTCAGTTAGAAAAACTACTCTTTTATCAAATTTCTTTTTAATAGTCTCTTTTTTTATTAATAATTGCATTTATTCCTGCTTTAGAGGTTTAATCTCTAATTTTGTGTTTCAGTTATCTCCCTTTGTAATGCATATTTCCACCCACTATTTAATTTTTACTATCATTTTGTTTCCATCAATGTGCCATTTCTTTTGAGGCTGCGACAAACATGGTTCTCCACATTATGACACATCATATTCAGAAATATTTAGTGTGAATATTCTTTAAAAGAAGGATTTGAATACATGTTGAGAAATGATATAAAATCTAGGAGTAAATCTAAAATTACAAAAAATTCCACCTTGGTTACAATAGGTAATGTTTATTTCAGTACATGATGGATTACAAGAGATGAAGGAAATTAAGTGAAAGAAATGGAAAGAGTTACCTACCTTTGGAGTTTCGTCCCATTCAGAATTGTAAAATATTCTATACAAGCAAGTGACAGGTGAAGAACATAAAATGCGATCATGATGATTTGTAACATCATATGATAGCTTTAAGCTTTCACTTCTTACTTCAGATAGCTCAAATTTCGTCAGTTTAGCAAGTTTATCTGAAAATATAAGTAATCATTAATAGTTAATGTCCTTTAAGCTTTTAGTTACAGTTGGTTTCAAATATTTTTTTTTAACCATTTTACCCCAAGCAAAGTGATAAAGCCACTAAAATGCAAGGGTTTACTGAGTGTGAAAAAAACATGAGAAAAAGAAAAACATCAGGGAGAAAGAACAATAAAAGAACAGGAATTAAGAAGACAGAAGATAATGAATGACATCGTCTCTCTTTGTGAACGCTGATGCGGTCCTCTTAAGGGCGAACATCTGAAGATCGACTGGACCTCAAATACAGCTGTTCCATCTGCCCCTCTCTGAGCTCCTGCCTTGAACCTTTGACTGGCACTCCCTGACTTCACAATTGAACTACACCAAACAATTCCTGTACAGATGCCAGATTGATAAACAAAATTTGGCTTAGATTTTGAAATCCTCACCTTTGTTAATCTAGTACTGCACTTGAATTCATAAAGTCTAGGTACCAAAGAGAAAGCTAATCAGGACAATTACTGTAAAAAAGGCACAGAGAATCTATGTTATGGTGGTGGGAAAGTAAATAAAGAAAGTGAGAAGCTGAAATTGTTTAGTGAATCAACTTTCCTAACAGCAGATCTAGCAACTGATTCAATATAACCTTTCCATTTCATGTCAATAAAAGTGCAATAAGTCACCCTCCTGGAAGTTAGCATAAGCTATGCTAATGGAAGGGAAAAAAGGTTATATCTAAGATGATTAAAAAGGAAGCAGTTTCATTTTGGAGGCATTAAAATTAACAAGCTACTTCTTGCCCCAAGTTAACAACAGATTGTAGGTTGTTTTTGAGATTAGCTACCAATTTGATCTTATCAAACTAATCACACTTACCATTAAGTGGTAAATAGTTGTGCAATCAGCATAAAAACCAAGTTAAAATGTTTATGAAGAAATTTTTTAAAACTGTTAAATTTAGATTTATAAAATGATGTAATGGAATAACCTGTCACCCCCATGAGTGATTAACTATAGGTAGTAACAACATATAAGTATCTGTAAGTCAACGGACTACAGAGACAAGCTGTGACCTGTTCCAGCTAGACAGTCAAACTCTCTGTCTTTGGGCAGAGAGGAACCTGAACAAGGCTCCGCTGAAGGGCAGAGTCTCATTCGGGGAGGTAGACTGCCCCTGAACCTGTTTATGTGGGTTCAAAAAAGGGAATATTTTTGACCGAACCTTGTGCCACATGCAACCCTCGTGGTGGTGGGTAGCTAAATATTCTAGCTGGGATCTGTTGAATACAACTCAGACTTATGCAAGAACTACCAACCTTCCAACAGTAGCACTCACTACTGGATTGACTTGCAACAACCTTGTGCATAACTGTTACCTTAATTCTTATTGTATTGGTTTTTACAATAAACCTTTACTTATTTTATCCACCTTATTTTTCAAGTATATATTCCTATTAGCATGGGATATAATATAAAACAAGAAAATTAGCCAGAATTAAATGAGTTATTTAATACCAAAATCTAAATATTTTGAACACAATTGTATACCTTCAAGTATAGATAAAAGTGGTCATTTTTTATATGTATTGTTGGTAATTTTACTATAAATATGTATTTTTAAATTTCCTACAGTATGAGTGGCCATGGTTAAATGTAAATAAATGGCAGAACTGCCTAACAAACAGAAATGACAGAATTTGCAATAAACAATAACAAGAAAAGAACAGGGCAAATAATAATATAAAGCAAGCAAACAATATATGCAAAGCAAAGCAACAGTAATATGGCAAAATGTTCACAAACTAAGAATTGGGGTTGATGCACAAAGCAAGTTTGGATAAGTGAATGTAGCATTCTGACTTCAAGACAAGACAGAATGAAACTGAGTCATATAAAACCAAGAACTGGCCCATTTTATTGGCTGGGAAGAAATCCCTGCATGCATTTCTGTGCTTCTGCCTATAAATTGTAGTGAGAAAAGTGTCTTATAGTCATTCCTAATGTAGATAGCAACCAACAGTTTTGTGAGATAACTATTTGCCAATAAATGTAACCCTGACAGGTGCTCACCAACTCTGGTCCTGGTGGACCTGGGAACAACAGTAATTAAGAGGTAGTTCCGCACTCTTCAAAACCACCAATCTCCCAATCAGAGGCCTTGCTGCTGGATGTAGTTTATCATCATATTCAGAACTGCACATTATCAGAAAATATTCTATTAATCAGTTTCAGGCAAAATAAAAACCTCTTTTTACAGAAAATTATTAATAAAATATCCTTACTGAGTAGATACCAATTTAAAATTTAATTAACTTGTAATTTATGGAGAAAGATAAAAATTACACAGTATTTAAAACATATATCAAATAATTCACCTGTGAAGTTTCAGCTTTTAAGCATATATATTTATTAAGTTATTAGAAATTCTATGCTCTTCAAGTAATATATTTTAGAATAGAGTCAAGCATTTTTCTGTTAAATGTTCATATGTATTCATATGTCCAGTACTGCATCCATGTACCAGCTATAAATAAAAGAATGTATCAAGTAATCAATAAGAGTAGCAGTTAGAGTAACAGTCCAAGTTGAAGTCATAAAAAGAGACATTAAGATATCTTCCTGTGTCTAGTCTATTTCCAGGTGACTCTCTAAATGCTACTGGTACAATGTAACCCAGTACTTTCTGCTGTTGGGTCAGGTGATTGGTGACCAAACCACTTCTCCCACCATTCTTTTTGTGTTAGAAGAATGGCTTAACACCTAGCAGAATTAAAAACAAAACCTGTAAAAGGGTGGAAGAACATTCTTGAAGTGTCAATGGCCATTTAGCACAATGGGGTGAACTAGGTTTCATATACAGCCGGTGTGATGATGTCATGGCTTTGCTGAGCAGAAGAATTCCTAGACTGAAATCAACAGCAAGGGTGGAGTTCTATCTGATGGTATCAATGGTCACAAGTCCATGACCAAAGTAGGTTTTCAAGTTGGAGGATATTGGCTATGGTTTGGAACATAATAGAAGAAATACTGACAATATACGGTGTGTGTCCCCCAAAATTGACATCATTTAAAATGTGAATATCTGAGTAACTACATGTCCCAGGCAAACAAAATTAAACAGGCTTCATGTTGAACAATAAAATATTTATTAAAATTCGAACAAGATATTCAAAGGATGTAGATTTTATAACCGATTTCACAAAGCATCACAAATGTTCAATATGCGCACCACTTGTTAGATGACACATGTCAAGTTGGTAGTCTAGCTCCTGTCAAACACCCTGTGGCATGTCTTGAGTAACATTCTCCAGTGCCTCTGTGATTCTTTGCATAAGTTCCTCTAGGCTTGTAAGAAGATGGGGTATACAGAACTGTTGCTTCACAGAAAATAATCACGAGGTGTCAGGTACGGTGAATGTGGTAGCCATTTCAACAGCACATTGTGATTATCACTGGCATACTCCATTCATCTTCCTGGTCAATTCTCTTTGAGACAAGTTTGCAGTCAACTTAGTTTTTACACATTTTGTTAAAATTTGAGGTCATTTGAACAAGAATTGGCTAGGTCATTAGACTAAAAAATGATGGCAATTTTTGTGTTGCGACTCTGTATCATATTGTTCACCTTTTAAGGCATTGCGCTAAAGACCATCTATTATAAGCATTAGTCGGATTATAAACTTACAGAACATTCTCTAGTCACTGCTTAAGTTCCTCTAGGCTTCTAGGAAGAGTTGGTAGATATAGACCTGTTCTTTCACATAGTCCCGTAGAAGCAAATCACAAGATGTCAACTCAGGTAAGTATGGTGGTCATTTCAAAAGCACATCACTGGCACACTCCATCCATCTTCCTGGTAGATTCTCTTTGAGATGAATTCGTACAGTCAACTTAGTTTTTACACATTTTGTTAAAATTTGAGATCATTTGAGCAAGAATTGGCTATGTTATTAGACTATAAACCTTTTTGGGACACTGTATATTGTTTTCCTGTTAACCTGGTAAAGACATTGACAACTCATTTAGATTTTGGCAAAAAGCAATATGAAAAATGTTATGTCTCTATTAAGTATGATATTAGAAAAATAAATAAATATCAAAAGTAAAAAGAAAAAGAAACTTACAAAATGTTTTGTTTGCTATGAATTCCCAATTTTCACTGTGTATAGGGAATCCAGATGTGCTTATCTGTACCTTAAGAACATAGTAATTATATAATTGGCACTCAAATTCACAAACACTGTTGTTACTACAATTCCGCATTTCATTTCCAGCCTCAGATCTGGAAAAGAACAAAACATAGAATGTTAATCCCTTTCTCATGAATTATTATGGGAAAAACGTTTCATTTTCAGACAAATCTTTTATTTATTTTTAATATGGTAACTAAGAAACTGAGGCACCTTGAAGCACCTGAGTGTTGGCGAACAGCTCTACTTGACATATGAGGTGACAATTGGACTTGTTTCAAGTTCAGAAGGGCATAAAAAAAATCAAGATTGATGTATAAAAACACGTGTAGCTTGTTATGTTTTAGATGTGTCTATTCATCCGTGTCTGAAAAAGATACTTTTGGTAAAAATACATATATACGTCTATGCTGGGGAAGGGGTTAATATTTCAATGTTAACCTTTTATAAAAGAAAAAAAAAAAAATTGTAGTACCCATGAAAATATAATTCTTAAGTTAATGACTGAATAAGCTCCTTTGTGAGTTTCACAGCCATAAAATACCTGTAGAAATTCCCCTGTTGCATCATTCAATATTTGAGTTTAAAATAATTAAAATAACAATCATAGGTATGAAGGCAGGTTATTATTTAAAGAAGTAGTGATTTTCCAAGCGTAGCTCAGATGTGGCACAAGGCTGAAAGTATGAGGCACCCAGTGAGGATTGAACTCACTACTCAGTTGTAATATTTCTAGCGAGACAAGCTTGCTAACCATTACACCACCTCGAGGTGCCCAAATGATTTTCCAAGCGTAGCTTAGATGTGGTACAAGGCTGAAACAAGGGGGCACTCAGTGTGGATCGAACTCACTACTCAGTCATAATTGTTCTAGCGAGACAAGCTTGCTAACCATTACACCACCTGGAGGTGCCCCTATTATTTAAAGAAGTAAGAGGGTACAAATGAAATTCACAAGTTTTTCCATTTCACTGAAACAGGTTAAATACATGAGAACAATGTTGCAGCTTCTATTCTTTTCTTCTTTTTTTTCACACTGAAACCAGTGTCTCTATATCTTTCCATCTTTCCTTGGAAAAGTCTGTTATTTATGAGGTATTGGCAGGTCATAATGTATGTGCTAAGGAATTTTAACCCCAAGTAAGGTGATAATGACACTAAGATGCAATAGGTTACTGTCAGTGAAAGAGAACAAGAAGACTAAAGTGAGGAGAAAAAACAATAAAAGATCAGGTTAATGAGTGTGAGAGAATATGAGAAAAAATACTACTAAGATGAGAGAACAATTAAATTAATTTGATGGATACATTTCTTGATGGTTTATCAAACCTTTACAGGTTATTTAAAGCCAGAAAATATTTTTAGATTGTAACAATTTTTTTTCTTTTGGGCAATAACAATGGTTTAGTGATACAAGTCTTACTAATTAACTCATAGCTGGAGGGAGAAGAGGTGGATTCATACCTTTCCCAAGGGTATTTGCATGTAAGTTAATTATTATCATTATAAAAATTTTACAAAATTATTTCAATACATAAATATTGTCTGTCATCAATTTAATTATTATTAATAAAAAGGTTACAAAATTATTTCAATACATAAATATAGTCTACCATCAAGTTAATTATTATTAATAAAAAGGTTAAAAAATTATTTCAGTACATAAATATAGTCTGTCATCAATTTCGTTTTTTTTTTTTTTTCCCGTTTTTAAATTTATCTATTTTTTCTCTTCCCCCACTCAAAGACATTTTGTCCCAATTATTCTCCTTTATTTGATAGTTTAGTAAGAAATCCCAGTTCGAAAGTAAAAAAAAAAAACAGGAAAAAAAATGGAAAATTAAATGTCTTTGGCTACATGCGATAATAAATCCGGGTAACCTTATTTTCAATTTCTTTTTAGAATAGACAATGGGACTTATACTAAGTTAAAACTTAATATGATAGGGTATAGCCAAGTGTGATCCAGGACTCCTTACCTGTTATCTCCCCCCCCAATCCTTCCCTCTGTTTGTGTCGTCTTTTTTTGTGTTATCCGTAATAGGAGTAGGTAGTCTCTTCTACCGCCCAGTCAACACTCCTCCCCCTTCTATTGGACATGAGTCGAGGCTTACACCTTGTTTCTTGTCTAGGAAGAGGTTCCCGGTACTGTTTCTCTCTCCAGCCTCTGTATTAGTGCAGCTCTGTTTCTCCCGTGATGTGTGCAGTCTGTGGCATTACCTCTTCATTCTGAGGGTACACGGTTGACAGTTCTCTGGTTACTGTTTCTGACTGGTAGTTAGGAGCCCTAACTCTTGCGTAGCAACTCGAGCAGCCGCTCTGATCAACAGTTGTATAATACCGGGGTGTTTGTAGTGCCATGTCGCACATGGAAAGGTGTCTCTGCAGTCACCTCCGGTGGGCAGCTCTGAGGCTACATAATGATGCAGGTTGTGCCAACTCCTCTCTGCCCGCGTCACGGTCGAAACTGTCTGTTTCTTTTACTTCGGGCCTTCTCATTTTACAAACAAAATTCAACATGAGTTACAAAAACCGAAAGATTAACCCTAAACCAGCCTCTCAAAAACCACCTAAAACCCTCAACATTTCGTTCTCCAACATTAGGCATTAGGACAATTTTCTGCAGTCTGGAATCTTTCCTCACTGCAAACGGCCCGGATATACTGGCTCTCTGTGAGACAAACCTTGTCTCATCTATCCCCTCTTCTGATCTCTCGATCCCCGGCTATCTTCCTCTCCTCAGAAAAGACTCTCTAACCCACATGCACGGTCTTGGTGTCTACATCAAGGAACATCTCCCTCTGGCCAGAGAGTCCTCTCTCTCAAATCGCCAGACCAGTCATACATGTGTCTCCGACTCTCTCTCCTCAATGTGGTAAGCTATCTCTTCTTCCTTTACCGCTCTCCATCCTCTCAAGACTGTGAGATACTTGATAGCATTTCTGACAGCATAGACAAGGCTCTCTCCTTCCACCCATCTGCTCACATTTTTGTGTTTGGTGACTTTAACGCCCATCACACCTTGTGGCTTAAGAATGCTACTACTGACCACGCAGACATTCAAACGCTCAATTTTTAAATCTCCCATTTCCTTACACATATAGTTAACTTCCCCACTTGTTTTGCCTTCAACCGGGAAGGTAAAGCCTCTCTACTCGACCTGTGCTTTACCTCCATCCCCGAATCCTGCAGCGCCTCACAACTCTGCCCTCTTGGTAACTCTGATCATGCAGTAGTATCAGTTAACATCTCCTTTAACTCCACCCCCTATAAAGAACCTCCTATCACTGGAACTTTGTTCTACTATCAACAAGCTGACTGGGACGCGTTCCGTGATTTCCTCCGCGATGTCCCCTGGGATGGAGTCTTTAAGCTCCCCGTCCAAGAATGTGCTTCTGAGGTCTCTTCCTGGGTTAAAGCTGGAATCGACGCTTTCATCCCATCAAGGAAATATAGGGTCAAGTCGCACTCCTCCCCCTGGTTCTCAGCTGCTTGCTCAGCCGCCATCGCCCATAGGAACCACCCTTCCCCCCATTAGAATATCTGATGCTCAACTTCTCGAGAGCAACTCTATGCGGCTTCTCGGTCTCACGTTGACTGCTGACCTGAGATGGAATAAATACATTGAGTCAATTGCCTCGTCCACTGCAAGGAAAGTTGACTCCCTGAGCCGCGCTAGGAAGTTTTTCTCCCCGGAGTCGATCCTCCAGATCTACAAATCCACAATTCGCCCTTGCATGGAGTATTGCTGCCATATATGGTCTGGTGCTCCTTCTGTTTGCCTCGGGGTTCTTGATAGGCTCCAGAGGTGGATATGCAATGTGGTTGGCCCTGCCCTGGCGTCTCATCTACAGTCACTTTCTCACAGATGCGCCGTCGCCTCCCTCTGTCTGTTCTACAAATACTTTCATGGAAATTGCTCCGAGGAGCTGCATTCGCTGGTTCCCAGACGTCATGAGTTCCAGCGCCTTACGAGGCTGGCATCCCACTCTCACCCCTTCACTGTTGAAACTCCTAAATGTAGCCGTCTCTTCTACTCTAATAGCTTCATGTCTCGCACCTCTCGCCTGTGGAACTCCCTTCTCTTTTCCTGTTTCCCTGTGAGCTATAATCTCCAGCTATTCAAGTGTAATGTCAATCGACATCTCCAGTTGCCTTGATCTATCCACTACCCTCATCCTTTCTTCTATCACTCCTATCTGATCATGCTCTAAATTTTCTGTAACCCCTTGCATCCTAGTGGCTTCCCGCCTTGCTTGGGGTGAAATGCTTAAAAAAAAAAAAAAAAGAAAAAAAGAAAAAGTTAATTATTATTAATAAAAAGGTTACAAAATTATTTCAATACATAAATATAGTCTGTCATCAATTTAATTATTTTTAATAAAAAGGTTACAAAATTATTTCAATACATAAATATAGTCTGTCATCAAGTTAATTATTATTAATACAAAGGTTACAAAATTATTTCAATACATAAATATAGTCTATCAAGTTAATTATTATTAATAAAAAATTAAGAGAACATCTATTACATATTTTCTTTTACAGGTATTTGGCAGGTTGAAGAAAGTCTAATAAGGTTTTTACATATTAATAAATCAATATTGTTACCTTGAGATTTTAATGTAGTCAAGTTTTCTAAAATGTTGCAGTGTGAATTTCACCACCATATGACAAATTTGGTCATTTAAGGAAAAAATTTGTGCTCTAGCTGATACAATTACAGGTAGAACTGAAAAATAAATTTGGAAAATAAAATTATTTTGCTTAATCAAATTTTGGTATAACAGTTGCTTTTATTTTCAACATTGTCTGTGTTGTCTGTTCTGGATGTGAGTCATTATGATTTTCTACAAATGCCTTTTACATTGTGTCTAGCCTAATGGATATCAATGCAGAAAGTGGATTTGATTGATTGTTTTTTTATGGTTTATCAACCTTTCACAGATTATTTAAAGCCAGAAAATATTTTTTTTTTAAATTGTAAGAAGTTTTTGGAGGTAATAATGATTTAGCGATACAAGTCCTACTAATTAACTCATAACTGGAGGGGAGAAAAAGTGGATTCATACCTTTCCCAAGATCATATGCGCTAAAGTGAATATAATGAATCTGACTGAAATTGGAACTCTGCTCTTCGATTTTCAATTCCAAGATATTATCCATTACACCACCTGCACATCCAAGCTTAAAACAACTGGTATTCTCAAGAGATCAGACATCTAGGTACTGATCAGGTAGGACATTGCTTAACATCAGTAAGCCATAGAAAGCAGAATTAGAAAGGAAAGGTAAAATTCCAATCACTTCTGCACAAATGCTTTTGGGAAAGGTATGAATCCATCTCTTCTCCCTTCAGCTATGGGTTAAATAGCAGGGTAAACTGGGCTCTTTTGCCTTCGGTATTAACAGTTAAAGAGGACTACTCAGAATTCAAAATCATGGTGAAGGCATCAGGAAACCATTCTACTATCTTTCCCAAGAAGTCATGGTAATTCACAGATAATAATGTAAAGGAAGCTGTAGAGAGTCATAACCGTCTACATTCTGAAGAGAGAAAGACTACTCGAAATTTAAAACTGTGGAGAAGGCAATGTGAAAACATTCCACCATATTTCACAAGAAGTCATGATAATTTGAAGATAATAACGAAAGAATCTGTGCAAAGCCATCATCCTTCATGACCTGAAGGCCCATAGCATTTTAAAAAAATGAAGTATAACAAAACCCCTTTTTTTCCATTTCCTGGAATATAAGTTGTTATGTGAAGGCAGAAAAGTAAAACTTTGATTCATTGAGGTATCTCTCAAACTTGATATCAATTGGAATGAGTCCTTTGTAATTGGGGGTAGAGAAAGTGCATCAATAAGTCAGATCTTAGTAGAAGTTGGGAGAAAGTCCGTTATTGTTCAGTAGTTGACAGTTTAGAAGTCAGACTTTGGTAGTAGTTGTCATCTTGACGATATATGCAGCATCAATCTGCTGTGTTTTCTTGGTCCTAAGGGTGGAAAATATCTTAAGCAGATGACCGCTTAACTTCTTCACACGATACACTTGGGCGGTTTCTCTGGCAGTCCCCTCTCTTCTTTTGCCTCTCAACTGTTTGTTTATATCCTCTTTGACCAGACTCCCAGACTACTGGCACAAAGCTTGATTTTGGCTAACATCAAAAATCTCTGCATTAATTTTTATTGATTGGTGAAAATTATTTTATTTTCCAGCTTGATTTTGGCTAACATAAAAAATCTTTGTATTAATTTTTATTGATTGGTCAAAATTATTTTATTTTCCAGCATTCCTTTTTTTACATTTTTTTTTATATAGCGGAAGTTATGTGAGGAGCCTCTCTTATTTTAGTAGATTTTTAGTCACAATAATTACGCCCATAGACCAGCAAATTTGCATCATTTTTAGTCTTTTCCTCTTTTTTATTTGAGTGTTGCTTTCTTTTTAGTTGAGAGAAAGAGATAAGGGTTTTAAAGGAAAGTAGATGCTTTATTTTAATTTGAATTCTTTTTTTGTTTATATATTTTATTTTCATATATTACTTTATTTTACATTTGAGTTCACTATAACCTAAAACTTGTTCCAGTATCCATTTACTTAAGCTTGCTAGGTAGGTTATGCATTATTTTCCTCTATCCCTCTTTGCCTTCAATCTATCCTGTGAGTATCAAATTTTCCAAGCCTTCTTTCCTCAGTATGTGCCCTAGAAATTTCAACTGTCTCTTTCTGATGTTAAGTATCCTTTTAGTTTCCATTTTCTTTAAAACTTTGTTATTGCTCACAAGGTTGGCCCATGGTATTCTCAGTATCCTTCTGTAGAACCACATGTCTGTTGCTTCAAGTCTCTTCTTCATCTGTGAGGAGATTATCCATCATTCATTGCTACATAGGAGGATCAATATTACATAACAGAAAAAATAAAAAAAACAAACAAAAAACCACCAATCAATCATAGACATATATGCTACATTTTTCAAACTCTTATCGATTGACTCATATCAGCCAAAATTTCCTGAAAGGGTCTAGAATAAGGGCCAGATGCATCTGCATGCACAAAATTATAAATTTGTACATTTCCTTTATATTTTGATCAAATATGTTTGTGCTTTTTTTTCTTTAAACATCTACTTAAACAACTACACTAAATGTATTCACTTTGATTGGGTAGTGAGGTCTGAATGTTTGGTTCTTTCTTAAAAATCTTTTTAAACACAGTCAACTGTTCTTGTTTCTTCATGTGATTTCTCTTGGGATAGATCGATCATCCAGTGATGCAAAATTATGTATAGCTAGCAGAACATTTCTTTGATATCAATTTCAGGTTTTGGCAGCCAACTTGACATTCCATACAAGCTGCTTTCAGTATCTGTCTATGTTTCTGAGATGAGGTATTATGCACACTATTTACATTATTCGAACTATTGTCCTCATCTTTGTCGCCATATTTATTACAACGTTTTGGCTTTTGTACGCTCCAGCCTTTTTCAGGTGGTTGGAATGTCGAACTGAACCCTTTATTTTGCTTGCTGGGGTAAACTGTTCTAGTTCCATGTGCCATGTTTAATGGATGTCAGTTATCAGTTATCTCCTTTTAATTCCCCTCTCCAAGTTCTCCACTGCCATAATCAGGTATTGAACTCACACTCTTTGGGTCCTGTCACTGGATCTAACCAACGCCTTTATCCACTGTGCCATGTGTCCTCAAGAAAGAAGGCCAGAGGAAACATTGTAATAAATATGGAAAAAAAAAAATGAGGACAATAGTCTGAATAATGTAAATAGTGTAAAATGCTTTCAATTTATTTAAAAAAAAAATTCTCTTCATTATTAAGTAATAAGTTCTTCAATGTTGTTTTTTGCAGGCATATCTGGTTCATGTCTGAGATGCTTACTGAATTTTATGTTGCCTTTTTTAATAGAAACATATGACTACTTATAGCACAAATATATTGCAAACATATTTATTCTTATGCTACACCACTTTATGTAAATTTCAGCATACCTTAGTTTTTTCACTTTTACTTATGTTATAACAAAAATTATAAGGTTATATCTGATAACTAATATATCTATTTATGCCATTCTTTTGCCACACTATTTTATGTATATTTCAATATACCTTATTTTTATTTTTAACTTATACCAAATAAGGTTATATCTTACAAAAAGCCAGAAAGTATTTTTTAGATTTTAAGAAATTGTTTTTGAGATATTAATGGTTTAGTAATAAAAGTTTAACTAATTAACCCATATCTGCGGGGAGAAGAAGTGGATTCATACCTTTTCCAAGGGTATTTGTGCATAAGTGAATATAACAAACCCAATGGGAATTGGAACTTGGCTCTCAAATTAACAATTCCAAGCCATTATCCATTAAACCAGCAACACATCCAGCCTGAGAGATTTCCCAAATAGTCACTCATCTGGGTACTGACCAGATCTGATGTTGGTTAACTTTAATGATTGTATGGGAACGAATGTTATAACATTAATATGGCTGTAATCCTCAGCAGAGAGGAGGAGGAAATTAGACAAAAAAAGAAAGCATAGCTATATGACAAAGACCAAAGATGAAGACGAAGACAGACAGGCAGTATGACAGAAATTCCTCTCTGCAAGAGGATAATATCAGGCGTAAAATGAATGTCAAGGATTTACAGTTCTGTTCTCACAGTACAGATATTACCAACATTTTGGCTGACCCATTCTACACCCTTCTTCTAGTGTACAATTTATGCAGAGAGAGGGTGCTTTCTTCTTGCCAGTGCAAACCAGTATTTATTGTTTAAGTTTCTGCAAAAACCTAAAATCAAAAGAAACGTGGTGCAGAGCTAAAAGCAATATTTGAAAAATGTGAGAAGGCTGATCTTCCTGAATTACTACCTTTAACTCTTATCCTAATGAGGTTGTTGGCCTCAAGAACTTCAATCATTAAAATAAGATCAAGGGAAGAAGCATTGATGAGAAAACATAAATATAAATTTATTACATTAAAGAAACATCATAATCAAAAAGAAAACATAATGCTATTTACATATTAATGTATGGTGTGTAGTTTGGAAGATGGAAAAAGTTGTAGCTGACGGAAGGTACAAAGGTCAATACCCGATCAGTATCGACTGGGTCACTATGGTGAGGGGGTATGATGTTGTAAGACACGAAACCCCTAATGAACCTCGGCTAGAAACATCACTGAAGCATCCAATAGATGTATTTTATGAAATACATGTTAATGCATAAAGATGTTACTTATGTCTTACAGTGTGTCATCCTGGGTATGATGACAAACTACATCCAGCAGCAAGGCCTCTGATCAGGAATTTTTAATTGCTGCTGTTCCCAGATCCACCCTTAACCAGGGTGGTGGTAGCACCTGTTATGATCCCAGCTATAGGCAAATAGTGAACACCCAAACTGAGGTCAAAAAAAAAAATATAAAAATACACTAGAAAAAATTACCATCAATACATTTTTGGAGGGTGGGGTGAACAAAAATCCTAAAGCTCACAAGAAAATTAAATTTTGGCATTAAATGACCCCTAAGGTGTTGAGATGCCATTAAACAAACCAAACCACTCCAAAAACTCTTATAGTGCATTGTTTACCAACCATGAGATTCTGGTGAACAAGACTTCTTTTTATAATTCCAACCAAGCTGCTGACTAACCCATTCACACTGGTTCTCTCAGGCAAAATTTCAGTTGCTAGCTAGAGATTTCTGATTGGCTAAATTAGTCACCTGACTAGCTATGCCTGGTATATTTTAAAAGGGTTAATTTTAACCCAACAACCACACACCATTATTTTATTTATGAGATCATTCCCATATCATCTAGAGTTTTCTGTAATAATCACCATAATACCACAGCTTGTTAATGAGAAGTGCCAATACTCCATTATTTTTTACCTTTAACTCTTGACATGATAGAGCAGGACATAAGGACTCAGATACTTTTTAAAGTGATACAAGCTGGAAAGGGAGGATTGGGAAGCTCCAGCCCAGATATGGCAACAATACACCATTTTTGGTCTGATCTGATCTCTTGTAAAGATAGGGCATTTGAGGTACTTTTTAAAGTGATACAAGCTGGAAAAGGATAGGGTAGCTCATGGCAGGAATACACCATTTTTGATCTGATCTGACTCTTGAAAAGATAGAGCAGGGCATAAGCATTGAGGTACTTTTTAAAGTGATAAAAGCTGGAAAAGGAGGATTGGGTAGCTCCAGCCCAGATATGGCAGCAATACACAATTTTTGGTCTGATCTGACTCTTGTAAAGATACAGCAGGACATAAGGAGTCAGGTACTTTTTAAAGTGATACAAGCTGGAAAGTGAGGATTGGGCAGCTCCAGCCCAGATATGGCAGCAATACACAATTTTTGGTCTGATCTGACTCTTGTAAAGATAGAGCAGGACATAAGGAGTCAGGTACTTTTTAAAGTGATACAAGCTGGAAAGTGAGGATTGGGCAGCTCCAGCCCAGATATGGCAATTTTTTTGGTCTGATCTGACCAGCAGGACATAAGGAGTCAGTACTTTTTAAAGTGATACAAGCTGAAAATGGATTGGTAGCTCAGCCCAGATATGGCAATACACAATTTTGGTCTGATCTGACTCTTTAAAGATAAAGGACATAAGGAGTCAGGTACTTTTTAAAGTGATACAAGCTGGAAAGTGAGGATTGGGCAGCTCCAGCCCAGATATGGCAGCAATACACAATTTTGGTCTGATCTGACTCTTGTAAAGATAGAGCAGGACATAAGGAGTCAGGTACTTTTTTAAAGTGATACAAGCTGAGGATTTTTTACACAATTTTTGGTCTGATCTGACTCTTGTAAAAAGATAGAGCAGGACATAAGGAGTCAGGTACTTTTTAAAGTGATACAAGCTAGGTGGCTCAATGGCAGCAATACACAATTTTGGTCTGATCTGACTCTTGTAAAGATAGAGCAGGACATAAGGAGTCAGGTACTTTTTAAAGTGATACAAGCTGGAAAGTGAGGATTGGGCAGCTCCAGCCCAGATATGGCAGCAATACACAATTTTTGGTCTGATCTGACTCTTGTAAAGATAGAGCAGGACATAAGAGTCAGGTACATTTTTAAAGTGATACAAGCTGGAAAGTGAGGATTGGGCAGCTCCAGCCCAGATATGGCAGCAATACACAATTTTTGGTCTGATGTGACTCTTAAAGATAGAGCAGGGCATAAGGAGTCAGGTACTTTTTTAAAGTGATACTAGCTGGAAAGTGAGGATTGGGCATCCAGCCCAGATATGGCACAATACACAATTTTGGTCTGATGTGACTCTTGCAAAAAGATAAAGGACATGTCAGGTACTTTTTAAAGTGATACAAGCTGGAAAGGGTGGATTGGGTGGCTCCAGCCCAGATATGGCAGCAATACACAATTTTTGGTCTGATCTGACTCTTGTAAAGATAGAGCAGGACATAAGGAGTCAGGTACTTTTAAAGTGATACAAGCTGGGAAGTGAGGATTTTCCAGCCCAGATATGGCAGCAATACACAATTTTGGTCTGATCTGACTCTTTGTAAAGATAGAGCAGGACATAAGGAGTCAGGTACTTTTAAAGTGATACAAGCTGGAAAATTTGGGCAGCTCCAGCCCAGATATGGCAGCAATACACAATTTTTTGGTCTGATCTGACTCTTGAAAAGATAGAGCAGGACATAAGGAGTCAGGTACTTTTTAAAGTGATACAAGCTGGAAACATTGGGTAGCTCCAGCCCAGATATGGCAGCAATACACAATTTTTGGTCTGATCTGACTTTTGTAAAGATAGAGCAGGGACATAAGGAGTCAGGTACTTTTTAAAGTGATACAAGCTGGAAAGTGAGGATTGGGCAGCTCCAGCCCAGATATGGCAAATTTTTGGTCTGATCTGACTCTTGTAAAATTTTCAGGTACTTTTAAAGTGATACAAGCTGGAAAGTGAGGATTGGGCAGCTCCAGCCCAGATATGGCAGCAATACACCATTTTTGGTCTGATCTGACTCTTGTAATGATAGAGCAGGGCATAAGGAGTCAGGTACATTTTAAAGTGATACAAGCTGGAAAGTGAGGAAGCTCAGCCCAGATATGGCAGCAATACACCATTTTTTGGTCTGATGTGACTCTTGTAAAATAGTGTGTAATGTCATTGAGCAATGGGCACATACTTATGGGCTATTTTTTCATGCTGAATCTGAAAATCAAGACCATTTTTCCCCATCACATCACGTTTTTTCAGTACAGATAATTTCTATTTTTCTTAAAGTAGGCCCAAATACCCATTTAACAGTTATATGCCAGGCCCAAGTAGAACCTTAAATATTTTCAGGTTAGAATAACTTATCATAAAAAAAAGTATCCAAATAACTCAAAGAATGCATTTTTCAGCATTTTCAGTTCAGAAAAAGTTTCCAGAAAAAAATCTCACACAAAATTAAATTTAGGCAAACGTGTCATCAATTTTTGAATCAAAACAGACAGATACAAAAGAATGAAAAATACATTTATTTTTGTCTATCCAATTATCAATTTTCCTATGCATATTATACAGAGACTGCACGATAATACCAGACCTCTGTAAATTCAAGTGACATAATAAAATTTTATGACAGTTTCAGGCTTAAAGTGAAAACTATTAATAAAAACTAAAATCACTGTCCTTGAATGTCTTCTAAAGAGCTTCTATGAAAAGCAGAGAAAAAATGCAAATCACAAAGTTTTAACAAGTTATGAACATTGAGGGCACAAGAATATTTTCCGGTGAGATAGCTTTCATAAAATCAAGCATTTTCAGGTCAGCTTATCTGAACTGAAATAGCTTAGAATTCATTTTGAAAGTTATTTGGATACTTTTTCTTGAATGATAAATTATTTTAATATGAAACGAAATGTTTCAACTATGTTAATCACATATTTAAGCTGTGGTATATCACTGTGAATTAGGCATTTTGGCCTATTTTAAGCAAAACAGAAATTATCTATACTGAGAAAACGTGATGGGATGGGGTGAAATGGAATTGATTTTCAGATTCAGTGTGAAAAAATAGCACAGAATATGTGCCCATTGCCCAATAACATTTGGGTAAAAAAAAATGTCAATTGGTATTATATGAGCTCCACTTGAAATCTGAGGTGAACTTGACACTATAAATGTTCAAAGCATTGAAAAAGGAGGAGATTTGATTAATTGATTGATTGATTGATTGATTATGTTTTTATGGTTTATCAACCTTATGCAGGTTATTTGAAGTTACAAAATAGATTGGAAAATTTTTTTGCAAATAATAATGATTTACTGATATAAGTTGTACTAATTAACCCATATCTGGGGGAAAAGAGGTGGATTCATATTTTTTCAAGGGTATTTGCATGTAAGTAAATAACACCCAACTGAAATTGGAACTCAGTACTCTAATTTCCAATTCTGAGCTGTTATCCATTACACCACTGCACATCCATGCTTACAGCACCTAGTATTCCCAAGCAGTCACCCGTCTAGATACTGACTGACCAGGCTTGATGTTGCTTAACTTCAGTGATTGGATGATAACTAGTGTTATTGCTGTAAGTTTATCAGAGGAGGAAAAGAGTAAGTGTATTAAAACCTATAAAGAGAAATTTTTAAAAAATAAAAAATAATTGGGCTAATCACCACTTATGTTCTTGGTAATTCAAACAATAATAAACCTATCCTTATTTTTTGTGCATCAGGCTGACAGCTTTTTTCTAATTTTCAAGAATCTCACTTGCTATTAATTTTGAAATGTCATTCAAAGTAAGCTCCTCTCCTGCCATACGAGAAGCATAACATCCACCCACATAAAAATTTTTTACTATCCTATAATAAAAATAAATAAACTGAAACAAAAGAAAATTATAATATTAGTAATGTCTGATAAAAAGATGAGACTAAAAAAAAAAATGATTTATTCACTTCTGGAGTCTGTAAATTAATGCCAGCTGAAGCAGGGATATATGGTTTCCAGCCTTTCTTCAAATAAGTGAACTCTTATCCAGTTGTCTTGTGTGTGTATATCCAAAGTTCAGATGTGTCCACTTCATTGTTTGCATTACTATACATATCAGCTCAATGCCACATGTGGTGGATTTTAGGTCCCCTCCCAGGTCAACTTTTGGGGCTCCTAGCTCTTATGACTTTTTGAGGTAACATAGAGTACAAAACTTCATTTGATATCTCTTAGGGTAAAGTCAATGCACATTAGGGTTACCACAAATCAACTCTTCTTAGATCAAGGTTCTTGATGAACATTAAATTTGTTTCAAACCTCTGGTATTTCCAAGCATGGATCACATATGAAAAAACTATTAGAGAAGGAAGACCTGTCTATAATTCTGAGATTTATACTATTTATATTGTTCAAACTATTGTCCTCATCTTTATTGTCATAGTCACAACATTTTGGCCATTGTATGCTCTGGCCTTCTTCAGATGATGTACATTGGAATTTCAAATTGAACCCTTTATTTCGTCCACTGAGGTAGATTGTTCTAGTTCCACATGCCATGCCTTTTCTGAATATCTCAGTTTCAGTCATTTCCCTTTAGCAACTTAACTTGCCAAGCTTTTTTTTCACCTTTTTTGTGGCCAGGTTTTTTGAACTCAGAACTCTTTGGATAAAGTCACTGGATTACTTCAACCAACACTTTTATCTACTGAGCAATGTGTCCTTGGGGTTCAGTTCAAAATTCCAACATATATCACCTGAAGAAGACCAGAGCATACAACAGCCGAAACATCATGAATATAGCAGTAAAGATAAGCACAACAGTTCAAACAATGTAAATAGAGAAGGAAAGTGTTTGTTTTTCTCATCAACTATTTTATCATCTTCACTGAACAAATTACACAACATACAACATTATTTGATTTATGGCATCCCTATCAAATACTTTATTCACTTATAAATTTCATACCATTATCACCCCAATGTTACAGATTTACAATAAAAACTTTAACAATTAAAAAATATATTCATATTTTTAGATAAATTCTTTTCAATTGTAATCATTATTGAATTAATAGATAGTATTATGTTCTTAGTTTTATCGGTAAATATTGGTTTTGTTACCCGTGCGTAGTGATTTTCTGCAAGGAAAGTCTGTAAAAGAAGTAAATAGGCCAAATTTTCTTATTACGGCGACATAGGTATCCCGCATTGAATTGAGATTACAGTAATGGGGGACGAATGACCAACAAGAAGTTTGATTTTTTCTTGTTGATAACTCCAAAATGGTAAGATTTCTTTATAATTTAATTGTTAATTTGAGTTCAGCATGTACATTAGCACGGAATTATGATGATTTACACAGGTAACAAAACCAATATTTACCGTTTTATCAAAGTTATTTATGATATTCTCTTTGTTTTGTTTTTGTGAACTTTGTAAGCTTTTCTTTTTGCATTATATATAAAATAATTAGAGCATTAGTGGAGTTTAAAAGTATTTTTCTTCTTCAGGTAAATATTGAGAGGTGACAAATTTTCTTAAAAAAAAACAATAATTATTCCATTATTTTAGTTTGTTGTTTCGATTTGAAAAAAAACTTATGAGATTTGTTTGTAGATTTTTGGTTCGTTTTACATTATTATCAATACAGTTTAACATGATTTCAAAGAAAGGCAATGCTTTGTTTGTTTCGGTTTCATAAGTAAATTCAATTGAACGTTCAAGGTTGTTTAGTTTATATACAAATACATAGTTTAGATATATTCATTTCAAAGTGTCCCTGTTTGAATTTTGGGGATCAGGAGTTATTCTTATCACACTATTTACATTTGGACTATTGTCTTCATTTGTTGCTGTTATCATGTTTCAGCCATTGTGTCCTCCAAACTTCATCAGGTCTATATTGATCTGGATAACCTAAAGGGAATTCTGAACTTAACCCTTTATTTAATCTATGGAGGTAGACTGTTCTTGATCCACTGCCCATATCTAGAGATATTGTCTAGTTCTTATTTTTATTACTGCTTAGTTATTGCACATCTGGTTTCCACTATTTCTAAGGGAGAATGTTAATGTAATATTCCCAGTTTCCTTCTAAGGAAACATTTAGCATTCATTGACTTAGCAACCAGTATTGATTTTGGTTGAAATCGATATACAAGATTTTGTGACTTCCGTTAGTCCATCACATCATCTAAAATAGCCATACATTGACCAATTGAAACCAAATTTGGAGGTAAAGTGTAAATGGGTAAGTGGGTACAAAATTGGTTTTACTAGGGGGCATAAAAGCTGCAAAGTAGAGTTTTTGTCAAAGTATTTTTCCAAACAAATCAGCTTATTCAAATTTCATTGATCACTAGTTAAGGTTTGTGAAATTGAATAAAACAGAGTTTGTAAATCTCGACAAAAAAATGTTAGTGATAACTTCAACAATACTAAATACTGTGAGGAATTCAACATGAGTCAGTGTGTTGCAAAAAAAAATCTAGTTTATAAAATCTTTCTCTTAAAACAATAGCTTAGTGGAATAAAGTGTTGGTTCATGTATTTTTAATTCCCACTCCCCAGGAGATATTTCAACTTATACTAAATTAAAATTTAATAGTTGATGCCATACTGTCACTTCCTGAAGTAATCTCACCTAACACAGGTACTCGATAGAGAAGAAGACCCCACCAACTCCAAACTCTTAATTGTAGCTCTTGCCCAATTAACTTTACTTCTCTGATAATATTAAATCCAATGTGGATAGGGGATGCTGATTTAAAAAATAAAAAATAAAAATGTACATTTCAAGTGTTTGACAAGTGTGAAACTTTAATATGTCTTTTTACAATCAGTTGTCTGGCTGTATACAACAATACACAACAATTAGTGATGAAAAGAGCAAATGAGAACATTAGAAACAAAAGTTTTGTAAGGTTTATATTTTTTTTAATCAAGTTCACCCCAAGCAAGGCAGTAAAGCCACAGAGGCACAAGGGGTTACTGGGTGTGAAAGAGTTAGAAACAGGAACATTACCAAGTAGTGTAAACAGAGGAAGAGTAATCAGGACAGCAGATAGTGATTGACATTGCATTTAATGTTTGCAAATTAAAGTTTCCTGGAAACTATGGTACTGGAAGGAAGTTCCACAAGTGAGTAGTGGAAGAAAAGAAACTGTTAGTATGGAATTTACAATTACATTTCAGCCAACTCAACAGTAAATTGGTGAGATTTTGTTGCCAGTCTAGTAACATGCTTAAATTCAAAGAGTCTAGGCACTATAGCAAACATTTTGATAATAGAAAAAAATCTCTTTAACCCCAAATGTGGACTCTGCATTCTCGTTTCAATCTAAGACAGTGTCCATTCTAACATGGATGTTTATATATCTGTCATGACGTACTTTCTCAGGTACAGCTGTGTGGATAATGTGTCCATTTGTCAGGATGAACCATTGACATTCTGTTAGGTGCAGATCAGCATTTGGTAGTTAAGAGATCATCTGTCAGGCCAAAAGCCATCAATGCACCTTGAAGGACAGTGAGTTCAAAGTCCACTCTGGCATCATCTGTTGTGAATTTCACACTACATTATGGAACTGATCTGATACAAATTTCCTTCATTATTTACACTATTTACATTCGGACTATTGTCCTCATCTTTGTTGGCATTACAACATTTCATTTTGTTGGGGGTGGGACTGAGGCTCTCTGTTCACTCATTTTGTTTTACTTGTTCGACCAAAGCTGAGATATTGCCAGTATTAATAAACCCCTCACTTATACATGATAAAAACAGTTTTCTGTCAATTGAAATTTGTATTTTCAGATATTTTGGACTCTTTTTATTGCTTTATTTGTTTGTTTTTTTTTCCTTTATTCTTCTGATTTGGTTTGGTTTAATTTGTTTTATAGTATATCAACCTTAATAGGTTATTTAATGCCGACAAGATTCTTATTGCTGGTAATATTTTTTTCAAAAAGTATTGCTGGTAATAATTTTTCCAAAAAAGTATTGCTGGTAATAATTTTTTCTTCAAAAATTTATTGCTGGTAATAAAACCTATTTTTACACATTTTGACCCCAGTTTGGGGATTAAATATTTTCCCATAGCTGGGACCCTAACAGGTAATACCACCCCTAGTCAGGGTGTAACTAGGAACACCAGCAATTAAGAAGTGGTTCCACACTTCTCAAAACCTCCTGATCAAAGGTCTTATTGTCAGATGTAGTTTATTGTCTTACCCAGGATGGTATTCTTCTGAGAAGAAAGCTTTCAGAAAATGGTTTTATTATGAGGTTTTGGGTGAGAGAGGGTTGTTTGATGGACAAAATTTATAGATCATCTCATCAAAAATATCATGAAGGATATATATTTATTATTTTCTAAAGTAGAGAATGAATAATAATATCATTCTTAAGATTTGGGAAAAAGCAAAAAAAGAAGAAAAGAAATCATGAAAAGACTAAAGACAATACTATTTACAGTCAGACTAATGTCTGTATCTTTTGGTGTTATTATCACACTGCTTCGGCCATTGTGTCTTCCGGCATTCATCAGGTATCTTTCCATCTGAGTAACCTTCAGAGAACTTTGAACTGAACCCTTTATTTAATCTATGAGTAGAGATTGTTCTTGTTCAACTGTCCATGTCTAACAACATTATAAAAACAAGCTGAGATATCCCTAGACATAATGGAACAAGACTTATTCTTTATATTGAACAATGATCCATAAAGAAAAGACTAACAGATGAGTTACATTAGAAAAAAAGGCTTTATCAGGTTTATATTTATTTGGGGTAAATAATTTGATAATAGAAGAAAATTGCTTTAATTTTTTTCTTTTTTTAATAAAATCCCAACCTTCCCGTTTTATTCCAAATACCCCTTTTACTCAACACCCACAAGAAGCTTCTCTATTGCTATAGTGCATCCTGCTTACTGATAAAGATTTTCTAGTTTTCACTACTGAGAAAAAAAAACAACACTGCACATATGTGTGGTTCAACCATTTCTTTTATACTCAAATATTTTAAGGGGTAGACAACTATGGTTGCCATTACCACAAAGCTAAGAAAAGAAAATCTAGATTTGGCTCTTTGAAGAAATATTCTAGTGAAGAAAAAAAGTTTTTGCAGCTGTTGTGTAGAAATGCAAAAGTGAATATGTAGTGATACTAGCAAATTAGTATGCATAATTTGCATAAGCAGAACTGAACATTCAATATAAGTGGTTACTGAGAATAACCACTAGCAAGTACAAGCTTAGCAGCTGACTAGTGCTAACAAGGAGGCAAAAGACAAAACGGAGGAAGAATTTGAAGATTCGTTCCTACACTTGATAGAGACTGATATTTTGTCTTTAGACAGAATGGCTGCGGAAACGAGACATGATCCAGTGCTAAGCAGGATACTATCGAGAATAAGAAAAAATTAAATAAACTAAATTGTACACTAACCCTACCTACTCTTCATGTGTTAAAAAAATCCCAACCTCTTTGTTTTATCCCAAAAATCTCTTTTATTCATCACTCAAGAGCAGCCTCTCATTAGAGTGCACACTTCTTACTGCTAAAGATTTTCTTGTTAAATATGTTGAGAAATAAAAAACAAAATAACTTTTTATCATAGAATTTTTTTACCATAGAGATTCTACACCTGAAGAAGACTGTAGAATGGATCAAAAGAAAAAGTTATGGTAATAGCAGAAGTAACAAAACTAATAATTTTCAACACCTCTTAAAATGATAATGATTTACCTTAAAAGTTGAAAAGAAAAATACTTACATCTGAAAGTAATTTTCACAAAGTATTCTGTTTTAGACCTGCATTTGAAGAGGTAGACATTTGGTTTGTCACTTGTAAATTTGTATTCGATGACAGAAGCATTTTCACTTTTCACTAAAGTATCATTTTGGAATAAGGAAAGATTTTGAGTGGGAGAGATAAAGCAGGAAATATTAACAGTTTTATTCACAGCAACCTCTTTATTCTCGCTTGGATACATTCCTGTAAAAAATAGCAAGTATATGATAATTAATCATTTCTGCTGCGGCAATAAAAAAATAAATAAATAAATATAAATAAATAACAAGAAGACAAAAGTTTCACCGTCTCTAAAAATAGATGGGTAATCAGAATCATCAGACAAACAAAGTCATAATTCAACCAACCAATCAGAAAGCTTTCACAACCAGGATATAAGAAATAAATAAATAATAACAAGGAGACTAAAATTTCACCATCTTTAAAAATAGACTGTTCAAACAACAAAACAAATTTTTTGCAACCAGGATGTGTAGTAAATGATTCCCCCAAAGAATCACCGTCTCGACACTTCTTCTAAAATTCACTGCCTCCTCACGTCTCAATCACCAGGTAAAAAGTGATCCTTGATCATTCAAAGTAGTGCTGATGCGTGCACTGTCATGGAAATCAAAAATGGCGGCTATCACAAACAAATCCAACATCAGGGAGGCTTAGTCCCATTTATGACACTCCTCTCTGATATCTAAATCCCACATGTGGCAGCAGGTCTCCTTATTTGTGTACTTCTCTGAAGTTGGGGTGGTGCATGTTAATCTGAGTTAAGACTGTTGAGTTGTCTCCTCTTGTCTATAGATAAAAGGAAGTCTGTTTGGAGCGATCTCCTCTTTGTTGTTGTTGTAGTTTCCTTTGACAAGATGGCAGTTTAGCTGAGACTGGGTGTCTGTGGAAGGAGTAAATCATCAGTGCACTCTCCATTTCATTTTCAGCTAGTCTCAAGGGAGGAGCATTGTGTTTGTCTAGCTGTTTGAGGACTCCTTCCTCCTCCTTGTTAGAGGCAGAATCTCCATTTTGTACAACAAATATTATTTCTCTACCCTGATTCTCTATGGAGTTCCTTAACATGATGTCGGATGTTGTCAACCAGAACAGACTGTGGACTAATGATTCCAGTGACACGTCCTCTACCAAAAGTTGTTGTGCATCTCCTCTACAGGGGTTTCATGTACATATGATCTCCCACTTTGTACTTTATGTGACCTTTCTTGGGCACTAGAGGCAACACATTTATCCCTTTGAGGTGAACTTTGTATGTATAAATTCCATTGGTAGGTGCAGTGAGTGGTGACATGTTGTTTTTAGGGGTGACGTTATACCAATACATGACTTCTGCAATGCAACAACTCTTTCTGACCACAATTCTCTTCAGACTTCTATGACACTGCTCTGCTATTCTGTTAACTTCCAGGACATGAGCACATCTATGTTAGGCGTGCCTCCCAGGACCCCATGAAAGCACAAAAGTCCTTACTATGGAATGTGGTGGTATTATCTGTAAGTATTTCACTAGGGGGCCCCCTTTCATAAAAAATGGACTCTAACTGGTAATTGATGCCAAATGAATCTTGTCAAGCCAATGGCTGTCATATGGTGAAACTAATCAAACCACAATTTGTTATGGTCAAATAATGACAGTTATCACCAGTACGTTGAAGAGGGAGAATCCATTCAACTTCATTCCGCACATATTGTACACCATCTGGGCCTTTTCCATCTATTCTACAACAGAGCTGGACCTGTTGAACTCAGGAATTAATTTTATGTCAAAATGGCAATCCATAAGTACCGAAATAGATTGTAGTAATTGATTCCTCCAAAGAATCACTGTCTCAACACTTCTTCTAAAATCCACTGCATCCTCACATCTTAATCACCAGGTAAAAAGTGACCATTGATCATTCAAAGTAGCATCCACATGTGCACTGTCATAGAAATAAAAAATGGCAGCAGCCACAAACAAATCCAACATCAGGGACACTTAGTCCCATTTATTACAGGATGTAAGGCTGCATGCCAATGAGAAGTAGAGCACCCTTTTCGAAGTGGATCTATAGATATGCATAGAACCAGATGAAAAATCAACCAAAACTGAAATCGACAAATAAATTTTTTGTCCAAGAGCATATACCTTTTCTCCACCTTTTTAAGCAGCTTGTTGTTACCAGTGAAAACAAACCTACCTTCCTTCCATGTTGCAAGCAAGCACCTTCTCCATTTGGATACATACAATAATACACACACATATATAAGCTGAAGATCAAATGTAGATCAGATATGGATAGGAATCCAACAAGATAAAATAAAATAAAGAACAAGTAGGAAACGTATCTCAATCTAACATGTTTCACTTTTATTAAGTCTTCATCAGAGATCAAGATAGAAATGAAAAAAAAGCAAAGACACAGAGTACTGGTATGTTATGATTTTTGGTAGTTTTCAATGGTCAGACATGCATCACGTGTATAAAGCAATAGGTAATATATAAATATGTGTGAGAAACATTTTGGACGTTAAAGAGTGTAAGAGTGTGTATGTAAAGAAACACTTGTTTGTCTAGGTGTTGGACAGTAATGTTAATTCATGTAAGGGTATAAGTCTGTGTATGAGGAATGTCTATAGATGTCACTCTCATATATATTGGTGAAATATAATAAAATGCTGCAATAATTTTGTATTTGTATGTGGGGGGGGAATATCTAGTGGACATCAACCTTGTGTAGGTAGGTGAAACACAACAAGATATTGTAATAATCTTGTTTTGGCTGGATTTAGCATTAAAGAATTTCTTATGCGTACTTTTTAAAAGGATTTGTAAATTTTCATTATTTTATGTAATAGATAGATATAAGTTAAATTCATGAATAATGGATTGGTAGAAAGATAAGAATGTGATGGAATGATCTATATTACATAGTAATGCTATAAATATATTTTCAAAATATTTTCTCCTTTTACTTCCTCCCAGACCTTTTCTCTCTAAGAGATAACAACTTGAATAAAACATTTGACTAAATGAAATTGATATACACACACACATGCACAATGCTGATAATTATGTCGGCAAGAAATAAATTCAAAGAAAACCTAAAAATAATAACTAATAATTTGAATAAAATACACTACATTATTCGGACTATTGTCCTCATCTTTGTTGCCATATTTATCACAACGTTTCGGCCATTGTACGTCCCAGCCTTCTTCAGGTAGTTGGAATGTCGAACTGAACTCTTTATTTCACTCACTGGGGTAGACTGTTCTAGTTTCACATGCCATGTTTAATGGATGTCAGTTATCGGTTATCTCCTTTTAATTCCCCTCTCCAAGTTCTCCACTGCCTTAACCGGGTATTGAACTCACACTCTTTGGGTCCTGTCACTGGATCTAATCAACGCCTTTAGCCATTGTGCAAGTGTGCTCAAGGAAGAAGGCCGGAGCGTACAACGGCCGAAACATTGTAATAAATATGACGACAAAGATGAGGAAAATAGTTCGAATAATGTAAATAGTGTAAGATGCTTTCAACTTATTTTTAAAAAAAAATTCTCCTCATTATTAAGTAATAAGTTCTTAAATGTTGTTTTCTGCAGGCATATCTGACTCATGTCTGAGATGCTTACTGAATTTTATGTTGCCTTTTTTAATAGAAACATATGACTAATTCATTAGACATGGCATGTGGAACTAGAACAGTCTACCCCAGCAAGCAAAATAAAGGGTTCAGTTCAACATTCCAACCACCTGAAGAAGGCCAAAGGGTACAAAGGCTGAAACATTGTGATGAATTTGGCAACAAAGATGAGGACAATAGTTCAATGTAAATAGTGTACATAATACCTCATCTCAGAAATATAGACAGATATTGAATAAAATAACCTTCCAGAAAGGAAGAAAATTTCATTTGTTATCTTCCTCCAGGACCATGTGACTGATAAACAGCAATCAAGTCAGAAATATTTTATTACAGAAATATACCAAAACTAAATCATTATTATCTTCTGAAAAAAAATTCTGACAATCTAAAAATATTTTCTGGCTTTAAATAACATTCAAGTGGTTAATAAGCCATAGAAAATGAATCAATCAATCTTTTTTCACATTGTTGGGTGGTACAAAATATATATGGGCTGCTTCAACAGCACCTGCCATTGGTACAGCTATATTTACCCAAAGAGTCAAAACAAAACTAAAGAATGGTTAGGGAAAAGAGAGAAGAATGTAAACAAAAGTTTTTTATTTTATCCAAAGAAAACATACTAACAAATTTTAGAAATATGTCATATGCCTTCTCTCAGTGCTTGAAAAAGCAAGACTAGCATATTCAGGGTGTAGTTGACATGCCTCTCACATAATGGTAAGATATTAGCTAGATGAAGACTCAATTGTCACTGATGTCTTAATATTATGTGGGAGGTATATGTGGGAAGTATTTCCACCACACCATGCATTATAAAATTCTGTCTTTACTTAAAATTCCAGTGTGTTACTTTGTAAAAGGCTATGCTTTTCCCATATGACAGAGAAGCATCCATTCTTTACAGCATATACCTCAAACCTCTCCTCTGTAAAAACTGTCATATCACTCAATGGCCATTATGACAGGCCAAGCAGGGTGAATACTGATTAGGTAAGGGGAAGTAAAGTAAACCATACAATGTTGTTTAGAAAATTGGTTGTTCTCGAAATACAGACAAACTTCTCATCTACAGACTCCCCCCCCCCAAAAAAAAACAGACTTCAGATGCAATGGACAAAATCTGTAGGCAAAATAAAAAAAATCTGCAAGAAAAAAACTTCCAAATTGTCAGCTATGTATTTCAAAATTTGTGAGCTTAGTGGAATGAATTGTATTAGTTATCAAAGTGACTGCTTGGCGGCAGTGGTGGCCCTTTCAATTGTAAACAAAGACAGGTGTACAGTATATAAAGTATGATACATTAGTGCATACGTGAGAAAGTAGCTGTGAGAAATCTATTATTTTTGTTATTTTGATTAATATATCTACACTAAGTACAGTGTAACCTGGATATAAGAGAGTTGTCGGGACCGGAGAAGTCTCTTATATCCGGGTTTCTCTTATATCCAGGTGTTATAAAATAAAATAAGACATATCTCGGCTGATTTACAGGCAAATACTCAAGAGCGAGAACCGGATGTGAACGGGACAAAGCCCCGTCACAAAATGACCATTATCTTTCTTTACAAATGTTTCCGACACACGTGTTCCGGTCGAAAAATAAAATAATATTTAAAGTGCTCTATTTTTCGTCCAATAAAAATGCTTCCCTCCTAATTATACTCGCTTCATTTCTCGAGCCTGTTAAGCCATAAAAATCGCTATAAAAGGTGTCACACGGAAGTTCAACGGCAGTCAACAGGTGGCCACAAAGGAGACCCGGTCACGTTCAGCAGCTGTCAGCAGGAGAGCACCAACCACCGTCAACATGTGTGAACTACTATGAGAGATCGACCAGATCCGAAAGCCGGCTTATGAACTTTACCACACCAAGGTAGCTGTCCCAAACCCTCACGTTCCTGTTGAAATAAACCACGTAAATCTATTTCTACTGTTGTCGTATTTCTTTCTTGCAACCATACGCTTGTCTATAACACAGGTTTGGTCTATTTTATATACATTAACACAGGCTCTAATTTGGGACTACAGAAAATCTCTCTTATATCCGGGTTTCTCTTATATTCGGGTTACATTGTATATATTTATTTATGCAATATATACATGTTTATAGTATTTACATTATGATCATAATTACTGGCAGTTATTATTGTGGTTTTATAACTCAAAAATTATCCCTTCCCATCTACGGACAATTGGCTTTAATGGGCCACCCATCCCCCCTATTAATCCATTGATGAGAGGTTTGTCTTTATCTGGATTTCTTTGTCTGTTACATTTGTGTTATTTCATTACAAAAAGTATTTTACTTTTAACTCAAAGATTAGGAATGAACTGGATACTACTTCTGGTCTGATTATATTGAAATAAGAAGAAAAAAAAGAATGTGGCTCCCAAATTTGAATCTATGTGGCAGCTGTATTAATTTGGATGTGTGGGTGGTGTAATGGACAATGCTCAGAAAGACAATTTGGTGAGCCGTATTTGAATTCCAGTCAGGTTCATTGCATTCACTTATATGCAAATACTATGCTATAGATTAAATAGCAAGACAGATTTGGTCCTATAGCCTTGGTTGGCAGCCAGTCTACTTTTGAAAGGAATAACAACCTACTACTTAGTTAATTTTCTGCTTAGTTATTCATGAATTGAAAGAGACATGATTAATCAAACGTGTATAGTCCAGGGTAAGACGATAAACTACATTCAACAGCAAGATCAAGAGATTGGAGGTTTTCAAGAGCATGGAACCAACTCTTAATTGCTGTTGTAACCAAATCCACACTTTAGCACCTATTAGTAGAGACTAGCAGAGAGCCTGGCGTTGCTTAGGGATGTTAGTATTGACCATCATGAAGACTGAAAAATAAAATTGACAAAGATTATTGTTTAAGGTTGACGACTTAATTAGTTTTTTTGTTTTTTTATGATTAGTCAAACCCAAACATTGTTTTCAATCGTTTGAGTCTACCAATTGAATAGAATTTTATTATAAACAATTGTCTTATAAAGGGAATTTTTAAAGCATTCTGAAAGTAAAAATAAAGAAAAAGTGTGCAAGACAATAAGAAACACTACCTGCCAAAAAAAAAAGTGAAGTTTTGTTGAAATTGGTTGAAAAATGTAGGAAAACCGATCCCATATATAAATGAACACACACATACACACACAAACAACCAACCTGGGTTTTATAATAAGTATAACTTGATATGAGTTGTCCCCCCTTTCATTCTCGCAACAACGATGCCTTTTAATCGTGTTTTCAAATTGATTTTGTACAAAAACAATTGTGTTTTTCCAATTTTTGGCGCTGTCAGAACCACCGCAAGGTAATTTTACATAGTCCTGTAAAGTTTTGTTGAAATCGGTTGAAAAATGTAGGAAATCCGATCCAATATATAAACGAACAGACACACACACAACATGGGTTTTATAATAAGTATGATGTGCGGTTTAACTGAAAGACCAACTTTTTTCGGTTTCATCATCACACCGTGAAACCGCATCGAAATTTTTCACGAAACAGAACGATTTCGGTTTCGTTTTTATATCAACCATATCGAAAGAGATACTATTGAAAAAACTTTCAGATGTTAATAAAAATTAAATTTTATCAACTATACCATTTTTGAACAAAAATATGTTAAAAACCTAGTTTTAGGAAATAAAAAATCTATTTGTTTACAAAAGAAATGAAGAATGAAGAAGAAAAAAAGGGAATACGACATGATGTCTGAAAATGAAATCGATTTTGTTTCAGTTTAAAAAAAAAAACTTTTTGCGGTAAAGTTAACAACAAAACAGAGAGTAAAAATAAAAAAAATACTTGCCAGTTTTCTGACAGTCTTAATGTTAAATTTTAAGAAGTCGGACTTTTTGTAAAGGTTTTCTCTAGTAAGCCAGTACATCAGTCACAAAATAAAGTTGGGTAAATTTGCTTTTCAATCCCCAAGCTAAATATCTATTAATATTTTTCGAAATCATCATATTTCCGTATAAATGTACATGCTGAATTCGAATTAACCATTACAATTATGATAAAATCATAAAACCTATCATTTTGGAATTATCAACCAGGAAAAAAATCAGATATAAGCATGGTCATTCGCCCACCATTACCAGCTTTGTAATTAGATTCACTGCGGATCACTTTCATAGCGGAATCATAACTTTTTGGCCTATTTACTTTCACTGCTCTTACTCGTCGAAATTACTGTGCACTATCATAAAGCAATGACAACAGGGCGATTTTTTTTTTTTTTGATAAGTGTAGTTTTATTTATAACAGAAAACTTTAAACAAAAATAAATTAAATAATACAATGAAACCTTTTTTTCTCTGTAGAAAATGAAAATGAAATTAATTAAAGCTTTTAATTATATTTGATATTTAATTTTATGGTGTATTCACTAAAACAAAGATATTTTTAAGACTGGACCAGAAATACACCAGAAATTGTGAGTTGAACAGACTAAGTTGCAAATTTATCAATCTCAAATGAAATCAGATATCGCCTGGAAATGCTATCATTATACTAGAAAATGAATGGTTTCCTTAGAAAGCAAAAATACTAAATTAAAAACCGATTTGAAAACCGCGGTATCAAGAAAAACAAAACAGGAAACCGATATCAAAACATAAATTGCCAAACCGACCAACTCTCCCTGTTAGGGAAAATAGTGAATCCACAAATTAAAATAAAAACAAGAGGAAACTAAAAAAATTATTTTTATATTAAAAATATCAGCAATACATTGGTAAATTTGATTTTTAAAAAACATTACCAACAATAAATTTTTGAATACATTTTTGTAGAGAAATTACCAGTAATACATTAAAAATGACTAACAATATATAAAAAAAAATGCCAATAGATTTCTATAGTACATTGAAGACATGGCATACATTGTCAAAAAACTCCCCAAAGAACAAAACCAAAAACAGACACATGAACACTCAATTTGCTATGAATAATCTAAATTCTTATAAGGCGAAACATGTTTGATTTTGTAAGATTATTTAGAAAAAGAAAATGTAGTTAAGTAATTAAAATTTAATCATGAAATAATGTTCTCTTGAATTAATTATAGTGTTTAAATTTTCATATTTCAATTTCAGCATTGAATAACCCATATAGATGTTGATATGCCATTAAACAGAACCAACCAAACCAAACATGTATCACATATAACACTTAACTGACTGATTCACTATATTAATTAAGATTATTGTTTTTCATCTAATCTTCTCTGATAGCTAGTTTTTGTATTCATTTTTTTTTAATTTTTAAGTTTGAATATTTTCTTTGCTTGACTGAATAATAGTGGAAATCAAAATAATTAACATTTACAGAAATATATAAAAAAAACTGTTTAAAAATATATTGTAAAAAGTATACAATAGTAATTTTTCTTTCTTTCTATTTTTAGACATTTTTTTTATAAAGTTTTATCTGTATTATGAGGAAAATATTTCTGTCTAAGTTTTTTGTTGTTTTAATCATTTCACTGTTTAGGACTGGGTTTCCAGTTCCTCCTAATGTCTACTTCTATTGACCTTGAATAAACTCTGAAATTTTATTCACTAATTCTTTCTTTATTTTTTCTTCTCTTGCAATAGGAGTAGATAGGTTTGCCTATTGTCCGGTTCACACTCTTCCCTGGTCTTCTGAACAGGAGTAGAGGTTCATTCCTTGTTCTTTATTTAGGATTGGGTTTCTGGTCCCTTCTAAAGTTTACTTCCACACTACATTTCTAACATCTCTGCCTGAACTCTGAAAGTCTTCATTAATTCAATCTTGACCTCTTCAAATCTAGAGTTAGCTGTTATCTTTCCTGCATAGTCTGAAGAACTTCACTTCTTGACCTTTCTTATGTTAATATAACACCACACCTTCTACCTTGAGTTGCTCTCTCTTGCTCCTTGCTTTGAATATTGTCTGGTATTCCTGCTATATATTTAGAGATTGTTGATAAAATACAAAGAAGAATCTGCAATGTTATTGATCCTGACCTGGCATCCCATTTTCAGTCATTATCCCACTGACAAGACAACTAGCAATACATTTTATAGCAAAGCAACCAACAATACGTTTTATAGTAGAATTACCAACAATACATTTTTATAGTAAATATACCAGCAATACATTTTTATAGTAAAATTATCAGCAATATATTTTTGAACTAAACTTAACTGAAACATATTTTTATAGCAAAATGACAATACATTTTGTAGTAAAATTGAAGACATGGCATACAGTTTCAAAACAAATCTTTTTAAAATAACAGTCTGCTAATATCAATCTTATTTCTTGTAAGGAGAAACAAGTTTTCACTCCTTGTTTAATTTTGTAAGATTATTTGATATAAAAAATGCAGCTAAGTAATTATAATAATAAATAATAAGTGGGCCTATTAGACATAGGTCCACATTTTGACTGTAATTTATATTGGACCTATTTGTAATTCTTTGGTGCTAGTAAAAAATTGACCTAACTTTTTCACTCTAGTGTAAAACTGAACATATATGTAACTTTTTCATTCTAATATAAAAGTGAACCCATATCTAACTTTTTAATTCTTGTGAAAAACTAGACCTATGTCTAACTTTTTCACTATAGTGTAAAAGTGGACCAGTGTCTAACTGTTTGAATCTAGCATAAAATTGGACCCTTGTCTAACTTTCATTTTGATGCAAAAAAGTTCACTCTAATGCCCAAGGGAACCTATGTCAAATTCTTTCACACTAATATAAAAGTGGATCAATGTTGAACCCTTTAATATTAGTGTAAAATGGACCAATGTAAAACTTTTTCACACTAGTGTAAAAATGAACCAATGTCAAATTTTTTCACACCAATGTAAAAGTGGACCAATGTCAAACTTTTTCTCAGTAGTATAAAAGTGGACCAATGCCAGATTCTTTCACGCTAGAGTAAAATTGGACCAATATCAAGCTCTTTCATGATAGTGTCAAAGTGGACCAATGTCAAACTCTTTCACACTAGTGGAAAAATGGACCAATGTCTCCTTCACTCTAGTGTAAAATTAGACTCATGTGCTTTCCACTCTAATATAAAAGAAAAGTAAACATATTTAATATTTTCACTTTTGTGTAAAACTGGATGTACGACTGCCCGTTTAAGTCTAGTGTAACACAGGAACTTGCTACTTATTGATTAATTGGTAATTTTGTCCTACTTGACTTATATTTGATATTAGATAATTGAACAAGATGGTTATATCAAGTTAATTGACCTAAACTAACTTTTCCATTTAGAGTCATCTTTTAAATTGTATTTTAAATAAATCATTATGGCAGTTAGGTTGTGAGAAAAATGTGAACAAAATGGTAAATGAAACATTTAGAGAATGAAGATTTTTTTTGTTGATGCATAATAAAAAATCTTTAATAACAAAAATATAATAAAACAAATAACAGAAAGAGAGAGATAGAGAGAGAGAGAGAAAAAAAACTTCTTTCAAAATATAGCAGGCTTGATGTTGTCTGATGCAATAACAAGAAACTGTGTATGTAAGTTAATACATTTTGTAAACAGAAACAGAAATAAACAGAAGTTTTAGCATAGGCACATGTAAGTTGTACTGCACCCCAAGGGGATTAAATAAATATTGAATTGCAAAACTTACTTATTGGAAATTCATCAAAAAGGAATCCACATGTATAAGTTGCCAGTGCAAACCAAAGTAGAACAGTAAATATCCAAGACATTGAATTCATTCTGCAAGAAAAAAAAAAACACCCATTAAGGAATTAATTTCAAAATTACCAAAGTCTCCAAGTGAGCTCTCTATCTTTAATATTACAGGCAAATAAAAAGCTTAAGAAAAAAACAAAACAAAAACATAATCTTATTATAATTGCACTTGTCCCTCCCTTTGTTATTTTACACAATCATTATATCCTGCCAATACCTCATAAATAATGAACAATTCCATTTTAATTGCACAGAAAGAGGAGAAAACACATTACTTAGTTTCAGTGAGAAAATGAAAAAAAGAAAGAAAGAAAAGATAGAAGAATCTAACACCTCCATCATACATAATGGACTATTCTGTTTTGATCACATGAAAAGAGAAGAAAAAACACTACTCAGTGAGGAATGAAAAAAAGGAAGAAGGGAAGATAAAGTTGTTTAAGATAGGGTAATAGTTCCCATGTAAATAGCATAAATAACAATGACAGGATTTGATACAAGGAACACAGAATCTTGGAAGTGGATTTATTATTATTATTATTATTATTATCATCCTATTACAATTCTACTTGTCACATTCTTTGTTAGTTCGCATGGCCATTATGTCCTGTCAGTATATTATAAATAATAAACTATTCAGTTTTGATTGTGTGGAAAGAGTGTAAAAGACACTGTTTGGTTTCAGTGAAAAAAATGAAAGAAAAAAAGGAATATAGTAGTGTTTAATATCTCCTGTCAGTATGTCATAAATAATGGACTATTCCATTTTAAGTGGCCGCAAAGAGAGGGGAGAAGACACTAATCAGTGAGAAAGGATGGAAGGAAAAATGGGAGGTAAGAAGAGAGGAAGGAAGGAAGGAAGATAGATAGAAGTGTTTAGCATCTCTTACCAATATGTCATAAATAATGGACTATTCCATTTTGATTGCATGGAAAGTGGGGAGAAGACATCATTTGGTTTCATTAAGAAAATAAAAGAAAGGAAGATAAAGTGGTTTAATGGCTGTTTCAGCGAAATGAGAAAAGTTGTCAATTTCAAATCTATTCATTTGTACCCACTTCTTAAAATAACAACCCGCAATCATATTTATGATTGTTATTGCAATATTTCGTTAAAGTTATTAAGCTTAAATATTTAACAATGCAATGTTGCCCTCTGATTCCAATCCTTGACCACAGCAACCAAATGTTGACCTCAAGTCTCTCCCAGCTGTCCAAAATGTCCAATGGCCACAGCTGATCAATAAGGTGATCACTTCAATCCAGGCCTTGCCTTATCCCTCATTGTGATTTGTTTTGATCATAAGGTTGACCAGGATCAAATCATCATCAGCTATCTTCATATTGGGCTGGTCCAAGTGGAATGAAGATACAAGAAAAAGAAGTAGCTTGAATAATAGAAAAATATATGTTTATATCTGTTGCTTTATACAATATCTGGTTAGTTTGTCGTCAAACTCTGGCAGTTCGCACGCATCCGATTATCAACCCAACTTGCTTTTTAAGTGAGACGTGACACTTTACTGACTTGGTGAAGTTTAGCATGAGGTTGATTTGGAGGTTGTCTTCAGCAGCCAGTCACGTGGGGAATTTCTCATCTGGTGGCTGAAACAATCTGTGTCACTTCAAGACCTTTGTATTTATTGACATTCACCCAAAACTGGTGTAGGAGCATGATGCGGTTGAGGTATTCAGTATCTTCTCTACCTGTCAAAAAGAACCCTTTTTCCCCTGTCCAGGTTCTGAAAATTAATTACTTCCTAATTTGGGAGATTTCTCCCTTCCACGAATGATGGTCGTAGGCATTAATCAGCCCAATAATTTCTTCCTTCTCTTATTAGCATCTCCCACTATCACTCCTGGGTGTGGGTAACACCTCCACCTTCCTCGGTGTCTCATCTGTGCCTGCTACCTCAGCCACCCTTCAACCAATGGTTCTCGACTGACTGTCAAGGCTTAATCCCCAGATTGTTAATCAAGGAATTACTATTTCAAAAATTGTTTGCTATTCAGAAAAATTCTCTATATCAGTTTTATGTTTTTCTTGTCCAAAATCAGATACAGACGACATGGCCTTTTTCTTTTCACTCCCATCAGGGACATTCTCCAAGAAAACTTATCTCTGAATTGTGATTTTAAATCTTATCCAACTCTCTCCACTTCTATTTTCATGATCAGCACTTTTAGCTGATGGTCATCCATTACCTGTTAGAATGTTACCATATGGACCCTTCATAAGAAGGAATGTTGTTTTAAGCTAGTCTTTCAATTTCTTGAGAAATTTTGACTTTTTGAGAAATAAAATCTTCAATCTTTCCCACGAGGGTTTATTGGTATATCGTTTGTTCTATTCAAAAGCCTTCTTATTATTCACCAGAGATCTGTTAGTATATTGTTCGTTCTATTCAAACGTCTCATTATTTACCAGTAATAAATAGCGTTACAGCAATAGGGGAATTTCTACAGATATTTGGTTGTTGTAGAAATTACCATGAGCTTAGTCCATCATTAACTTAAGAATTAAGATTCATCATAAAATTCAAATAGAAAAACTGTTTAAACTAGTAATAATAATTAAGAAAACTGTGGTTAGTTGTTAACAATTATTTTACCATAAACATTGTACCATAATTATTTGTTCATAATATGCAACCTTAAATTTGGGTTACAAAATTCAAGGGAAAAACTTTCTTGTGTATAACATGCAATTACATTTTAGAGTTTACAGTAGCTAAATTTAATATTTGTTCAAGTTTTAATCTGTTTTGTATAAAATTTTATGACAAATTGTAAAATGGTTCCAGTGATGCATTTCATCTTTTAGAACTTCTTTAGATTAAAATGATTTTTAAATTGATGATATTATATGAGTACCAATGAGAGGGAATGTTGAAAATTTTAAAATTTAAACTGTTTTTTATTCATTAAAACATATTTTGAGTATATAGTCCAGCTGATTTTATGTAGCATGATTTTCTTTTTGTTTGTGTCTTTTATTACTTTTGTAAATAAATATCACACATTGCAATGGAAGAAGATCTGTCAAGAAAGTTGAAATATTTCAAGAACCTGGATGTAAATTTACTGCAGATAATCTACTAATTAATGCACTTTCTAAACATTTTAGTTTTAGTAAATAACTTTCTTTTAATTAGAGCAGCATTTATTAAATCAAAATTAACTTAAATATATTGTTTACTAACTAAATGGGGCATCAACATAGAGTGTAACCTACATAGAATATTATAGAAAAACTGTTGAGATTTTGAGTGTTTCCGCGTGTGTGTATTGAAATAAGGACAAACACATACGTAGGGAAAAATACTGGTATATCTGAAGAGGTATTTACAACAGAGAGATTAGTAGTCAAACGAACGCAGGTTAGTCAGTAACAATCAGAAAGAGTATAAAGTCCAACTGTATCTTCCAGTAGAGAGACAGAAGTGTGATGGTCACCTGATCTCCCCCATAACTCTATAGAACTGTCCTATTAGTAGTAGAGAGAGATCAGTCCATTCTGATGAGAAGGTGGGAGGCCCCAACAAAAACGATATAAAAATTCTTATGTATCAAGAAGAATTTTAGGGAAAAAACAATGTTAAAATAACAAAGTTAATTTATCTATCAGACTTAGATAATAACAGAATGTGATGGACATTATATATATATATATATATATATATATGCCTTGGACTGCTCTAAATTGATCAGTGCAGCTCACTTGTTGTATTTTACATCCTCTATGATCATGCGGATCAGATGCAAGTTGCTTTGAATTGTTCACCCTTTCACAGTACAAGCATGCTCAGGTCCCAACAAGCTTGTGAAATTGACTGCAAATGCTCTGTCAGGATCTTGGCCAAAATCTTTAACTCTATTTAGCAGAATTATGGGCTTGTAATCATCTAAATCCTGCCCAACACCCTTGTCCTTTTTCAACAGCATGATAACATCCCTGGAAATTTGGTCAGAAATGGACCCCTGTCAGAACCAGTTGTTGAACACCACTGTCAAAATCAGAACAAAGATGTGTGATAGCCTCAAGTACATTTCAAAGGGCAGACCAAGTCCCGGAGACTTGCCACTGCCAACCTTCTTCATTGCCAAGTGAACTTTGTGATCTCACCTTCACAGCTAGCCACTTCAGTCGGCAAAAGCCAAGGAAAGTCAGTCAAGGAGCTGTGAAACTCATAGCCATTGAAACCAGGCTCCTTGGTAAAACGGCTCTCAAAATGCTGCCAAAATACCTTGCACACATCCTTGGTCAACCTCAGAGAACTCCCCTCCAAATGTATCCATTGGAACCTTGACAGATCTTCCTTTCACAATTCTGTGCCTATGTTCACAGCTTCATTAGACATCTTTTTTGACCTATGTCTATACCTGACCCTGGTAGAACTTGCTAGCTATACACAGCAGGGCCTGCCTGCCTAGCTATGGCTATCTCTAGGGAATCCCTCCAGCCACCACCCTAGACAGACTATCCTCTAGAGTCTTCAACTTTTTAGCCTAGAGTGAGTCATTGGCTATATTTAGTGGTGAAGGACATAATCCTATCTTTTCGCCTCTCCCACCACCTACTCCCAATAACTACCCCCATTAATTCCAGCTGCACTAATCTAGTCAACTGTTGCTGAAAGTCCAGCCTGTCCAGTAAGGATAGATCGAACTTCCAGTGTCCAGCCATTCTAGGCCTATTACCTAACATTATCTAAGCATAGATGAGTATGATCTGAATAGTCTAAGTGGTGGAACGTGGGACCATCTAGTAAATCTAGGTTGACCCGTCTCACTAACATTCTCCCCAGGTAGCCAGCTACCTGGAGAGACAGCCACTTAAGAGCCCATGTCCACCCTACTCTGACCATTTATCACACTATAATCTAAATCTAAAGATCTGTCACTGATGAGTCATTGGCTATATTCAGTGGTGAAGGACATAATCCTATCTTTTGCCTCTCCCACCACCTACTCCCAATAACTACCACCATTAATTCCTGCTGCACTAATCTAGTCAACTGTTGCTGGAAGTCCAGAGAAGACAGAGTCCTAGAAGGGTGGAAGGAAGGGAGTAGCGTTAATAATATCAGAGATCAAGAAAAAACCCTTCTTAGGCATAGTCTACATATGTAGTTTTCCACTGCAGAAAGTTACAACTAGCATCCAGTTGCCAGACAAAAAATAAATTGTGCTGTAACCGAATACGGATCCCATAAACCAAAACAAAGTACTCACAACAAGAAAGCAGGCTGTATCTCAATACAGACCAAAGATCATCAATATAACGCATGATGTTGAATGACTTGGACCTTTTGCCATTTACCTGGCACTGGGGGCTTGGTATAAGAGTCCAATCCATGTATGAAAGTCTTCGCCAAACCCAGCAGCCTCTAGTGTGGCCTTCAGGAAATGGTGGTTTACTCTATCAAAGGCCTTCGACTGATCTAAATTGACCATGCTGTCATCTATCTCATCCAGTATAGTGTGTACCAGGTGCAGATTGTCCAGGATTGTCCTTCTCTTCACAGCACATATCTGTTCGGAGTCAATCAGCTTGTCCACAACTATCTTATCAGGATCCTGGCTAGGATCTTCAGGTCAGTGTTATAGGCTGGAAGTCCTCTATCTTATTTCTATCAAGATTGTTCTTCCTTGGCAAAGTGATCACACCCCTGGTTATCTTTTGGGGGATGTTTCCCTGATTGAACCAGTTGTTGAAAATTTGAGGTAAACCAAAAGGGGTTTAATTTATGTCAATAACGTTTGTTCATCTACATATTTTTACATTTAGCGTTTTTTACTCCCAACTCTGAATGCTATTCGAATATTGATTAACACTCCCATATCCGATATGCTTAACAGTATGTTTCTAACTCAAAATATATCAGGATAGTTGTTTAATTGCTAATTAACTGCTGATTCAATTCTGGGGGTAGAAGGGTTGCGAAGGTCAAGGTTGTCCTATTTGTTTTTTTTCGGAGTGGCCAGTGGTGGCTGCAACAAGTGATTGAGAGATGATCAGATTTAGATAGATAGAAACTAAAATTGATAACTGGATAGTAAATGTAATAGATAGAAACAGTGTTATAGATAGAAACAGATACTGTGATAAATAGTGTGATATATAGAGACTGAGATAGATATATATATAGATAGGAACAGAGTGTGACAGAGACTCTGATTTTATATATCTTACTTATTATAAAACGCAGGTTGTGTGTGTGTGTGTGTGTCTGTAACGTTTATATGTTGGATCGAATTTCCTACATTTTTTAGCCGATTTCAACAAAACTTCACAGGACTACTTAAAATTACCTTGTGGTGGATCTAACGGGGCCGAAAATGGGAAAAAGACAGTTGTTTTTTAATAAAATCAATTTGAAAACGCGATTAAGACACATCATTGAGAATGGAAGGGGGACAACTCACCCACGAAAATGTAAACAAATGAGCATAACATGATGAAAAAACGCCGAACTTGACGAAAACAAAATTTTATCGTCTAATGTTCATATTATTATTAAAGAGGAAAGATCAAAGTATTTTGGGGGTTTTTTTTTTACATTTTTTAATCGTTAGGAAAACTTTTCAGCGCTCTAATTTTTTATTTTTTTTTGTACTTAGCTTTCATTTTTACGTTTACGATGCTTTATGGAAAATATAAAGAAATTAAAAAATAAGACTGTTAATAGTGAGATTAAATTTCATAAGAAAAAAGGTGTTTCAGACCCGGTAGGGTGCAGTGCTGGTTTATTATGAAGTGGCCTTGTGCCAGACACCACACTTAACTACCGAGTCCACAAGCAATGTATAAAAAAAAATAAAAATGCGTGAATGAACAGTGAGAGGAAAGGGGTCAATCAACAAGTGCATAAATTAATAAACATCAAAGAGATAGCTGGAATAAAATGACAAAGACGTCTGTTTGTAAAACATGTGTAACTTTTATTAGATGGAAACAAGTAGATTATCTCGTGGTACGAAATCAAGGAAAAGTTCAGCGCCTAAATAGAAATGCAAGATGAACAAGGCGGGAAAAGGGTTTTATAAGGTTCTGGAAAAAGGAACTCGTTAAACACAAGGTGTATGTGCGCACAGATAGAAAGGAGTACTCGCTGTGGATTTTTTTGGCGTTGAGAGTGTATGTGATTTTGTGTTTTTTCTTTTTTATGTTCAGGTTCAAAGTAGGGTCTCAGAGTTCAGTCAGGTCTTGAATTAACTGTTGAGAATTTTAACGGAATGCTGTTGACGTCTAGCCAAAAGGACGAAGAGTTATTTGTGGTTGTTTGCATCGTCTTTGAGAAGTTAATTATGGCGAGTCCAGAAAGGACGAAGAATGTCTGTTCGTCAGTCAGTAAGATATCCCTGTCTGTATTTAAGATTGACTGACGTAGTGACGAGGGATAAAAATAAGCCACTTGTTGAATACGGAGTTTTGCTCATGACTGTGTCGTGTGTCTCGAACGTCTTCTGGTCGAAGACGGAGAAGGTCTGACCTGCGGGCAGCTTCAAGACGAGAAGAAGTCTTGGTAAAGTGTGAGGTCGACATTGTTGAGATAAGATATTCCGGCCCACATATGGGTTAAGGGCACGGAATAAATGAGTTGCCCGTCTACTCAGAACAACTGGTTTGCAAACACTGGCCGTTTGAGACGCCGCGAAATGCGCGGGAAAAGATTCAAAATCTAATTTGCATAAACATCAGTAGCAGCTGGTCGTTTGCAATCAGCAACAGAAAACGGCTTACTGCTATGTCTGACTGAAAGAGAAAGGAAGGGGGGCAAACGCGTGCACACACGCACGAGTGTGAAAGGAAGGGAGGAGAAACTCGCGCGCGTGTAAAATAAGATGGAATTAATGTGTTAATTCCATAAAGGTATCTAATTAATTTAGGTACCTTTCTTATGAAATTTTATCAGAAGTGTACATAAAATACTATAATTTTATGTACATTTATTACATTTTACTGTGTTATTTGTATTTCCATTCATTTTATTAATTTTGATATTTCATTTATGGAAAAATGTCATAACTGAGATTAATAAAAAAATAAGATCATATAAATTAAAGTTTAGCAGTAGTTAAATTTCACAAGATGATACTGTTAGTTACTTGTAGGTACTCTTCTCAGTTGAAATTGAAAACTCAAATTAACTTCTCCATACGTGTTTCGCAAAAGTAAAGGGCTTAACAGCGGAGAACAATGCTGAACTCAAATAATGCAACTAAATTGTATTCTGGTTGGTCTTCCGTACATGATAATTACTGTCCGACTATAAACACAAAAATTACATTTCTTAATTACCATGGCTAATCTGATTGGTCCAAATTATACAATTTTCAAAGCGCTAGACAATGACAATCTCACACGGACATTTTGAAAGGTTGATGTTGCTTTTAACTAATGTTAAAATATTTTTTAAAATTCAATTTAAACATTTTTAAAAATCTTTTTTAAAATTAAAGAAATAAGAAATAATTGTATTAAAATTCAATTTTCATTGAAAAAATTTTTTGCTTTCAGAAAATATTGTCCATATTCATAAAAACAAATTAAAACAAATAAAAGCATTTGAAGCTAAATAATATATTTGTTTTATTGAGTTTTGTATGTTACAATTCACAGCTGATTTTCAGATACGTTGGCCAAAAAAAAAAAAAAACATGATTTGCATTCTTCAAAGCCTTGTGCTTTTAACTATTGTAATCACTAAAACCGATGGTCTCGAATTTCTAGAGTTTTCATAAAATTAGTTATGGGGTGTTAATAAATATAAAAAAATATTTCTGCCATGACTTTAATTAAAAAAAACATATTTATGATAATTTCGATCATCTGTGAATAGTTTCTGAAAGTTTCATTAACATCTGACAATTATTTTTATTTTTGCAAGATTTTCCAAATTAATGTGTGTAAATACAAAAAAAACGCGCTAAACATTATCTATGTTATTTACTACCTCTTGTTGCGACAAAAGAGAAACAAGGTTTTTTAAATCAAAATTTAGAATATTCTGAAAAGATGGAAAATTTTTTTTAAAATAAAAAAAAAAAATTTAGTCTATCCTCTTCATAAAAAACATAACATTTTGACGATAAAATTTTGTTTTCATAAACTTTGGCGTCTTTTTCATCAGACTATGCTCTATGTTTTAGCGATTCCGTGGAGTGACTTAGGTTAAAAAACCCAGGTTGTTTTGTGTGTGTGTGTGTGTTGTGTTTTTATATATGGGATCGGATTTCTTAGATTTTTTCAGCCGATAAAACAAACATCCACTTTTTTTTCGGCAGGTAGTATTTCTTATTGTCTTGCACACTTTTTTTCTTTATTTACATTCAGAATGCTTTAAAAATTCCATTTACCAGACAATTGTTTATAATAAAATTCTATTCACCAATCGATAGACTCATAACAATTGTAAACAATGTTTTTGTTTGAATTTGGGTTTGACCAATTCGTAAAAAAAAATAAAATAATTAAGACATGCGTGTCCGTCAACCTTAAACAATAATCTTTGTCAATTTTATTTTTCAGTCTTTATGATGGTCGATACTTGATCTATCTCTTACTGTTACATCCCCGGGCAACGCCGGGCTCTGCTGCTAGTATAGAGTGAGTTTTAGATAGATAGATAGATAGATAGATAGATAGATAGATAGATAGAAACAGATTAAGATAGATCTCGTGGGCAGATAAATAATAAACAGATTGTACGATAGATAATGAGGAGATAGATAGATAGATAGATAGATAGATAGATCATCAGACTTAGTCTGATAGAATATATCACACTTAATCTAAGTCTGAAGATGACAGCTTCAGTCTGTATTTATTAATCTATCAGTAAATATAGACTGAAGCTGTCATAAAGCAAAAACTTCTGGCTCGGTTCCACTAGCTGACAAAATACCCACTTTTAAATAACTCGGAAAAGAAAACGAGAAGAAATCTCAAAAGAGTTGTAATGTAGAGATGTAAAAAAAAAAGTCTTACATTGTAAGAAGAATGACCTTGTACGTAAGAAGACAGAATGCTTGTGTGAAAAAAGAAAGAAAAAAGTAGAAAAATTAAGTGCTCCATCGTTTATAATGGTGGGTAATTACGTACAGAAATATACCAAGTCGATTCTAAGAAAATTCGTCTGTCTACCAGGATAAACATACATAAAATTCAATATACGCGGATGTAACTCTGTTGATGACTGACTCAGAAAATAAAAATGAAAGAACTCACTCTTCTTAGCCAATATATTCTATATCGGTGCACCATAGTACGGAATGTGACATAAGGCCAGTCGATAGGACCAGGGACAAAAATTGCTCCCATCCCCTCCATTTGGAGACGTTTCAATGGTCATTTCTGTCTCATTCCCGATGGAGAGATTGCCTTGAGTTGAGTGGATTGTCATGCCAGGCTCGAGCACATTTTATTTTACTACTTACATTTTAAAATAAAAATCCTACTTGCTGGGCCATGAAACAGGACGAGATTTACCCACCTTGTGACACTTGACAAGATCGTTTTTATTTTATTTTATTTAAGGATAAGTTCATTTTTTGCGGCTTATCAACACTTTGCAGGATTTTTTTTTTAAGCCAAAAAATACAAGGATGTTTTTTATGCGAGATGATTTATTTATCACGCCCACGTGAACGGAATGCGGCACTGATTGGGGAGGCCAACTTTAAATTAGCCCCCCCGCCCCATGTGTAAAGAAACCGAAAATCTAGCTAGAACCCTTCTTACGGTATTTCCCCTTTTGTAGAGGTTTCGCGTGTCATGTAATGACCCCATGGCTTCTCCCGAAGGACATATAGTCAGAGAAAAAGGGTCTCTTGAAACGGGACAAAGAATTAAAGTGTGCTTCTTAGAAAAAAAAAAGAGCAAGTGTGGTATTACCTACATTACAACGTTACGACTGGATTGATTGACCGATCGATCGATGAGCGAAGATACAGACAATTATTAACTGTTATTAACACAGCTAAGAAGTTAATGACGGGTGGCATGAAGAAATTAACTCACTAATAAACGATAAAAAAAGAAAATAAATAAATAAACCATTCAAAATTATTTTTAAAATTTAATAAAAATATGTTTTGTTACCTTGCAGTTTCCCCGTCCTGTCAAGTCTGGTGAAGTGATTCGTTCACATGTAGTGTTCTTTTCGTTATTATCGGTATTTTAGTCCTGTCATCTTTGGGTTGTTTTCTTTCTTTTTTCTTTTTAGTAATTTTTAACGTTTACAAAGGACACCGAGTATTCCATTTCAACTCACTTTTAAAATGAATACAATAACTTCTTACAAAAACAATTTCAAGTTGCCATCACGCGCTATTAACAAAGTACACGAAAGATAAGATAAAGTGTGATAAAAAAAAGTGATATTTCAAGCGACGAGTATGTTTTTTTTTTTTTTCTTTTTTTAAATAAGAACTGAAGCAAATTAGTTTTATCGCAAAAGTTTTAAAACTAATTTACTTAGTTTTTATTACATAAGAACGTTTATGTTTATGTAATAAAAACTTTCGAGCAGTGTTTTGCTGTTTAGAATTTAGCATAAAGTGAATAGTTCTCGCTTTTTTTTACGGAAATGAGTAACCAAAACTCAGGCCGCATTTCTCGGAAAATTTTAGTTTCGTTTTCATTAGCGGAACTAGACGAGCAGACAAAAGATTTTTAAACACGAATGTGTGTGGAGATTACCATAAATAAATAATTTAAAAAAATCGTAAAACACGGTTTTGTTTTAATTTTTTTTTTTTTACACTCTCTCCAATTTCAACGTTTTTTTTTTGGCCTTTCTTTAAGTTTCTCTTTTTCAATGTAATATTTTTTTTATTCGTTCTCTATTGAAATAACGTGTTTTTTAAGTTAAAAAATATAGCACACCAACAACTATAAAAAAAACAAAAAAAAAAAACCCAAAAAAAAACCGCTAAATGAATTTAAATTTGTAGCATGTTAATATTGTAAATAAAATTCCTTATCGTAAATCATACTGTAGAAATGCAGAAGGAAGTTATCTGTGGGCAGTTTAAATGTAATTTTCTGCTATTAATACAGAAAAATGCTTTCAAAATTAAAAATGTAGTAAAAAACATTAGCTAAAAAAACGAGAATATTTTTTTTTCTTTTTTATTGCACAGTTTTTTGGCACTACTTCTTAACTACACTGGTCCACTTGTAAGAAATTGAAAAATAAATAATTTTTTTTTTTTTTGAAATAATTTTTGTACATTAGCTTTCTTTATGGTACCTTCCTTTTTCGACACTTAAGAATTTAAAAAAATATATTGATTTGTTATCCATTTTAAGAGAATGGGGGTCCTGTTTTGTTAGAATAAAAAAATACGATCCCTGATTTTCAGAAAAATGCTAAATCCAAGTTATTATTTATTATGCTTAGATTAGGCAAAAATATGAGGTACCCAATGAGGATTGAACTCACCATTAATCAGGTGTTCGTATTTACCTTGTTTAATTTTGGCACAAGGCTACAATTATTGAGCACCTAGTGAGAAAATTGCCGGATTTAGCTCCTCCTTAATTCCCAAATTGTCACTATGGCTCACTCTCCCTATACTATAAATACTGGGCAACCTCTTGCCTGATTCTCTTTCCTTCAGGCCTCATGTCGCATCCCACCTCGCGTGGAGGTGAGGTAAATCCTCTTTTCCATTTCTTCATTTCAGCGACTACAATGTAAGCTCTCTTAGAAGATCCACGTCTTCCCATTTGTGGAAGACACTATGAACATTATATACACATACATGTATGTATGAACATTCACCAAAATACAAACACCAATGTTACACACACACAAATGTTATTGTCCATTGTAAAATTGTTTTGTTTAATACATATAATTATTTATATATATATCGGGTTTGTTTGTCTTCTTTATCTTCAGTTGGACTTAATTCAAGTCCACCATTTTCTTGTAGCTAGACCTACTTCTAGCAGGAAATATAAACACACATGTTTTCCTTTCATCTTTACCTCCCAGTCCTCTACAAACTCATTTAACAGTGTATTGCAGTTATAAATGAACTACAAAACAAGTTTGCTAATAACTGAACCAGTCCCTACCTTCTTTAATCCTAGGGTAAGCAATCATCGATAATAATTTCATTTAAAATATGCAAGATGGGTGACTGATCATTTGGGTGTAGCATCCCACTACAACTTTCTTATAAATGTTGAATTTTGTACATTTTTGTGCAAAAAGTGGATCAGAGAGCCTGCTTGGCTTAGTAAATATTTTCAGGAAATATCAACTTCTAATTGGTCAATAAACACACAAGTGGGCGTTGCAATCCACCCATGTACAAATATTTTTTCCAGTGCATGACCAAGTCAAGTTTCCCACTATTTTCTATGATTACATTATCTATAAATAAAAGACACAAGCTTGCTTTCTCTCTCTCTTTTCTTCATTCGCCTAAGAAGATGTGATCCTCAGGATTCTCGTCTCGACCATGGTCGGCCAGACATTAAATGCATATTCACGCATGCACGTACGTACAAACTTTTCCAACCTACATTACAAACATACAGAGCATTTCCAAACATGCAACAAGAACTTTTCTCTTTGAAATATTCTTCTAAAACTACAGTTTATTCAGCATTTCTCAGCTTTATAATTAATTCAACTTTTGTGAGTACAGATAAAAATATTCCCAATCTAAGAGACATAACTCCAACAGATCTTTAACTTCTATGGATGTACATCAACACATGAATAAATACAAATGTTTATGTTTTAAAACCATTTTGTTCCTTCCTGTATTTCATGCTTTGTGGTATTTTACGTTTAATATAAATTGTGTGGTCATGTTATTCATGCAGCTGTAAACAAACATCTACAATTGCCCATTCTTATTACTACATTATGGTAACTCCGACATCTGAAACGGGGCAAGAGAAGCAAGTAGACCACTAGATGGGAATACCAGGTGCTGTAAGCTTGGATGTGTGGGTAATGTAATGGATAATGGCTCGATATTGTTATAAGTACAGTTCTAGATTGGCAAATTTTACAGTTGAAATGATTAGATGTAGCTGTAAGTTCTATGCTAACAGTTTCTTCTCTCACACTTCTCTCTTGTGGAACTCTCTTCTGGCTTCTTGCTTCCCAGTCAACTTGGATTTTCAAAAATTTAAATGCAAAATTAATCGTTTTCTTCTGTCTTCTAAATTCTTGTTCTTTTATTGTCCTTTCTCCTTAATAGTTTTTCTCATATTCTCTAACACTCAAGCCTAACTTGCATCTTAGTGGCCTTATTGCCTTGTTCGGGGCAAATTGATTAAAAAAGAACATGATTAAAAAAATCAGAGAGTCAAGTTCTAATTCCTGTTCGGTCCATTATATTCAGTTATGGACAAATACCATTGAGAAAGGTATGAATCCACTTCTTCTCCCCCAGCTATGAGTTAATTAGTAAGACCTGTATTGCTAAAACCATTATTATTTAACAAAAAAATTTCTTACAGTCCAAAAATATTTTCTGGCTTTAACCTTCAAAGAGTTTGTAGTGGATCTAGGAAGGTTGCATGAATATTTAAGATTGTGCTGCAAATAAAATATGCAATATCCACAAACATAAATTATAAGAAATGGCCAAATGGTAACAATATTCAGTCACAACAAAAAATACATGTTTGAAACAACAGATTAAATTTTATATGCACAATTTACAATTTCTTTGTTTGTAATGATGTGTGCAAGGTATATTTTAGAGAAAAAGTTCTTTGCTGTTTCAGAAATGTTCAATGTGTAAAAAAGTTGTCTGTCTTTGATTAAAAAAGGTTGAATTTAACTTAGACAAAAGATTTTTCTATGAAAGATATTGAGTGAAAAAGTTTCTTTTCTGAATTTTTCTAATCTCTCTTTCTTTTCTTTGTTTCTTTGGCGGCAATGTGACACATAATTCCTGTGTGTATCTTTGCATGTGTGAGTCTCAAATGTGACTAAAATTTGTTTGTTATTTCTATTTATAGTTTTCTTAACAACAAAATCGGCTCCAGCAGTTTGGTAGCTTGTTGTGAATATTTTTGAGAAATGTGTGGGCGAATATTGTTTATTTTTTTAGTCAATAGGATTTCTTGAAACATTTTTTTATGTCAGTTGAGCCTATTTTGCACAAATTTTGACTGTTTTGTTATGGAAATTTCTTGAAGCTTATTTTTATTTAACAACCAATGAAATTCAAGAAAATGTTTTGCACAAATTTTGACTGTTTTGTTATGGAAATTTCTTGAAGCTTATTTTTATTTAACAACCAATGAAATTCAAGAAAATGTTTGAAAATTGAAATGAGGGTAACTAAAAGTTCATAAGCCTTAGAAAACAAATCAATCAGTCATTTAAGATATGATAACAAACTATTTTTGTGTGGAACTTTTAAAAAAAATCAGATGGCAGAATACTCGATTTCTCATCAAAGCATAGTTCTGTTTTTGTACAAGAATATATTACAAATGAAGTGTATGGTTCCAGGATATCATTGCCAAACATCAACTTCCCTTGCATTAATGAGGAATATTTCCTGACACTTGCAGCAAAAGCCAATGAGATTGGATTGTTTTTAAGCACCACCCACACACAGGCATGGTGGAGTAATGGAAAGTAGCTTGGATTGAGGAATCGGAGAGAACTGGGTTCAAATTCCAGTTGAATCCATTACATTCAATTATGTGCTAATACCCTTGGGAAAAGTAAGAATCCTCTTTTTCTACCCCCAGCTATGTGTAAATAGCAGGACAGACTGGGTTCTATAGTCTTGGATGGCAACTGGTCTACTGCAGAAAGAAATGGCAAACTACCATGGGAAAAAATCTGCCTCATCAGTTATGTATCGAAAGTTACATGTTTGCTTAATCATGTATCATATATGGCACATAACTGACTGACCCACACACATGTCTGCGGAGCTCTATGCTCTATTTTAAAACTAAAACCAAACAGCCATTGTTCTTGCTCTCATGGGAAAACATATAAAAACCTATTTTCATCATTTAATTCTGCATGAAGAATATACAGTCACAATTCTAAGAAAAGAGATGAATTCTCAGTGCTAGGATGATGCAAAACAGAATTTATACATTTGCTTTAAGTTCCTAAAACTAGTTTTGCCTAGAGATGATTTTTATGATCTGTCAACCCTTGTTTTTGTTAATGTTGAATTTTTAGATAATGATTAAACTCACTACTTTAGTTGCAGGGATTTTCCAAGCATACCTTGGATGTGGCACAAGGCTGAAGTTAGGGGGGCACCCAGTGAGAATCAAAATCACTTCTCAGTCGTAGTTATTCTACCAAGACAAGCTTGCTAACCATTACACCACCTTGAGGTGCCCTAAAAATATAGCGATTTTCTAAGCGTGGCTTAGATGTGACACAAGGCCGAAAGTATGGGGCACCCAGTGAGAATCGAACTCACTATTCAGTCATAACTAATCTAGCAAGACAAGCTTTCTAACCATTACACCATGTCAAGGTGCCCAAACTACTTTAGCTGTAATGGCCATCCAGATTAACCTCACCAATGCAACCTTGTGGGCGAGGAACCCTACAGCCCATTTACAAGTACATTGCAAGCCTATCACTATTTCCATGGCAAATGTTCAGACAAAGTACATTCCTTAGTTCCAACAGTTCAGACCTTTACAACTAAGACACGCCATGCCACATAAACAGAGTCAAATCATTTTCATTCCATTTGTATTCTATTGGTAAGAATGAAGTACAGCTTCTTTCCAAGAACTGCTACTCTGTGGAGCAACTCTGAAGAGGATGCTTCTTCAGTCCCTACAATCTTAACCCCTTCAAGTCTAGGATGTATCCTATATATCCTCATAATCTGCATTTCATCCCTCCTCCTCTTATGTTCATACAGAAACCTCATTCATTAACCCTCTATGTTGTATGGCTCTTGTTCCATGTATTCAGTATTCAGGGCTAAGGTGAAAATATTTATAACAAATCCTTTTGATAAACTATTTATTTAGTGTTTTATTTGTGCATCTAAATATCTAAACTGTCAGTTGTATACAACCGTGTTCTCAGATTTAAAAAAAAATGGCTTTGAGTGAATAAAAGTTCTAGGTCTTAGCGAGGACTGTCTTTCTTCAAACCTTGTGGACTGGGACAATAGAATCACAAAGAACTTTATCAAAACAGAAAAACCATATCACTTGAAGACATTGAACAATAGCAATTACTAAAATCGATAGCACATGTAACTCAATGAGAAAATAATGACATAATCAAGATGATGTTCTATACTACTGCAAATAAAAGGTTAGGAAGAAAGCCCTCATCAATACTAGAAAGACTGATAACAAGAAACCTATTTTCCTGAAAAATTGTTTTAAGAGAAAGATTTTATAAATTTCAAATGAAAGTAGCACTGGCTGCTTAGTCAATGAATGTTGAATATTTCCATTAGAAATCAGGAGAATAGATACTACACTTTAATCCTAGTGAGGGAATGAAGAAAAGTGTAATTCAATTAGCACTGGTCAATATTTGCAGAATGTTTCATTTACTTATTTTTTTTACACTATTTACATTGTTAGAACTGTTGTCCTCATCTTTATTGTCACATTCACAACGTTTCGGCTGTTGTACACGCTGGCCTTCTTCAGGTGATATTTACTGGAATTTAAAACCGAATCATTTATTTAGTAACATGGGGTAGATTGTTCTAATTCCATATACCATGCCTTTGGATGTCTGTTTCAGTTAATTCATCTTGATACTAAAGAACCAAAAACAAAAATTATCAAGGCAAATCAGTCTCGATAATTTTTGATCATACCTCATACAATTCATACTTCACAGCCTGAGAGAAGTGTGGTGAGAAGTACAGTCTGTTACATCCTTGATGCTTGTCTCTAGAATGCTGCCTCCCCTATTCCAAACTTTCCTGTCCAACTTGGTGCCAGCCTTGGTATGTTAGGTATTTCCTGGTGAATAGGTGACCAGGTGAACTAGTCACTGCCCATTAATAAAGATCCGGTAACTTAACAACAATGGAAATAGCATTCTTTTTGCCTGAAATGCAAGGTAATATGACATTGAGGATAATGACTCATTGTGACTTCTCATGCTAACGTTCTTGACTGACATGAAGTGGAAAGACTATATTGAATCCATTGCTAGGTCAGCTGCTAAGAAGTTGGTTCACTGTTTTAAGCTAGACAATTTTTCTCTCCAGAATTTATCTTACTTATCTATAAGTCTACCATTCAATCATACTTAGAATATTGCTGCCACATATGATCCAGTGTCCTTGCTATTTATCTAGAGCTCTTTGATAAAATCCAAAGAAGAATCAACAATATGGCTCTGTTCTAGAATCTCAGCTTCAGTCTCTTTCCCACTACCATAAAATTTTCTCACTGTGCCTTTTCTATAAATACTTTCATGGTAATTTTTTGGATGAGCTCTTCACTATGGTGCCTAGACTCTTTGAATTTAAGTGCAATGCTAGACTGGTAATGAGGTTTGATCAATTTACAGTTAAGTTGGCTAGATGTAGCCATAGATTCTATGCTCACAGTTTCTTTTATCACAACTCTCACTTCTGGCTCCATGATTTCCAGCCAACTGCAAAAATTTAAATGCAATGTCAATTGCTATCTACTCTCCTGATTACTCTTCTTTTGTCCTTGTCCCTTAGCAATTATTCTGTTTTTAACTATTCTACATCCAGTAACCCCTTGTGTCTTACTAGCTTTACTGTTTTGCATAGGGTGAACTCACTTATAAAAAAAAATGAATAAAATATTTGATAGCATTTTCAAAAATGGAAATTTTATGTTTTTCAAGTTTCTAGTGATAAGCTAGGGTTAACTATTTGCCCATAGCTGGGACCCTAACAGGTGCTACCACTCCAGGTCACGATTGATCTGGGAACACCAGCAATTAATGGGTGGTTTCACACTCCTCAAAACCTACTGATCTGAAGCCTTGCAGTTCCACGCTCCTCAAAACCTCCAATCTCTCAATCAGAGGCCTTGCTGCTGGATGCAGTTCATTATCATACTCAGGACTAATTAGTAAAAATATAATTAGTGTTATAGGAAAAACTGTCTTTTTCATGTTTAATTTTTTTTTTTGCAGGCATAAAGACCCATGTTTGCCCATGCATTTTTAAAACCTTAATATTTTGACTTTTTAAAAATTTTTGTTGCAACCTGTATGTAGACAATAGTTTAAAGATTGAATGGATCAAATAAAAACTTATTTTCTAAACATTTTAATGGTGTTTTTATTATGATGCTAACAACTACAAATTGTAATGGCAGAACGAAAGACTGGCCACATACATTCTTTCAGTCTTTTCTGAACTATACAATTCTTTCTTTAGTTGTTGTATGCTTCACTAGGACTACATACAGTTTTTGAATTCAGTGTTGTCCTTCACCTAGACTGGTTGCCAACCAAAGCTGAAGAGCTCATTCTACTTTACTATTTACCTATTTATTCTCAACCCTTTTTACTTCAGAGCACACTTGTAGAATAAGTAAAACTCTGGGGTGCACCTAACTCCCTTCCTATAACTGGTTTAAATCCCTTGAGAAAGGTAAAAGGCAAAAGAATTATCCACTCCTTCTTAAAGATTAAGAAATTTAGCCTCCAGTTTAAAATATCAAATGACAAAGACTTGACTTACACATGGAAACCATGTGCTTGGTGTCTCAAGTTTTGTAAAAGTAATTTTTTTTTAAATATAAAAATAATTAATAAATTACTCTTTTGTTAACTTAGGGTGCATCTGGCTATCTTTCAGATCACATTAGTGCACCTGGGCGCACAGGTTGAGAAACATTTATTTAACCCATAGATTGGGAAGAAGAGGCAGATTCATATCTTTCCCAAGGGTATTTGTGCATACACGAATGTAACATACTTCAGTGGACTTTGAACCCAGCTCTCTGACTTCTCATTCTAAGCCATTATTGATTATACAACATGCACATCCAAACTTACAGCACCTGGTATTCCCAAGCAAGCAGTTACCCATCAGACCACGTCCAATGTTCTTAAAATTCAATGATCAGATGAGAAACGGTGTTTAAATGTGACATGTTTCATATGTTTTGGTTTTATTAAAATTCCCAAAATAGCTTCTTAGTGCCAAAAACTGTCTTTTTGACACGTGATATTTTTGAGGGGGTGTACATGTTAAATTTGGCCATAGGTTTTTGATTTAACCTTAAACTGAATGCTGACATAAAAAAAATCATCTTCTCTCTGGAGACAAGCTACCAATGAAAAATAAAGATCATCACCTTTCGTGTTCATTATAGCAAATTGTTTAAGCCAGCCAAAAGTTGAAGAAATAGTTATTCTATGTTATTTCTTAGTGAATTTTAATTATTTTGCCCTTGTAGATGACAAGAAAGAAACAAGCAGACAAAATGGTGACCCTAAATAAATATGTTGCACCTCCAAAAACCTAAAAGATATTTTCCTGCACGTGGATGAATGTAGCCAGGACTAAAGCATTAGTTAACTTGGATATTTAGACACTGTAATGTAAACAATGTACGGATGTAGTTTCAGTAAAATAACAAAACCAGTAAACCAGAATTAAGGATTCAATGTTAGGCCAATCAAATGGAAGATTCAGAATCCAAAATTTTGGCAAAGTTGAGCTTATCTCTAAGGATAAAAGCAGAGGAGTATTAGCATTTAGACAGTGGTATAGCAACAGATGGAGAAAGCAACTACATTGATGGACCAAGAAGGATACATCTGCATGAGACATCAACATCGCAAATTCCACTCACTACAGTCAAATGAGGAATTTGATACAAGAACTAAGCTGTGCTGAGAGATAACTGGATTTATTTGTAAGTGTGAGCTTCACATACTAAAACCAAATATGCTCCCAAAATAGTACACATGTGATTTATGACTGATGCTTGCCATTCCCACAATGAGCTAATTACTCTGAGAGAGACTATCTTTTCCACAACACCAGTGTTCCATTTAGTTGTTATTGTTTGTCTATAAATCCATGTTTGTCATTATTCATATTTCTATAATTTAGGCATTGCTACCAATGAAACGAATCGTAGCTGTCACACCCTCACAAATAGTAATCACAATGTGAGTTAAATTGCATATGTGGAACCAAATTTTCATAAACTTAAAAATGCAACCTGGCACATTTTAAAACCTGATGGAAGCTTCAATAACCCTGAATTTGCCTTCGTACAACCCACAAAATGTCCAAACCTGGTTTGCGCAGTTTACAGGCACTCTTTAATGCCTGGAAAGTGACATCACAAAGAGCATGATACAATTACATTGTAGAAAAATTGCTGACAGAAATCGTGGACAAAGTCACAGAATTCCTTTAAATATTACCTGAGTTTGATCCATATGACACACTCAAGACAGTAATAATACAATGGATCGGAAAATCAAATGAAAATAAGCTACAAAATCTGTTTAATAATGTTGTGTTAAGTGACAGAACTCCGTCTCAGCTTCTGCGACATATGAAAGGACTTCTTGGTTCAAACGTCATGTCTGACACTATTTTATGAAAATTCTGGTTGGACAGGCCACCAGCTACAACCAACCAAAAACTGGCACCTCTGATAGAAGACATAGACTTGGAAAAACTTTCTGAATATACGGATTGTATTCACATTGAGTTCCTTGACAAACAAATAAATACTTTACATACATCATCTCCTACAAATGAGGATTTTCAGTAGTTACAATCCACAGTAGCTTGTCTGGCAAACCAGTTAAATCTTTCTTAATGATATGACACCCAAGAGAGACTTACAGATCCCTAATTCAATGAAAGGGAAGCAGAAGGATCAGTAGTTTGAGATCCAATTTTCAACATATTACACATTCGGCATAGGAGCAAAACACTGCCATTAACCCAGCATAAATCGTAGCTAAAATGCTCTCTATGAATATACTGTTATCTATTACAACACCCACACAGTCCAATGATAAGAAAGTAGAAGACACAACAATTTGATTTCAGAATTTTTTAGTTAATTGTAACTATTTTGCAGATGATAAAAAAAAAACCCAAATGAGTGACCCTAAATAAATATACTGCTATCTATTACATCACCCACACAATGATAACAAATAATAGACGATAATAAATTGGAAGATACAACATTTTAATTTCAGAATTGAAATTCAGTTTGATTAAAGTTGTTTTTGGGATGGTTCTGAGGACGATTGTAAAAAAAGTTAGATGAAATTCTGCTTGATTCACCACATACAAGGCCTAAGAGCTACTCAAGGTAGAGGATTACTGTTTGAGATTGTTTTATGGACGTAAGAGGAGGAAAAGTGCAGATTATATGTAAGATAATAGTTGACTCTAGACTTGAAGAGATTAAGAATGTAGTCAGGGAAGCATTCTCTCGGGAGTCTGTTCTTGAGAAGAAGCTGTCTGAATGTAATTTCCTTCTTACTAATGGAATAAATAGGAAATGAGGATGATTCAAACCTGTGGATGTGTCATAGCTGTAAAAGTCAGAACTAGTCGAACTAAGGAATCTAGCTTGTGAGATCATTTGCCATGGAGTTAGTGATTGAACAATGATAGGTTTACGACATTTCATCTGTAGGAAAGGAGTTGTAGGATGGAAAATAATTCATCAATCACAATTCTGCATAGACGCTTTTGAACTCTATTAGGGCTGGGAAGTAAGAACTAGTCAAGGCAATGCAATTAAGCTTTTATTATATTTTTCTTGCATATGAACAAGTGACTTCTTTTTTGAACATAAAGTGTGTAAAACTGTTCAAATGATGTATGGATCCAACCACTTTCAGCTAATATATTAACCATTATTAAGGACGTTTTTTTTTGTTTTTTTTTTCTGAATAGGTGCATAAAATATGATACAGAATAAACAACAAAGTTTAGAAGAAATATGACAAATGGAAAACTGTTTCATTGAAACTAGATTTGATTATGCATTTCATATTTCTAGGCTACATCAGATTGAAAAGAGAAATATATATGTGCATGAAATAGTAAAAGTACTAATGATTCATTATTTAAATATACACACACATATTTCTTTCTTTCGTTTTTTATTTGTCTGAATATATAAATTTTTTTAATAGCAGTAGGAATGTTTTAATTTCTGAACACAGTCAGCAAGTTGTAGTTGTGGTCATTTTCATAGCATACTGACTGTGTTTGAGAATTAATACATTCCTATTGCTATAAAATCTACATATTCAGATAAACAAACAAAAAACATCCTTGATAGTAGCTAATAGATTAAACAAAAGCACTCGGATTTACATATCTTGGTCAGTTCTCACACACTTTATGTCCAAAAAAGAAATCACTTGTATGAATGCAAGAAAAATATAACATAAAGCTTAATCCTAGTGTCTTGTCAGTTGTCTTCAATGAAACCTGTATAAATGAGAGATTGCTGTCAAAATACACAATTATATATAAATATATCAAGAGGATGTGCAATAAACAAACTTAGTTTATTGCAAGTTTTTCATAGGAACAACATATACAGTAAAACAATATTTTACAAAAAAAGGGAATATAAATTTTCAGTTTTAATACTAAATATAAGAATCAAAATTATTTGAAACAAAATTAAAACTTTCTTTAGTCACATTTGTTTCATTGTTAGCTGGTGACTTAATTATAAAAAAATATATTGTATTAGTGTAAAATAATTCAAATTAAAAGATGTAAATGAATAAACATTATAATCATCTAGGTTTCTCTGTTACACATACTTTTTGAGAGAAAGCCAGACAATTTAAAAAAAAAATGTTACATTTGTTTGAAGATTTCTATTTTTAGAATTAGTGGTTAAAGAACCACCAAAATTATTTCTTCTATGTGAATTGTTGCCAATTCAGTTTTTCAATTTAAAAAAAAATATATATTGTATTTACTGACCAATCAGAGAGATGGTCTTATAGGGATGTTATTATAAATAAATAAAAATAAAATATAAAATAATAATAATGAAAGTTATAAGTAAAATAAAATAAAACAATATTTAAACACTTTTTAAAATAAATTAAATAAAAAAATAAACATAATAAAAATACTCCCAGCATGCAACAAAAACTGTTCTTGTTGAAAATACAGACATCTCGCCAAAAGACGTTAGATTTAATCTTTTTCACCATGAACCTTGACATGTCCAACTTTTCTCTGTGATATGGATTGTAATACTATGGAGTAACTTCTCCCTTTTATCACATGTACCATAAAACAATTGTAACCTAAAAAATACACACACCAATACATACAAGAAAAATATAAATAAATTGTATGAAATAAACATCCAATTTACCATGCTTTCATGTTATTTCTTTATGTTTTATTTCCTGTCAAGTATGCTTTTATTTCCATGAATACAAAGCTAATTTCTGCTGCAATGATGTGAGTGAACTCCCACTCATGATCTTTTAAATTTTGAAATTAAGGTCTTTAGATCATCCTGTTTTCTTATTAAAGGTGATTGACCTGCAGAGAAGGTCAGAAAGTAATCAGATTTCAGGGCAGAAAGAAGTGTTAAAGCAGGGTGGGGGTGTCATAAACCACTATTTGGGGAATGAAGCACTAAGATGAGCAGACACTAAAATTTCAACCAGGAGGAAAATCCATTTGGGTTGTTTCCTGAGAAGAATTTTTAAAGGAACCAAAACCTTAAACTGAACTTTTCTCCATGACATCAGATTTATCTAAGCTTCTTTTGTTCTGAGACATCCCTGTTCCTTCTTACAAATTAGATCAGTCCACCTTATGTGTTTTCTGCCTTATCAAATTTTATTTTTTTTACCTTCTCAAAGTTTTTTCATTTTTGAAAATTGTAATTTTTCCTATAAATCTGAGAGACCCCCACTGATGCTAACCTCTAGGAAAGTGAATCATTGTCCCTTCTTAGGCTCACATTATCTGCTGATATGAAGTGGAAAGACAATATTGAATCCATTGCTAGGTCAGCTGTTAAGAAACTTGGTTAACTATATCAGCCGAGACAATTTTTCTCTCCAGAATCTATCTTACATATCTATCTACCATTAGCCCATGCTTAGAATATTGCTGCTACATATGGTCTAGTGCTCATATTTCCCTGGCACTCCTTGATACGATTCAAAGAAGAATATTATTGGTACTGATCTGGTGGCTCAACTTCAATCATTTTCCCACCACTGTAAGGTTGCCTCTCTCTGTCTTTTCTATAAATACTTTCATGGTAATTGATCCAATGAGCTCTTTGCTATGATACCTAGAGTTTTTTTTAAATCTAAGCACAGAACTAGACTGGCATTAGGAGATCTCATCAATTTACAGTTATGCTGGCTAAATGTGTTGTTCATGATGATGGTCGTCTTTGGGTATAGAATCCAGAGGTTAGCAGTGAATATTTTAAAGACAGTAGGGAAGCGTTGTTCAGGTGAGCAGTGGATATCCCGGTAAAGTAGCAGAGCATAGTTCTTCCTTCTGTTCCTCTTCGACTGACAAGCTGGGACTGGACATTCGGATAGAGTAAACAAAATGGCCGCCTTTATACACAACAGATTGAATATTCTACATCTTCTGATTAGTTAACCTTCTATTGGTGGACTATAAAGTGAGTCAAGTCATTTGGGCTAACTCACTAGTATATACATATACACAAAAAACTGCAACAAAATGTAGCCACAAATTCTATGCTAACAGTTTCTTCTCTTGCACTTCTCACTTGTGGAACTCCCTTCCATGCTTCAGCCAACTTTAATCTGCAAAAATTTAAATGCAGTGTCAGTCACTATCTACTGTCCTTCTGATTACTCTCTTCTCTTTATGCTCATCATTATTATTTCTGTTCCTAATTCTTTCACACCCTGTAACTCCTTGTGTTTTAGTGGCTTTACTGTCTTGCTTGGGGTGATACGGATTAAAAAAAATTGTTATGTATATGTATTGTAAATAAATGCTTGTTCTTTTAAATTTCATAACCTGGTTACTGTAAGATGAAATTTATAATATTTTACACAAAAAATTATTTTTTGTATAAGAAAATTTATATTTTTACATAATTTCTGGAACTACATCTTTCTTCCCTGTTTTATCAATTTCTCTTACTCTGTATTTAACAAATAATTGTCTTATTGTAATACTTTCAGTAATCTGTAATGGCATGAGGCTTAGGAGTTAAAATAAACAGTTGATAAAACATGCCAAGAATTTTAAGGAAGGATGATGATGAGGAAACACGCAGATAATTTTAACAAAATAAGATAAGGAATTCACAAATTTACATGCTTGAAGTAATATCAGTAGTTTGTTTTAGGAAAATAAACCAAAATTCTAAAAGTTTGTAGTTTTAACATATATGTCATGAAGAGGAGATTAAATGATCTGACACAAAATAATATTCAAACATGTTTAAAACAGATTAAGAGAGTTTCTTGCTCACTCAAGGGATATTATGGTCTGCATACATTCAAAAGTAGATGAAGAGAGATAGTTTGAAATACTTAGCTTTCTTAGATTGTTATATTTTCTCTATATGGGACAAATTTAAATATGTATATATAATTTTGACTTAGCAGTATAAAACTCTCTCTGAGAACAAAGCATTTTTGTCATTTTTTTTTCAGCTATTCTGTTCCAGCCATGAAATATGGTGTTATTCTATCCTGGATATAATAATGCCCATGATAGGGGAAATGAAAACTGTGAAAATGTTCCTTTCTTCCATAGCACACCCATTATCTGGTGGTATACCTGACATGATACATTGTTTGTATCTCATAAATTGTTTCAAATTGAAGGCTGAATTTTAATTTTAAAATTCTCCAGTTTAGTTTTTAAAGTTATTTTTGTATTAGCACTTTGCGTTACTTTTAAGTGAAAATTTTGTTTTGTTTAAAATTCTATTTTAGTCATGCATGAGAAATACTATCTAAGCAGACAGTAATGTTTTTCTCCAAACTTCATGTAGCTGAGTCTTGTATAAATGAACACAAATTTTGTTCTTTGCATTCAAGAATTAATGTTTTATGCAAAATAAAAGAAATTTCTTTTACAATAATTTATTTTTGTGAAAAATAAAAGAATATTTTCACAATAAGTAATTTGAGGGAAAAATAAAATAATTTATTTTCCTGGGAAGGAATGGAAGAGAGAATGTCCACTTTTTTTCCTGAATGTTATTAAAATGTGCAAACAAACAAGACTCGCGTCCTGGTTATGACGATAAACTACATCCGTGTCCTGGGTATGACGATAAACTACATCTGCGTCCTGGGTATGATGATAAACTACGTCTAATAGCCATGCCTCTGATAATATGTTTTTGAAAAAATAATGTTGCCAGCTGTACGTTTTTGAAAAAATAATATTACCAGCTATACATTTTTGGAAAAATAATATTACTAGCTATACATTTTTGAAAAAATAACATTACCAGCTATACATTTTTGAAAAAATAATATTACCAGCTACGTTTTTGAAAAATATAATTTTTACGAGCTATACATTTTTGAGGGAAAAAAATATTAACAGAAATAGATTTTTGACAAAACAAAAACATTACCAGAAAAAAAAAAGTTGTCAGCATTAAATGACCCATTGAGGTTGATATGTTGTAAAACAAAACAAAACAAAACAAGACTCTTGACTAATATGTGAAATTTAAAAGAACTGACATTTGTTACAAAGCATATTAAAACAAAACAAATACAATATTTTACAAGATAGATTTACACAAAAATTTCCTTTTATGCGTGGAGATGTGTGCCAGAAAAAAACTTGGTATTTACCAGAAACTTTGGAATAAAATGAAATGACTCAAGGGTATAAACACATAATATATAATTATTTAATTGGTTTAGATTAGGGTGAGTCCTTGATATTTGGTGTAACAAAAGTTTGTTTACAAGACCAATCTTGGTAGCAGTTGGGAGAAAGTCTATTTTGGTTTGGTAGCTGGTAGCCTAGCAGTCAGATCTTTGTAGAAGTTTTCATCTTAAAAATAGATACACCATTAATCTGCTGTCATTTCCTGTCTCTCAGAAGGGAAGAAAATGTCTTAAGCAAATGATTGATGAACTTCTTCACATGGCATGCATGGCTGTTCAGGTTTCTTTGGTGGTCCCTTCTCATTTGACTTAGGGCTGTCAGTTTATATCCTTTTGACCAAACTCCCAGACTACTGGCACAAACCAGTGTTATTTTTTTGATTGACCAAAATTATTTTATTTTCTGGTGTTCTTTTCTATTTTCATTTTTTTTATATATATATAGCAGATGTTATGCGTGCAGTCTTTCTGATTTTTAACCCTTTTTGGCTAGCTAGAAAGACCTGTGAAAATTTCACGGTCTTCCTATTTTAATTTTTAGATGAATCTTAATTCTTCAGTTAATGATTGAATAAGCTTATGGTGAGTTCTATGATAATAAAATATCCATAGAAATTCCCCTATCACATCATTAAATATATAAGTTTAACAACTTTAACAAAATATTGCAATATCAATTAAAGCTGGTTGTTATTTTAAGAAATGAGTAAAAATGAAAAGATTTGAAATTGAGAACTTTTTCCATTTCACTGAAACCACTGTTAAACACTTCTATTTTCTTTTCTTTCTTTCTTTCTTTCTTTCTTTCTTTCATTCATATGTGTTTTGTTGTTCTACGCAATCAAAATGGAATAGTTCATTATTGACAAAGAATGTTAAGCCCTTCTGTCTTAACTTCTTTCTTTTGAGAAATCCAAATCTCTGTCTTATGCACATTCCTCTTCATAATAATTTTAAAATAGTTAAATATGGTAATTGGATTTTTGGCAATTGTCTTACTCGGTGTCCATTGTTCAATACTGCCACTTTTATTGCAGTCACCAAGTTTTTGGCTAATATCAAAGTGTAGTATCTGTTCTCATCAGTTTAATCTGATTCTTTCTCTCCATTTCTATCATTTCTTCTTTTTCCATTTTCTCATTGAAATCAGATAGTATCTTTCCCTTTCTTTCCATGTGATCAAAATGAAATAGTCCATTATTTATGAGGTGTTGACAGGGCATAACAAATCAATCAATCAATCTGATGAATGAATTATTAAGACAAATAATGTGCAACAATATATATTTTTATTTATTCTAGTAGTAATTTCTATAATAAATGATAAACTTATTTTCCTGAAAAATTGTTTTAAGAGAAAGATTTTATCAGTTTCAACAGAAAGTAGCACTGGCTGCTAATTCAGTGAATGCTGAATATTTCCTTATGAGGAAATGGCTAATAATACCATTATCATTAGAAATGGAAACAGGTACCACACTTTGAACCCAGCCCTTTAACCAGGGAGTGAAGAAAAGTGTAACAAGTAGAACTTGCTGTTCAGTCAATGAAATACCAAATGTTTCCATATGAGGAAATTTCTTTTAATCAAAATCACCCCATGGAAGGCAGTAAAGCCTCAGACACAAGAGGTTACTGGGTGTGAGAAAATTAGAGAACAGAAGCATTATTTAGGAGTACAATAGAAGAGTAGTCAGGAAGACAGATGATAACGATAGACATAGCATTTTTGAAGACCAAACTTGTCTGGAAATCAAGAGTCCAGAAGAGATTTCTACAAGTGAGAAGTGTGAGAAAAGAAATGGCTGACATACAACTTACAGTTATATCTAACCAATTCAACTGTAAACCAACGGAACATAGTTACTAATCTAGTACTGCACTTAGATTCATAAACTCTAAGTACCATAGCAAATAGCAATATTTATTTGTAAAAATACAAAATGTGGCACAAGGCCAAAATGGGGGATGGGGAATGGGTGGTCTTCTTGTCTTATAATTAAACTTAGCTAGTCACAATTACTGACCCAAACATACTACAATATTCCTGACACCAAAACAATGCATTCTTACTTACCATTCTTACTACATCTACTATAATACCACAGAATCTCCATGAAGTCCTACCTAGTCCCCATATGTACAATTCTTGCCAAGTGTGTGTGTAGGGGTGGGGGATAAAACAACAATTTAAAAAAAATCTAATCCCAATGTGTATTTACAATATGAAAAACTAATTACAGAAAACTAAATAAATAGTGTTAGTAATAACTACCCCTAATCATTAATAGTGGCAGAAACATCAGTTCATTGGATAAAATCAATGCAGGAATCTAATAATATAAAACACACATCCATCTAACCATGCACTCAAATGCACAACAAATATGAAAACTCACACCCAAAAAATTGAAAGGTGCCCCGCATCCACCAGAGAACTGTCATCTCTGGTCACCTAACATGGAAGGGGAGGGGGAATTAAACTAAAGTAAGTTGAAGCAGAATAAAAGAGGCCAATGAGAATACATTCCCTAGCTCAAAGGAAGAATCTAAAGTCAAAAACAACCCTAAACTAGCCTAATTTCAGGAGGGGTTGCTAATGTTCAATCCAGTGAGAATAATATTCTTCAGCCTAACCAGCATCAAAGTGACACTCTAAGTCAACCCCTCTTACTCAACACAAATGTACAAGACTCACCCACCTTTTGCTAAATTCTGAAGGAAGGAGCTACTGCCTTTCTGCCCTAATCTTGACTTTAAGCTGATGCTTAAAGCACAAGATCAGTTGGGAAGAAGTGAACTTCTCACCCCCATAGAATCCCTTCTGACGTGTCGTCCAAATCACAACATTCATAACACCTAGCAAACAAAAAGAATATATCATGTTCAGCCTTTGTCAATGGTGGTACCACATTGCTACAGACAGAACTTGCCTTGAGGACAAAAATCTTTCCACACAGCATGTGAAGCATGATACCTTCAGTAAACTTGCACAACAAGACTATGTTCCTGCAATGAAAGAAGACATGACACAGGGTCTACACCTCCACATCACAGTGAATGCAGTTTGGAAACTTTTCTAAGCCTGCCAAACAAAGTATTTTGTTGACTCAGAGGGCCCTACGAATCTCCAGCTAACTGAGTGATTCCTCATTGTTATTGAGGTATTTCAACCCAGTCATCCAAGGTTATATTGAGCGAACTTCCTGCTTCATAAGACCGAGCTCATCTATCAGATCATCTTGTATGACTCCCCTAACTAACACATGATATAATGCCCTTCAGAACAATGCCTGGATGAGCAGATGCTTGTAACAGGTGTTTCAGAGCAATATGACAATAGAAGGAGCATTCATCTTGGGTTAAACATGGAGCCTTCTCCTTGTACGAGTGCACACTTCTCAAGGATGGGAAGTTCTTATGGGAGTCTTCCTTCCATAATTCGCCCTCCTCATTCAATTCATGATACATTTGATCTAAGAGTATGATGCAAAGCAAAAGTTGACGAGTCCCAATGCTAGGCATACCTAGATTGCCTTCAGAAGGGTGGAGGTAACAGATCTCCCAAGGTAACTTAGCAGACTTGCCTCCCTACAAGAAGGAGATCAAGAGCCTTACTAATGAAATTAGTGTGGTAGACATAAGTGGAAGTACAGAGAGTTGGTAAAAAAGAATTGGGTAGATGTACGAGACACATACTTCCACCTTCCCCTTTAAGGAAAGATTCCTCTGGAACCACAGACAAACTGTGATCTTGGCTTTCTCCTGCACCTTTGATAAATTCATTTCCAGCAAGAGACTGGGACTGAATCAGACAGTGAGTATCTTGACTGGCCTGTCTGTCCAGAGGAGAAGTCCAGGAAAAGAAACTCCCTTCCATACATGCAACCACAAGCCAACAGACTTATCAAAGCTGATCTTGGCCTCTGTCACTATCTCATACCCTCTGATTATTTTACTGACTTCATCAATCTTGGCTCTGCTCAACACAAGAACGAAAATGTCAGCATAGATGGAGTACCTGGCTGAGGTGGTAGCACCAGGTTGAGAAATCAACATAGGACAGAATTTGTCTTTAACTTACAAAAGAAAGGTTCCAATTCAAGAACATAAAGCAAAGGCAAAAGCGGACAACCTTGATGAAGGGTGTGACCCCATTCGTTTCCACCAATGCACTGGGAGACACATACAGAAGTTGGATACAGAAGTGCAAAAGTATGGCTTAAAATTGGCTGCCGAAAGGACAGCCTCCAAAAATCAATGGTCCACCGTATTGAAGGCCTTGGACTGATCTAAATTGATCAGCAGGGTTTCACTGTTAACTTGCTTGATGATCAAGCATACCATATCTAGGTTATCCTGAATAGTCCTATCTTTCACAGTACAAGTCAATCAGACTAAAGAGTACAGCCTGAAAAAGGATGGCTAATTCTAAAATCTTTAACTCTGTATTTAACATTGTTAAAGGCCAAAAGTTACCTATCTCATCCCTACTGTTCTTGTCTTTGAATAGCAACTTGATCACACCCCTGGTGAAGTGTTAAAGTATAGACCCCTAATCTATTCAGTTGTTGTAAATCAGTGCCAGAAAAGGCATGAAGATGGGTGACTGTCTCAAGTGCACTTTGTTGGGTACACCATTTAATACCAGAGATTTGTCATGTCCAACCAGCTTCATCACTTCCCAGATTTCCAACTGTGTTGGGACCCTTGCACCCAGCCACTTCAGCCACCTTGAGGTGAGGAAAGTCATTGAAATAGATGTTGAATTGAGCAATGCTCAGACCAGGCTCTCTGGTGAGCAACTTCTGAAAGCAGTCATGAAAGTCCTCACATATTTCCACATTTGCAGTCTCAGTCTGCAATGTGATGCATGCAACATGTCAATGAGATACATTCCTAACTTCTATTGCATGCAATTCATCTGTCATATTTATTACCTCGGAAGACATTCTTTTTAACCTAGCTCTAACTACCAGAGCTTGATTGATCCTTCTTGATAAAGAAGGAGGCCAACTCTACTAAGGCTACATTTCCACTATCAGGGATTTAATTGCCTGATCAACTTTTTGCTCACATTCTGTTTGTACTGCTAATCTATCTAGACTGAGTGGATGACTATCTTCAAAAACGAACGACCTAATTTTTTATTTTATTTTGTCCCACCACATATTCCTAACCACAAGTCCCATCAATTCCTGCTGTAACTTTAGTAGCAGCTGGCCCCAGAAATCTTGATCACCAAATTATGATGTTTTCAATTTCCAGTAGCCAGCCATCTTAACCTTAGGTTTATCTAAGTTTATACAAATCCGGACGAGTCTATGGTCTGAGTAAGCTATATAATGAAAACTTGGATGACCTAAGAGCCCTACGTTGACTCTTAACTAAGACTTGATCAAGGTAACTGGAATGCACTGCCATAGCCAAGCCACCCCTGTTCATCCAAGTCCACACTAACTCCTGAGGGTGTTCATTACAGAACTTATTGACAAGATCATACTTATCGATAAAGTCCCAAAATGGTTTCATGTCACAGTTGTTAGTACCCAATCTTGCCCCAATATGATCTATATAATCTTATACTTTATAGTAATGTCCAGCATGCAAGCCTGCCTGCTTGATTTATGAAGACAAGAGCACATGCTACGTTCAAGGACTTGCTCACTAGCCAGGAAACTCCTCTCGAGCGTCCATCAAAACATGCTGAATAGAGAAAAATACCTAGGCAGAATGCTTTTATAATTGTGAGTTGTAAAATGGGTCTCCTCCAAACAACATATATTCACTTTGAGATACTGAAGGTTGCAAGTGAGCCTTGCCCTGCAAGACTCCAAATTCAGGCCCAGAGCATTCAAGCTAACCAATCAGAGAGACATTATCAAACGAATTAGGGTCGCCCTTCTTCATTGAACATGGTCAGAATGAGAACATTGACAATCTGTTCCATTGAACCTGTGTCCATCTCACTCCTGATGGTGCCATCAAGAGATGGTCTGCCAATATTCCTGAGAAATGTTAACTTTAAAGCCCTATAAAGGAGTGGGTGAACAAAAATGGGGAACCTCCCTGAACAAAACTGCTTCAATTGCATCATTTGTGCACCATGCATGTATGCCACTCGGGGCACTAATTTAGAGACATGTTTGCCTCCTCTATCATGTCCCATATCTGCCACATAACCAGTCTTGATCGCACAGTTGTCAGCAACGTCTTGCCTCTCTGGAAATTTTCTGGAATTTCCATATCCTTTCCATTAACTGGTTGAAATTTCCATAGACACTTGAGAAAAAGGTTTAATTTAAAAAAAGAGTGATTAAACTAAAAGCAATAAAGATTTAAGAAATAAAGTTTAGTTAAAACATAAATCTAAGAATACAAAATGTTAATCCAAAAAATAAAATAAAAGTCAGCCAAATCCAAGGAGGGTAAACTAAAAAAATCAATGACTGACTAGAAAAATAAATTTGTTCAAATACAAAAATAAAAAAACAAAAATGATTTTGTTTAAATGTTCTTACTAAACTAGATGAAATAAGGTAGATAATAAATAAAAGACGAAATTAAACAAACATGCAATAAACAAGTAATCTGGTAAGACTTTAATAAAAAAAAAATAAAATAAAGATGGCGTCCAAAAACCAATAAGATAAAATGAAAAAAATGTTCCACAAGAAAAAAATAAACTGTTCAAAAACAATTAACCAAAATGGATTTCTTTTTAAATGTTTTTCAAATCTTTTCAAATATCATCAATAATAAAATTAAAAATAAATTATAAATTAAATACAGAACCCCAAAAAATAAAGTAGTTTAGTAAGTCTTTTGTCAAAACAGGAAAAAAGAAATAAAGATGGTGGCTAAAGCCTATGGCAAAACCGGAAAAAAAAAAGTAGATTAGTTGATGTCAAAAAAATGAGACTTAAATTACCATAGTGAAGAGCTGATTTGAACAATTACCATGAAAGTATTTATAGAAAAGGCAGAATGGTGGGAAATTGACTGAAGTCAAGATGCCAAGTTAGGACCAATAATATTGCTGATTCTCCTTTGGATTTTATCAAGAATCTCCAAATATAAAGCAGAAGCACTGGACCAAATGCGGCAGCTGTATTCGAGGCATGTACAAATGGTGGTAGAGAGGAAAAATGGTTAATATTACTAATAGAAATGAGGAGAACAGATACTACAATTTGATCCCAGCCCAATGATCAGTGAGTAAAGAAAAGTGTAACTCAAGTAGCATTGGCTGCTTGGTCAATAAATATAAAATGTTTCTATATAAGGAAACAGCTAATATTTTCATAATTACTAATGAGATGAGGAGAACAGATACTACAATTTGATTCCGCCTGATGGCTAAGGATGAATAAAAGTGTAATTTGAGTACCACTGGCTGCTTGGTCAATGAATGCAAAATGTTTCCATATAAGAAAATGACTAATTTTATCATTATAATTGTCATAATGCATTTGGAAACGCTTCATTGAAGTTTAATATTGAATAAATGATGTCAGATAAGGATGGAAGGGTCATCTAGATATAATGTTTGAAATTATCAACAATATTTTGAAGTATGTAGAGTTACTACAAAATTATTGGCTTGACCAAAATGCCATTCCAACAAACATCTAATACTTACTCATGTGATAATATAAATTGTGATATTAAATCCAATCCCCATGGGAGATTAACAAAAGGCTTTCCAGTAGAAATACCTAAGATAAGTACCAGTCACTTTTTAAAAAGGTGAATTGGCATGAATTATGAATAATGGAAACAGTAAAGCACAAGGTTAAAGAATTGTGAAAACTATATAATCATAACTAGCAGCATATAATCTTGATTCAAAAAAATGACGACTCATACAGCAATCGCTATCACTTGACATAAAATATTTTTGCTCTTCCTTGCCTTTAAAGGAGTGCCCTTTGGCGTGCTGATGTTCTACAAAATCTCACACTGCGAATTTTTTCTAAGCTCTATACTAAACATTAAATCTGTTCTTAAAAAAGAACTAAACAAAATGAATGCAAAACGATCAGTTTTAAAAAGGACTTGTAACTGGAAAAAACCGAATGAAAAAAGAATGTTAACAACAAATACTTTTTTCACACCCAACCCAGTTCTGCGGAATCAGAATCAACGTTGAGTTTAAAGCAAGCGAATGAGCCAATTGGATAAAGTGCCATGCAGATTTAAATTTTTCCCACTTGTGACGAATGCAGCTATCAATTTTTTTGCATGCTAGCATGCTAGTTAACATTTGTGTCAGTCAGCTGTTGGTTCTCACGTTGGCCAATAGAATCTTCCTGCCTATTCATGGCAGCCAGCTATAGGCTCTCACTCTGGCCAGTACAAAATGGCTGCAAACTACATGAAAAGTGTTATAGAAGCATGAAAAAAATCGATTATTTCCACTATCAATGGGAGTTGAGAAATGCAAAAGTCAGTCTTAGCCTTCCCGCTAACTTGGAGCATGTCTCCGTCGAAAATTGCAGCCGTGCATTTGTTACACACACACACACATCCTGCCTTTTATAGATAGAGATAAAATGAATTATTACCTGGAATTGTCTGGGTTTGAACTCATGACTTAACAGGATTTTAACTAGCAGGATTGAGTAAAACAAAGAACTCTCACCTTTCACCCCAACAAGAACTAGAAAAATGACAATTAAGAGAAACTATTTGGATCATGGATTGAAGAGAGATTTTGGCCAAAATCCAATAATGGATTTTTAACAAAAAACTTTAATGCTATTCTCATTTTCCATATTGATTGCTTATTTTTTTTTAATCATTTAACCTCAAATAAGGTGATAAAACCACTAAGATGCAAGGGGTTTAGTCAGTTATGTGCCATGCATGATATACGCTTAGGCAAACATGTATCTTTTGATACATGACTGACGAGGCGGATTTTTTCCCGCAGTAGGTTGCTATTTCTATCTGTGGTAGACCAGTTGCCATCCAAGGCTATAGAACTTGGTCTGTCCTGCTATTTATCAATAGCCTGGGGGGAGAAGAGGATTCATACTTTTCCCAAATGTAAGTGAATGTGATGGATTCAAATGTAATTTGAACTCGGCTTTTCTATTTCTCAAGCCGAGAAACTATGCATTACTCCACCATATCTATCATTATTAAGGAGAGCAAACAATAAAAGAACAGAATTCAAGGAGACAGAAGATGATGAGTTACAGTGCATTTACATTTTTGAAGATCAAAGTTGAGTGGAGAGCATGAAGCTGGAAAAGAGTTCCACAAGCAAGAAGTGTAATAGAAGAAACTTAGTGTAGAACATTACAGCTAGCATTTGGGGTCAAGAGTTCGTTAACTTTCCCAGTCATCAAAATCCTTCCTTTGACCACCCCCTCCATTGCTAAACCAATATGCAAATCAATTTATAACATGATGCCTTAAGGAAACCTGCTCTCTCAAAATACAAAGACTCACCAAAAGACAAGTCAGTCTGCCCTCCACACTCAAGGCAGAGAGAAAGCCCTGACTTTGTGAGACCCTATTGCTGTCTGATTAACTGCTCAATCAGACTATTTTATTTCATATGCCAAGGAAGAACTTGTCAATTTGTAACCAACAGTGTTATAAAAATAGCTGTATGATAATAAATTCAGTTTGAAAATGTCAAGTACTTTTGAAGGACAAAGAGGAAACAGATAAGCCAAGTAGCAAGATATAGGACATTAAAATCATATTAAGGAAGCCTTTTAACAATAAGAGGAAGGTAAACAAAGTTTAACAATAAAAATAGACAAAGTTATTCATCTTGAACTTCCACCTCAGTTTCAGTCACTTTCCCACCACCGTAAAGTTCCTTCCCTGTGCCTTTTCTATAATTACATTCATGGTAATTGTTCTGATTAATTTTTCTGTATGGTATCCAAATTTTATGAATTTAAGCACAGTGCTAGATTGGCAACACAGTCTCATCATCTTACAGTTGAAATGACTAAATGTAACCAAAGGTTCTATGCTAACAATTTCTTTTCCTGCACTTCTTATTTGTAGTGTGCTTAAATCAAGGATCAAGATCAAAGTTGACTAGAAAACAAAGAAGTTGGAAGAGAGTTCTGTAAGCGAGAAGTGCAATAGAAGAAACTGTTAGCATAGAACTTACAACTACATCTGACCATTTCAACTGTAAAGTGATGAGACCTTGCTACCAATCTAGTACTGTACTTAAATTTATAGAGGAAAGTTCATCAGAACAGTTACCATGAAAGTATTTATAGAAAAGACATGGGGAAGCTACATTTGGACTAATGTCCTCATCTTATCACAACATTTTGGCCATTATACCTTCTGACACTCACCATGAACTCTCTTCAAGCTTCTTTCTTCTTATTCAACTTTGATCTTCAAAAATTTAAATGTAATGTCAATCGTTATCTACTGTCTTCTTGATTAATCTTCTATTGTTCTCACTCCTCAATAATGCTACTGTTTTCTAATTTTATTCACACCCAGTAACCTCTTGTGTCTCCTAAATCCTGTTCGTTTATTGTCCTCTCTCTTTAATAGTATTTTTCTCATATTCTCTAACACTCAGTAACCCTTTGTGTCTTAGTGGCTTTATTGCCTTGTTTGGAGTGAAATGATTAAAAAATCAAAAAAAAATTTAAGGTCATGTATCTTGTTTTTTATTAAATAATTAGGATTAATTCTGTAAGATGCTCAATATTGGTGTGGTTTGACTCAACTGAAAACAATCCCAGCAAGACAAGAGAAAAAAAATAAATTGATGGTCAGACTGAGAACTTTTAAGCATCCTCTTGCATCAGGTTGAGAACTATTTAGTACATCCTTGTTTGGGTTGATGAGCCACTCTGAGATAAGTGTCTGTTTCCTTGACTTGACTGAATGATTAGATACTGGTGTGTTTCATTGGAGGTATAATGAAGTGAATTACTTAGCAACATCTCAATAGAGCTACAGACTTCTTTATATGTCTTCATACACAGTACACACCTGGAGTTTTGAAAGAGACATTTATTTATTTCAAGACAATATAAAACTCTAATCACCTTCAAAATCAGACCCTTTAACTTCAATTCTCTTGTATCATTCCATCCAATTCTTGAAGGCTTCCTCCTAGCCCTCTGAAGTAAAGGTGTCGAGGGTCTTCATCGCAGTCACTTTCATCTCCAAATCCTCAGAATGTTAATCCAAGAGCATTGATGAGCAATTTTGCATCATTGTTGCCAAAATTAACACAAAACTTTATCAGAAGCCTTACAGAATGAGAATTTATTTTTTTTAATTAATTAGTTAACAATTAGGGATTTGCATATATAAAATACGTATTCATATATATTTTATACCACCACAACTTCAATTTGCCTGTTTCTATGTAATTGACTCATCTGTTAGCACACAAGCTACACATCAGAATTTTGTAGACATTTCAGAAGAGACATTTATTTCAAAACAATTCAAAACTTTAATCAGCATCAAAGTCGGGACCTTATTGTACTACTCTGTCCACATCTTGAAGACCCACATGAAAGTGAATGAATTCAAGTTTCTCATCACAGCCTCTTTAATCTCCACCATATTCTCAAAATGTTAATTCATAAGCAGTCTTGATCATTTCATGGGTTTGATGCTAATTGCTGATACAAAATAGAAAAATTAATTCATTAATCATTTGTTCAGGTTCCCCAAAATTTCTGATGTTCAAAGCTGCCTTGGATGTGTTTATGATTTTCTTAATTCTGGATTATTATAATAAATCATTGTTCCTAGCTGGTAATTATTTTTGAAAATGGCTTTTATATCAAATATGAACTTCAACACTTGCTTATATCTAGTCAACGTTACAAGAGAGTGTGGAGCAACAGTTCTCAACATGCTAGGCTTTGCTGTTGTGGTTTCTTACAGGATGGAATTGATAACGCTATACTAAACAGGTTTTGATTGATTTATTCATTTTCTATAGCTTATCAACCCTTTGCAGGTTATTTAAAGCCTTAAATATTAAAGATTTTTTTAGATAATAATGCTTTAGTGATAAATGTCTGACTAATTAACTCATGGCTGGGGGAGAAGAAATGGCTTCATACCTTTCCCATGGTTATTTGCATGTAAGTGAATATAATGAACCCAACTTGAATTCGAACTCTGCCCTCTGATTTACTTTTTGAGTAAGGTCGTGTCTACTTATCATCTCTCAGTTGCGTCTCTGTCTCTAGGCAGAGTGCGCTCAGAGGCTTCTCTGTCAAAGGACAGAGGGGCAACTGAGGAAAATAATACTGAGAGGTCCCCATCCCTGGCGAACAGCTGCCTGAGGCCACGCCCTCCCATTGCACCAGAAGGAGTGACTGGTGCTCGCACTGAGGCCAGCGCAGCTGACGGTTGCAGGGGCTGAGGGGAATTTTTGTTCCTTTCCTGAGCGTACGCACTTGGGTCCCCCACCTAAAAATAGACCTTGTGTCACATCTCGTCCTAGTCTGGGACAGAGTAAATTCTGCCCTCTGATTTCTAATTCTGAGCCCTTATTCATTACACCACCCACACATCCAAGCTTATAGCACCTGGTATTCCCAAATGGTCCTCATCTAATTACATTGCTTAATATACGGGAAGAGGTACTACAATGTAAACAGGTTTTGAAGTTGTCTTTCTCCTAGAATGGTTGCTAGCCAAAGTGCAGTCTGTCCTATTTTTTAAATAATACCTGATGTGAGAAGATATGGATTTGTACCTCTCCTAAGAGTATTTGTGCAAAAGTGAAGTCTTGCTGATTTCTTGTTCTGTTAAACAATGCACCACCTGTACACACTGTCAAATATGAAGAGAAAAATGCATAAGTACTGACCATGGCACTTTGATATGGTGTATTGGTTAGCAACCTTGTTTTGCTCTGATCAATTATGACTGAATAGTGTGTTTGATCCTCACTGTGTGCCCCATACTTTCGGACTTGTGCCATATCTAAACTAAACTTTGAAAGTCACCATATTTTGCACACTTCAACATGGTGTAATGTTCAGCAAACTTGTCTCACTAGATCAATTATGACTGAGTAGTGAGCTTGATCCTCACTGGGTGTCCTATACATTTTGTGCCATATCTAAGTGATATTGAGCAAAGCACCATAAGCACTGACCAATGATCCTTGCAAAATTTTCTTATTCAACTTCTTTTTCTAGTTTCAAATTTTTTTTCCCAAGATACATAAATAGTGTCCTATTGTTGACTAATTGTACAAGCAATAGAGAACTTGAGAGACTTCAAAGACAATCAAATAATAGTAATTTTGGAAATATTTGACTTTCCCTGTACATAAGAAACTCAGCAAAAAATCTAGTTGATAATTCTCTCATTGTACACTGTAACAACAATGCCATTTAATAACCCTCTACTTTGGGTGGCTTTATAGAAATATCAGTGCACATTAAGCATAAAGTGTTTAATAGCAGTACAAAGTCTACACTAATCTTATCTTTACAAATGTTAAATAAATTGATCTAAAACCTTTGAAACAGAAATAGTTGGTGTAACTGACCTCATATAGATGCCTGTCGAAACTGGCAAAGCAGTTTGAAAAGATAACATTTGAAGATGTTCAATAATAGCTGCCTCAGTGTTTGCACTTGAACAGAAGTTTCAGCACCAACAATTTATTTGTTTATCATAAGAGAGGAAAGCACTGGATTCCAAATGCAGAAAACTGTATGGGGGTGTATGTTGACTAGACTGACTCTTACTGATAGCAGAACTAGTTTCATATGGTAATTTTCAAAGCATAGCTTAGATTTTACACAAGGGTGAAAGTATGAGACACCCAGTGAGAATCAAACTCACTACTCAGTCGTAATTGATCTAGCAAGACCAGCTTGCTAACTATTACACCACATCAAAGTGCCCATGATTTTCTAAGTGCAGATTAGTTGTGGCACAAGGCCAAAAGTAAGGAGAACCCAGTGAGAATGAATCTCACTACTCAGTGGTAATTGATCTAGCAAGACCAGCTTGTTAATCATTATACAATATCAAAGTGACCAATTGGTCTCCTATGGAACTGAGAAATAAAATTCACAGATGTATGGTGAAGCACTCCAAGCACATACTTAATAGTATTGAGTCATTCATAATTTCCATTGTGGGAAACCAATCATAATCACAAATGTATCATCCCAATTACTAATCAGACATGGCAGTTAAGAATAAATCTGGCATACACTAACATTTTTATTTTTTTTATTTTTAATCATTTCATCTGAAGCTAGGTGATAAAGCAACTCAATTGCAAGAGGTTAGTGAAAGTGAAAGAAAATAAGAAAATAGGTAAACATTAGTGAGGAGATAGGACAATAAAAGAACAGAATTCAAAATGACAAGAAATGGCAAGTGATATCACATTTAAATTATTGCAAATTGTCTAGAAGTTCTACCAGGATTCATTATTGGTGGCCACAATCTTAACAGCATAAGATGTGCAGATGACAAAGTGTTGATAGCAGAAAGAAAACTATAGAAACTCCTATAGAAGGTAGTGAAGGAAAGTGAGAAGAAAGGATTAAATATCAATTGCATGGATTCTAAGAGCATGATCCCAAAGTATGAATTTCAAATTGGAAATACCAAAATGAAACAAGTGTGGCAATTTAAATATCTGGGAAGTGTTTTAACAGAGGACGTAAAGTGTAACACTGAAATCTAAAGACGTATTGGGATAACCAAGGAAGTATTCTGAAGGCTTAAGCAGAGTACTAAGAAATAGAAAAAATTCACTAGAAGCAAGGCAAAGACTACTAAACTGTTACATGATATTTGTCTTCTTGTATGGTAGTAAGTGTTAGACAATCTCCTCAAAGATGAAGAAGAGACTTGAAGCAATAGAAATGTAGTTCTACAGCAGGATGCTGACAATATCATGGTCTGAACATGTGAGCAATGATGAAGTTTTAGTGAAAATGGAAATAAAAAGGAAACTTATTGTTGTAGCATACATACAGACTTCATTCCCATAAATATAGTAGTGAATACTGTATATGTTGGTCTGCAGTTGGAGATTCATTGTGGAATTCACTTGACTTCTAACAGCTGACTACTACTTCTATGTGCTGCTGGTGAATCTTATATGTGTTGTTCTTGTCCTAAGTATTATTGTTCATTACCAACCTTCATGTGATTATTCTATTCAGTAACCTTCCCTAGGTTACAACACTTATACTTAACATCAGGAAGAGACAGTTGAGGTTTCTCAGGCACATAATGAGAAAAGAGGGCTTGGAAAATCTGGACAGACTGAAGGCAGGAGAGACAGAGGAAAACAACATAGTGAATGATTCAATGGATGGTGGAACAGGGTTGAGCATAAATAACAGACAACATTTATTAAGCATTACAAGGGACAGGAAGTTGTGGAGAGCCATAATCGCCTGCATCCTAAGGAAAGTAAGATGCCAGAAGAGAATTCAACAAACGAGAAGACCAAAAGAAGAAACTATTAGAATAGAACTTATGGTTACAACTATCTATTTCAACAGTAACATAATGAGACCTAACTACCAATCTAACACTACATTTAAATTCATGATATTGAGGTACCAAAGAGGAAAGCTCATCAGGATAATTACCAAAAAAATATTTATAGAGAAGGAGCAGGGAAGCGACATTATGACAACAGAAAAATTACTGAAGCTGAGATGCCAGGTCAGGACTGATGACATTGCAGATTCTTCTTTAGATCTCAGTTTTTGCATAGCAGTGCAGCATACACAGTAGTTGAAAATAAAAATGCTGTTTCCTCCATGACAATGCAAGGCTGCATAAACCATGAATAACAAAAAGATTTTGATGCTTAGTTGATCTATTCTACCCGACCTGCCATATCCTGATCTTGTACCAACTGATTATTGGCTGTCTTCTGCCTCTTCTATATGCTGCATCCCTTCAGGACATGGGTAATCATAACTCTTCATAACTTCCTATCTTTTGTTGCCCTTAAAAGTTATAAGGCTACTCCTCCATTTTATCATCCATTCATACAAGCTCATCATAGGTGGCTCTCTGCCTTCCCCTATCTTTTGTTCTCAATATGCTCTGTGAGGATTAAGCTTTCCAAGCCCTCCTTCCTCATTATATGTATATTCCTGATTTTGAGTATATATGTTATTTTTGCTACTATTTTCTTTTAGACTTCCTTGTTGTTTACTCACTTCATCCACGAAATTCTCAGTATCCTTCTGTAGATCCATATTTCCGTTGCCTCCAGCTTTCTCCCCATTCATGAGGATATTGTCCAGCATTCACTCCCATATAAAAGGATGAATATCAAATAACAATCCAACACTCTTTTCTTTGTTTCTAATGAATTTTTTCTGTTTCTCAACACTTTGCTTAGCTTTTGGAATACCTCATTTGCTAGTCCAATGCATGTTTGGGTTTCAGTATCACTTTTCCCATCCTCTGCTAAAACAGTTCCCAGATATTTAAACCTCTGTACTTGCTTGGTGTTGACATCTCCAATTTGTAACTCGAATTTCATTCTTTTCCCCTTCCTGATGAGTATACTTATCTAAGTAGATATTTGAATACTATCTATTGTAATGTATCATTGTAGCCTACAAAATACTTTTGTTGAACAGGATGTGAAAAAGGAAAAGGAAAGAAGAGAAAAGAAGAAGGAAAGAGAAAAGGAGGTACAAAGAAAAAGAAAGAAAACAAATATAAGCAAAGGACAAAGACGAAAAAAAGAGGTTTAGAATATACTAGCAGTAGAGATAGATCAAGTATCAACCATCATAAAGACTGAAAAATAAAATTGACAAAGATTATTTTTAAGGTTGACGGACACGCATGTCTTAATTAGTTTTTTTCTTTTTTTAAGAATTGGTCAAACCTCAAACTCAAACAAAAGCATTGTTTTCAATTGTTATGAGTCTACCGATTGAATAGAATTTTATTATAAACAATTGTCTTGTAAATGGTATTTTTAAAGCATTCTGAATGTAAAAATAAAGAAAAAAGTGTGCATGACAATAAGAAACACTACCTACCAAAAAAAAGTAAAGTTTTGTTGAAATCGGTTGAAAAATGTAGGAAATCCAATCCCATATATAAATGAACACACACACACACACACACACACACACACACACAACCAACCTGGGTTTTATAATAAGTATAACTCGATATGAGTTGTCCCCCTTTCATTAATGCCTCTTAATCGTGTTTTCAAATTGATTTTGTGCAAAAACAATTGTGTTTTTCCAATTTTTGGTGCTGTCAGAACCACTGCAAGGTAATTTTACGTAGTCCTGTGAAGTTTTGTTGAAATCGGTTGAAAAATGTAGGAAATCCGATCCAATATATAAACGAACAGACACACACACACACACACACACACACAACCTGGGTTTTATAATGAGTATGATTTTGTAGTAATTCATTTTTATTTTATTTTTATTGTTATATTTCAGCCATTGTGACTTCCAACCCTCATCATGACCTCACTTCCAGCTAGTACATATAGTGTTTCATTCTTTGTCAGTTCTTTTCATCCAGTTTTGACTAACTGACAATATCTCTTAGTTGTACTGATCTAGATATGAATCTATTTATGTCTTTCAATTGGTTTGATACACTAAGAGAATCAGAGCATTCTCAAAGCATTTATAAATAGCAGTGTTAGGGAGTCAATAAGGCGCCATTTCTTTGGTACTGCTCATAGAAGTTTTTTCATCATTCTTGGGGTTTGAATAATAAAAAAAAAATCTGACCAAAAACTTGTGTAGAATTCTGAAAAGGAAGGTTTTCTTTTCTTTCCTTTTTTTTTTAAATCCATTTCCCTTCAAGCAAGGCAAATAAAGCCTCTAAGACACAAGGGGTTACTGAGACTGAAAGAAACTGAGAAGATGTTATTCAGTAGAAAGAGTAATAAAAGAAGAGGATTCAAAGAGACAGAATATGATGATTGACATTGCATTTAAATTTTTGTAAATCATAGTTGACAGGAAAACAGGAAGCTAGAAGAAAGTCACACAAGTGAGAAGTGCAAGAGAAGAAACTATTAGCATAGAACTTATGGTCATGGTAAAATGGTGAGACCCAGAGGTAATCTAGTACTGTGCTTAAAATCTCTGATGTTGCAGTATCAAAGAGGAAAGCTTATCAAAACAATTGCTATGAAAATGTTTATAGAAAAGATAAAGGGAAGTTCCATTATGGATGTGGGAAAGGGACTGAAGCCGAGATGCCGGATCAGGACCAATAAAAATACATATTGTTTGAATTCTGTCAAGACACTTTAGATACATAGTTGAAGCACTAGACTGAGTATGGCATCAATTATTGGATTGGCAGATGGCAATTTACCAGTAATTCTGGATACAATGCAATCTGGTTTACATGAAAAGAATACATTAGCCCAAAAAATGAATAGATGAACAACTTCAGCATTTAGAGCCTAAATGTTACATAAATGTTGCCTTTATAACTTTGTTGTCTAATAATTACTAGTTTTTGTTTAAAACATATTTCTTTTTAATCTTTACACATATTCTATAATTATAATTTTTAATCATTGTATAATGTTTCTAATAGTTTTAACAACATGTCTTATCAGTCCACTTTTCTGGCAGTGAATGTTGGACAATCTCCTCATAGATGAAGAAATTGATTGATTTTTTTTACAGTTTATTAACCCTTTGTGTGTTATTTAAAGCTGAGACATATTTGGGTTTGTAAGAATAATTCCCTTTTTTTTTTAGCAATTGAATATTATATTAACATTTTTTGTAAACAACAATGATTTTCAAGAGAGAATTACTACTATTTAACCCCAAGATGGGTTAAATAAGTGGCGGGGGGCAATAAGAGATGGATTCATACCTTTCTCAAGAGTATTTTCATATAAGGGAATATAATGAACTACACTGAAATTTGAACTCAGCTCTCTGATTTCTCATTCCAAAGCACTATCTATCGCACCACCTACATTTCCCAGATGAAAAAATGTGGTTCTTTTTTTACAGTTAAATAGATGGTCATGTTAAAGGGAATTTTCTATGGATAGGAAGGGAAGATAACAGTTAACTCTAGACTTGAACAGGTTAAGATTGCAGTGATCGGGGAAACATCCTCTTGGGTGTCTGGTCCACAGACCAGTGATTCACGGGAAGAAGCTGCTTGAGTGGAACTTACATCTCACCAATGGAATAGGAAGGGAATGAGAGTGGTTTGCTACAATGTAAGTGACATGTTGGGTCCTAGCCATGAAGGTTAGACCAGGCTAAACCAAGGAATGTAGTTTGCCTGAGCACTTTCCATGGAAGTAGTGATAGAGTAGTGAGAGGTTCACCATATCTGACCTGTGAGAGAGATATTGGAGGGTGGAAAATAATTTGTCACCCCCAAAGACTCAGTAGTGCTTTTGAACTCTAGACTTGAAAGTGAAGACTGGGAATCTCTTACCCAAATATAACAAGAGTACTCCATTTTCGGCCTGATCTGGATCTTGTAAAGGTAGAGGATAACATGAAGAGTCAGGTACTTACTGGAATGATAGAGGGAGCTGACCATTTTACCTGCATGTTTGTGATGGATCATGCACAAATTCCATTTGTGGTCAGGTGTGAGTTTAAAGGTCCAATAGTCTCTCAAGACATGATGCATCTTTGAGTAGACATCTGTTCATTGTGACTGATGGTAGTTCAGTGTTCAATCAGTAGTAATAAAATGTAACTAGTTTGTTTTCCAGCCATTGACTGTAGCCAGTCAGTTTTTTCCCCACATGGAAGTTAGTGCTGGATTGGTAGAAAGATCAGTGGCCAATTTCTGATTGTCAAGAGTTTTTGAGGTTCACTTGTATATGGTTGGCATAGATTTTTACAAATGATCTGAGTATATTCTTCAGTAGATCATTTATCTAAATCTAAAAGAGGTTCTGCAGAAGGATGCATGAATTGAATCTGTGATTAAAGAGGTTCTACAGTAGGATGCATAGATTGAACCTATGATTAATAAGTAAGTTTTAAGGAAACTGAAAAGAAATAAGACACTTACATTTAGAATCAGAAATAGAAAGATTAAATTTTCAGGACACATAATGAGGAAAGAGGGCTTGGAAAATTGGACACTCAGAGGACAGATTGAAGACAGGAGGTCCAGAGGAATAACCTATCTAATGAGATTGTGTAAATGGATGGCAAAACATGAAGTGGGAGGAATGGCAAAAATGCAAACCTTATTAAGAGCAATAACAGATAAGAAGTTGTGGAGAGCTGTGATAACCCACACCCTGAAAGGAAGCAGTACATAATCATCATCATCATCATCCTTCGACCTCTCTATGGTTGGTTGGAATTATAGTTCTTTCGGTAGCTGATACAAAATGTGGGATGCCAACACTGATACAAAATGTGGGACGCCAACACTATACTTGACACCATAATTTAACACCAGTTTCTGTCGAGACACCATCTCTAGAAAGACTGCCACCCAAGGTTAAAGACTTCTTTCAAACCATGAAGTGAATTATTCCACACCAGACACCAACTTGGAATTTAAATTTCCCCAGAAAGTGGCTAATAATACAGAACTTGGTAAATCTTTTTTTTTAATCCTTTCACCCCGAGCAAGGTGATAAAGCCACTAAGACACAAGAGGCTACTGAGAATGAAAGAAAAATGAGAAAATGTTAGTGCGGTGAAAGGGCAATAAAAGAATAGAATTTAGGAAGATAGAAGATGACAACTGATATTGTATTTAGATTTTTGAAGCTCATAGGTGACAAAGGAGCAAGAAGTCAGAACAGAGTTCAACAAGTAAGAAGTACGAAAAAAGAGCTATTAGAATAGAAGTTGTGGTTTCATCTAGTTAGTTCAACAGTAACACAATGAGACCTAGTTGCCAATTAAGTACTATGCTTAAATTTATATGGCTGAGGTAACAAAAAGGAAAGCTCATCAGAATAATTACTATGAAAATATATATATAGAAAAGACAGGGAATCTATTTTATGTCAATGAGAAAGTGATTGAAGCCAAGATGCCAGATCTGGACAGATAACATTGCAGTAAAATTCATAAAACTCTTGAACCTCACACCATGCCTGAGAATATTTTGTGACAACTATGGCTGAATAAGCTAGCAAACCATGTGACCCAAATATTAACCCCTTGGTTAGAAGATGCTGACCTGGATAAACTGGCAGTTACCGCTGACAAGATTTGTGAAAATGCAGACACACAAAGCATCAATGCAATCCAGAATCCAATTAACACACAAATGGACCAAATCCAGCATCTTCAGTCAGCCATAGTTAATCTTGAGTGAGTGGAAGTCATGTCAATGAGATCTAGACATGTCTAGATTTACTTTATATAAAATTCGGAGATAACATTCCAGTCAAAATAGACATAGCAGCCGACAATTCAACATCCCTCGTACACAACACCAGAATATGTTGATATCATCATAATTTTAGCATTAATGCTAAAAAGTGCACAGAACCTTGTGCATTCATACCACCAAACCAGGCAAATGTATATTCCAACCAGTGATGATGCTACCTGCATCTAAATATTCAAAGAAAAGTCATTTATTCACAACTTGTGTCCCGGATATGAATTTTTAGTTGTTGCATGTGCCAAAATTAGTGTTATCTCTCTGACACCAGAATTTAACTCCAGCACTGTATAAACTCCAAGCAGTGAATGGTACAAAAATTGACACATATGGTGGGAAATCACTCGCATTAAATTTTGGTATCCGAGCAGATGTGAAGACACATATACCAGAAGCAGACTTCCTCATACATTTCAACCTATCAGTGAAGATGGCTAATGAGATTGTGTAAATTTTTGATAGACAATAAAATCCAACTAAAAATCTGTGGAACACCTTCCCAATATCTTTCATGAGGTATCAGCTCAGCACTACTGGATGACAAGATATTTCTCAAATTTATTCGTAAATTCCCAGGGATTACAACCCCATTCAATCATACAGACACAGTATCACACAGCACTAAATAGCACATTCAAACAAGAGTTAAACTGACCCATTCTATCCCATGGAAATTCAGCCCAACAAAATACAAAATGACAAAGGAAGAATTTCAGCACATGCTGCTGTTAATGCTGCTTTCTTAAGTGTTGGGGTTACCAATGTAAATGGTGTTTTGTTGAAAAGATTAATGTGGCTGCGTGTTGAAGAGCATTTAACATTTATACATTTTTTTAAATCAAGGAAAAACAATGGAAAACCGATTTGTGTTTCAACTATAAAACATATATATTAAAATCAATAACAAATACAAGGTAATTTTGTAATGTGTGAATAAGGAGAAAAAAGTATTTTCCCTTTTTCTGTTAGTTGAATATGGTGATATTTAAATAAGCAAGTTTTCTGAATATAATGTTCAGAGTTCTGTGTTAAAATAGGATGTGTATTCAGAAGAACATACAGAAAGTTTAATTGTATATTTGTTATAACTAACAGAGGTGTTGCAACTTGGCTTGTTCACAAAGAACTGGTGATAAATGATATTCAAGTTCTGTGTCTGTGTGTGTGTGTGTGTGGAGTGAGTAGAATGAATAATCTGTATAGACGCATGTGAGTAGTTGAGTTCTACTGTCTTCAGCTGTCTTGGTTTCAACTCTACTGGTTGATTTGAGAATGAATCCGAACTTATATTACTATCAGTGGTTCCCAGCACGAACACAGGATAAATTTTGAAAGAACACGAAAAATATCTGATTGGATGAAAAATTAACCAATCGGTGATTTTATAACAAAAGCATGTTTGTGAGTTAACAGTAGGAAAAATTCAGTATGGTGAATGCGATCAGTAAATTGTCCTGTGATTTTTAGTATATATTATTTGACCAATCACAGTTGAGAAAAATGTAGGCATGGCAACATAGTAGTAATCACTACACTGCAATTAGGAATAATTCAACCCTTCAAGAGCCAGTGGTCATCACTGTTGCACATGGCATTGAAAGCAGATTTTTCTGCTTGGCATCTGTGTGGTGATTTCCGATGACTAAATGTGTCAACAGTCCAAGATTGCTATTCTATCCTTGATATGCATGATTTCTCGGTGGGATAATAGAGTATGCACATTTTCCTAGACTTGATTTAATCAAGATGTACTACCAGATCCCTGTTGAGTGATAACCCAAAGACTGCTATCACCATCCCATTTGGTTTATTTGAATTCACCAGAATGTTATTTGGTTTAAGAAATACAGCTCTGTCTTTTCAAAGGTTCATAGATGGAGTGTTAAAAGGTTTATCCTTCACATTCGCAAACATTGATGACAAATTAATAGCAAGCAAAAATATTGACATACACCTGGAACATCATCTTGTTCTTGAAAGCCTTAATCAAGAAATGAATAATTTGAATTTCACAGATGCAGCATCAAATGCATTTCAAAACATCAAACTTTCGCTTTCACTTTCAAGTAGAACCCATTTATCAAGTTTTTTCACCTTACTAATTGAGATGGTCTGATATTGTTGAAATGCTGACACCCATTATCTGAGACATTTAATATGGATGTTGCTTGTAGTGTTTTCAAATGCTGATTGTCAATTGTAGATAGATGTCCTCTGCCACCTTAATCTTCAAGACTCATATCACCATTGTGGAACTTTAGAAACCAGCACTGTAATGTCCAATCATGAGTGGAATCTTCACCTTATTCTCTGTTAATGTTGCCAGCAGTTTTAAAAGCATCATTGTCAAACTTGAATTCATTCAAAAGAAAAGTAAGTGCATCTCTTTTTTATGTACAAGATGAAAGGGTAGATAATGTTTTAAGTTAAATTCTGAAATTATTTGATATAAAATTAACAAAGACAACACTTTAATCATTAAGAATGAGTAATATACTTTTGTGCAACTATTATGATATATTAGAACACAATTTATTCTAAAATCAGAACTTTTCTGAACAAACTAGTAATTGCAAAGAAACAAGCATTAATGAAAATATTAAAATAAAGAAAAAGAATCTTTGAAAAAAACAAAACCCAATCGGAAAAGATTCTAATAGGGTAGACCAAAATGTAAAAATTATAACCTTGTATCAAAACTGACAACACAATGTAACAGGTAGAAAAAAATAGAGCCACATGATTTATGTGTACAGCATTTGTTTAAACTGAATAGATTTTAATCAAGTAGTAACCAAGTTATCTCCCTTATTAAAGCATTGTGTGTGAATTTAAACTGAATTTAAACTTTGCCTCTTTAGTGGCTAGAGTTACAACTTGTTGCAGATTAGGTTGCTGCTGATTACAATTGTGGCAGGAGGTACTACTTTGTGACAGATACAGTTGTTTAAGAATTGTGATGAAGAAGTTGAAAAGTTTCACAAAAACAAATTCAATATTTTCAAAAGAAATGAATTTCAATAAGTGGAAAAATTTTCACCTGTATTTATAAATAAAGAACATGACTCCCAGAAGAAGAGAAAGAGAAAATTATATTTATGTGTGTACAGATAGTCAAAAGATAAGAAGTTAAGAAAACATTGAGATATTTAGCTGTAGTGTGTGTGTGCATGTGTGGTGGTAGTGGGGGTGGGTTGTAATGTTTGTTTGTAATGTGGTTTGTTTGAAATTATGTATTCAGTTTGTTGGAGGAAAGAAATATCCTTCAGCAGAGGCAATTCCTGATATTGTTGCTAAATTATGGAGTGAAAAAGAAAGCAAAATGTTTCATGTCTGTTTCTTTATCATCCCAAATAGAATGTCACATAGCAGACATACTGGCAGACAAATGGGGTAATTTTACACTCTCTTTCAACATGAGGTTAATTTCATTCCCAAGTATCAAAACCACAAAGATAAGAATAAGTAGTCTAGTATTGTAGTGTAAAATCAGCTCTATTTTTCTTCTTCCTCTTGTCACTCCAGGTTTACAGCCCTATTACACTGAAACACTGGTTCCCCTACAATCACTGACATTAAGCACCGACTAGCCTGTTCAATACTTAGACAAGTGACCACTTGGGAATACCAAGTGCTGTAAGTTTTGATGTGTGAGTGGTTAAAAATTGTAACTACTCAAATTATTCAGCAACTACAGTGTATCTTACTTATTATAAAATGCAGATTGTGTGTGTGTGTGTGTGTCTGTACATTTATATATTGGATCGGATTTCCTACATTTTTCAACTGATTTCAACAAAACTTCACAGGACTACGCAAAATTAACTTGCGGTGGTTCTAACAAAAATTGGAAAAACACAATTGTTTTTGTGCAAAATAAATTTGAAAACACGATTAATCGCGAGAATGAAAGGGGGACAACTCATATCGATTTATACTTATAAAAGCCAGGTTGTTTTTGTGTCTGTGTGTTCATGTATATATGGGATTAGATTTCCTATATTTTTCAACCAATTTCAACAAAACTTCACTTTTTTTTTTAGCAGGTAGTGTTTCTTATTGTCTTGCACACTTTTTTCTTTATTTTTAAATTCAGAATGCTTTAAATATTCCATTTACAAGACAATTGTTTATAAAAAAAAAATTCTATTCAATCGGTAGACTCATAATGATTGAAAACAATGTTTTTGTTTGAGTTTGGGTTTGACCAATTCGTAAAAAAAAAAAAAAAACTAATTAAGACATGCGTGTCCGTCAACCTTAAATTGACCTTTGTCAATTTTATTTTTCAGTCTTTATGATGGTCGATACTTGATCTATCTCTTACTGTTACATCCCCGGGCAACGCCGGGCTCTACTGCTAGTCTGTCTATATTTCTGAGATGAAGTATTATGTACATTATTCGGACTATTGTCCTCATTTTTGTCACCATATTTATTACAACGTTTCAGTTGTTGTATGCTCCGGTCTTCTTCAGGTGCTTGGAATGTCAAACTGAACCCTTTATTTCGTTCACTGGGATAGACTGTTCTAGTTCCACGTGCTATGTTTAATGGATGTCAGTTATCTCCTGTTAATTTTCCCTCTGAAAGTTCTCCACTGCCTTAACCGAGTATTGAACTCACACTCTTTGGGTCCTGTCACTGGATCTAACCAATGCCTTTATTCACTGTGCCATGTGTCCTTGAGGACACATGGCACAGTGGATAAAGGACACATGGCACAGTGGATTTTCAGAGGGAAAATTAACAGGAGATAACTGATAACTGACATCCATTAAACATGGCATGTGGAACTAGAACAGTCTACCCCAGTGAGCGAAATAAAGGGTTCAGTTTGACATTCCAACCACCTGAAGAAGGCCAGAGCATACAATGGCCGAAACGTTGTAATAAATATGGCGACAAAGATGAGGACAATAGTCCGAATAATGTAAATAATGAACTACAGTGTATTTGCTTTTATTTTTCTGTCTTTCTCCAGACTTCTCTTACTACCAACATGTTCAAATTTGAATTTGTCCACAATACATTTTGTTAACTTCTGAATATTTTGTATGAAAAACATTGTATTTTGTTTTCACCACTGACCTCTCAGTAGACTTTTTGAAATTACCAAAAGGGTTGGAGATTTGATTAAGATCAAGGGAATCATGAAAAAAAACCAATATCATTTGATTTTCCAAAGACATGCTATACCATCTGGTTAATGCATAATTGGAATAAATTCACCTTTCAACAAGAGAATGATCCAAAACACTTTTCTAAATTATGTCAAAATTACCTCAAGTCAAAAAAAGAAAAAGAGAATTTTGGAAATTATAACTTGGCTACCTCAATCTCCTGACTTATCCCCTTTTCAATTAGTATGGGATGAACTGGATAGGAGAGGTTGAAGAGAATACCCAAAGCGTGAGAGTGAGCTTTTTCAGTGCTTGAAGAATGCTTGGGAAGGTCTGCCATCAACTTCTTTTAAAAATCTGTTGGAAAGAATGTGGAAATTTGTAAAACAGTAATTAAAGCAGATGATGGTTTTATTGATGAAAACAAAATATGATATAATTTTTTATAGTTGTTACATGGTCCTCAATGTTAACCGTTAAATCAGATGTATAATAAATTTAATAAGAGACATGCTGTCTTTGTGTTTCTTCTTCTCCTCCTCTTTTTTTGCTTTACTACATATCTAGATTTGATTCAGCTAAGAAAGGGCAGGGAAGGAATTTGGGGTTACTTGACAACAAACAGAATGACCTCATAAGAAAGTAATAATTGGTCACCAACATTCATGTGACATAGATCACCAAGTGGGATTTTGTATTGTAATTTTATTTTCCCGATGATCTCCAATGACAACAGTTCATGAAAAAAAAATAGACTCTCATCATGCAATCATGAGGGGTAAGAAATATACCCACAAACCTATAACATTACTTATTGTGTAAGGAATAAAGAAATTTAATTCTGAAGATCTTGGATCTATTTGACTATTTAATGGATAAAGGATAAAGGAATATTGTCCTCAAAGGAATACAAAGAAATCATTTTACTTTCATCTCAGATGCAATCCAATTAACCAAGGAAAAACAAAACATAAATATTATTCCAGTATCCTATATTTTATGTTGTGGAAGAAAGAACAACCAATTTTGTGTGAACATTCTACAGTAACTTTGTCTGTCTATTATTATGAACATTCAAACTCTAAATTCATGAAATCAAATTAGTGTTCTTTTATTAATTATACATCTGTCACTCCGTACTTTTTCCATATTTTGTTTTATAAAATTTATTTACAAATGTTAATCTTGTGTTTGTTGTTCATCGATACCTGTTTGTATATTCCTGTCTGAGCAAACCTATTTTTTTTCAACCTGGGATTCATACCTTTATACATTGTGAAATCATTACATAGTTAAGTGCTTATTTTTTTGTCAAAATAAAAGTAAATACACTGTAGTTACTAAAAGTTTATCTTTTACATTAAAAAATACAAAAATATGTCATTTTAAAGTGATTTTTTAAAAAAATGCAGGGTGGTCCCAGGCTGTACATATATGGTATATTACTGTAATATTGTTTTAGTATAATCTTAGATTACACTGTTTATGTATTGAGCATTTTAATTATTTAATTTTATTTTTTTATACTCGTAGATTTTATGCTAATATATGAAGAAAAATTATATTATTAATCATCGTTAACACAGAAAATTAACCACCCTCTTGAAAATGTCTTAAGTATTTAATGAAAGATCTCAGGAAAACCAACACAATAAACAATTCTTTCAGACACACAGTCCAAAAAAAACAAAAAAAACTGAAAACTTGTAAGAACACAAGAAAAATTAAATAAAGTTCTCACAAAATATTCCTTGTCCATCATATTTAATGAAACATGTCTAAAAGAAGGGCTGTACTAAAATATACAATATTTCCCTTCATATTTCATTCTTAAGGAGGAAATTCCACTCAAACAGATCCTTCCTACAAACTGCTATTTTGCAAGATCGACTCCCAAAAGGATGCTTTCCTGACCACAACAATCTTAATTCTAGGTTTAACTGTTATTTTTCCCACATATCCTCATAAACTTCATCTCTTATCTATTACTGTTATCACTCACACAAAAACTTCTTTCAGTAACTCTCTACCTTGAGTGACTCATGGGCCTTGTACTGGGTAAACATTAGTAAAAAAAATCTAATAAAAATTCATATATACATGATGTTTCAAAAGAAAATATAATATCATTTGAGAAATAAATATCTGAAAAACTACATAGTCAAGGTAAATGAAACCAAATAAGCTTAATAAGATTTATTCATCAAAATTTGAATGAGAAATCCAAATGACTTTCTGGGGTTTTGCAAAAATGTTTCTCAAACCTGCTTGACCATCTCTTCTGATACTGGTAGTTGTCTAGATCTCTTTGCCCTGCACAGACAACCTCCCTCTTTGAACTTTCTGTACCATGTCCAAATCTGCATTGCAGTTGGTGCATTTTAGAAAATTCTTCCACAAATACATACTACACAATATTCTTCAGCTGTGTTCAAGCATTGTGACATGAAGTCATGGAAAATACATTGATTAGGGAGCATACATTAAACTGTAATGCAAAGGGAGTATACATTAAACAATAATGTAATAAGTATACTCTAACATACAAAAAAAAACCGCCTTCTCTTTTCCAGTGAATGGCATTTCTATACATGAAAAGAAAAACATTAAACAGAATTTTTAGTTGTTTCTATACATGCTGTTAAAATTTGAAGTCATTTGAATGGGAATTGGTCAAGTTATTAGATTATGAAATTATATCAATTTTGGTTATTGACAAATTCTGTCTATCCAGCTTTTTATTAACTTTTTCAATTTTTCAAATTAGTTGTTGTTTTATATAATCAGTAAACTTTTTTTTAAGTACTTTCAAATGTTGCTACATTTGTCTTCAAGCATTGTGCATTTTTAGGTACCTCCACGAAATTGCTAAAACATCAGTATACTGTGGGTGTGATGAAAACATGCTCCAAATGTAATGAAAACAGTTATTATTATTAAGAGGAAGGATTGAAGTGTTTTTTGAATATTTAATTAATTTTTTTAATCATTTTTAGAACATTCGAAATTTTGATTAAAAAACTTGTTATTCTTGCATTAGCAGTTGTACTAACATTTTTAGCATAGCAAATTTTAGCCTCTTTTTTTGCGTGACAGATACATTAAATTGGAAATTCTTATAAAAGTCAAATGATTGTCAGATTTTAATGAAATTTTCAGGACTTATTCACAAATGAATGAAATTATTTGGGGAATTTTTTATTAGAAAATCTTTGTAAAAATATTTTTTTTAGATGTCTTTCACCCTCTTACTTAATTTTATGAAAACGTGAGACATAGCTAGTGTTTTTTATACCCAGGGTGGCCCTCAAGTTTACTACCCCACCCCAGAAGGAATACAATATTACAATGCCCATCTTTTAAATATATATATATAATATATATATATATATATATATATATATATATATATATATATATATATATGCCCAAGTATAGGACTGGTGTATATGGAATAAATTCCAATAAAAAAAAAATACTATTCTTAAAAAGAGTACTCAATACAGAGTAGAGCAATTATAATTTATTTGAAAATTATAACATAATATGTTATAAAATCACTACAAAAATAGCCATTTTGTTCCAACACTTCTGGTGTCTTATCAAGTGATGGTGTTGAATGTAGAATAAAGTGATTTAGAAGGTTCAAATCAACCAAACATCCCTCGATAAGGGAAATGCCGTTACATAAGCTGTAATGACCAATCAAAATACAAGTATATGAGAGTTCCAAAAACTTGACAACAAACCTTGGTTATAATTATTAATGTCTTAATGTTAGGGTTAGACTAAAATAGAAATCATTCTAATTAATGTTAGGGTTAGACTAAAATAGAAATCATTCTAATATTAATTAATCATTATTATTGTATCCTTTTTGTATCATGAAATTTGCTTCTTCTGGATCAGCCTCTTTATTCTTTCTATACCATACCTTTTCTTTCATTGTTTTGTCTTCCCATTAATGCTGAAGGGCTCAGTTTTCTTTCCGCATGTGGAATGGATCTGTAACTTAGGATCATTTTTGGTAGATATGCTTCTATGCTTTCATTAAGTGGTGAGAATGCTTTTAATCCCATTTTCACCATTTGAATTCTTTCCGCAACGTCATTAGATTGTGGATGATACGGTGGCATCTTGTATGAAATGCATCCAATCTGTTTCAGCCACACACATAAGTTCTCATCGCAAAATTCGGGTGCATTGTCAGTGACTATTGTCTGTGGTACTATATTCCTTGAGAATATAGTTCTTAGTACTTACTTTATTGTGGTGGATTTTGTGTCCTTTACTCAGACAACCTCTGGCCATCCTGAATATGAACCCACTAATACTAATAACAATCCCCTATCTCTGATATGTGCGTGATCCATTTGGACCCTAACCCATAGGTCTGCTTCCTTGGGGGCTATGAGGGAATTTTTGCTTGCTTGAATTTTTTTTTTTTTATTAATATTGGGTCTTGCTTTGTTCCTATTTTGAGTCTATTTAGAGAAAGAATGTGTTTTTACCCAGTATATTATTTTATGCTCCATACAATCGCTAGTGCTTCCTTTTCAATATTTGAGTAGTTAATTTCACTGACGTTAAACTTCCTGATTATTAAATTTATTGCATGTTTTTTTTGCATAATTTTACAAATGGCTCTATTATGTCACTGTATCTTGGTATGTATTTACTATAAAAATGTAATAACCCCAAAAAAAGACTGTAATTCTTTTTTACTTGTTGGGGCAGCTATTTCTGTTATTTTCTTTGTTGATCTATTGTCGGGTGATATGCCTTCTTTTGACATTTGATATCCTAAATATGATATCTTCTTACAGTCAAAATTACATTTATCTTTGTTTACAGTCATTTTTTTAATCTCACTAAAATTTGCTTTGTTTAATATTTTAATTCTACAGTTCTTGCCCCTACACATATATAGTCCTGATATATGATATTTTTTACTTTTCCTAATAAGAGTTTTCAAATTGCTTTTTGAAAAATATGTTTCGAAGTCTTTACCCCAAATGGTAGATGAGTCCATCTTAGTAAACCTATAGAAGTGCTTATTGTGTTGATTTCTTTGAATTCCTCGTCAATTTTATTTGGTTATATGTTTCCTTGAGATCAATTTTTGCAAGGTGTTTGAAACCTCCCGTAGTAATTACAACAGATAGTGTTGGGATCGCTATGAATTGAGTGTGAAATCAGAAGGTTTTAGTTGCTAGCGTGATGAGTTTGATAGCATGTTCTTCACATGAATCACAACAAATAAAAGCATAGACGTATAAGTTGAATAAAACTCAATGCAAAATTAACAAGAAACAATGTGAGATTTAAGTTGAATTTGTTAACCTTGTTCTGACAGAGTTGTTCACTCTGGACTGTATTTTCTTTTGTCTTATGCTAACATTACAATTTCTGTCTCGTAGTGTAATTAACACTTTTTAAGAAAGCTGTAATGGGGTTTAGAGAGATAGAAAGATGTTGGTAATTGAGTCAGGAGTTGACGCGCGAAAAGTTCTTGAGTCAAAATATAGACATGCGTGGATCTGTGTGGAATCTCTTTGAAAGCGAATTACTGACTGGTGAATTGGACTGAAATTCGTCCTTTTATTTGTTTTGGGAAGACAAAATAGGCTCCCAGGAGCCTAGCGGGAAAACAGATTTTTGACTATGGATACACATTCTGGGGTCGTCTCGACCAATAACAAGCCGAGTTTCACAATGTGTGGTGTTGATTGGTCAAAACTAATTCTTATAGAAGAGTCTATTTTTAATGGGTGTGAGTAGACAAACATGGTCGATTCTATAATAGTATACGGGGAAGGTTGGTTGGTCATTGCAGATGATCACTGCTGGTCGTCGCAGATGGTCGTTGCTGGTCGGCTGGTTGGGTTTCCAACTGGACATGTTGGGAAGGAAAGAGGAGCTGGCGTTGCGATGTTGTTGGGCATATCGAATATCCGGTGCTGGCGTTGCGTGTCTGCTGGTCAAGTTCGATATAGACCCCCCCACCATAATAATTACAAACGTAGTGTACAGGAAAGGTTATGGACGACATGCAGGCAGCCAGTAGGGATGGAATGCCAAGAGTCAAACATGGGCAAGGAGCCAGAAGTAAGAAGGCGAAGTAAAGAGAGAAAGAAAGGTATATCCAACTCACATCCAGTTGGCAGACAAAAAAAAATGGGAGCATAAATTAATACGCAGCCCTGGTCGACATCCTGGCCACGAAGGTCAGGAGCCTGTGTACCGACCGTTCAGGCGCTGACCAGGAATTTGGCGAGAAGTCACTGTGTTATGCTAAGGGAGACTAACAACGGAAATGGTCTCGCTAAAATGCTATAAAATCTCTCTAAAAAATGAGTTGAGATTTGCTACACAATAACTAAGGTTTAAAAATACCTAGAGGTATATTACGACTAGGTTTGTAATACGAATGAACTAAAAGGTAATTAGCTCATCTCTAAAATGAAATTACCAGCGTATAGGGAACACAATCGAAAGGTCAAGCTTGAAATGCCCTGTTTTCTTCCACCTTATGGGAGTGGCCAAAGGCGGACGCGACACCACATCAAGCCCTTTAAAAATGTTCAAATTTTTTTCACACCTTTTGCTCACGTCTTGTAAGTGGGGTTTATCTCCACCGGCTGACAGCGCATTTTGGAGATATTTAAAAAAAATTTTTTTTTTATTGCAGGTTGGCTGGTTTTGAGCCAGCTATATCAAAGACAAATTAGCTTCATTTTTATCACTGCTTTTTTTTGCAAAAATTATTGAAATTATTCTATTGTTTTTTTTTTTATTTTCTGAAAACTCACTGCAGACCAAAAGTCCTCCCCACCACACCCCAGCTATGCCACTGGTTAAAATCAGAATTATTTGAAGGATTTAAATCACCGATTTATTTTTTATTTATTTATTTTTTTTTTTTGATTTTTTTTTTATTTTTTTTTTTTGATTTTTGATTTTTTTTTGCAAAATCGGACCAGGTCTTACCAAAAATCTGTTCTAAATCGAAAAATAAAAAATTCAATAAAATTGAGACATTATTTAATTAGAGAAGCTTTTAATTACTTTTATGAATAATATAAATTAAATACAATATTGTCTGAAGAAAAAAATATTTTCAATGGATTTTTAAATGATTTGTTTTCATTTTTTTTTACAATTTTAAATTGAATTATTTATAAAGATTTTAAATCTTTCGAAATTCATTTTCAATGGTGTAACTCTCAGGAAATATTGTTAAGTAAAAGTACTAATCATATATCGTAAAGCTTTTATTACTATCTGACGACTACGAATATTTTTAAAAAGAATTTTAATTTGTTTTTGTGTGTGTATATACATGCAGAATTTGTAAGTACAGATGTTCATACCCAACATTATCATTAAAAGTCCACATGTTTTAAGAGTTGTCCCCCCTTATAGAAAAAGACCCTCATAAAATTTATCGTCTGCTAGCAATCCGACTTCACCATACTTGTCAACACGTTAGGAGCTCGATAAAGTGATCAGTACGTCAGAAAACAAGATCCCGTGGTTAAAAAATGCTTGTATACAACATTTTATGCTATAAGTAATATTTGTTTCAGATCAGATTAATTCAACTTTAAATTTTCTAATTTTCTTCAAATAACGTTTCAGAAATATATATTTTATTTTTGCAAGATTTTTAAAATCGAAAATTAACTTTTGTTTCCAAATGTGTCAAAATGGCCGATTTTAAGATCAATATAATTTCTGTTTGAAATACACAGCAGAGTATTTTCATTACTGGAAATAGTAAATTTTAAAAATCCTTTAGCTTTCAATTAAAGCTAAAACGTAAGCTTCAGAAATCTTTTTCATTTTAAAAAATTCATTTTAAACCTTACGTATACCGAATTAATGGGGGTATCTATTTTGTGTATGTTTTTATGTAATTAATTTTGATTAATTCTGGCGTTCTCACGTTCGCTGGAACCAATTTCAAGTCATTTAAGATGGCACAATTTATTTTAAAATAATAACTGGATTTTTTTTATAATAATAAAACAAGTGAACGTGCTAATGTTTAAAAATGCCTGTAGTAATTGATTCCCACAAAGAATCATTATCTCAACTCTTCTAAAATCCACTGCTTCCTCATGTCTCAACGTCCACGTAAAAAGTGACCGTTGATCATTCAAAGTAGCGTCCACGCATGCGATGTTTAGATTTATTGTATATAAAATACAATTGTGGTACAAGGCCGAAAATGGGGGGAATGGGCTGAGGCTAGTCATCACTTACTATCTTATACCTAGCTAATCAGATTCACGATCCATTCATTACAATTGGCACATCCACCAAAAGAACATATACATCATCACAAACCTCCATATAACACAATACCGCATACTCTCAGGGGACTTACTAAAACACCCCATGTCATAGAAATAAAAAATGGCGGTCGTCACAAACGAATCCAACATCGGGGAGGCTTAGTTCCATTTATTACACAGGCAGGATTCAGCATGTCTCCTTATTCGCGTACTTCTCTGAAGTTGAGGTGGTGTTCTTTCCGTTTCTTTTTCTGCTACTCGAGGGAGGGGCATCGTGCTCGTCTAGCACGTCATTGTCAGAGACAGAGTCTCCGTTTTGTGTAACAAATATTATTTCTCGACCCTCACTCTCGGACGCCTCATCCTCGCTATTTGATGATATGTTTGAACCAAAATAGGGACGAAGATCCTTAACATATCGTGGGACAGCGTCAACCAGGACAAACTATAGACTAATGATTCCAGTGACACGTCCTATACCAAAAGTTGTTGTGTATCTGCTCTGTGGGGGTTTCACGTACACCCGATCTCCCACTTTGTACTTTAAGTGATCTTTCTCGAGCTCTGGGGGCACCACATCTATCCCTTCGAGGCAAACTTCGTACGTGTAAATCCCGTTGGCAGGTGCGGCAAGTAGTGACGTGTCGTTCTTAGGGGTGACGTTATACCAATACGTGGCTTCTTGTCGGACCGCAATCTGTTATGGTAAAATAGTGCCAGTTACCGTAGGGGGCTTATATTGATACTCAGCCGTTGCCAGGCGCCCTCTACTTCCAACTTGCGTCTTTGCCAGCGGACCGGCGCTGGGTCCACTGTTCATCATTTAACGTAAGACCTATTTGTAGTCCTCACTTCACTCTTGGGCATAAAGGGATTCACTCTGTGTAAAAAAAAAAAATACGTGGTACGCTGAACCCCAAGGTGTCCGCTGTCTTGGTGAATGTTCATGATTTGACTGGGGCTCAACGAAGCGGCACAGGTCTGATTAACTGGTTCAATTCATGTCTTAGCCATTCTGAACCATGTCAGTGGCACTCTTATTATCCTGACTGCTAGATTTTGATTTGAGCTGACCAACTCTACATCAACGGACAGTTCATACTCACGAATTATATCTTTGAATGTGCTCAGTCTCCGCTGAAGCAGCATTTCAGTTGTCACTTCCTGCGTACTTGGGCATTACCAGTTAATGTGTTAGAGAGCCAATGATACACACACACAAGGAGTCTATCTTCCTATGTGTGGTGTTTGGGGGAAGTGTATATTCGTTGGTAATTGTTGCTTGTATAAGAAGGTAGGTAAGCAGTAGCAGTCACTTATGGACAGCTGCTAGTTTGGCCTAAAGGTTCAACAAGCAATCAAATTGAGGTCATCATAACATAAACAAACAAAATATGAAAGAGAAGGGTATATCAGAAACACTTTATATTTAAATACACATCAATGATAGGTATAATGTTTCTTGATTAACACGCACAAAGTCCGTTATTAAAATGTTCATTCAAAGAAAAGAAATCAGATTATGAAAGGAATTAAAGTGTCATTTTGTGAATACTTAAGTTTAGGCGTGCAGGTCCCAGGAGATGAAAAGGTGAGGTCAATGGGTTGGTAGGTGTCATTTGATATCTCCGTTGGTGAAGGAAAACTGGAGGGGTCGGGTTGATGGGTGAGAAAAGCGTAGCGACATTCTATGACAGTAACTTCAAGGCTTTCTGACCAGAAGTGAATTCATCGTTCTATTTATGTGTGTCCATCGGATCTGAGTCAGTATGCTGAAACAAACTGTTGGATATGGCGCGGGGCCGTTTAATTGGTGGAAATTGCTTATTATATTCTTTTTATTTCTTTTTGATTTTCCACCGGAACTTATGCGTCGAGCCTGGTGCGCAAAGACCAGTATTGGTCATTTGCTATCTAGACCTCTGAGGGTTAACATCCGGTCCTTCGCTTGCTCAGTACCACCACTTTTTGGCTTGCCACTGGGGTGCAAGGTTGAGGCCTTTCAATTCTGCATCCAGCTCAGATAGATTTATATGCTGGGCATCATTCATTGGTCTAATCCAATAAGCGTCTTCCAAAACGATCCCATTCTTCTCTACGATCACACCTGTTGCCAGGGAACTTGCATTGAAGCAGACGTTCATGTCTTGCTCCTCTTGATCCAGACACCGCAGGCCGGGTTGTTCTGCTTCACCCTGTCAATAGTCTCCATGATCATACCCCTAAGAATGATGTCCTCAGTTTTTCCATTCCACCCTTTCGTGACAACGGTTTGTTGCCGCTGGATGAGAGTGGCCACCACCCGGAGCCAGCCACACATGGGGGTATCCCACAAGCTTTCCGCACATGGAAAACACGTTCCTTCGCGTCATTACCATGGGGGCGTTCGGTATCGTGGTTCCTCTCTTCCATCTGAACTGACCGTTCTCCATCAGACTTCCAATCCCATCACACGTGCACAGTCTTCCAGCTGCTCTGGATCTTTGCACACAAGACCAAAGTGTGCCAATTTCTTTCGCGCCGTTATAGCGGCCATGATGTTCTCGTCTACATACAGATTGTCAATGTAGGCGGAGACCGCATTGTTTAGTGACTCTTCTTGTGCCAACACGGCAACAATGACGGATTTCATGATCACGTGTGCCACATTGAGGCCAAATCCCAACTGCGTCAGACAATATCATTTATCCTTAATCATTATCGTCTGATACGGCCACAACAATTCATAGACATGTATTTGGAGGTAGGCCTGTGGAATAATGTATTATTCCATCTACGACATTTTACGCGCGCGCGAGTTTCCTCCCTTCTTCCACGCTTGTGTGCGCGCGCGTTTGACACCCCCTTTCTGTCTCTTTTAGTCTAATACAGTAGTAACTGTTTTGGTCACCAACCAAGCGACCTGTTATGCAAATTAGATTTTTGAAATCTTCCCGCGAAAAATTTGTGACGTCAACGACAAACTGTTGTTTCAGAAAAGTTGAGTTGTGATCCAGATTCGGACCTAAGCAGACTCATTTTTAGCCATGTCAATATGCAAGGTTGACTGACGAAGGATATCTTACGATGCCAACACCAAATATTAATTCTGCGTCCCTTTTGGATCGTCATTCAAAACCCTTTTATAAGACGATGCATATACCAAATGATTAATCCTTCGTCCCTTTTGACTCGTCATTCAAAGTTCTACTCCGAGACGATGCAGAACATACAAAATAACAATCTGTCGTCCACTTTGGGTCTCGTCAGAAATCTGTTTTGAACCAGTACAAAAAAAAAGAAAAAAAAAATATGTACATAACAATAACATTCACTCACATTACCTAAAAACTCGCAGTGAGTATTTTTCCTTGTATGAATATTATCTTGTACATTGACTTATCTGGTATCTCCTTCTTCTTCAAGAACCTTCCCGCCTTTAGCCATCTTGCTTCTACTTTTTGGCGCGGAACTTTTCATTGACCCCTACTACGGGACAATTTACTTGTTTTCCTGCATTTAATAAAAATTACTCTTGTTGGAATCCAGTCTTGTTCTGTCATTCTGTGTCGGCTATCTTAATATATTTTATTTTATGCACGTGTGGATTAACCACATTTCTTCGTTGTTCATTCACGCACATTTTTATCTTTTTACTTTGCTTGTAGACTCGGTAGTTTAGTGTGGTGTCTGGCACAAGGCCACTTAGTAATAAACCAGCACTGCACCCTACCTGGCCCGCAACAAGTTTGGTGACCTTACGACGTGATACGAACACGTAATAATTTTGCAACCTTGCCAACATATTTCTGAGCAAGCTTAAATATAAACGTGCATAAATTCGATAGCTGGAATGACGTCTAGTGACTCTGAAGAGTCGGCGAACATGTCCGCCGCCGTCGCTCCTTTTCCCCCCTTTCATGAAGGGAATATAAAGAACTGGTTCCTGCAAATGGAAGCTATCTTTACAGTCAGAAGGATTACTGACCAAAAGACTAAGTTTGGCCACGTGGTGGCGGTTTTGCCACCCGCCATCGTTGATGAGGTCTCAGACTTCCTAGAAGCCGTTCCTGAAGTAGAACCCTACGCCCGGTTAAAAGAAGCAATCTTAAGGAGAATGGGCCGTACGGAGGAATCATTAATCCGGGAACTATTTAGCAACCTAACTTGCGATGGCAGGACTCCCTCCCAACTCCTTCGTTATATGAAAAGCCGACTCGGCAAAAATACCATGGCTGACTCTATATTAAAAAGCTTGTGGCTGGACCGTCTCCCCACCACCATTACCCAAATTTTGGCGCCAATGTCCGAAAACACCTCGATCGATCAATTAGCGGACGCCGCTGATCGTATTTTCTCGCAACTGGATAATCAGACAATGCCAGTACACAGTGCTGAAGCGACTAGGGACCACAGCTCCTTGGAAAAAACAGTCGAGGATTTGCAGCGCCAAGTTAAAGATTTAACGTTAGCTATAGAAAGCCATGGTCGAAGCCGGTTCCCCTCCCGCCGGCGCTTCAGAAGTCGACCACGCTCGTCAAGTCGGAACAAGGATGCCACTCCTACTATGTGTTACTACCACCGACGATATGGGTCTAAAGCTCATTACTGCGTCAAGCCGTGTACTTATACTGCGGTCGCGGAAAACAAAACCGCCAGCGAGTGAAAGCGACTAATCTCGCTGGCAAGGCATTTTCACCAAAACTTAGTCGCTTTTTTTATGTGACGGACACACGTAATAATTTACGTTTTTGGTTGATACCGGCGCTGCCATTAGTGTCTTACCCGTGCGTGATAAAGCTCGTCAACAACCTTTTCAGCTCCGCTTACAAGCAGCAAATGGTTCCAGTATTAATACTTACGGTACGAAGTCCCTTACCCTAAACATAGGGATGCGACGAGACTTTACTTGGAATTTTACTGTTGCTGACGTCCAGATGCCGATATTAGGTGCAGATTTCCTGGCGCACTATGATCTCGCCGTGCGAATGAACAACCATTCCCTGACTGACAACTTAACAAGACTGTGTGTTCTTGGCACTTATTCTAAACTTACCACCACTGGCATCACCGTGGCAACGTGCCACAATAAAGAGTACTTAGACTTATTGAATCAGTACCAGGACCTCCTGCGTCCTGCTGGATCTATTGATTCAACTAAACATCAAACACAGCACTTTATTAAGACCACTGGTCAACCTGTTTTTTCCGTCCTCGTCGTCTAGCACCTAACAAATTAAAATTCGCAAAGAAAGCTTTCGACGACATGCTACGAGAGGGTGTTATTCGTCCGTCCGACAGTCCCTACGCTTCCCCTCTTCATTTGGTACCTAAACCAGGAAAGGAGGACTATAGAATTTGTGTGGATTATAGAAGATTGAATTCCATCACCGTCCGGGATCGTTATCCAATCCCCCACCTCCACGATTTCACTTCTGGTTTTACAAGGCGCAAAGATTTTTACTAAAATAGATCTTGCAAAAGCATATTATCAGGTGCCAGTAGCTGCTGCTGATGTCCCAAAAACTGCTGTTACTACACCTTTCGGTCTATTTGAATTTTTGAAAATGCCTTTCGGCCTTTGCAACGCAGCACAGACATTCCAACGTCTTATGGACGAGGTTCTGCGTGGACTCCCTTTTGTTTTCGATTACATTGACGACATTCTGATAGCTAGCGAGGACGCTGCCTCGCATAAGCAACACCTACACGAAGTTCTTCAACGTTTGTCCCATTACGGATTTCGTCTAAACCTGGACAAATGTGTCTTCGGATCAGACCATATAGAATTTTTAGGACATCACGTCGATGCAAATGGAATTGCCCCTATAACTGAAAAGATTAAAGCTATCACTGAGTTTCCCGTCCCTGTTTCTATTAAACAGTTGAGACGCTTTATAGGGATGATCAACTTCTACAGGAGGTTTATTCCAAACTGTTCTAACATCCTGACTCCCCTTACCAATTTATTACAGAAGAAGAAGAATAAGACTATTATACTTGAGAACGAAGCCTTGGACGCCTTTCGAGCAGCTAAAACCGCTCTGGGCAATTTTTCTAAGCTTAGTTTCTTAGAGGACGACCCTCAATCGGATATCTACCTGACCACTGACGCTAGCGAAACAGCAATAGGCGCGGTCATTGAACAAGTCAGTCCTTCTCAACGTAAACCTATAGCGTTCTTTTCCGCTAAACTTTCTCCTGCCCAGTCACGCTACAGTACCTTTTCTCGTGAACTGTTGGCTATTTTTCTTGCTATTAAGCATTTCAGACACCTCCTCGAAGGTAGGTCCTTCGTCATCTTTACGGACCACAAACCTTTAACGTCCATTATGTCCACCAATTCGGACAAATACACTTCGAGGGAAATCAGATATCTGGACTATATATCTCAATTTACTACTGATATTAGGTACATTAAGGGTTCGGATAACACTGTTGCCGATACCCTATCTCGTACTGAGATGTTCGGCGTGCATACTGATGCACTCAGTCAAGACTTGATCGCCGACGAACAGAAAGCGGACATAACTCTGAAGCAGGTGTTATCCGACACTTCTTTGGAACTTCAGAAATGTCCAGTTCCTTTTAGTAACAAGGTCCTATACTGTGATGTTAAATCCAAATCCCCAAGACCTTATGTTCCTCCGTCTCTTCGTAGACAGGTTTTTGACCACCTACACGGACTCTCACACCCTAGCAAAAGAGCCACAGTTAAGTTAATTTCGGACCGTTTCGTTTGGCCGAATATGAACGTTCACATTCGTGAATGGGTCAATACATGTTTACAATGTCAGAAGTGTAAGGTGCATAGACACACAAAATCTCCTGTGGGCACTTTCAGCGAGCCTGATGCTCGTTTTACTAATATACACCTGGACTTAGTTGGGCCCCTACCAACCTGCCATGGTTATTCCTACCTTCTAACTATAGTGGATCGTTTTTTCCCGATGGCCTACTGCCATCCCTGTCAAAGATACCACTGCTGTGACTGTCGCAAAAGCTATTTTATGCAACTGGATTTCGATTTTGGGACTCCTAAAGTGGTTACTACAGATAGAGGAGCACAGTTCCAGTCGTGTCTTTTCAGGGAATTCACTGAACTCCTTGGTGCAAAGCATATACGTACTACAGCGTATCACCCCTGTGCTAATGGGCTGGTGGAACGATTCCATCGCACCCTTTAAGGCTTCGCTATCAACGAAGCATGAGAATAATAATTGGGTCGATGAATTACCCCTCATCCTTCTATCGTTAAGAAATATTCTTAAGGATGACTTAAAATGCTCCCCTGCAGAGCTTGTATTTGGTACTTCGTTATCTTTACCTGGCCAATATTTTTCGCCAGCTGTGACCACACCACCAGTTTCTTCCTCTTTTATTCAGGACTTACGCCTTAAAATGGCAAACTTATGCTATACACCACCGCGGCACTGCCCGAGTGATATATATCTACCGCACCAGCTCAAAGACTGCGAATTTGTATTTGTACGTAATGACTCTGTTAAGCGGCCTCTTACGCCGGCCTACACAGGCCCATACCGCGTTCTTAAACGCACGGACAAATATTTCCAAATACAAAAAGGTATTCACACCGACAACGTTTCCATAGATCGGTTGAAACCTGCCTTTATAGAGAAACCGTCGTCTCATACTACTTCCCAATCAACTCCGCGAGTTCAGGAGAATTTTAAGACACCTGTTTCTCTCGACAAGCCTAAGTATACCAGCTCCGGTCGAAAAGTCACCTTTCCAAAGAAATTGGAAACATTCTACTATTATTAGTCAAATGTCTGCGACATTTGATCCAGGAGGAGGGCTGTGTGGAATAATGTATTATTCCATCTACGACATTTTACGCGCGCGCGAGTTTCCTCCCTTCTTCCACGCTTGTGTGCGCGCGCGCGTTTGACACCCCCTTTCTGTCTCTTTTAGTCTAATACAGTAGTAACTGTTTTTGGTCACCAACCAAGCGACCTGTTATGCAAATTAGATTTTTGAAATCTTCCCGCGAAAAATTTGTGACGTCAACGACAAACTGTTGTTTCAGAAAAGTTCAGTTGTGATCCAGATTCGGACCTAAGCAGACTCATTTTTAGCCATGTCAATATGCAAGGTTGACTGACGAAGGATATCTTACGATGCCAACACCAAATATTAATTCTGCGTCCCTTTTGGATCGTCATTCAAAACCCTTTTATAAGACGATGCATATACCAAATGATTAATCCTTCGTCCCTTTTGACTCGTCATTCAAAGTTCTACTCCGAGACGATGCAGAACATACAAAATAACAATCCGTCGTCCACTTTGGGTCTCGTCAGAAATCTGTTTTGAACCAGTACAAAAAAAAATTAAAAAAAAATATGTACATAACAATAACATTCACTCACATTACCTAAAAACTCGCAGTGAGTATTTTTCCTTGTATGAATATTATCTTGTACATTGACTTATCTGGTATCTCCTTCTTCTTCAAGAACCTTCCCGCCTTTAGCCATCTTGCTTCTACTTTTGGCGCGGAACTTTTTCATTGACCCCTACTACGGGACAATTTACTTGTTTTCCTGCATTTAATAAAAATTACTCTTGTTGGAATCCAGTCTTGTTCTGTCATTCTGTGTCGGCTATCTTAATATATTTTATTTTATGCACGTGTGGATTAACCACATTTCTTCGTTGTTCATTCACGCACATTTTTATCTTTTTACTTTGCTTGTAGACTCGGTAGTTTAGTGTGGTGTCTGGCACAAGGCCACTTAGTAATAAACCAGCACTGCACCCTACCGGGCCCGCAACAGGCCCTGCGCAAATCGAGCAGGGCAACATGCGCGTTATGTCGACGCCATTCCCGAAGCTTTGCTGCGCAAATATCCGCATACATGCATTAACATGAGAATTCAGCTCATGATAGTCCATCACTGGGCGCACTTTTCCTTTGTTGCTCTGCATAACAGCCATCAACGGAATCAGGCCTTTATGCGGACCCAGTCTTTTCTCCGGGTAGGGTAAAAGCCAACCATTATCGACTCAAATTTTCAGTTCCTGCTCGTTCGAGACTTTGATGTGATTGGCTATGGAGTACGAAGAGACTTTGTTTTTCAGCCGATCTGGTGCCTTGCCTGGTGTTTCCATTTCCATGCAACCGTCCATACCTTCTGTCTATCATCAAACTCCAATGAAAAATCAGGCTCAACGATTTGGATCACCGCACTTACCGGGCTTCCTACACTGGTAGCGCCTCCACCCCAACGTCTTAATGGTGTTGATACCGACTAAAAGGTCATATCCAAGTAGTCCTTCAGGCGTGACTAACACATCGATTTCAGTAGAATTGCCATTCTCAATGCAAATGCTTAGTCCCTCTTCCGCGACAGTGATCAGCATGAATCAACAAAGGCTGAACATCACTCTCGATCAACCTGATTATTAATCACACACAGCCAGCGCCATATTCACATTTCGCTTATTTCTACTCCCCTGAGCCGTTTCCCAGACAATTCCGCGATATATGCCCAACACCTCCACACCGATAAGCAGCGTATGGCCCCGCGCTCATCCCGAACTCTTCGGTGTTCTCCGCGTTGGTTCAAGCAATCCTTGGTCAAATGATTCGGGCCTCCACAGTTGTGGCAAGTAATCATGTTAGGCGCGGGAGACACGATTGAATATGTCTTCGGGTCTGCAGCTGCCACAACTTGTTCGTTTATGCCCCCCCCCTCCATCTTTAATTATTGCCCGTGCCTGGGCCAACAACTCTCCCAAAGGAAGATCATTCATTCTGGAAGATGCGCGCAAGAGATTTTCATGCGTTTGGGCAGGCTAGCGACAAAGGCACACGATGTCTGACAGATACACCTTTGAAGAGCGTTTCCAATTTCCTCAGCTCAGCCAAATAGACATCAACCGTCTAGACCGGTCGTAAACACTTCGACGCGCACTGTTCATACGCAGTGAGGGCGCTGTCGCAAAAGCTGTGCATAGGGCCGTTTTAATTCAGGTTGCATCCGTTTTATCCCCCTGGCACAGCTGTAAATACACAGTAAAGGCTCCACCAGTAAGTTGAAGAGGGAAAATCCATTCAACTTCACTCCGTACAAGTCGCACACCATCTGGACCTTTTCCATCCATATTTTTACGACAGAGCCGGACCCGTCGAATTTATGTCAAAACGGCCGTCCATAAGTGCTGAAATAGCTTGTAGTAATTGATTCCCTCCGAAGAAGCACTGTCTCAACACTTCTTCTAAAATCACAGTATCCTCACGGCTTAATGACCAGGTAAAAAAAAGTGACCGTTGATCATTCAAAATAGTGTCCACACGTGCGTGCCATGGAAATCAAAAATGACAGCCGTCACAAACGAATTCAACATCGGGGACGTTTCCCATATTAGTACATAATTACAGTCATAATGCCTAAAAACTTTAATTACATACGTTTTTTTTTTGTTTTTTTTAATACGGATTAGCTTTAGGGGCTACCCTATCTTTCAAATAAAATGAAAATTTTAAATTCAAAGGATATATTTTTAAATTACTTAAAATTCGTTTTTCGTTTCAGAAATCCGTGGCGGTATTTATTTATTTGTAATAATTTAATTTCAATAAATTGAATAAAGCGGAAGGTGTTGATTGTTGGTTCCAAAATTATTTCAACAAACTTCTTTTTTTGACAAAATAAAATACACTTTCATTCATAAATGAACAATTAATGAAAAATAAAATTTGTAAATTTTTTCGCTAAAAGTTGTGTTTTATGTCAGTCAATATAGTAAAAAATAAAAAAAATCAATGAATAGTTTGAACATATTTTATTCGAATTTCGAAACATGTATTCATTGTAAAATTTACAATTTACATTTACATTGTAAATGTAAATCTTCGTGGTCCAATATGAAAATTTATTTATCATCATAATTGAAAATTATGAACTCGATTGTTAACTTTTTCTTCAATTAACTGAAACAGGAAATCGCAACAACAAAAATATTTCCTATTTTTGTTATTTTTTAAAAACTTTCTTCCCAGAAAAAGAGAAAACCCCCGGCATGTTTTAACATGTATTTTCGCTTCTTCATAAAACAAACAAAAAAAATCGATTATCCCATAGTAGTTGCATTGATTTTTTTTTCTCTATCAAACTTACTGAGTATTTTCTTTTACTTACCGGTCGTAAAAAAGTTTTAGTTGGGACACAGATATTTAAGGTTTGTACAATTACTTGTACTTAAAAAAAAAAAATACTTTTTAATTTTATTTTCCAACAGCTGAAAAAATAAATACATCGGAAAAGAAAACTTTGGTAAGTCATTTTTTATATTTTCCTTTTTCTTTTCTTTTCAGTTTTTATATTTCTGTTATTTTGTACATTTTTTAACTCGGTTTTTTTTTAATTTATTTTTTATTTTCTACATTTAATTAAAGTTATTTTTTAATTTATATTTTTGTTTTGTATTTCGTACATTTAAGTCAGTTTTATTAATTTTTATTTGTGTATTTTTTAACATTTTGATTTAAGTCGCTAACTTTATTACTACTCTTCTTACTGTCATTATGCGTGACAGTGAGTAATCACTTAAACAAAAATAATAATCCTTTCAATCAATAAATTAGTTTTTTGAAATACGGCATAATATTTTGTTTATATTAGAAATTAATTTTAATTCTCCAGCTTGAAATTAAAACTAAAATAAAAGCTTCAAGAAAGATTTTTCATTATTAAAAATTCATTTTTAACGTTAGGTATCACGTTTTTGTGGAGCTACCCCTTCTTAAAACTAAGTGTTTTTTTAGATACTTCCACTTTTTCGTTGAAAAAAAATCAGCATACCGTGATGAAAAAAGGCCCCAAATTTAATAAAAACAAAGTTTTATCGTCAAAATGTTTGTTATTATTAAGAAGAGGAAAGACCAAAGTATTTTTTAAATAATTTTTAAAAATTCTTTCTAGCACGTTTGAAATTTTGGTTAAAAATCTTTTTTTTGCGTCAGGTGGTCGACAAAAGTGAAAGTAATTTTTTTTTATTACTTTTTTTATATATTTTGTATATTTGTCCTAACATATTACAAATTATTGTAAGGTTGATTGACAAAGAATCAACAGTAATTTACTAAGCGTAGCTTAGATTTTTAGCACAAGGCCGAAATTATGAAGCTCCCAGTGAAGATCGAACTCAGTCGTAATTGGAAGATTTGCTCGCCATATCATATCAGAATAGAGAATAATGACAATTTACATTTTTTACAGTTAAAATTCGAATATACGTAACGTATCACTTGCCTTCTCGTTTCTCTCTCTTTTTTTTTTTTTTGGTTTGTTTTTATCTCTCTCACTCTCTATTTTTCTTACTCATGATCTTCTCTTTCCAAGGTATCGCATCGAATACCTAAAACAAAAAAAGAATTTCAAAAAATACGGAAGGTGTCATTTTCATTGTGTTATTTCCCTTGTATCATTAACGATAATAATTAATCGAAAATGTCAACCAAGATGTCTTTTTTTTAGTTTTAAAATGTAATGTATTTTTTTTTTTGTTTGAATGACTGTTACCTTCATTTTTCTTTGCGTAAATAAGGTGTGGTTCCATTTACGCAATATTAGTAGAAAGACAAACTTATGATATCTGTTTCGATAACAATACGGAAACTTAAAAAGAACAAAAGACAAAAAAAATTACTTTTTCTTTTTCGCTGCTACTAGAAATTCATTTCACCGTATTACGAAAAGTGCTTAACCCCAAATTAGGTACCTCCCAAACCCAAAGAAAAGTGATACCTAAGGTTTAAAAAAGTACTTTATAAATGAAAAATCTTTCTTGAAGTTATTATTTAGGTACCTCCACTAATTCGGTATCGATAAGTAAAATGATTTTTTAAAAAAAATGAAAAAGCTTTCTTGAAACTTTCATTTTTAGCTTTCATTAAAGCTAAAAGAATTTTAATTTATTTATTTCCATTTAGCAAAATACTCTGTGGTACAGAAATTATATTGATCGGAATCAATTTTTATTTTCATTTAAAATCGATCAAAACGGCCATTTTTGACACATTTGAAAACAAAAGTTAATACTCGGTTTTAAAAATCTTGCAAAAAATAAAATGTATATTTCTGAAACGTTATTTGAGAAAAATTAGGAGATTTAGTTTAATTAATCTGATTTGAAACAAATATTACTTATAGCATAAAATGTTGTATACAAACATTTCTTAACTACGAGGTCTTGTTTATCAATTTATTTACATCCGATTGACAGCCGAAAGTATTCATAGTTAAGTATGGGGAAGCAGACAAAGTTTTTTTTTCTTACCGTAAGGGGGGACAACCCTTAAAACACTGATCTTTAAATGCTAGATTTGTACATCCATACTACAGAAATTCTGCGCATAATCACACATACAAAAACAAATCGAAATTCTTTTAAAAATATCTGGAGTCGTCAGATTGTAATAAGCTTTGCAATACATGATTAGTAAATATAGTTTTACTTAATAACAATATTTCCTAAGAATTATTATCACATTGCAAATGAATTTTAAAAGATTTAAATTTTTTTTATAAATTATTCAATTTAAAATTGTAAAAAAATAAATAAATGAAAACAAATCTTGTAAAATTATTTTTTCATCAAAATATTTTTCTTCAGACAATATTGTCTTTAATATATATTATTCATAAAAGTAGTTAAAAGCTGCTCTAATTAAATAATTTAATAATAAAAAAGATTTATTTTTCAATTCAGAACAGATTTTCAGTAAAACTGGGACCAATTTTGCAAAAAAAAAAAAACTTTAGGGATTTAAATTCTTCAAAGAATTTTGCTTTTAACTAATATAATCACTAAAAATTATCTCATTGAATTTCTCAATCTTCATAAAATTAAGAGGCTGAAACATGTAAAAAAAAAGAAAACATTTTTGCTAATATTTTCTAATAAAAAAAAATTCAAAAATAATTTAATTCATTTGTGAATAGGTGCTGAAACTTTAATTGAAATCTGACAATTAATTGATTTTTTTAAAGAATTTCCAAATTAATGTATTTGTCACTGCAAAAAGGAGGTGAAAATTTGTTATGCTAAAAGTGGTGTGACAGCATCAATGAAAGTGAATAAACTGAATCCAGTACATGTGTTTTATATTACTTGTTGTTCTAGTGTTTGCATTACGTTTTGGTAATGGGGGTGACAAGACTTTCAGACCACACTGTACACTCCTACTTTATTTAACTATCAACCCTCAAATGGCTTGGTGGACTTTGACAACAATTTGTTGACTGCATTAACTCATTACACTCTCTACCAAGGACTTTTATAATTTCCCACAAAGTCTCCATATACTTATCAATATTTTTTCTCTAAAACTTAACTTAATTTCTTTAAGTGCCCGAAAGAATATTTTAAACCAAACCCTATACCAGATATGGTTAACCTTTTTGGAGCACAGGGCCATATAAGATATAGTTTATTATAATGTGGACTGCATTACTAAAGAATTCAAGCAGATTTTTTTTTATTAGTAGCATTGCAGCCATTTCTGTCATAGATCATAAACATAGACATCTACTTTAGAAATTGGGGAAAATTCAATATTTTTCTTTGGAGAAAAGATTATTTTTATCTTTAAAAAAAACTGAAGTCTTGGTATAATATTATTCCTAATGACAAATTTGATTAATACATGCTGTTGTGTATGATTTTTTTCCAATTTATTCATTTGAGTATGTAAATTTTTTTAAGTAAATTTCTTCTCCATAGAAAAAAATATTACTAACATTTCCCATTTCTACAGCAAATGAAGTTTACATGTATGATCTTCCTTAGTAAAAATTGCCAATGGTTTATAATGATGAAAATATTATTTTCACCAAATGTTTACAAAATTTAAAAATAATTGTATTTAATTGTTGTTTATGTATGTAGTTTTGTATGAGTGTGTGCGAGGGAACAACTGAGAACAAAATGAAACCAATAAAATTGTAATAAAAATTATTTTCTTTATGAAATTGTGTACACTATTCAGAAAGTCAATCAGGCTATAGTTTGCCCATGACTGCCCTACACTCATCTACTTTTTCACATAAATTGTGAATAAATAATTTCTTTGTTTCAGTTTCACTTTCAGTTTCAGTTTCACTCTGATTAAGAATCCTTTTTATTGTGAGCTTAAAGAGATGAACATTGATTTTCATTTGTTTTTGGAATATGGGAAAATCCCCATAACATGGATTAGCACTTTTGTCTGTGATCATTATAGCAAAAGTGATGATAGGTACAATCCCCTGACATGTAACCTTTTTAGCCAATGAAAAATATTGCTATATAAAGCTGTTAAAAGTAAAATCTCTGTATAATAATTTTTTCATTTTTGTGTTTTCCTAGATTGACTAAAGCAACCATTACATGATGGTGTTTATCATATTTTTTTTCTTGTCATCAGTCCAAGCCAATGACTTTTCTCTTGGTAAGTCTTATTTTTTTTATTTTTGGTTCTTGGTAAAGCATTCCCTCCAGCTATGTGTTAAATAGTAGGAAATTGTATCTGGAAAAATCCTTATCTCCCCCAAAATTGTTAATAAAATTGTTATTATTTACAATATTCCTTGCATATTTAAAAATTTTGGCCGTTGTACGCTCCGGCCTTCTTCAGGTGGTTGGAATTTCAAACTGAAAATTTGAGGACAATAGTCAATGAAATTTAAATTTCATCTCCGAAATATAGACAGACCAAAACAAGTTCTGGTTTTAAATAACCCATAAAAGATTGATGAATCATAAAAATAAAATAAATCTTGCACTTCTCGCCTGTGAAACTCCCTTCCAATTTCTTGCTTCTCTAACATCTAGAATCTTCAATAATTTAAATGCAACATCAGTCACCATCTTTTCTCTTCCTGAAACCTGTTCTTTTATTGTCCTTTCTCCTCACTAAAGTATTCTCATCCTCTTTCACTCCCTTTAAACACCTTGTGTTCTAAAGCATTATCACCTTGCTTGCAGTAAAATGATTAAGAAAAAAATTGGCAAATTTGAACCTTTATGCTCATTAAAACCTGAATGTCAAAAGGACAGTTTTCCATTGACACTGCTATTATTATTTTTTTCAGGTGATTAGAATTATTTCAAACATGAAATTTAATTTAAATTTTCTTTGTTCTTGTGAATTGACAACAAAAATATTAAAACTATTTATTTAAGACTGTTTTCAAGCTAAAAGTTGAGTCAAACTTTATAAAATGAATAATGATTTAAATAGTTGGTTCACATTTAATAATTTAGTAATGTTTATAAATTTATAAATAAAAACTGAAATATAAACAGACCAAAACATTAGTTTTGGTTTTAAATATTCTTGTAAATAAACCTAATAAAAAAATATTGTAAATGAATCCCCTGGCTCAAAAATAGAAATATTTTGAAAAATGCACACAAAATTTAATTTTTGTGACTGTTCTCGCCAATTATTTGGACTATATATATATATAATATATATATATATATATATATAATGATAGGATTAAGAAACAGATCTTAATCTAACATGTTTCCCTTTATTAACATTCTAGAATCTTCAAGTTTTTTTTTAATTTTTTAAATGCAAAATCAGTGGCACCATTTTCTATAGTGTTTCTCTTCCTGAAACCTGTGTTTTTATTGTCCTTTCAGTCCCAAACTAAAGTCCTTATTCAATCAAATCCATCAAATGGATTCAGCAGGTGTTGGATTTACCCATTTTAAACACCTGAAAATTGTTATATTTATTACAGTAAATTCAATGAAAGCATTATCAAAGAGACCAATTGTCAAAAATGAGTAATTGCAGTATATATATATATATATATATATATATATATATATATAAAATGATTAACGCAAAAAATTGTTCAAATTTGAACCTTGTTTATGCTCACCTAAAAAACCTGAAGATAGAAAAGGACAGATTTTTCCATATATAGATATATACATAGATAGATATGAACATAAATTATTTTCAGGCAAACTACCTTCATTCCTTGACAACATTTATTTCAATTTCAAAAAAAGTGATTTAGAATTATAATGAAGCCTTAATTTAAAAACAATATGAAATTTAATTTATTTACATTTTCTGGATTTTGTAATTTTGTTTTATTTCCCAGTTGTGAATTGACAAAAAAAATATTAAACACAAATTTATTTATTTATGTTTTTAGACTGTTTTCAATTCAAAATGGTAATTACCAGTTGAGTCAAACATTTTTATAAAATGGTAAATAATATATATATATTATATTATAGTTGGTTATACATTTTAATAATTTAAATATAATGTTTATAAATTTATGGGAGAAAAAATACCAAAAAACTGTATTTTTTTTACATCTTTATTTGGACTTTAAAAATTGGATAATTTGCAAACAAAATGAAATAAAATGAATTGCTATATTTTGCCGTTATTCATATTAGTTTAACATAAAAACTAACACATAACAAGGAACTACCAGCTCTAATTGTAAATGAAATTAGTTTTTAGAATTTGTCTATCAAATTGAATAAATAAAACAGTTTGTAAATATGATAAAATTATTCAATTGTAAATAAACAATCTAATAAATAGTGGTACAATCAGGGAAAATATCTACTTTGAAATTGACATAAATGTTTTCTAAGACACATTCAAAATGCATTGCATGAAAACCAAAATTGGCTAAGAACCATGTTTTTGCCTTATAAGTATCATGTTTTTGTAATGAAAGTGGCTCAAAATGAGCTGGATGAAAAGTTTTTATTTTCTTTTGAAAAATGCTTCCAATGATATAAAATTTAATATTTTTTTTTTAGTGACTGTTCAAAATGGACCAGAGAGACAGAGATAGATATAAGCAGAGATAGATAGATGGATATAAGCAGAGATAGATAGATACGTATAAGCAGAGATAGATAGATGGATATATGGATATATATATATATATATATATATATGGATATAGAGATATATATAGATATATGATAGGATAAAGAACAAGATTAAGAAACAGAAAGAGATATAATCTAACATAGATATTACATAGATATTTATATAAAGATATTGCATTATTTTAGATAAGATCAGTTAGATATCATAGAAAAAAATGAGCAGACATAGATAATTGTTTTTTTTTCAATTTTTATATATATATATATATATATATATATATATATATATAAATACAGAGTGTATGAAATAAATTAAAGGGGCTATAGTGTCACCCCCAAATGCTCAGGATTGTGTTGTCAAATAACTGGCTCGATATAAGAGAGATTTTTCTGGTCCCAAATTAGAGCCTGTGTTAAATGCAAGACTTCTTCCCTGGTCCTGACAACTCTCTTATATCCGGGTTACACTGTAGTATCTATTGATAAAACTACTAAAACTAATTAGGATGTTTTTTCAGAGGGTCTTTTTGTGCCAAGGTTTTTGAAAAATTTAGATTTCAGTCACAATTTATACTTGGGGTTTTTTCTTTGGACTAAAAATGGGCGATTTATTTCAGCCCAGAGCAGTCCTTTTTTTTTCAATTTTTCCCTGAGATCAATCTTTTGATAAAAAACAGCATCAAATGGATGCTCAGCAGGTGTTGGATTTACCTAGTGATTCATTGGAGGAAGGGGCTGAATAGACGTGTAACTCACCTGAAAATGACTGGAAAGTGTTGTTTTTTTTATATGTCTTTTTTTTGTTTCATATAGTTTTTTGTTTACAGTATAATTCAATTACAATGAAAATCAAGTTTTGGCTTGTTGTTTTGTATTGATCAGGGTGGCAAAAAGAGATAAACAAGTTGTGAAATTAGTAACATAAAATGAGTAATCTTTGCCTTTCGGAATATTTTATGAGCCTTTGTATTGAATTATTTTGTCAATTGTGTGTGTGTGTGTGAATGTGCTCTGTTCATGTTCTCATTCTTTCATTCATTTTTTCCATTTTCAAAATACAAGATTTTTGAATATATATATATATATATTTATAATACACACAACAACAATTATGTGAAATTTAGACCCAACCTCAGTTTTCTTTTAGTATAAATCATGCAGTTGACACCCACACATGCTTTGTGCTTGTTTCATCTTATTGTTTCTTTTGCTCAATAACTTCCTAATCTTTTGAAACTTTGAAAGGGGCTGTCTTTGTTCTGAAAAAAATCTTCACCTTCAACAGAAAGCATTTGTCATTGGTTAATACTGCATATTTAGTTTCATCATAAATCAGATTGTTATAAAACATCCAATAAAATCGTTTTTTTGCATCAAACCTTGAATATATGGAAATATATTCTCACATTATATCTTTGACACTGAGTTAACAATAAGATTCAAAAATTAAGTCTAAAAAATCGTTTTTATATTTTTTGAAAACCTTGTATATGATCTACTGAGTTACAATAAGATAATTGTCTAAATTTTTTTATATTCATTGAAGTGAGGATAAAAATTAACATTATTATCATTTTACTAAGAAATGCTGGATTTACCATCCCAGGAATATATCTTAAATCATTAATATGGATTAGTTTTAGATCTGGCCTCAATCGAGGGAAAACAACACTTTTTGTTGTTTCTTTAGCACATTTCATGTTTTAGCCAGCATGGACTTTCATCCCCACTGCACATGATCAAAAAACTACTGAGCACTGTTGGCAAAGATAATTCATGAAATAAGTATCTACGGGCAGTCACGAAAAAGGATATTAAAGTAAATAAAAAGGAGGAAATTTTAGGTCCTCTTTCACCATTTTTTGAATTAATTTCCGAACATTGTTGCTGATAAATAATGTTAAAACTTTTCCTATCCTAATCTAACTTAGTTTTAATTTTTCACCACATCTAAATAAGTTTGGTTAGATTGGGTCTAGATGAGATTTTTACACATGTTTCATTTTATAAAAATATTGGAAGTGGAACATTTTGCTTGTAATTCATTTCCAGTCCCAGCAATAAACTTCCTAGTCATCAAGTGATTTTTGCACCCAATGATTCTGTGCCCCAGGTGGCTCCCCCACCCCCATGTTTCATCACTGGTTTAGAAAATACTTTGACAAAAGCCCTACTCCATGGTTTAGTAATTTAATTTAATTTGATAAGGCTTCATGGTAAATAATATTTTTTAAGAAAATTTCTTTTTTGCCCTTTTAACAGGGAAGAATAAATTATTAAGATTTCTTACTCTTAAGCATGCAACATACAACTGGCCATGTGTAAATATTTCTTTCTGGAGCCAAATTTCTACTTTTTGAAACATTTGACCTTGTGATTTGTTCATAGTCCTCATAAATGCAGGGCAAACTGGAAACTGGATTCTTGTATATAAAAACTTAAAAGATATGCCAAAAAAACAATATTGCATTTTTAATAAATATATATTTGTTATTTTAATGATTAAATTGTTTTTAAAATAGTGGAAGTATTTTGTATGTTAAATAAAACTTAATTTTTCCAAAAAAAATGATGAAAATTTATTGTGCTAAGCTATGCACCCAAGTAAAACCAACTGTACTTTGTACCCTCTTACCTGTTTTGCACAATCTGGTTTTGAATGGTCAATGTATGGCTATTTTAGAGGTGTCATGGATAGACTAACGGAAGTCATAGAATTTTATATATAGATAGATATAATTCTTTATATAATAAATTTTATACAATAAAGATTCATATAATAAATTTTAGTCTGCCTTCAGATCTAAACAATTTCTTTTTACCAAAGATGTTACAATTTGATGATAAATATTGTTCTTTGGATAGTACCTTTTAAAAATTCTTTATTATAATTCATTTTAAAACTAATGTTTTGATGACAATAAAAAATCATCATTGTAACATATACCTTAATTACTGGTAAAACTACTTATCAGTTTGTTTTTCTTTTTCAAATGACAAGATGAGAATAAAATATTTGATTGGACATTTTACTAATTTTAAAAACATTCTTTTCAGCTCCATTACACGTTAAGGCTGTGGTTACATCTTCCGAGCAATATTGTAAGATGATGGTGAACTTTACAGTTAGGCCATATGATTATATAAATATCACATGGTAAGAACTTTTTGCACTTTAATGAACTCATAAATGTCTACTAAAAACTCCTTTTAGATTTCCAAAAAGAATTGTTTTTTGCCAATGTCTTTGAATCCAGATAGAATCCAGCCATTTTTAATGCCTTGAGAGAAGGTTATGCTCTCCCTTGGTGTTAGTCATTCAGTAGTGTTATGTCATCGAGTGAGCTTGTTGGTTATTTAATGTCATGAATTAATAGGTAGGTAGATATGGTCTAAACACAAGAGTTTTTACATAAACAAAAAGGTACACCAGGATAATTTATGCTAGACTCAAAAATGTAGATACATGTTCAGTTTGCACAAAAGCAAAAAAGATAAATATAGGCCTAGTTTAAACTCAAGTCAAAAAAATAGATACAGTTTAGAGGTAAAGAGGTAGATGCAGGTTCAGTTTATACTAGCAACAAAAAGGTAAAACACAAGTGCAGTTTAGACTGGAGACAAAAAAGTAAAACACAGGTCCAGTTTAGACTGGAAACAAAAAGGTAAAACATAGGTCTGATTTAGACTGGAGCCAAAAAAGTAAAGCATAAGTCCAGTTTAGTCTGGAGCCAAAAAGGTAAAACACAGGTCCAGTTTAGACTGGAGCCAAAAAGGTAAAACACAGGTCCAGTTTAGACTGGAGCCAAAAAGGTAAAACACAGGTCCAGTTTAGGCTAGAGCCAAAAAGGTAAAACACAGGTCCAGTTTAGGCTGGAGCCAAAAAGGTAAAACACAGGTCCAGTTTAGGCTGGAGCCAAAAAGGTTAAAATTCTAAGCATCACATTGTACAATAAACATTGCCAAGAGAGTCAAAAGTGTATATAGTAATAGTAATTTTAAGGCAATAATCATTCTTTTGACACACCATTTTTTATGGGCATGAAGGATTAACATTGCACAATAAATTATTTACAAGATAATCAAAATATTTTTATAGACTATTATTTTTAACAATAAAATTATCAATGGAGCATACAGTGATCATAGTATCAAGAGAAAATCCTTTTGACACAGAGTGTTGACGATGGAGAAAACCAAGTCTTACGTTGGAAAAGATTTTGTTATCTGTGCTATCAATCAAGAAAAAAGAAAATCAAGATCAGGTTGAATTTAGTTGGCCTCAAAATCTGGTAATTGTTTATCCTACCAGTCTTCACTAGTCACAACCTCTCTTACCCCATGCTATTTTGGACAGCATGAAGCTATTGGAGTAGAAGAGACAGCTACATTTAATCATTTCAACAGTGAAAGGGTGGGACTGATATGCCAACCTAGTAACACATTTAAATTCATGCAGTTTGGAAACTAGTGAAAATAGCTTGTCAGAGCAGTTACTGTGAAAGTATTTGTAGAAAAGACAGAGGGAGGCGACCGCATGTCTGTGAGAGAGTGACTGTAAACGAGATGCCAGATCAGAGCTAAACACATTGCATATCTGTCTCTAGATTTTGTCGATGACTCTAAAATGAACAGTGGGAGCTCCAGACCATATATGGCAGCAATATTCCATGCAAGAGCGAATGGTTGATTTATAGATTTGAATGATGGATTCGGGTGAGAAAACCTTTCTGGCATGACACAGAGAACCAACTTTCCTTGCGATAGATGAAGCTATTGATTCAATGTAATTGTTCCATTTCATGTCAGCGGACAGTGTGAAACTTGGGAACTGATGACATCAGGAAGATCATTAATGATGATAAGGAACAGTGTAGGACCCCGGATAGAACCTTGGGGAATACCTGCATTCATGAGAAAGGAACAGGAGGAGAATCCATTAAGGACGACCTTCATTACACAGTTTGACAGGAATGATCGTATTAAGTCAAATAATCGTCCTGAGATACCATATCCCTGAAGCTTATGAAGGAGGCTGGCATGCCAAACCCTATGAAATGCTTTAGAGATATCTAGAGCCATGGCACAAGCTTCTCTGTTATTGTGGAGTGCTTGGTAAACAAATTCAGTTATGGCCGTAAGCACATCAGCTGTAGACCAGGCAAAGTGGAAACCATATTGTTTGTCAGAGAGCAGATCATGAGATGTAAGGTGCTTAACCACTTTGGTGTTGATTAAAGCTTCAAAGACTTTGCCAAAGAGTGGTAGGAGACTGATAGGAGAGTAGTTAGATGGGTCAGAAGAGTCACCAGAGTTTTTGAAGACAAGTACAACAGGATGGAAAGCAGGAGTTGTTGGGGCAGTAGTTGTATAGTTTGGAGAGGACAGGAGCCAGTTCAAGAGCACATTTCTCCCGGACAATGGCTGGTATCCTGTTCCCACTGCTAGCCCTATGGGAGTCTAATTTAGAGATAATGCTCAATACCAACAATGGGATTATGTGCAAATCGCTCAACAGAGCCTCAGTTCTAGGGAAGAAATTGGGTGTGGGTATATCAGATTTAATCAAGTGTTGAATTGGATGAAAATTTACAAGCAAAGCACTCAGCCTTATCAGCTGAGGAAGTCAAGACCTCAAATTGGTTGAACAAAGGAGGTATCGTAGGTTTGCAGAGACACCAATAATCTTTGAGACTGAATTTGCAAGATGCAATACGTTGTTTCATTCTATCAGCAAATAGTGATTTTGCTTCATTGAGGACATGCTTGCACTCATTACGGGCTGAGACAAAGAGACATCTGTTGCAATCTGACATGTCACTATGGTATAGGCAGAAGTAATGATTCCTATGGGCAATGGCAGCTGAGCAATCAGCAGAGAACCAAGGGGATGAATGTGATTTAACCTTATATTTCTGTGTGGGGATGAAAGCATCGATTCCAGCTTTTACCCAGGAGAAGATCTCAGAAGCGCATTATTGAATGGGGAGATTGAAGACCACATTCCAGGGGACATCGCAAAGGAAATCACGGAATGAGTCCCAGTCAGCTTGATAACAGAAAGATGTTCTGGAGTAGAAGGAGAGCATTTTCGTGTGTACTATCCAAATGTTCATGCTTGTTTTCAGAATTATAAGTATTGCTGGCAGAATAAAAACTTGTGCATCACACGTGATGGACAGAGTGTAGTGTAAATGACTTGTAATTAGTATTTCTGTATATCACTGCCTTGGCAGGAGAACTTTCAGAGGGAAAATTAACAGGAGATAACTGACATCCATTAAACATGACACGTGGAACTAGAACAGTCTACCCCAGTGAGCGAAATAAAGGGTTCAGTTTGACATTCCAACCACCTGAAGAAGGCCAGAGCATACAACAGCCAAAACGTTGTAATAAATATGGCAACAAAGATAAGGACAATAGTCCGAATAATGTAAATAATATTCAGAATAAATAGCTTGAACAAAACATGCTTTCAATATTGACTCTTTAGTTAATGAATTTATGGCCCAAAAAAGTTTACAATGCAAAATGTTATTTAACTCCCCTTATGTTTAAACATTCCAAATATTTTTGTGGATATTTTTTTTAAAAAAAGTATGTAAAACATTTCTCTAAAAAGAATTTTTTTACAAGTCTATAATAAATCATTGTAATGCAGTTTGAGAGTCGTCTACAGCCTAGAAACCTACTCAAAAGAAAAGTGATTATAACCACTAAGTAAACAGCTTGTAAAAGAAATTTAAAAAGTATTAAGTAAAAATAAAACTACTAACAATTCAAGTGTTGCTTAACCCTTTGCCTGTGAAGAGCTTTTTTGTATGTACCATCCAAACATTCATGTTTATTTTCAGATTTATAACTGTTACAAGGCAACTCAGCTTATTTGGCAAAAAGAGAATGTGCTGATATATAGTGTTTTATATAATAAAAACTTAGTGCAATAAAAACTGTAGTGTAAATGACTTGTAATTTGTATCTTCCAATTACAAATTATTTACACTACACTCTGTGCATCACATGTGATGTAAAAGTTATAATCATCTCAATAAAATGGAAAAATAGATGTCGTTCATTTGAGACATTACATTATAGGTCAAGCGTCTTGTGTTCATATGTGATGCACAAAATATTAGATTAGGTTTTTCCTCAGACATCCTGTTCAATAGTAAACTCTTTTCTTAAGCATCCTTAGTTTTACTAATCTTTTAAAATCATGGTCCATATGCAGCACCTATGATACACAGATATGGAAATCATGTCCTGTGTATCACATGATGCACCAAACAGGCAAAGGGTTAAACTTTGTCAGTGCTTTTATATACCATTAAATAGAATAAGTAAAAATGTCTTTATATTAGATCTGAGAAAAAATCACAGAAATCTGAAAGCAAGATATTTTTCTTATTATTCTAAACATGACTGATGTGTATTTTTTCTTTTTTATTTTTAAAATTTTTTTTTAATCATGAAGAATGTACATTTTCTTTTGTGGATTCATTATAAAATTTGCCAAGTTTTTTTTGTATTTTTTTTCTTTCAGGAAAGAGAAACCAGAGAAAAATTTTCAGTTTTGTAATAACACCAGCATTTGTAAAATCAATTGTTGGTGGTATTTCTCATACATTTTCCATGTTCAGATTTTCAAGACAGACTTTCCTATTTATCAAGGCAACTGGACATTTAAAGTAAATAAAACTATTTGTAAGTTACATTTATTAATCTGTTAAACATATACAATTATAGAATAAATCCTAAAATAAATGTAATTTCTTTTTTTATTAATCTCTCTCACACACACGTGTGTGTTTCTGAACAATCCAAATTCGTAAATAATTGTATTAGATATACTACAACATGCTTAAGAAGGCTCACATTACATCTCTGATCATAACTCAATTAGGTCTCACTTAAATACACATAGGCACCTACCAAACTATCTGTAACATACTCATTAACACTAGGATGGCCAGCTCCTTTGACATCTTTATTTACATTACGCCGTGAAGCAGCCATCTTTAATATATTCAATATTCAAGTCAGGAAAAGTATGAAAAGAAATTCACAAATATTAGTATACTTCATACTGAAAGAAAGTGATTATATATTTATATATATATAAATTATGTGTGTGTGTGTGTGTGTGTGTGTGTGTGTGTGTGTGTGTGTGTGTGTGTATAGATAAATAGATAGATAGGGGACATAAACACAAGTATTATTACTTGTGAGAAATGTTTCAATGCATTTACCCTATAAATAGCCTAGGTGTCAAAAATGACACCTCAGCCATTCAAGGTAAAACCTAAAATATCAGCTATTACACTGAATATTTTTTAAAGAATTAAGTCTGTTAAGCATCTTTGCAAAAATTCAATAATTGTCCATAAGCCTCAGCATCGAACCAAAACTAGTTATTCTATAGTAATTTGTTGAAAATTTGAAGGTGTCGAAAACGAGACCTCGGCCATCCTAGTGTTAAAAATACAAATATAATAGCCTCATCCACATGTTAAAAAAGCTGAAAATAATGAAAGAATTATTAGTTCTCTTCTATGGGGAGGGGGTCTTACTTGGACGAGGTGTCATCAAAGTGTTGAACCACTTTTGAAGGTTGTCCTGATGTTATATAAACCACAGATCTTTTATAATTTTTCTAATAATCCCTTCACATAGGGTAGGCAGACTGAGGCTGTTTTCTGAGTGTTGTCCTCTTGCACTCTTCTATCGGGACCACTGTCATGTACCCAGGGTAGTTGTTATGTTGTAGGGTACTGCTTATACTGACCATTTGGTAGCTAACAATTAGCCTGTGTGGAATACCATCTTTATGAATTTTGGCGAGATCATATATATGAGGTAGGTTGCTGTAACATTGACAACTGTCTGTATGTCTTAGGTGTGATCTGTGTTCTTGATATATATTCAAAATTCCAGTCACCTGAAGAAGGCCAAAGCATACAGTGGAAGAAATGTTGTGACTATGGCAACAAAAATGAGGACAACAGTCTGAACAATGTAAATAGTGTAAATAATTACAATACTGGATCTCAGAAATATATATATATATATATATATATATATATATATAAGAATATATGAAGAAATATACTCTTAAGGTGTGCTATATTTATGGGATAAAGTGCTCAATATCAGAGATAGAGCATGTGTAAATATAAAAGTGAACATTGAAGTCAACACTTAGAGGTGACAGGCTGTTTCATGCTAGACACAATCGTCAGGCCACTAAATGGTAAAAAAATACTATGTTACTTAAAAATCGAAAACCGAAAAGAGTAAATAAAAATATAAGTAATTATAATTAATTTAAATTTATCCAAATAAATAAACAAACAAACTGATCCCGATAAATTAACTGTTAGAAAAAAACAAGTAAAGATAATCAATCCAAATAAATAAATGAAGTAATAAACAAATTAAAAACTGTTCCCACCAAAATAATAGTTAGAATAAACTAGAGCAATCAACCCCAAAATTGAATAAATAGCATTAATTATCTTCCCAAACCAAAACAAAACTATTAAATAAGTGATATAAACAAATTTTTAGTATGTTAATAAAACGCCAATTAAAATAAGATAACAAACAAAAAAAAGTAAATAAAAACAAGCAAAATAATTTAACACAAATAAATAATAAAACAAATAAATGACTTCCAGCAAAATAACTGCCAAAATAGACTACCCACAATGCACCACTGACCTGTATATAAAAATAGCCGAGAAAAAAAAACAACACTCGTGGCCTGATGATTGTGTCTAGCATGAAACAGCCTGTCACCTCTAAGTGTTGACTTCAATGTTCACTTTTATATTTATCTTAGAATATATATATATTTATTTGTTTAAACGTTATTTTTTTTAAATGGATACTCATATTTCAGTAGATGCTCTGTTTTTATTTATTTATTAAACAGTAAATTTTGTAAAAATATGAGTCCTCTGTCAGCATTTGAACTTGTATCTGCTAGGGCAGGGGTCGGCAACCCACAGTACATTTCAAGCAATTTCTGATGGTACACAGTCACAAATGACATCACAAAGTCCAAACCAATAACTACTACAATGCAAAGAAGATATTTAGCTGTTTCAATTTTAATATATACTAAAGTATATATACTATATATTATTATATAAAATAGGTTAATTTGCAGTGTAACACACATGCTCAGTTCACATTAAAAATTTCCAGAATACTTATATTTATGTGTAATTGTACATGCTCCATTCAAATCTGGCTTGATAAATATGATAAAATCTACTGTTTTGGAGTTATCAACAGTGAAAGTTCATTTTATTTGCATCATTGGTGGCAGCCATTACTGGCGTTATTTGCATACATTTGCTGCAGAAAGATAAATACAGAAGACTACAGAAAGCTAAGTGTGGAACTAATCTTTCTTGTCTAAATTTGTCTCAATTACTGCACACAAGAACTATTTACATAGACATGCTCAGTTTGCACAATGATACCTATACTGATAGCTATTCTGCAGCGAATATATGCAAACAATGCCAGTAATGGTTGTCTGTGACGCAAATGAATCTGAACTTTCACTGTTGATAACTCCAAAATGGTAGATTTTATCATATTTATCAAGCAAGATTCAAATGGATCATGTACAATTACACATAAATGTAAGTATTCTGGAAATTTTTAATGTGAACTGAGCATGGGTGTTACACTGCAAATTAACCTATTTTATATAATAAAAAATTTTAATGCAAACTGAGTGCGGGGTGTTACACTGTAAATTAACCATAAAATATATTGTAGGGCAGGTATATTGACCTTAACTTGTATAAAAATATGTATGCTGTTGGCACACTGAAAGATTTTAAAACCCCTAAGTCGGTACATAGTTTGCAAAAGGTTGCCATCCCCTATTCAAGGAGAAACCATCATTGGATCTGACATGCTTTAGACCAACTCGGCCACATGGGACCTTCTGGTCAAATAAAGCCTTAATATTGCTTTTGAACACATATTTGCCCAATTTTCAAAATAGACATATCTGCTTTGTTTTGTATTCAAATTTAAACAAAGACATTTTTTTAGGAAATGGTTTTACCCAACATATTTTTAATTTATTTGTTTTAAAAGTTTTTTTTTCTTAAATGGATACTCATATTTCAGGAGATGCTCCGATTTTATTAAACAGTATATGTATTTATTTACATCTACCAGCCTAAATATTTGTAGAAATCTTGTTGGAAAAATGTGTCCTCCAAGATGTTCATGGGTGACCAGATTCGCTTTTCTCTGTTACACTTGTTCTTCCCACTCGTACATCTAATTTTTGCAAGTTTGACTCTCTCTGTCCATAGAAAGCACACTATAGTGTATTTGTTCCTCCATGATACATTCGCTGAGTGGAGCATCTATATGTCTGACCTCATTGCTCCTAGCCATTCAACTGAATGATGGAATGCTGCATGTGGCTATCTACCTGCCATGCATATGCATAGTGTTACACATTAGCACCTTCCTGTTGTTTTTTACCACATCATTTTAAAAATTGCATTTATTTTCTGATTTATCTTCATATATATATATATATATATATATATATATATATATATAAGTGGACATGAAAGTCAACATCCAGCGGCAACAGTTTAGTTCATGCTTAAACACAATTTTCAGGCCATAAAGATTGTGTTTAAGCATGAAACAGGCTGTTACCACTGCGGTTTAACTTCAATGTCGACTTTTCTATCTTCTATCTCTGATATTGAGTATTGACTGATAAATATAGAATACATGAAAACTATTTTTATCATTGATATATATATATGTGTATATATATATATATATATATAACATTTTTCACTTTTATTAAAAAAATTCTGGCATTTTTATTTTGTGTTGTATTCCTTTTTTCCTTATCTCATTTTCTAATGAAGCTTTAATAAAAGTGAAACATGTCAAATTGATAAACATTCCCTATTTGTTCTTTATCCTATCATTCTGTTGGATAACCCAAAGTCCCTTAGTATTTTAGTTATTATTTTTAAAAAATAGTGCTCGATGCAAAAGTAGAGCATAAATTTTTAAAACAAGTAAATTTCAGATATACGTTATTCCAACAAAAATTTCGCTTGAAGATGGAATGGAGCCCATTTTAATTTAAACTCAATTTAATTTAAAGGATTATATTGAAGTTTTCGGCTCTTGTTTTGAAACATGAGACCTCTTATGTAGCGATTTGGAATCATATTTTTAAATAAATAATTATATATATATATATATATATATATATATATATATATATGATGTAGTGGCAAACATGATAATGTCTTTCTGAATATCTAATGGAATAATGACAGTACTTCATAATGTCTGTGGTCAACTTTGATCCAAAATTTCAAGACAATATTTTTAATCTTATAATTCAAAATGATACTTTTTAATCTTACAATTCTGAATTATTATTTGTTTGTTTTTTTCTTTCTCATGTCCTTGTAATGGAAACTTTCTGCATGTTTAAATTGAGATTTACTAATATTTTTAGATAAACTTGATCAACTGACACAAGTGAAGATATTTGCCAATATTGAAAATATCAACTTGTCTTATGCCATCATAAATGACTATGATGATGTTAAAACATTTACTTGCATCTACAGAATATTTTACAAATCTGAATGGGACAAAACTGCAAAGGTAGATAACCCTTTCCATTTTATATAAATTCAATTATCTCTTGATTCGATTTTTAAGTTTATTAATTGATCATAGCAGATTGACTTGAATATTATAATCCATCATGTATTGAAATAAACATTACTCATTGTAACCAGGGTAGATTTTTTTTGTAATTTTAGATTTACTAGATTTTATATTATTTCTTAACATGTATCCAAATCCTTCCTTTAAAAAATATTCACACCAAATTTTACAGAATATGATGTGGCATAACCTGGAGAACCATGTTTGTCTAAACCTGAAAAGAAATAGTACATTGTTAGAAAGAAAATGACAGTGAAAACAAATTTTAAGTGGATGGAAAAATACATTACAAAGGGAGATAACCGCAAGATAAAACTAAAGTTTAAACCTACAAAGAGAATATTAGGAAGAAAGTTTGATGGAGAGTAAAATTTTCTGACAGACACGCTTCCTGCAGTATGAAAACTCGGAAAATACCTTTTCAAACAATTTTGTTTATAGACTTATGGAGACATTTGCCTTAATCTCATAAAGAATGAAGATTTTTTTCTTACATTGGATTTAACAAAATTGAGGCAATTTAAAGAAAGAAATATCCTCTTTTCAGAAGCAAAAAGAATTGAAAGAACAATTTAATATCATTTATTAAATCATCACAAGTAATAGATTAGAAAGGCGTTTTTGCAAAGTAAAATGAAAACTAATTTTCTTTTGTTTCAGTTGCTTAATCACTTTTATGACATTTTTAATTAAATACAAAACTTAATGACTGCTCAATAAAAATAATAATTTCAGAAGCAGTTGCAAATGTTTTGAAATTGCAAGCTTTTAATTTCTATTGTTTAATTTTACTTAGAATTTTACAACCAATGAAACAGAAATTGTACTTGAGGATTTAGTGCCATACACGACATACACCATTGAAATACAAGCAAAACCTAATGAAAGTATATATTGGAGTGATAAACTAATTCTTAAAAAAAGAACTTTGCCATCAGGTGAGTAGATGCTATCTTTGATCCTTATAAACAAGCAAATGACACGTCTAATTGTTGAAAAACTCATGTATAATTTAAAGATGCTTTGTTTAATCATTATATTTATAAATGATAATTTTAGCCTCCTTTTAAAATCATCAACAAAAATACAATCAGCTTTTGTTTTTAATGTTCACTTGTCTTTTTTTAGCAAAGGAATTTTTATTAGTGAAATGAATAAACTTTTTGAATTCAAGTTTTTGAACAAAGTTTGGGTACAATCTTTTTGGTGTAAAATTCTTTATTGTTATTTATAGAAGCTGTACTTAAATTTTCAGATAATTCTACTATATAAGAATGGATTTATGTGTGTGCAAATTAATTGTTTTTCATTTTGAAAATACCTACACTGGCTGTAATAACACTATATACATTATAGTTGCCTGACATTATTAAAGAAATAATTTGAAAAGATTAAATATTAAATCACTATTTTTTTTAAAAAAACTTTACTAATAAAATTTGTATGAAAAATATCATTCAGATTTTAAAACTGAATTAAAAATAAAAAATCTGTATCATAACAAAAATATTAAACATTATTTATTCATTAGATTTTTTATTTACAAGAATAATTTTATATTACATTCTAAAAACTAACACAAAACTAGTTCAATGCAATAATTAACTTACAAATTTATAAAGAAATAGATATGAAAAAAATGTTTTATTTTTAAATATTTACTAAATTATTAATATTATTATTTACCATTTCATAAAGTTTGAATTGACTGGCAAATAGCCGGTGTTTTGCCAACTGTGATAGTAAAATAAAATATCCCATCTCAAGGAGGTTAGAGAGGTGCAAGAATGTGCTCAGATATCTCATTAATTATGGGCCTATTCTTAAGATATTATCTGATAATAGAATCTTCACAGCAGACAGTATCTAGGGCCAGTTTCAGGGTTAAGCATCCACCCCAGGTCATGGTCTTGAGTGTCAGGGCTTCTGTGGGAAAAAAAGGTGCCTCCATTCTTCTAGAAGTTTGAAGAAAAATTGGGTGCTCATATCCTACTCCAAGTCAGAATGCAACCAGGATATTGACCCAGGATAATGCACTCCCAGTCATCTAGACAAGAAAGTGTAGAAAGTATGCAAAGCTAATTTTGTTGATTTCTGACCAATGAACTTTTGGCCCTCCTGCAGTCCAGACTGATGAGAGCTCAGTCTAGGAAAAGTGAACTAAACTACAATCTGTTATATAAACATAGGTTTTAATATTAGAAATCTTAATAGTGTAGTTAATCTTAAAATAAAATGTTTTCACATTTATCTTTCAAAGCTCCGTATGCTGGACCAAAATCAACAAATGGAAGCTATTTGGAAATAACCTGTAAAGAAAAAGATAAAAGATGTTTCATCCTCTACTGGGCTGTAAGTTATTTTGTTTTCATGCCTTCTCAAAAATTCTATTTATTATTCTGTTTAATTTTGGTTTGTTGGGGACATTACAAAATATCAGGAATATCTAATGGATAAAAATTTATTTCACATCCTGAAATATTACTTCTTTTTTTTCTAAGAAATCGTTGATTTTTAAATATAAAAATGTTCAAAATTCTAAATCTTGTAATGATCTTTTTACATTTATCTCATTGCAACTGCACTTTTAAAAACTTTTGGCAGCATTTATTTACATTTGCAGAAGATGCTAAAAGTCATAAGAATAAAAAAAATATTTCTTTGATGAAAAGGAATGATAAAAGTTGTCAGTTAAAATGGAATCAGTGATATGATGTATTCGTAACCCAACAAATATGTTCATGTCTAACAAAGATGCAGCCATATTGTTGTTCAAACTTCAGATATTTCAATTATGGGTAAATGGACTAGATTATACAAAAATTTATTGAACTTTTTCATTGAAGCTTTTTAGAGTTTTAGCAAAAATTCTTTAGATCCACAAGTTTAGATCTTTACAACTAGGAATTGCAATGCTACATCCACAGAGTTGAATGACCCTCATTTCCTTTGTATTCCAGCTGTAAGGTTCCACCCAGACAGTTTTCCTTCCCCAAGAACTCTGTGGCATAAACTCCCTAAACATTACAATCTTAAACTTTTCACGACATTCGTCAATCATTATCTATCCTCATTATCATAATAATCTTTACTTTCTACACTTTCATTTATATCGCATAACTCATTCAGTAATTTGAATTTAGAAAAATTTGTTAGGTAAAATACCATACATACTTGTGTAACATGCTATCTCGTATATCGTGTGACCCCCAAATTTTACTTATAAAAAAAATGATTTTATCATGTGCCTCATGCATAATGCGATTTCCTTTTTTGAGAGACCAAATTACAATAGACTAACCTGTTTTCCACTATCTCTTTATCCCATCTTCTAGTTAAATATGTTAAAAAAATAAAAAAGAATGATAAAAGTATATACGCATACAGCCATAAACAACTGCTCAAGAAACAGCTAAACATCTTACAAATGTAAACAACATAAAAGATGCATATTTGCTATGTTTGTATTTTATAATACGATACTAATATATGAATATTAAATGCATTATTATTGGATGCACTTAAGTAAAACAGTTATATCAAAATCATGTTTATTTTGAATATAGCTGTACTTTTTGACTACAGTAAATGGATATATAGTTTGATCAATGGCATAGCTAATATGCTAATTTTATATCTCATGTATGATGCAACCCCCTTAAAATTAGCTTCAAAATGATACACAAGTATATACAGTAAATGTTTTTCAGTTATAAGGCTATGGACTTATTGATAAACCTGTAGGGACATTATTATTAATAATAGGGACATTAATATTATTGGGGACATTATTATTAATAAATAAAAATAAAAATATAAAATAATAATAAATATCATAAATAGAATAAAACAAATAATATTAAAACTCAGTTTAAATTAAAATCAAAATAATAAAAGTTCTCCCAGCATGCAACAGAAAACCTTCCTACCTGAGAAATGGATTCTTCATGCCTAAAAACACCCAACTCATTCTCTTTACTACCAACCTTCCTCTCCTCAGTACCTTGCTTGTTATAAGATGAAGTAACTTTCTTCCTCTATAATATCCAACCATACAACACATATCTAAAATACATACACACCAGTACACAAAAATAAATAAAAGTATGATTAATATTTACAATTTAACACGTTTTAATATTATTTCTTTATATGTTTTTATTCCTGTGAAAACAAGGCTATCCCTATGAGTATGATGTGAGTGATCACACAGACCTAAATAATACATATGTCTCCTAAGAAGCTGCCTCTTTCCTGAAAATCTTACAACAATCTATTTGATAGACGAAAACCTTACAAACAAATGGCTTTATTAACATTCTAATATTTAATTTCATTTGTTTAACTAAAGAATTTCCCATGAGAAAACCACATATGAAAAAAAACAGTGTGCTTTTAAAATTAATCCTTTGATTAGGTAATAATTTTTTTAACACTTCCACTGCTGTGGACTTATGTTTTAATGAAGATTACATTGTCTGCTGTTGATGTATATATATATATATATATACGTTTTCAAGATACCATGAAATGTTGGTCTTTTGTGATTGTCTTATAAAATAATTAACACTTAGTACTATTTCTAAAGAAGTATAGATATATAGTAAAGTACAATACAACCTCTTTTGCGACATTTTTATTGTGTTGGGGGTGTCGTTTAGTTTAGTTAGTACACCTCCTTGCCTGCTGTCAACATATGTACATGTTTTCAAGACATACTTATCAGTCTTTATGAAGTGCCTTTGTTAGACATTGACATTTACATTGTGAATACATCACATCACTGATTTCATTTTAAGTGACAACTTTTCTTTTTTTTTTCACTCTTAGTTCACAAGGCCCAAGGGCCACTCAAGCATAATCATCATCATTGTCAATGCACTTAATCCAACTGTCATCTGTAGATCCAATTGGTTAAACAGTATAAACTGAAAATCTGCAAATAAAAATTCAGCTAGCAATTCTATTGGACAACAGCCATCATCATACATCAATAAGTTTTATACAACAAATAATTATTTTTAAATATGATCTTCCTTGTGAATGCACTTAGCACTTAATTACATTAATTACACAGATTGAACATTATACAATGAAAGTTTCAGGTCAAAATTCAGGTAATGATTTTGTGTCAAGTTTCATTAATTCACCTGAAGAAGGCCAAAGATGGCCAAAATGTTTTATGACAGTGATGCAGACATTAGTCTGAATGTAAATAATGGTAATTCCTCTGTCCAGAAATTCAGAGATGAATTTGAAATCTAAAAATATTATCATTTAAAATAAATATAAAAGAAAAGAAAATATAATTCAATAAAAGAATTAAAAAATGTCCATCAAAACATGTTTCCAGCAATTTGTAATAAATGTTTATTGCTGACATCAAACATGAAAAACAACTTATTTTCCCAGTATATTCTGTTTAGAAATTTAGTGTGAAATTCCCTGAAGGTTACCAAATTCAACAGACACCTGCAAAATGCCAGAGGGCAAAAGGTCTAAAACATGATAGCAACAACAAAAATGAGGATATTAGTCTGACTGTGTAAATATTGTAAGTAATGATATCTCCTCATCCCAGAAATTTAGACAGGAAAAATAAAGTTCAAATGTATGAACCAAGGCCTTGATCCTCTGGGCTAGACAGTGGTGGAAACAGAATTAGCATTATGTGATATCTACTAAGAAAAACATATCTGAAGGTGACATGGGTCAACAGACATCTGTAAAAGGTCAGAAGGCAAAAAGTTCAAAATGTGATAACAACAACAAAGATGAGGAAATTAGTCTGAATACAAATAATATAAATAATAATAACTCCACATTCAGGCAATTTAGAAAAAGAAAAAACCAGGTGAGTAATGAACAAAACATAGTGCCAAGAATCAGTCCCTGTTGCTATGGCTCGACCTTGATTTCTAAAAAGGAGGTAAACCTTAATATCCAGGAAGTGTTCATCTGATGATAATACACTGAGACTTTCCAATCATGTCTAGCAACAATGATTTTTTTTTTTGCAATATGCCATCAAATAAAAAAAAAAGTTAAATAATATAACAAAACAAGTAAATATAAGGATTTTGACATTGACATGTGACACAACAGAATTGAAAACAAGACCTGTCAAAGGATGGATGCACCTTCATGTCGGATCATCTAGCACAATGGGGTAGACTATGTTCCATAGCTATATATGCAGTCAGTGTGGTGATGACACAATGTCGCTGGGTGGAGGAAGTCTATGGCCTGGGTGGAGGATCCCTCCAATGTAATCAATGACCACATGTTTGCAACCAAGTTGATCTTTCAGGTTGGAGGATATCAGCTGTGGTTTAAGCTGGAGAGGGATGGGCTCCGTCAGATCTACTTGCCCAAGTTACACTGCACATGAATACCTGTTTGGATTTCAACCCAAATATATGAAGGGAACTGGTTAGGTGCTCAGTTGTTCAATGATCCTATGACCCCACCCATTTATGGTACACATGAGGATGATGATGATGATGATGATGACAATGATGATGATGATGATGTATAGTAAATATGTAAAATATTGAAGAAGAAAGAAAAATAGTGAGGCTTAAGGCTTAGAATAGATTAATAGAACAAAGGGAAAATATCCTGCATTGCAATGATGTCTCATTTCAATAAATACACTTTAAATATTTTATTATTGTGTATGCAATGAATTTTTACAGATGATAGCAAAGCCATTAAGGAATGGTATTTTGGAAGGTTACGCCATTCAACAAAATGGAACAACTCTGGCTGAAACTCCAAAAATATTTATCAAAATAAATGATCAGCCACAGAATAAAGAACTTTGGTTTAAAATTCGAGCTAAAACAAATGAGTATCAGTACTCACCACCGACTACTATACACATCCCACCAAAAGGTAAGAAATACTATGACCTATCCCTCTCTCTCTCTCTTGTTGTTCATTATCTCACTCTCTCTCTCTGGTTGTTCATTATCTTTCCCTTTCTCTCTCTCTGGTTGTTCATTATTTCTCTCTCTCTCTCTCTCTGGTTGTTCATTATCTATCTATCTCTCTGTCTGGTTGCTCATTATCTTTCTCTCTTTCTGGTTGTTGCTCTGGATGAAATTTCCTTGCTAGTGTACTTAAGAACCTTATCCCAGAATTGTTTCCAACCTTGGCAAAGTTGTTTAACAATTGTCTCAAAGAGAAATGTTTTTTAAGTTTTTCTAAGTTGCCAGCTGTTTGCCATGTTTTCATGAATACTGATGAGAATTCATCCCCATTACAATATTTTGTACCATCAGCGCCCCTCCACGTTATTAGCAAACACTTTGAATCTATTATCAACAAGGAGACAGTTTATCACCTTACCAGAAACATGCTCCTGGATAAGAAACAGTATGGGTTTCACTCCTATAGGTCAACTGCAGATATTTTAATGGGATTACCCACAGAATCAGTGAAAATTTCAATGGTAGCTTCATCACCAGAACAATTGCCTTAGATATCTCAAAGACATTTGATAACCTGGGGCATAGGGGCTATTTGCACAAATTCTTCAGCTATGGAAGAATCTCTATAATCATCAAGTCCTTTCACACATCTAAGTCTATGAAGGTCTTTGTAAATGGCCAGTCTTCTGCAGCCCATGAGATCAATGCAGAAATCCCTCAAGGCTCTCTCTCTCTCTCTCTCTGGTTCTAGCCTTTTTCTGCTTTTTATAATCAATTTGCCTACAAATATTTGTGAAGAAGTTATCACAAGTTTATGTAAGTACTTAAAAATATCAAGATGATTAAAGCCTTGCAGCTGATCTCTCCTCTGACCAAGCTCTAACAGCTCAATGGGGAAATTTTCAATGTGTCAAAAAGTAAGCTAATATCATTTCATCATCACCAATTATATCTCAAGTTTTCTCCAGTCATAATGATTTCACTCTCAATGAGCTCCATGTTTTGAATGTCTATTCAGTCTCAAGTTCACTCCAGACCTCAAATGGAACTCACATATACAATCCATCACTTTAAAGGGACAAAATGCTTAATATCACAATATTTTTCCTTTTTTGTCTATTACTCACCATTTGTCTGATATATAGATTTATATATAACTAGACTACCTGTGACCTGTTGGGTCAGTGACAGTTCAGGTTAGAAAACATTGAAGTTGATTTCAATATTAAAATATTGTCTGTTTAAAGAAAGTTGAAATAAAAAAATACTTACTGTATAAACAACTCATATTTTTAAATCTTATTCACTTAAAATATTTTTTAAATCACATTAACCTAAAAAATATATTTTTAATATGCCAAAAAAATATTTTTAAAATCATATTTACTTGAAAATATTTTTTTAAATATGGCAAAAATATTTTCTAAATATTTAAAATATTGTTTGTTTAAAGAAAGCTGAAATATAAATAAGCATGCTTGAAATCTCAGAGGTGGAAAGAGAGAAGTGAAAAAGAGAGAAAGAGGTGGAAAAGAGAGAGAGGAAAAGCCAACATAAATGTAACCATTTATGTCCACAATCAGGATGTTAAATTAAGTCACGATCTGAGATGAATACACACAATTTTCTTCTCTACCCACTTCCTACATGATAATAAATTTACTTTCATAATCTTTCCTTCACCCACTCTCTATATATAACTTCTGGCAAACACACAAGCAACGTTCACAGAGTTTTATAATAATAAAGATATCTTCCATGTCAGTGTATGTATTTATATGCATTTCAAAGCATGCAATTGTAACAATGAAACAATTTTATTGTATGAATGTCTACCAGCATCACACATTTTTTTAAATGCCTAATCCATTCAGGACATATGGGACCATAACTCTTCATACATTCCTTTTCTTTATTATCTGTGAATTGACTTACATACTTGGGAAAGATAGTGGAGTGGTTTCCTGTTGCTTTATGGTTTGGAATTCAGTGTTTTCCTTCTCTTAGACTAGTTGCCACCCAAGGCTAGTGGGCAAAGTCTACCCTGCTACTTAACCCAGGTCTGCAGGGGAGAAGAGAAGGGGCAGATTCATGCCTTTCCCAACTGTGTGAAAGTGAATGCAACATGCTAGCTTGAAATTTTAACTTTGCTGCCAATTCCCCTTTCTCTGCTGATAGCCATTGCACTACCCAAAACTTCTGTAATTCTGTTTGTGGGTGAAAAAAAAAGCTTCAAATGAATCGGTATATATCAGTGTGTTTGTATGTGCATTGCTTATTATTGCAACAAATTAGGCTGATTTTCCTTTAAATGCTAATTTTTTGGGTTTTGAATTTGTTTCCACTTCAGGATGTGGGCAATAATGGATTTCCACAACTTCCAATCCTTTGTAGTTCTTAGTAAGGTTTGTTGTTTCTCTAGCTCCCCTAATTGCTGTTCAACCAACCTTTATACAATCTCGTTAGGTAGATTATTCATTGTTTTCATCTGTTCTTTTAATATTTCCTGTGAGTGTTGAATTCCTTATTATGTGCCCTAGAAATTTCAGTTATCTCTTTTTGATTCTAAGTATAAGTGTCTTTTTATTTCCATTTCCCTTAAAACTTTGTTGTTACTCACATGTTCAATTCATAACATTCTCAGCATCCTTCTGTAGATTGACATTTCTGTTGCCTCAAGCTTCATAATATCACACACACTTAACTGTTGAATAGAAATCCAAATGTCTGACACATTGCAAAACAGTTTTTATTTGTTAAACTTTGACAAGCAGGCATGGACAGTCAGCTTATCATCATTGTTAAATCAATTTTACAATTGTTTGTTTGCAATATTGCTCAATAATAAAGAGTGTTCATTTATGTTATTGAAGAATATGCAAACATTTGATTTCCAGCACCTGAAAGGCCCAGAGCTGTTACTGTTGTTCAGCTGAACAACACTCACTTCAGTATTTCCTGGGCACTCAAGCAACCCCAGGAAAACAAAACTGTCACCGTGATGTCCTGTTTTGGAGAAAAAGTAGGTTCTATTTTCTGGTGTAAGGTAAGTGTCCACTTCAAAATCATCACCTATGTATTAGTCTGATTTTTTTTTAAGTAGACATTTTTTTTTGAAGGATTTTACCTCTTGTTCAATTTCAGTTTAATAATAAACTTTGAAATTCATGCCCCATTTCAATGGGGGAAAATCTATTTCTATCAAATATCTTAGGCTGTGTGATCATATATATATTTGAAGTGGTAGAGTTACTCTCTGGCTCCCACAGTGTCACTCCATCAACACTTTCTGTGCCCATGTGTTGAAAGATCCATAGAAATGGATGTTGACAGTGTTATTACTAACACAATTGTGATGGGGTCAGGTAAAGGGATGTAGAAATTCTTTGTCAAAACTTTGACTGATCTGATCTGCTCACATGGTGACATTACCAACTTTCAAAATACAGAAACTGGAAAGGCACTTGATAAGTTTTGTTGTAGGATCCAACACTTTTGATCAGATTTTATATGTTCCTGGTACATTTGACCCGCAAACAATTTTTGCTAAGTTGAAAGGAAAAGTAAGACCTAGAATTCGAACAAAAAATATTAATAAATATATTGAAAGGACATTTTATAAAAGGTGAAATGAAATGAAATGTAAAGAGTT